>CM060943.1:847656506-848906506 GCA_030765085.1 Allium cepa
TATTGATATCGGTTTTCGAGCGTCAAAAAATCGCAAACGTTACAGTTTTAAAAATCATGTTTTAGAAAATTTATTATTTCTAAACATTTAAATTCTAAAGTAAGTATTTTCTTTTAATCTATTATAGTAGTAATTATTTAAAAGTGACTTGGTATTTGTTTTAAAGAGAAAATTTAGTCTATATTTATAAAGTAGCCTCGTTTTAAATATTCCTGTAGCATATATTTTTAATAAAGTATTAAAGTAATTTTAATTTAAACGTTTTAAAGGATAATTTATAATAGAATGTTTTAAATTAATTTAAAAATATAAAGTTTTGTGCTTGGTTGTTTTCAGTGGAAATAAATATTTGGAGATTTAATTCATGAGAAAGGTGTGTCGAGAACTGTTTCAAAAGGGTTGAAAATGGAAATATATCTTGCGAAGATATTTTGAAGTTAATAAATAATTTGGGAGATTATTTATTGTTGATGGATGTTTGTGAATGTTAATTGATAGTTATATAACCGACTATCAATATTGGCCAAATGTGCCGAATGTTTCGAAGAGACCGGGATCGGGGTTAATTTCTTGAAAACCACTTCGATCCGGTTTGTAACAACCCGCATATTTATCGATTTTATATTTAAATATTTTATTTAAATATTTTATCGTTAGTCGGATTTTAGTCCGAAAAGCTACTTTTTGCATACGGTTGAATTAGGACTCGGGACCACTCCCATTGAGTTTAAAGTGCCGTTTGCGACCTTTTTGAGTATAAGCTTCGATATGTTTGGAGAAAGTTGATTTCTGCTACTTTTTACTTTGGGTTTGGTTTTTGGGCTCAGTCCTATGTTAACTTATACTCCAAAACTGAACCACTCTCCCCATTCTCCCTCACTTCTTTCTCTTTTCAGTTTTCTTAGCTTTAATGGTGGGAGAGATTGGAAATTGAAATTCCAAAACCCTAGTTTCTCTTGCAAATCAATTTCCTAGCTCCAAACTCAAGAAGAACCCATTGGTAAGCTTCTCTTCTTCTTCTCCAACTTGTTCTCTTACCAATTTCAGAAATTCCTAAACCTAATTTTGGGAATGTTCTTGTTTTTTTAGCATAGATTCAAGCTCATTTGGGTTGTGTTGAAGAGAGGTTGATTCTCCATTTGCTTTCAAGCTTCTTCTTGTTTGATTTTGAGAAAAGGTGAGATTTTTATCTCACATCTATGACTATAATTATCTTTGGTTGTTGGGTATGAATTCCTAACACTTATTCATGTGCATTTGCTCTTGATTTGGATTGGTTTTGTGAATATTCCAATTTTTGGGTTTTTAAACCAAATTTGTGTGAAATCCTTTTATGGATGTTTGATCATGCTTTTGGTGATGCATCGAGGAGCATATAGGACCGGGTTGCCGATTGGCATAAACCCTTAGAGCCAATGTTCGTCCGGTTGCATTTTGGAAGAGTTTGCTCTTCATTTGAATAAGGCTGAAAAACAGCCCAGGCATGATTCAGTCGACTGAAAACTCTGTTCAGTCGACTGAACCTGAAACCCGAGAGTTTCCAGGCATGATTCAGTCGACTGAAAAACTCTGCGCAGTCGACTGAAACTGGAAACAGAAATTTTCCTGAACCTGGAAAATTTCCAGGTACAGGGTCAGTCGACTGAAAACTCTGTTCAGTCGACTGAACCTGCTGTTTGAGTACAATTTGCCTTTTTGGATTGAAATTCCAATTTAAATCGATTCGTGATAATCCTATTTGTTGTTATCATCTATTATGACTTTGATGACTCTTTTTAGGGATTTTTGAATATCCATTTCGATGGATCCTTTATCGATTTCGTTGGGTTTTATTCACGTCTTCGTATGTGAATTTTTGTGATTGATTGTTCTTACAATCTTCTTCGTGATTTGTCACTTTAAAAATATAAAGGTTTTCTATACTAGTAGTAAATATCAAAACTCTTTCCTCAAACGATTTCAATACTATTTTAATACCAAATTTGTTTATAAAACCGTTTTCCAATCTATTAGTATATACAAACCTTTAACTCACTCGTATGAGAAATCTAATTAAACGGCTTAGTAAAACAAGTGGTATGAAACGCTTGCGTTTACTTTGTCGGTTAATTCTTGGACTTGTTCGATTGAACCTCTTGTGACAATTTTCTAGTGGAGATTTACAGTTTGTTCGTAAATATTTAAGTTAAGCAAGTGGTTATGGGACATGAAGCTAAACTCATATATTTACTAGCTTAGTGTAATTGACACTTCTCGTTGATCATGACGATCATCTTTGTGATTTAGACTAGCAATGTGCGATGTCTCTTTGTCTGCGAGGGAGACTAAACCCCGTTTTGTGGAGTTTCGACTCAATTTGTGATGGGGTAGCAACCCATGGTCTTCGGGCCGTTTATGGAGCTTCGGCTCAATTTGTGATGGTTAGCGACCATGGAATTAGCGTTCCGTTTGTGATACACGTGTTGGTGAGCTTTATGCTCCCGTTTGTGATAGGCCTTCCCCCCTATTTTTGTGATTTCTGGATTTCTCGTGTAGATTTCTAGAATTTGTGTTTCACCAAATTTTCGTGATTTCCATTGATAAGTCTTATCGATATTTGTTCATTGGTGAATTTGTGTGTCATTGACTTTTGTGATTTCTGGATTTCTTGTGTAGTCTTCTGGAATTTGTGCGTCATTGACTTTTGCTATTGACATTGATATTATCGTCAATATTTGTGGTTTGATGAACGAAATAAAGAGTATGACACTTCTTGGATTCTTGTGTAGATTTTGTGATATTGATTAATCTCTTGTTGATTATCAACTATTTATATATCACAGCTTGGCCTTGTGATTATTATGTGTTTAGTCATAACTCCGATTCTATATCGTTTCATCTGATATCTATAGTTAGACTGATCCGTTTATTATTTTCTTATTAAATAATACTCGGGTCAGACCGAGATGTTACAGGTGCTTCTGCTTGACTTCTCTCTTGGGATTGATTCCTCTTGCTTTTGGTTAACTACTTAGATTAGTAGTTTTTGTTGTATACATTTGAGATATAGACTCCATAATGTATACTTATTCTTTTGTGTAGCTCATGTAACTATTCTTTTGTGATATTGTGGATCTTTTTAGACCACTACTCTGATGTACACTTCCAAGTGTAATATTCATATCTATTTTCCGCCTTTGTGATATGAATTGTCTGTGACTGATTTGTGTTATGCTTATTTCTATATTTGTTTTCCGAAGGATTTTTATAGCCACCGTGTAGTAGCTTTGAATTTGTGTCGGTATGTCGGATTTCCTCTTGAAATAGAATGCATGTTATATTATCTGACATATCGGTGCTCGCGCAAAGAAATTACACGGATGGTCGCTCCTCAACAGCCTTATTCTCTGTGCTAGTCGACAGCAATCACCGTAATGTTCTTGGCTAGCGTGGGTATAGAGGTGGGGCATCACAGCTTGGTATCAGAGCCAAACTTCGAAACAATATGGAATATTATAACAAGGATCATCGTCCTAAGTTCATCTTAGGAGTCGTGCTTTAGGATTTTATTCGGGTCTACGTACCGTTCTATCCTATTTTCTTTTATGATTCCATGTTTTGTCTATGAAGATTGCTTGATATTCAATTTGGTGAATAATCTTTTTCTTCCTCTTCTTTCTTTCTAAAGGAAGAGAAATGTCTAGACCTGGCCGCCCCAGAGCCGTGCCATCTAGCACTCCGCCCCAGGATGGAGTTTTTATGATTGCTCAACAGCTTCTTGATTTGGTAACAAATGCTCAAGCAGCTGGAGCTAACCCGGAACCTACTCACCCAAAGTCGGGATTTGCACGCTTGTGCAGCGATTACACAAATTTGGGTGGGGAGCCATTCAAGGGTTCCGAAACTGTTATTGAAGTACAGGCCTGGCTAAGGTCATGCGATCGAATCTTTTCTCGCATGAATCTTATTGACCTTCACCGAGTTCAGGTGGCCTCTAGTATGCTCCGAGAAAGAGCATTGAACTGATACGAACTTCTTATTTCTGAGATAAATGAAGCGGATCTCACCTGGGAGAAATTCCGAGAGCGCTTCGAGTTAAAATTCGTACCAGAAGCAGAAAAAGTGACATTGGCTCGACGATTTATAGACCTTGTTCAAGGTGAGTCATCCGTGACTGATTACGTCGCCTCCTTCGAGTCGCTTTCCAAATATGGGGTTGAATACATCAATACCCCTCTTAAGAAGAATCAGAGATTTGTTTATGGCTTAAACAAAAGTCTCAAGAAGCCATTACTTCTAAAGTTAGAAGTTTCTTTCGACCAACTCGTTGATATCGCTCTTCGTCTTGAAGAGGCGGATAGGGAGAATGATGTTGAAGTGGTGGGTTCCAAACCAAACTTCAACAGCAAGAAGAGGCCAAGCAAATTCAAAGGTCCTTATCCCAATAAGAAAGGGAAGCAAGCAACCTCCGTGGCAAAGACTTCTTCCTTTGGTCGTGGGGAATGCTATAATTGTGGTTCGAAGGACCATTATGCGAACAAGTGCCCAAAGTCTCTTTCTTGTCGCTACTGCAAAGTTCCCGGTCATGTTATATCTTCATGCCCCAAGCTTCAGGGCAAGAAGGAGGGAAAGTTAAATGTTGCTCAAGCCCCTGGCAACACATCTCGTGGCCAAGGTATTTCTCATTCTATTCTAGATGGAATTATTTTATTTCGTGATCATCCAATTCGAGTTCTTTTTGATACGGGTGCGTCCCATTCTTTTATATCAAAAGAACTTGTTGATACTTTTTCTTTGGATGTTTTGTGTTTAATGACTTCTTTGAGAATTGCGAATCCGGTTGGTGGATCTGCAACAATCAGTTTATTGTGTAAAGATGTCGAGATTATTTTGTGTGATTTTTCTTTCCGAGCCGATTTGCATGTCATGCGTTATTTAGGCTTTGGAATGATTTTGGGAATGGATTGGCTTAACCATTATGAAGCTCATATCCTATGTCCTGAGCGGACTATTCATCTTCGACATCCTCAATCTGTTAATCAGGTTTCTGTTATTCTTAAAGATTCAGATTCTGCTTTGGTTGCATCTTTATATTCTTTAAATCCTCGTGATGACGACGATGATGATGATGAGGGTGATATTATTTCTCTTATTCACGTCGTTTGTGAATTTTCCGACATATTCGAGCCCGTTTTAGGATTACCACCTAAGCGAGCAATTGAGTTCAGAATTAATCTTATTCCGGGAGCTCAACCTATCACTCGTCCTCCTTATCGTATGTCCAATAAGGAAAACGAGGAGATGCGTAAACAATTATCTGAATTGGAAACGAAGCAATTTATTCGCTCTAGTTCCTCGCCTTGGGGAGCTTCAGCTATTTTTGTGAGGAAATTCGATGGTACACTTAGGCTTTGCGTTGACTACCGCAAGCTTAATGATCTTACTATCAAAAATAAATATCCTTTACCTCGGATTGATGATCTATTCGATCAACTTAGTGGTGCTAGAGTCTTTTCACAATTGGACTTGGCTACCGGTTTTCATCAGCTTCGTATTGCAGAGGATAGCATTCCTTTGACATCGTTCCGTACTCGGTATGGATCTTATGAATGGCTTGTTATGCCATTTGGTTTAACAAATGCCCCGGCTTATTTCGTTGACTTAATGAATCGAGTTTTTAAAGACTTTCTCGACCGGTTTGTTCTCATCTTTATCGATGATATTCTTGTTTATTCTAAAACCGAGGTGGAGCATGAAAAACATCTTCGGATTGTGTTGGAAACTCTTAGGAGTAATCAATTAAAGGCAAAATTTTCTAAGTGCCACTTTTGGCAATCTCGTGTGAAGTTTCTCGGTCACATTATTTCTGAATCCGGAATTTCCGTGGATCCTTCAAAGATTGAAGCGATTCAAGATTGGAAGAGACCGGAGAGTGTGACAGAGATTCGTAGTTTTCTCGGATTGGCGGGCTAATACCGTCGTTTTATCAAAGACTTTTCTAAGATTTCCGTGCCTCTCACTAGCTTGACGAAGAAAGGTGTTAAATACATTTGGTCGGACAAATGTGAAGCTTCTTTTCAGAAATTAAAAGAACTTCTTTCTGATGCTCCTATTCTTGTTATTCCCGATGGGAATCTAGATTTCGTTGTTTATACCGATGCTAGTCGCATTGGTTTGGGTGCCGTTCTTATGCAAAAGGAACGCGTTATTACTTATGCTTCTAGGCAATTAAAGCCTGCTGAGACTAGATATGCCACTCATGATTTAGAGCTCGCGGCTATTGTTTTTGCTCTTCGGATTTGGCGTCATTATCTCTTAGGAGAGAAATTTGTTCTTTACACAGATCATAAGTTTTTGAAATATTTATTCTCTCAAAAGGAACTTAATTTGCGTCAACAGCGTTGGCTCGAATTTCTTGCACCATATGATCTTGATATTCTTTATACTCCCGGTAAGGGTAATCTTGTCGCCGATGCTCTTAGCCATAAACAACAAGTTGTTGTTTCTATGATGATATCCGAATGGAACGATCTCGAGATTTTATCCACTTGCGAAATTCGAGACCGTGTTTTCGATTTATGCTCATCATTTGTTTTATGTAGCCTTGAGGCTCATCCATCTCTTTTAGACCGCATTCTTGAAGCTCAAAGGCTAGATACTGAATTGGTTCTTCTTGGCCAAAATATTAAGGATAAAATTGATATTGAAGGTTTGAAAGACTTTAATATCGATTCTCGTGGCGGCATTCGGAAATTTGGTAGACTTATCGTGCCAAATGTTAGGGATCTTCGTAAAGATATTTTAGAAGATTCTCATCACTCTAAATTTACCATTCATCCCGGTAGTAGTAAAATGTACGCGGATATAAAGCGACTTTATTATTGGGAGGGAATGAAACTTGACATCGCTAACTTCGTTAAACGTTGCATGACTTGCCAACTCGTTAAGGCCGAACATCAAAGGCCCGGAGGGTTATTGCAACCTTTAGAAATTCCAGTTTGGAAGTGGGATCAAATTTCCATGGATTTTATAGATGGCCTTCCCCGTTCTCGATCGGGTTATGATAGCTTATGGGTAATTGTTGATAGACTTACTAAATCCGCCCATTTTATTCCCGTTCGTCTAACCGAACCGTTCCTCTTTTGGCCAAAATATTTATTAAAGAAATTGTTAAATTGCATGGTGTTCCTACTTCTATTGTTAGTGATCGTGATCCATTGTTTACTAGTGGATTTTGGAAGAGTCTTCAAAAAGCTTTAGGAACGAGGCTTAATTTTAGCACCGTTTATCACCCTCAGTCCGATGGACAAACTGAGCGTGTGAATCAAACTCTTGAAGATCTTCTTCGTTCTTGTGTGCTTGATTTTGGTGGAGGTTGGGAAGATCATATTTCACTTGTTGAATTTTCCTATAATAATAGCTTCCAATCTAGTATTGGTATGGCACCTTTCGAGGCACTCTACGGAAGGCCATGCCGATCTCCTTCTTGTTGGCTTGAGGCCGGTGTGAAGCTGGCTTTAGGTCCAGATTTTATTCGTGATTCCACAGAAAAGATTGATCTTATTCGTCATAGGATGAAAGAAGCCCAGAGTAGACAAAAATCCTATGCCGATAACCGGAGAAGGAAGTTAGAATTTTCTATGGGAGATCTTGTGTTCATTCGTGTTTCACCTATGAAAGGTGTTGTACGTTTCAGTCGATCGGGAAAACTTGCGCCTCGATATATTGGGCCATTTCCTATCACCGAACGTATTGGTTCCATGGCTTATCGCCTTTTATTACCGGCTCAGTTTTCTGCTATGCATGACGTGTTTCACGTTTCTCAACTTCGAAAATGTCTTCGAGATTCCGATTCTATTCTTGAGCCCGGTGTTGTGGAAGAGATTGAAGTTTCGCCTAATTTAACTTATAAGCAACATCCTATTCGTATCATTGCTTCGAAAGTCAAACGACTTCGAAATAAAGATGTTCCGCTTGTTAAAGTTCAATGGTCTTCAAATCCTAAGGATTGTTCTTGGGAATCTAGAGAGTACATCGAGCGTACACATCCGGACTTACTTTCTCGTGCTCTTTGAGGTGAACTTCTTATTTCAAACTTCTTTTGTGTTGAATATGCATTTATGGTTGTTACTATATATCTTCTTCTTGTAATATTGCGAGGACGCAATTTCTTTAAGGAGGGGAGTCTGTAACAACCCGCATATTTACCGATTTTATATTTAAATATTTTATTTAAATATTTTATCGTTAGTCGGATTTTAGTCCGAAACGCTACTTTTTGCATACGGTCGAATTAGGACTCGGGACCACTCCCATTGAGTTTAAAATGCCGTTTGCGACCTTTTTGAGTATAAGCTTCGATATGTTTGGAGAAAGTTGATTTCTGCTACTTTTTACTTTGGGTTTGGTTTTTGGGCTCAGTCCTATGTTAACTTATACTCCAAAACTGAACCACTCTCCCCATTCTCCCTCACTTCTTTCTCTTTTAAGTTTTCTTAGCTTTAATGGTGGGAGAGATTGGAAATTAAAATTCCAAAACCTTAGTTTCTCTTGCAAATCAATTTCCTAGCTCCAAACTCAAGAAGAACCCATTGGTAAGCTTCTCTTCTTCTTCTCCAACTTGTTCTCTTACCAATTTCAGAAATTCCTAAACCTAATTTTGGGAATGTTCTTGTTTTTTTAGCATAGATTCAAGCTCATTTGGGTTGTGTTGAAGAGAGGTTGATTCTCCATTTGCTTTCAAGCTTCTTCTTGTTTGATTTTGAGAAAAGGTGAGATTTTTATCTCACATCTATGACTATAATTATCTTTGGTTGTTGGGTATGAATTCCTAACACTTATTCATGTGCATTTGCTCTTGATTTGGATTGGTTTTGTGAATATTCCAATTTTTTGGTTTTTAAACCAAATTTGTGTGAAATCCTTTTATGGATGTTTGATCATGCTTTTGGTGATGCATCGAGGAGCATATAGGACCGGGTTGCCGATTGGCATAAACCCTTAGAGCCAATGTTCGTCCGGTTGCATTTTGGAAGAGTTTGCTCTTCATTTGAATAAGGCTGAAAAACAGCCCAGGCATGATTCAGTCGACTGAAAACTCTGTTCAGTCGACTGAACCTGAAACCCGAGAGTTTCCAGGCATGATTCAGTCGACTGAAAAACTCTGCACAGTCGACTGAAACTGGAAACAGAAAGTTCCCTGAACCTGGAAAATTTCCAGGTACATGGTCAGTCGACTAAAAACTCTGTTCAGTCGACTGAACCTACTGTTTGAGTCCAATTTGCCTTTTAGATTGAAATTCCAATTTAAATCGATTCGTGATAATCCTATTTGTTGTTATCATCTATTATGACTTTGATGACTCTTTTTAGGGATTTTTGAATATCCATTTCGATGGATCCTTTATCGATTTCGTTGGGTTTTATTCACGTCTTCGTATGTGAATTTTTGTGATTGATTGTTCTTACAATCTTCTTCGTGATTTGTCACTTTAAAAATATAAAGGTTTTCTATACTAGTAGTAAATATCAAAACTCTTTCCTCAAACGATTTCAATACTATTTTAATACCAAATTCGTTTATAAAACCGTTTTCCAATCTATTAGTATATACAAACCTTTACCTCACTCGTATGAGAAATCTAATTAAACGGCTTAGTAAAACAAGTGGTATGAAACGCTTGCGTTTACTTTGTCGGTTAATTCTTGGACTTGTTCGATTGAACCTCTTGTGACAATTTTCTAGTGGAGATTTACAGTTTGTTCGTAAATATTTAAGTTAAGCAAGTGGTTATGGGACATAAAGCTAAACTCATATATTTACTAGCTTAGTGTAATTGACACTTCTCGTTGATCATGACGATCATCTTTGTGATTTAGACTAGCAATGTCCGATGTCTCTTTGTCTGCGAGGGAGACTAAACCCCGTTTTGTGGAGTTTCGACTCAATTTGTGATGGGGTAGCAACCCATGGTCTTCGGGCCGTTTGTGGAGCTTCGGCTCAATTTGTGATGGTTAGCGACCATGGAATTAGCGTTCCGTTTGTGATACACGTGTTGGTGAGCTTTATGCTCCCGTTTGTGATAGGCCTTCCCCCCTATTTTTGTGATTTCTGGATTTCTTGTGTAGATTTCTAGAATTTGTGTTTCACCAATTTTTTGTGATTTCCATTGATAAGTCTTATCGATATTTGTGCATTGGTGAATTTGTGTGTCATTGACTTTTGTGATTTCTGGATTTCTTGTGTAGTCTTCTGGAATTTGTGCGTCATTGACTTTTGCGGTTGACATTGATATTATCGTCAATATTTGTGGTTTGATGAACGAAATAAAGAGTATGACACTTCTTGGATTCTTGTGTAGATTTTGTGATATTGATTAATCTCTTGTTGATTATCAACTATTTATATATCACAGCTTGGCCTTGTGATTATTATGTGTTTAGTCATAACTCCGATTCTATATCGTTTCATCTGATGTCTATAGTTAGACTGATCCGTTTATTATTTTCTTATTAAATAATACTCGGGTCAGACCGAGATGTTACAGGTGCTTCTGCTTGACTTCTCTCTTGGGATTGATTCCTCTTGCTTTTGGTTAACTACTTAGATTAGTAGTTTTTGTTGTATACATTTGAGATATAGACTCCATAATGTATACTTATTCTTTTGTGTAGCTCATGTAACTATTCTTTTGTGATATTGTGGATCTTTTTAGACCACTACTCTGATGTACACTTCCAAGTGTAATATTCATATCTATTTTCCGCCTCTGTGATATGAATTGTCTGTGACTGATTTGTGTTATGCTTATTTCTATATTTGTTTTCCGAAGGATTTATATAGCCACCGTGTAGTAGCTTTGAGTTTGTGTCGGTATGTCGGATTTCCTCTTGAAATAGTATGCATGTTATATTATCTGACATATCGGTGCTCGCGCAAAGAAATTACACGAATGGTCGCTCCTCAACAGCCTTATTCTCTGTGCTAGTCGACAGCAATCACCGTAATGTTCTTGGCTAGCGTGGGTATAGAGGTGGGGCGTCACACGGTTTGTATGTTTTCGTGGAAAAACGAGTTTGGATTCAAAGATGGAGCAGTGAAGTGCAAGGGCTAGTCGCTACTAATCTGGAGGATTATTCCAAAATGGATGTAGTAGGAATAGTGCCTTCGGTTCCGTTCGAACCCGGGACGGAGTTGTAAGGATGAATGCTTTCAGAACATCGTCAGGTGGACGATGATCATTCTAAGTGAAACGTTCTAAAGGTAACGCTTAGCCTCAAGCCTCATCAACTGAGGATGACTGAATATCAGGGGTTATGCAGCAAGTCTCGGTGGGCAACATCCATTTTCGGGTGAGGTCATCCCTGTCTAGATGTCCCTTTTATTTCGGCTTAGTGGTGCGGTTGCTGATCACAGCCGTGGGGATGATCTTACTCGGGATTATCTAGTAAGGGATAGTCCGGGTCTTGTGTTATAGGGGGTTGGGAGTGATCCTCGTTTTGCTGATCTAGACCAGGTACCGTGATAGGTGGTACCCCAGTGCCTAGTCATTAGTTGAAAATCCATTCTCCCTACGCGCCTTTTACGAGTTTTGTTTGTATTACCCACAACTGTGGCTAGTTGTTGGAATTTAATGAATGTAACAATTTCAGCTATTTTAATAAGTATTTGTATATAGACCCTATTATAATATCAGAGGATTTTGTAAAAAGTGTTTTAGCTATCGTAATGTAAAAATCCGACATGTTTATTTGTGGCGTGGTCTTACGAGATGCTTTTGTTTGCAAAAGGATTTTGAAACTTTAATAATCAATTTGAGTGTGATTTCTCATGCTGGTTTTCCAGACTGACTCGGGTGTTATTTAACTGTAATGCTCGGGTCAGACCGAGTATTATAGGATACAGGATATGATGCTATGGAGCTCAGGAGATGAGCTGGATGGCGATACGTACTTCCGTATTTGATTATTGTTCCACTGTGTATCCAGTGTATGTTATTGATGATGTACTCTGATGATGTATGTATAAACAGATATAGTTTTCTTTGTGTAAAGATCATTGGATATTTATTATATTTTATTCCGCTGCGATGGTAAGATTGTGTTGTTGTTTTCTGTTTTCTCTTCTTCTACCTCTTCTTCTTTAACCCAAATGGTTCGTATTTCTGTTCAACTTGAGTTGATTGATGTAGAATAATGTTGACTCAAAGGGTACGGATTTGCAGGTCGTTTCACTTGGTATCAGAGCATAGGTTGGTGATAACCTTGGCTCTGGTGGGAATTACTCATTGAAAATAGAGTCCGTAGTACTCTAGAATGAGTTTGACTGTAATAATAGATATGAGCACATATTTGTTAATGGATATAAAATTTGTTTTATATTGTGTTGATTTATCAGTTGAGTGTTTATGAATTCTGGGCGATGTGTGGGACCCCATGTCATAGATAGGGATTTCTAAACTCTTGAATGAGATAAACCGACGCAGTATTGTTTTAAATAGGGTAAATGAAATAATTTTACCTAAAATTATTTTTGTATGTAAAAGAAATGATTTTTCGTAAATTATTATAGTTATATATGGTTGCTTGGATGTTATGAATAATGATATTAAATTATTATCATTGTTGTGTAAAAAATTAACTAGAAATTGAAAATATGAACAAAGATTAAGGAAATAAATTCATTTATAAAATGAAATTTATAAATATGAATTATAAATGTGATTTATAAATTGAAATATAATAAAATGGGAATTTGTATGAGTGGAAGTTATACCAATGAATTATAGTTAAAAATTGACTTTAGCCAAAATTTGAAAATTTAAAATCCCGAAGATTTTGGAAGTGTTTTGAAGATAAATAATGGCATTGTTATTTTGGGGGTATTTCTGAAAGGAAAATTATTTCAAATAAATTTTAGGAAGGAATATAGCGTTGAATTCACTTCAGTCGCTGGAAAATAACTTCGGTGATGACTGCAGCATCATCGATGTTCATTTTCGAATTTCTAAGTGACGAATTACTGCAAATTTGATTTGTTCAGAAGAACCAATTGTTTTTTAAAATTTCAAAGGAAACTTATTGGGAATAAAAACCGGGATTGGTTTAAATTTTGAGACGTATAATTTTGAGATAATGGAGATTTCAAATGATTTGAAAACCAAAAGTCGGGTGTTTAAAAATCCTGATGAGATAGGTTATAAGCTTATAAATTGAGATGCTTTTTTATATAAGAAAGGAAAATATGAGTTTTGAATGTTGGAATTCAAATTAAAAGTGAAAAGTTAGAAATAAGTTAACTTAGATTAAGGAAGAAAATTGAATCGAATTGAATTAAATAAATTTGAGTTAACATAGATCTGAATTGGAATAAAATTCAGTTGAGTTATGGGTGATATTGAATGGAATTAGATCCTTACTTAAATAAATAGAGATAAGCTGGATAAGAATTGGATTGGAATAAATGAATTAGAATAACTTATAAAAGAATTAAAAGTGAATGGTAGAATCAGAACTTGAGTTATTAATTAAAATTCGAGTTGAATCATTAGTGAAGTTAATATAATTGAAAATGTTACAAAATAAAATGAAATTAGATTATTTTCGTTGTAAATAAAACCCAGATGAATTTGGGAATAAATTGAAAATGACCTTGTAATTAATTAAATGAATTGAGGATAAATTGAATCTAAAAATTTAAAATTTATAATAACTAATCAAATAAATTGTATTTTGAAATGAGATTTGATTGAAAAAGAATCAAGTAAATTGAAAGGGAGATTTATTTGTAAGATGGAAATGAGCTTAAGTATAAAATTTGAATAATTTGAAATAATTTACTTTAAGTTTAAAATTAGTGGGAGCTTGGCTTCGAGTAAGAGTAAAATCCGTGAAATAAAAGCTTGGGTAAATTTGAATTGGGAAATGCTTATTAAAATATAAGCATGGAATGGTTCAAGGTTAATAAAATGGTCTCAAATGAAATGAAGGCAAATATGGAATGAAACGTAAATGAATGGATTGAGAATAAAATTGGAATAGAATGTGTCGAGCTAAATAAAATGGTTGTGAATGAATTAAAATAGAAGGAATTAAATAATAAAATGAGTTGTAATCAATTTAAAATGGTTATAAGCTTAAGTAATTGTTATTCGCATGAATAACATCAAATATGTACAGAAAATTTGTCATTTTATCGTAAACAGAAGTAAATGTATTAACAGAGGTAAATCGAATTCATTTTTAAATCAACTGTGGGTTTGTTTAAAATTAAAAAAATTGAATTGAATGTAAGCAAGTGGGTTATAAACCATTCAAATTGAATGAAAATGGTAGATGAATTAATTGATAACAGTTGAATTAGTATTAAAACTGTATAAATTGCTTACGGAAAGTGTTTGGTGTGCATTGCTTTTTGAATTCATGTGTTTAACTATTGCAAGTAAGTAAAATGTTGTTAAACTTCAAATATATGGCACTTACATGTTTAAATTGAGTAAGTCCGGGTACCGGGAAGCCATGTGGCTGGATTTGGTTGCGCTAATTGCTAAAATAATAAGCCGCTTGCTTAAAAATGCTAAATAAAGGTACGCCCATGCAATAAAAATAGGAAATATGAACTGTTTTTTCCGACCAGGTGGGTCGATGTATATATTTATATCTTTTGTCAATTGCAAAAGCTCCTCTGTACAAAGGAGACTCTGCCAAAAATTTCAGAAATTTTGGGAGTTAGAAAAAATTTGAAAAATTTTGAAAAATTTTGTTAACGACAAAACGATTTCAAATTGGAAATGAAATAAATTAGTAAATAAAACTAATTTAAAATAATAATATGAATCAGTTGTGAATGGAAGATGAAATTTTATATTTAGAGTTAAGAGTAAATTGAATTCATGTGGAAATGGAAAAACTAATTTGAATAGAAGTAGATGTGAAAACTTCTGTAAGAAAATGTAAAAATGATTTTAAAAAGCTATGAGAGGATATTTTTGCTAAATAAGATATGCAGGTATTATAAAGGGAAAGGAAAATTGGTTTCGATTTCAGATGATTAATTTGAATTGCCCGACCAAAAAGGTATGTGTTTAAATTTCTATATGGAATTTGATTGGGTTTTTGATCTAGCCACTTGGCTTTTTGTTTTCTTTTGGAATCTGGGAGCCCGTAGAGGCATTTTGTAGTTGTACCGGGCTAGCCGCGCAAAGGATGGTGAAATTTTTCGGAAATTTAGAGAGTTAGAAAAATTTTGAGAAAATTTTGATAATTCAAAACTTGGTTTTAAACTGGAAATTGAATGATTTAGCAAATAGTATTATTTGAAAACTATAGGAGAGTTTGGGAAGGTTAGTAAGAATGGTAGTGGGTCTTTAATAAAAGATATATTATGGAAAGTTGATAAAACTGTTTGGTTTTGGAAAATAGAAATGGGTATTGGATCATTCTTCCTAATTAGTAATTTCAGGGACGAAATTCTTTTAAGGGGGGAGGAATGTGACGACCCAGAATTTTTAGGCATTTGAAATCGGAATATTTAATTTATTTTAATATTTTAAAGTTAATTTTTAACTTGAATTCAAATATCGCTATTTATTTGATAATTAAATTTTTGAATTTTAAAAATTGAAAGTTGGGTAAAATATTGAATCTCCAGTTTTAAGCTTGTTAAAAATAATTTGAAGCTTGTAAAATTTATATCGATAGTACGGAAGATAGTAAAAGTGTTAAAATTGAATTTGGAAGTGTTTTGTTAAGATTTGAAATTTTATCGTTTAAATTGATATTTAAAAATAGCCTTCCAAGGCACAATCTCGGATTTCGACGAAACCAGTTCCATAGGATCCGTAATAGTGTATCATTATCGAATTTCAATTTTCGTAGTGTTTGGAGTTGTTGTGGGAGCATACAATATATAAACACACTGAAATTAAATTGAAATTTAATATAATAACTAGGTTCAAAAAGCTAACTTCTCCATACGATCGAATTAGAACTCGAAAGCTTTTCCATTTCGTTCGGAATAGGGGTTTAACATTATAAACGCCTAGCGGCACGCCTCAATATGATGTCAAGGTTTTAAGCTGTAAATACAAACAGTTTGAATTTAAATTTAAAATTTGATATATATATATATATATATATATATATATATATGCAATTGTTAACCAGTCAAAATCCTCTCATATCAGAACTTTTCCTATCACTGTAGTCGTCCTTGTAACATCCCATCGTGTCCCTTCTTCCATCACGCAACATTCCAGAGCATGCTTTCCCTGTTTTCTATATCCAGCCGAGTCTTCTGCTTATTTGCTACTCAACAAAAAATTATATCGTTCAAAATCAATAATGGCCGAACTAGATTTATAGGTCTCCCTCTTCTTGTTCAAGTACTCGAATCCTCCCTTACGAAATCCAAATCGAATCGCACCTTTTATCCCCTTCAATCGGAATCGAATGCTCTGCTTTTTTAAATCTGGGCTCAGCTCGATGAAAATTCGCGAGGCAATGGCGCGCGTGGGGGTTGGCGAAGGTTCGGCGAGGTAAAGGCGGCGATAGGAGGTAGGGTTCGAGTGGATTTCGTTGCTGGAGGAACTTGAGTGGTAGGCCGATGGCGGCTGAGCGATCTAGGGCATGAAATCAAGCTCGTGGTTGGATTTCGTGCACGTGTGGAAGCTTGGAGATGGCGGCCGTGGTCGAAATGGGGATCTTATGCTCGAGGCAAAGGCGTGCGTTAGTTCGATTATCAGGGTTTCGTTCGATTTCAACTCGGCTTGAAGGTATTATTTCTTAAATTTAATAACACTTATATATGAATATATTGCAGAAAACGGATTTTAAATACAAACCTTTATTTTTACAAATATATGTATAAGCAGGAAAGTTTTAACTATAAAACAGATTACTGTTTTGTTATTTATAAATAAAATAAAATAAAAATATTTGTAGAGATAAGTAATATATATAAATACATATACATATTTAAAACAGTAAATATAGGTAGAGATAAGGTTTTGGAAATGTAAAATTTTAAAATATTAAAGGATCTATATAAAAATCTGGTTTGGATTCTCTATAGACTACCTTATAAATATTTTAATTTGCTAATTCATTTTTTATAATAAGGATTTGATGATTAATTTGTTTTATTAACCAATTAATCATTTTAACTATTGAAATAATTTATTAAAGAAAATTTAGTTTTAAATTAAATTAATAAGTAAATTAAATCATTAGTTAAATATAAATAGGGATAAATTGGTTAATTCAAATATTAATAAATCATACAATGTTATACAAGGTCAATGATCGTGAAGAACAAGTCGTAAAGGAAATGGACTGCAAAATCAAAGGTGAGCTAATCTCACTCATATGGTTATAATTTAAATTTAAATGCTTAAATTTAAATAATTGGTTGATTGATTGATTTGATTGGATGTGCAATATCATATATAGTAGTATATAATATTTCTTGAAATAATTGATTTTCTGCATTATATAGCGAATGAGACCCTATGCGCCGTATAATAGCGGATGATATTATATTTAGTCCCATATACCATGATATTCCACCTCGAAGTGGAATTGGTATTTTATGTTGTGCTAACATTTGGGGATGCAGGGAAACAGGTTGGAGGGATCCAACTGGATCCCTCAACATTTATTTAGATTATTTAATATTCTCGGTTATGATTATTTGATCTTCTGTGATGAATTATATTGGAATATTTAATGCTATGGTTTACTTGACTATATTTCGGTACACTGAGTTACCAAAATATATAGAATTGGATTTTTGAAAAGAAAATAAAAGAATGAATTTTTAAGGAAATAATTATAGAGAATTTAAATAAACTAAGAATGAACTGGATAAAAATATTAGTGGTTTTAAAATTCTAAAAAATAAATTCTGCATATAAAATGGGGATTTTGAATAAACAAGAAGATAATGAATTTTAAACTTCAGTGTTATTATTTAAAAGAACAAAGCATTTATTTTAGATTTAAGATTTAAATTATTGAAAAGAATAAAGAAGAATTTGGAACATCTGAATTGGTATGTTTAGTTAAAAGATTTAAAATCAAACGAAAAATAATAATAAATGGATTTTAAAATGAATTGAGTAAGTAAAGGAATTTATTTCATATGGAGTAAATTGGAAATCAATTTGGAAATTTATTTGAATATTTGAAATTTGAAATTTAAAGGAGAATGTGACTATGAAGCTTATAAACTGTGTTTATACAAGTAAAGCAATATATCAGTGGATATTTGAAAGGACAAATTCATGGTGAGAATTTATTAAAGGAATGAGAAAATTTGTTTAAAAATAAATAGTTATTTATTTTTAAAGATGGAAAGAGAAGAGTATTTCCTTGAATAGCCAAGTACGTTTCAAAGTTAATTTTTAAAGGTTTTAATGTCGTTTTAAAAAGCATGTTTTAGAAAATTTATTATTTCTAAACATTTAAATTCTAAAGTAAGTATTTTCTTTTAATCTATTATAGTAGTAATTATTTAAAAGTGACTTGGTATTTGTTTTAAAGAGAAAATCCAGTTTATATTTTATAAAGTAGCCTCATTCTAAATATTCCTGTAGGATATATTTTTAATAAAGTATTAAAGCAATTTTAATTTAAATGTTTTAAAGGATAATTTATAATAGAGTGTTTTAAATTAATTTAAAAATCTAAAGTTTTATGCTTGGTCGTTTTCAGTGGAAATAAATATTTGGAGATTTAATTCATGAGAAAGGCGTGTCGAGAACTGTTTCAAAAGGGTTGAAAATGGAAATATATCTTGCGAAGATATTTTGAAGTTAATAAATAATTTGGGAGATTATTTATTGTTGATGGATGTTTGTGAATGTTAATTGATAGTTAAATAACTGACTATCAATATTGGCCAAATGCGCTGATCGTTTCGAAGAGACCGGGATCGGGATTAATTTCTCGAAAACCACTTCGATCCGGTTTGTACGTTTTCGTGGAAAAACGAGTTTGGATTCGAAGATGGAGCAGTGAAGTGCAAGGGCTAGTCGCTACTAATCTTGAGTATTATTCCAAAATGGATGAAGTAGGAATAGTGCCTTCGGTTCCGTTCGAACCCGGGACGGACTTGTAAGGATGAATGCTTTCAGAACATCGTCAGGTGGACGATGAGCATTCTAAGTGAAACGTTCTAAAGGTAATGCTTAGCCTCAAGCCTCATCAACCAAGGATGATTGAAAATCAGGGGTAATGCAGCAAGGCTTGGTGGGCAGCACCCATTTTCGGGTGAGGTCATCCCTGTCTAGATGTCCCTTTTATTTCGGCTTAGTGGTGCGGTTGCTGATCACAACCGTGGGGTGATCTTACTGGGGATTATCCAGTAAGGGATAGTCCGAGTCTGGTGTTGCAGGGGGTCAGGAGTGATCCTCGGTATGCTAATCTGAACCAGGTACCGTGACAGGTGGTACCCCAGTGCCTAGTCATTAGTTGGAAATCCATTCTCCGTACGTGCATTTTACGAGTTTTGTTTGTATTACCCACGACTGTGACTAGTAGCTGAAATTTAATGAATGTAACAATTTCGGCTATTTTAATAAGTATTTGTATATAGACCCTATTATAATATCAGAGGATTTTGATAAAAAGTGTTTTAGCTATCGTAAGGAAAAAACCCGACATGTTTATTTGTGGCGTGGTCTTACGAGATGCCCTTGTTTTCAAAAGGATTTTGAAAATTTAGTGATCAATTTGAGTGTGATTTCTCACGCTGTTTTTTCATACTGACTCGGGTGTTATTTAACTGTAATGCTCGGTTCAGACCGTGTACTATAGGATACGGGATATGATGCTATGGAGCTCAGGAGACGAGCTGGATGGCGATACGTACTTCCGTATTTGATTATTGTTTCGCTGTATATCTAGTATATGTTATTGATGATGTGCTCTGATGATGTATGTACAAACAGATATAGTTTTCTTTGTGTAAAGATCATTGGATATTTATTATATTTTATTCCGCTGCGATGGTAAGATTTTGTTGTTATTTTTTGTTTTCTCTTCTTCTACCTCTTCTTCTTTAACCCAAATGGTTCGTATTTCTGTTCAACTTGAGTTGATTGATGAAGAATAGTGTTGACTCAAGGGGTACGGATTTGCAGGTCGTTTCAATATGGTGTATTATATATAGTGTATATATATATATTGGAGTGATTGATATTCTCGCATCATATAGCGGATGAGACCCTATGAGCCCCGCATAATAGTGGATGACCCTATATACCTCGATATCCCCCCTCGAAGTGGGTTTAGTATTTTATATTGTGCTAATATCCATGGATGTAGGGAAACAGGTTGGAGGGATCCAACTGGACTCCACAAAACATGGAATTTATTTTTTATCCAGTGATGTGATTTTTTTAGCTGGGAGATTGGAAGCTTGAGGAGAGAAGCTAAAAACCAGAGATGTATTCACGTAGATGATTATATTCTGTTGCAAATGGTAGTGTTTATTAGCAAGTTGTAAGGACAGATTGTTATAACTGTCCGAGCTGAATGGAATATACTCTGATTTAAGTAGAAAGAAAATATTCCAGTGACATATATATATGCAGACTTTTCAATTTAAATATATGTGCGTGAAAAAAAATATTTACAGTAAAGTGAATTACTAATTTAATATTTACAGAAGAAAGAAATTATATACAGGAGGGTATATGATGCAGTTCTGTTTTAATAATGTATGTTGGTCATTTTCTTAATATATGTAATTGCAAAGGAAAAATAAATACGCATTTTAAATTTACTAGTTCATTTTAGAACAATGTATTATGATTACCTTGTTAACTTATTTAATTTATTTATTGAAAGACTTTTAAAAAAGGAAAATTAGTTTAAATTAAATTGTTATTCAATTAATTTATTAAAAAGAGGAAAATTAATTTCTCGATTATTAGTTAATCAAATTATTAATAGCAATTGGTAGTTCGATTTACTTCGAATTTTAATAAACCGTATAAGTGTTTATACAAGGTTAAAAATCAGGAACCAAGTCAAGGTTGAAGTGGATTGCAAACGAAAATAAAGGTGAGTTAATCTCACTCATTTGGATTACCTTTAAATTTAAATAGTTAAATTTAAATTATTGGTTGTTTGCTTGAATTGATAATTTATTATCAGCTTGGATGTGATATGTTATATATAGTGTGTGTATATATTGGAATGATTGAATTCCTGCATTATATAGCAGATGAGACCCTATGCGCCCCGCATAATAGCGGATGTCCCTATATACCGCGATATCCCCCTCGAAGTGGGATCAGTATTTTATATTGTGCTAATATCTGTGGATGCAGGAAACAGGTTGGAGGGATCCAATTGGATTCCTTAAAATGTTGAATTTTTTTTATATTTAGTAATGTGATTTATGTGATAATCTATGATGGATTATATTGATTATATTGGAAATTGAAATTATTGAATGCAATGGCTTAGTTGAATATATATTGATATTTGAGAAAAATGAAATATGTATAAAATTTGGATTTTTAAAGGAAATTAAAAGGGAAATTTCTAAGTAAAATAATTATAGCGAATCCAAATAATTTAAAGGAATGAATTTGGAAAAGCGATAAAGGTTTGAATTTAAATCCTATATAATAAATTCAAGGATCGAAAAAATAGGGATTTTGAATAAATAGGAAAAAAGATTTTATTTAAAATAAGGACTTAAGCAATATTGTTTTGTAAAGTACGATGAAATATATTTTTAAAATTCAAGATTTGAATGAGTTTGGGAAAATAAAAGGAGAATTTCGAAATAAAGTATGAAATTGGTATTTTCGATTTAAGTAAGAATTTAAATCATAAATGTGGTGTGAATATGGGATAAATGGGTTTTGAAATAAATTTGGATAAGTAAAGGAATTTACTTTAAAATGGAGTTGGTTTTGGAAATCGATTTGAAAACCGACTCGATGTTGAAACTGTGAATAAAGGAGAATGAGATTGTGAAATTTATAAACAGGGTTTATAAATAAAGTGAAATATTTATCAGAGTATAATTTGGGAGTATAAATTCAGGATGGGAATTTATAAGAAAATTGTGATTTGTTTAAAAATGAATAGTGGTTCATTTTTAAAGGTGTGGAAAGGAAAGTGCATTTTCCTGAAAAGCCAAGTATATTTTCAAAGTAAGATATTCAAATATAAGTTAGAGATTTTAAAGTGGTATAAAAGAATGTTTAGAAGGAAACTATTATTTAGTTGTTTCAAAAATTTTAAAAATAAATATTTATTAAGTTAATTATATAAGTAAATTATTTTAAAAGTTTTAACTAGTATTATTATTTAAAAATAATTATTTAATTTTTATACCTTATAGAATAACTTTTATTTTAAAATTAGTTCTGGCTTAAGTTTTACATGAGAAATTAATATAAAATTTCATAACTAGTATTTTAAATAGAGTGTTTAAGTGGTTTTTATTTTAAGTGTTTAAAGTATATATTTTGGATAAAGTGATTTAAATTATTTAAAATCTAAAGTATTAAGACTTGGCATTTTCAGAGGAAATAAAACAATTAGGCTGAAATTTATTCCGTGAGAGAAAAAGTGATTTGAAAACTATTTTCAAAGGATTGAAGTGTAAAAAAAAATATCGTGCGAAAATATTTTAAATTAATAATTTGGGAAATTATTAAGGCCTGGTGGTTGTTTGTGGATGTTGTATGATAGTTAAATAACCGGCTATCAATATTGGCCAATGCGCTGATCGTTTCGAAGAGACTGGGATCAGGATTAATTTTCCGAAAACCACTTCGATCCGGTTTGAACATTTTCATGGGGAAGACAAGAGCTTGGATTCGAAGATGGAGTAGTGAAGTGCAAGGACTAATCGCTACTAATCCTGAGGGTGATTCCAAAATGGATGTAGTAGGAGTAATGCCTTCGGTTCCGTTCGGACCGAAAACGGACTTGTATGGATGAATGCTATGAGAACATCATCAGGAGGACGATGAGCATTCTAAGTGAATGTGTGCTAAAAAAAGGTAATGCATGGCCTCAAGCCTCATCAGCGGGGATTGGCTAAAACGTGGGAGGTGCGGCAAGGCTAAGTTGCTAGCAACCAATTAGGCTAAGGTTATCCCTGACTAGATGTCCCTTTTTATTAGGCTGTGTTGGCGGTTGCTGATCTCAACCGTGGGGTGATCTTATTCGGACTATCCAGTAAGGGGTAGCTTTGGTCATGTGTAGTAGGAGATCAGGGTGGACCCTCGGTACGTTGATCTAGACCACGTACTGTGTCGGGCAGTACCCTAGTCGCCCTGCCATTGATGGAAACCCCGTCTCCAATAAGTGCCTTCGGACTTGTTTGTGTACCTATTATGATGGAATTTAATGAATGAAACAATTTAGACTATTTGAATAAGTATTTACACATAGACACTACTATAATATCAGAGGATTTGATAAGAAATGTTTTGGTTATCATAAGGTAAAAACTGACATGTTTATTTGTGGCTTGGTCTTACGAGATACCTTTGATTTTTAATGGATTTTGGAAACTTTAATAATCCAATTGAGTGTGTTTTCTCACGTTGGTTGTCCAGAATGACTCGGGTGTTATTTTACTGCAATACTCGGGTCAGACCGAGTATTATAGAGTAAAGATTCGGGATGGATGCTATGGATCTCAAGGGATGTGCCGGATGGCGAGGCGTATCACACGTATCTGTCTTATTTCCACTGTGTTTGTATGCTGTGTGGACAGTTTTTGTTGGGACTAGTTAATATAACTATCCAATAATGTGCAATTGGTTGTGTTGTACTCTGATGATGTAATGTATAAACATATATAATTCTTTTTGTATAACGATCAGTCATTTATCTATTATACATTTTTTCCACTGCGATTGTGAAATTTTGATATTGTTTCTTTTTCTTCTTCTACCTCTTTCTTCTTTAACCCTAATAGTTTGTATTCCGTCCACTTTGAGCTGAACTGTTGGAGAATATTGTCGGCTCAAAGGGGTACGGATTTGCGGGTCATTATAGAAACGTTGTCGGTATGGATCCTAATTTCATCTTTTCTTATTAACTTAGATAAAAAAAATTAAATAAGTCTTTGTTATTATTCTTACTATCTATGCATATTAATTTATCCTAAGTCTTAAAATAAGCCTCATTTTGTTCTGGTTTCTTATTATAACCTACGTTATAATCATGCTTATTACTTAACCCAAGGTCTAAGTGTGAAAAATAAGCTTCTTTCATCTTTTACTTTCTTTAGTTATAATTCTAAGTTATAACTAGGCCAATTATCTTTAATTAGTCAAATTCTGACATTAATATGATAATTAGGCTCAATTTCAGTCTTAATTCCATTATTACAGTAAATAAATTAAAATACTATAAATAAACTATAAATAAATGGAAAGGCTATAATTAACAGAAATAAACTAAAATTAACTGAAAAGAATAGCTGAAAGAAATAGACTTAAAATAATTCTAAAAACTGTAAATAAACTACTAAAAAGGGTATTCCAAATCGTAGTAAAACTACAACTTTTGGAACTCTACTATTTTAAATTACTTAAAAATCTAAATAATTACAATCACTCATCTGTTGTCCTAAGCTCTTACCTTTTTGTCTTCTTAGACCCAATTGAGGGTATTAAAATATTTGATTGAAAAAAATTCTCTCCTTGGAAATTTATTCCTTTTAGGGTTCTCTCTTAGGTGAACCCAAGTGGAGAAAATATAGAATGAGAAAAAATGTTAGGCCTAGGGCCTTATTTATAGGAGTAGAAGTGGATCTCAGACCATTGGGTTTGGAGATTGAATATGGTGCGACCACGTTATAGGCTGAATAGGAGCCGTCAGATGGAAGCATGGATTGACCAGATGAGAGAAAACAACGAAATTGACGTGTTTGAAAACCTATGGAATGAAGAAAATTTTCTTCGTTCCATACCACAGGTGGGTCGACCAGTCGGTCGACCTAGGGCGTGGTAGGTCGACCGCTAGGTCGACCTAGCCCACTATATTATTTCTTTTCTTGTTTGCTTTGTATCTTGCTCATATTAACTCAGATTCTAACGTTCTATATTTGGAAATTGACCAGAAAATTACCACGGACACAATGGTGCGACTCCCGTGGCTCAATATTGATAATTTAACAAAGTTATTTTATTATTTCATTAATCAACAAATTAGTTATTATGGATTAAATTTCGGGCTGTTACACTCTAGAATGAGTAAAATTAATTACAGAATCATCTCCGTTCGACCTTGAAGTTCTTCGTTAGGGTCCACGTTGATTTAGATTTGTTTTGAATTTTGGAACTTTCCCTTTGTTTTGAAATCCATTCTTGTCTTTTTTTTTGTTCGTGTTCTTTTGATACTGCATCATCCCATAGCTTTAACCTCAATTTGCAACTTTATCCTTTTGTGTGACTAATTCCATCAATTATCCTTTGGTATGATTGTAAACGGGTGAAACTCCTTTACAACAGTCGTCGATTCACCAGAGATTTATATGTCCTCGGTTTTCATGCTATTTCTCTTGTAAAACCCAAACCATTTCCTAAGTAGACAACCTAGGTAATTATCTTATGATCTAGTATCATATGCCTCAGGATTATGCAGACAGTTTTGTCTTTCACCTTGACGTTCAGGCAAGTGATCTCGACTCCACCCAGATAGTTGGGGATTATCCTGATGTTGTAGTGAAGTCATTTCTCCTAAGCGGAAAATTGAATTCCGCATCAATCTTATTACTGAAGCTCGACCTTTTGTCTTCCTCCTAGACGAATGGTTAGTCATGCCTATGGATTAACCAATGCTACTATTTTCATCGATTACATGAATCGTGTTTTCCGCGATGTTTTCAACGAGTTCGTCCTGGTTTTCATTAATGATATTCTCGTCTTTCTAGGTCTCTATAGACCAGTTAAAGTCACCGCGATTAATTTAAATCTATCCATCTTTCCTCTTTTATAATTTAATATCTTATCTTCCTTTCGAGCCTATCTTCTAGTTAGAACTCTTTTTGTTTAGGGTCCCTCTAAATTTGAATCTCTAGCCTTGTTCTAGAATCCACTCTCGAATTATCTTGTGAGGGAGTGTATTTGTAATTAGTATAAAAATGTTTTATATTGTTTTTCGAGTTGTTAATTTTGAATTTTGGATTTCGATCGATTTGTCTGGGCAACGCTACCAGTAGGAATTACAAAATACTTGAACAGAGCAAACTGACATAATATTGTTTCCAAAATTGGTAAATGAAATAATTTTATGTATGATTATATTTTATATATAAAAGAATAGTTTTATGAAATTAAATGAATTGTTTGTTAGAAATGATAATACTAGATTATCATTTATTGTTTTGTTAACATTCCTAAACCATTAACTAATGTTGTATGCTAAGAAGATGTAAATTAACACATGGTTTATAAATCTGATTTGCAAATGAAACAAATTTAAATTAATGATTTGAGGGTTTGAATTTCCGGTGCTTTTCAAAATGTGGTTTTCAAAGTTTTGGAATGATATATTATTTGAAAGTATTTTCGAATGGAAAGTATTTCCAAAGAATTTTAAAAGAAATAAGTCAGTACTCTCCTCTTTTGTCACTGGAAAATGGTTTCGATGATGATTGCAGCATCGTTGACATTCATTTTCGAGTCTTAAAGTGGAGAAACCACTTGGTACCTTTGCAACACTTTTGTTTTGGAAAATGGATATTATTTGAACTTCTTAAGTATGATTTGATGTATAATATATACACACACACACACACACATACATACATACATACATATACATATTCCAAATGGTTTGAAGTGAAACCTTAAATTTAACTCTTAAATTCTATATTAAGTGATGGTTTTCAATTATTTAAATAAAGCAAAGTTATGGATAATTGAAGGGTCTAAAATGAGAAATGGAATTGAAACAACTTGAAACAGTTGAACTAGGATAAAAAAAATATTTGTATAATACTCAATTGCATTGTAAAACATATAAAACTTACCCGAAATATTCAAAAAGTTAAAATGTTAATATGAATATTGAATTTGAAGGTTATACAAGAGAAAATTTAAATAAAAAAAATTTCAAATTAAATTTTGCTTAATTGAAATGTTGTAAATAAAAGGTAAATTTGTATAGTGCTCAATTATACTCGGTAACATTTACGAAACTTACCTGGAAAAGTTTGAATGTAATGAGAATATATAATTGAATAGTATACAAAATAAATGTAAGTAA
Source organism: Allium cepa (assembly GCA_030765085.1). Taxonomy (NCBI): domain Eukaryota; kingdom Viridiplantae; phylum Streptophyta; class Magnoliopsida; order Asparagales; family Amaryllidaceae; genus Allium; species Allium cepa. Next base: position 847,683,741 of record CM060943.1, read on the forward strand.
TAAGATGTCTAAAAATTTGGAATTTATATGGTTCTGAATTAATTGTTGTATCTGGTACTATGTATTTCGAATCTTTCTTTCCTTTTTGTTACTTCTATTCTCCTGTCTCATTCCTTTTTGGGGATGAAAAGTTTGTAGTAGGGGAGAGTGTAAGAACCTGAAAATTTTAATGATTTTTAATACTTAATTAGCCAATATTTTTCTTGAAATTTAAACAATAAGATTTTGCAATGAAAATGCGATATTTGAGTTATTTTTGTTTAAACGTAGCAAGTGTCAGATTTTCGTTGGAAAATATGTAAGTTGGTTCTGTTATGAAATTTGAATTTTAAAATTTAAAATCAGTTAATTTGATGGAAATAAAATATTTTTAAATCTGAACATTTTTTTACATAAGAAAAATATTTATTATTTTTTGAGTGAGACTTCATATCCCGTTTCGCCAAATTTGGGCCGCTCTAGCCCCGTTTATATTATTTTCGACGAATTAGTAGTAGTTTGGCAGCGAATATCGACTTTTGATAGGATGATCATATTGCTGATATTTGTGTACCAATCTGCTCGTCTCGTCATGCTGATATCTATAGTATATTCATTTGTGCATTTCGGTGTCCGGTACACAGAAAAATCTGCGAAACGGTTAGACGTTTTGGTACCAATTTTGAGCTTTTTTTGTTTTCCATGTCACCTTTCAATTGTCTGTCTGTGAGAACAAATGGTCAATAGCTTTTATTATTTCTTGGAATTCACGTATTGACTTTTGTTCCCACTTTTCATTTTATATGCTTGTTCATTTCTTTACTCTCCCCTCCTTTTCTCTCTGATCTAGCTTCTATAAAAATAATATATGTGTGTGTGTGTGAGTGATAAAACTACTCATCTCCCTTTCTTCATGTTCATTGAAAAGAGAAATAAAAATATTTGCCTCTGTTTGGTTTGAATCGAAACCCTGCTCATACAGCTGCTCGTGCCCACTCCATCCACTTTGCTCCATCCATTTTCCATATGATATGCTCATCCTCTCCCCTTTTGCCAAACCAACCCTTGCTTCCATTCCAGCCTGCCTTTTCACCTGACCATGCCATCACTTTTTCCCCACCATTGTATGCTTCTAACTTCCCTTGATCTGCCACGTCAGCTGCTCACATTACCTTTTCCCTAACCTTTTACGTCCTTCCACTAGTCACCTCCCTTTTAGCCGCCTAACAGCCATGTCCTCCCCTCGGCCTTCCTCCTTCCATCATCTTCCATTGCAGCCTCGACCAAGCACAGGCACCAAATGCCAAATAGCAAAAACCTTCCAATCAGCAACCCGAAGCACCCAACACCAGACCCCAAGCCCTTTTGCCATCCCTCGAATGCCCATGATTGCCTGGCTGCACCCAGTTCTCACTTCGCCTCGCCTAGCAACCATCGTCCCTCTCCGACCAAGACTTTCCCCGCTTTCCTTCATATCCTTGTTGCCACCATAACCTGCCGCCTTACTCGCCCTCACTGAAAATCATAACCACTCGATAGTCCTTACCCACTTGACAGCTTGCATAACCTCTACTCACCCTCTGAGTGACAACAGCCCAAGCTTTCCTATAGTCAAACTGCTCTGATCCTTTTCCTAGTTACAGCGGCAAGCTTTGCAATAATATTTTTAAAGTATTTTATTTAAACTTATGTTAATATGTTAATAATAGATTATGTTATAATATATATTATGTTTGAATATTTATTTGAAAATTTTGAAAGGAAATATATGGATTTTTAAATATTGTTTTAAAATATAGATATTTTGATTTTAAATACATGTGTTTTAGGGAATAATGATTTTGAAATGTTTCATTTTATATGTGTTTAAAATTAAATACTGATTTAAATATATATATATATATATATATATATATATATATATATATATATGCAGATTTTATTTTGATGTGTGTTTTAAATTGAATATTAATTTTAAAATATAATATATAAAAGTTTATTTTAGATATGTAAGTAAATTTTAGATTTTTAAAAATTTATGTATTTTGTTTCATCCAACTCAAGTCTAATCACCCTGATCTCCTTTGGAATCTTCGTTTGTATCAATATCTCTTGTAGAAGCTTGAGATTCTGATTCATAACTTGTTGTGTTGTCTATTTTCTCTAGCCTCGAAAGGTGAGCGATCGCTCACGATTGACATTCTTATATTTAGTAAAGTTAATTTCACATGAAATGATGATTGAATTGTGTTGTTCAATTTTGAGTTGGTTAGAAATTTAATTGTTAAGTATGATATGTTATTTTCTGCATTTATTACCTATGTTAATTGACATATGGCACTACGACCTGTTGTATATATTAACTTCAACTGTTAATGATTATATATGCTTGTAATTGATATGTTATGGCGTTTTATTTTATTGTTCTCACACTGCAAGTTCCCTTTTAGTTTAGGAATCCCTATGGGTTGAAAGGATACATACCCAAACGATATTATAGTTTAGGGAAAATCGTTATGGGTTGAAATGATAAACCCAAGTGATTTTACTGATTTAAATTTTAGGATTGCGGGTTGAAATGATATATACCCATAAATTTAAATTATTGCGGTTTGAAATGATAAATATCTATATCACTTGACCATATGAAAGAAAATTATATACGGACACCGTTGGTCTATTTTTGAAAAAATGATTTTCACAGTTTGAAAGGAAATATACGAGTTTTGATTTTAAAACACAAATTTTTATTTTAGTATGTGTAAAAAATTTGATTTTAAATTATATGTTTTGGAAATTTTAAGTTAAGTTTTGAAAATGTAAATTTTTTTTTTAAGATTTTACTTAAAATTTTATTATTTTAAGTATATAAAATAAAATATAAAATAGATTTAATAAATAAGATTTAATTTAATAATTATTAATATAATAAAATTTAATAAGAATTTAATTTAACTAATATACGTATGTAAAATATGTTTTAAGTATTTATTTAAATTTATATTAATATTTTGAAAATAGATTGCGTAATAAAATAAATTAAGGTTGGAAAGGTAAATTAAATTGATCTGTAATTTAATTTGTTAAGAATTGAATTCAAATAAGAATTGATTTGGACTTATTGATATTTGAGATTTTAAAGGTATGAAATTCATAACTTGATAACCTAATTTGATTAAAGGTGATCAAATGAATATTTTGAAATTTACATAAATAGAAATTGAATATTTAGTTTTGATTTAAATGTGTAATTTGAGATTTTTTTAAATGTTATTAAAAGTGATTAGCTGAATATTTTTAGAATTAAATATAATTGAAGTTAGATATTTAATTATTGATTTTATTTAAATTTGTAATATAAGATTTTATTTAAATCTATTTAAAATGATTAAGTTAATATTTTCAAATTCAAATAAAATTAAAGTTGAATTTTTAAATATAAATGAAATTTATCAAATTAAGTTATTGTAAACGTTTGAATATTTAAACTTTGAACCCTATTGAATGGAAGTGGTTTAAAATTTGAAATCGATACAAATTAAAAATGGTTTTATTGAGAATTTGAATTGAATTATAATTGATAAACTAAGATTGATTTAAATTGAATTTTGGAACTAAAGTTGATTTGAATTGATTTGTTAAATTGAATGAAACAATACTAGTTTGAAACTATTTTTGATATAAACTATTTTTAGTATATAAACTATTTTTAAAATATAACATATTTAAATCCATAAACTATTTTAAATATAAAATATTTTAAATATAAACTATTTTAAATATAAACTATTTTTGTAACGACCCATAATTTTAATTTATTAAAATTTGAATATTTAATTTATTTTAAATATTAATAAGTGAATTTATAAGTCGAATAAATTTTATTTCGAATAATTGGATTTAATTGAATAATTAAATCGATAATTTAATATGTTAAATTATGGAAATAATTGAAAATCAAGTTAAATATGATTGAAAATGATTTGTAAAATTTTATTTTATCATGTTGGAGTTAGAATGATATTTTAGAACTTTTAAAATCGAATTAAAAGTTAATTTGTGAAAATTGAATATTTTAATATTTAATCGACTAGTGAAAATAGTCAATTTTTGAACAGTCTCAGATTTCTACGAGACTAGTTCCATTGGATCCGTAATAGTTAGTTATTACCGGATTTCAATTTTCGTGTCAATCGGAGTTATCGTTTGATCGTGGCAGCCCGAAACGCATCGAATTATTTTTAATATTAATTTGGCGAGTTAAAATAGCCATTTTTCAAAAAGTCTCGGATTTTGACGAAACCAGTTTCATCGGATCCGTAATGTGATATTATTGTAAGGTTTCAAATTTCGTGTCAATTGGATTTACCGTTTGTCCGGTACAAATTAAAACGCCTAGAAAATCGTTTAAATCGGTTTAATTTAAATTGAACGTTTATTGCCATAACTCGCACAGATGTCCGAATTAGCTTCCGAAACATGTTCCATTGTGTCCGGAACGCGGGGTAAACCCTAGAAACGCTGGTTACGGCGCGTAAATCGGAGTTCGGAATTTCCGGAATGAATAGTGTTTCGTTCGTTTTCTATAAATAGACCCTTACCCCTTCATAAATTAAAAAAAAAATAAACTAAACCTAAACCCTAGCCGCCACCCCTTCAATCAAAGGCCAGAATTCACTTTCAATTCTCCTCAAATCTCCTTCAATCCATGCGTTAATACAAAAAGTTGTTAACTACAACATTTTAGAGCACGACGAGATCTTTAAATCCATACGGATATGATCGTAAATGGAGCATCGTAGTGGGAGCTACAGGGGGCCGACGCTAGCTTCTTGCGCACGTGTTTTCTCGTGCCATGGGGGGCCGAGCTTGGCTGGGTGGCAGCCGAGTGAAGTGGAGGAGGCGAGCTTCGTGTTGCAAGTTGCTGATCGTGTTTTCGTCGAGCGAGGTGGTGGCAAAAATCAACCCTAGTTCCATATGTGATGGGTTATGTGTATGCGGCTTTGTCTGTAGGGAGAACGAAGAAGGAAGGGGGAGAGGATGGACGGTGGAGATTGCAGAGGGGTGAGATCTCACGGTCAATGTTAGTTGTGGGTTTAAAATTAAAATTTATGTTGTAAATTAGTTATTAAAATTGTGTAAAACTTATAAAAATCATATCTTTTTCATACGAGGTCGAAAACGCGCGAAACCAGTTGCGTTGGAATCATATGGATGAGCACTACGTGATGGAATTGGATTGGAGTCGTTTGGAGTTAGTGAGAATTTCGTGTAAAATTAAACGTCCGTTTAATTTTATTCGAAATAAATCGCTAAAACGGAATTGAAATCAAGGTGAGAACTTCTCACTCAATCGAATCAGTTTCGATTTTATCTTAAATAGTTAGATTTAAAATATTTGAATGCATGTTTGAATGATGATTATTATCTATTGATTGTTAAAATAGACATTATGCGCCGTCAGTAAGCGGATGTTATTTATTAAAAACATATACCGCGAATATTTCATAAACAGTGAAATTGGTATTATATATATAATAGCAATATATATATATTGGCATATGTATATATTGGAGTTATTGATTTCCCGCATTTGTATAGCGGATGAGACCCTATTGCGCCGTCTATTAAGCGGATAATATTTTAAATCCCATATACCGCGATAATTTCGTACTGGAGCGGAATTGGTATTGTGCTAATGTTTTTGGATGCAGGAAACAGGGTGGAGGGATCCAACTGGATTCCTCAACAGTATTTATTTGATTTCAGATATTTTGATATTTTATGGATTATCATATCGATATATGATGTCATTGTTGTCGTGATTGACTATTTGGTATGTAGCATCATTGGACCAAGTTTTGAAATTTTAAAAGGATTTTAAAGAGATTTTTAAAAGTATATGTTTATAATATTTTTGGAATCGATCCATTATAAATAAATAAACGTTATAATTTTAATGTTATGAAAATTATGATTTTTGAGAAATATAGTTAAAAACTGATTTTTGAAAATATGGGGTTAATGATTTTATAAAATAGTTAAAACGGGATTTCTGAATTTATTGTGAAAAGTTTAAATATAGGATTTATAAAACTAGATTATTTTATAAATCAAAATGATAAAATTTATAAAGGAGTTTAAAGATGTTTTAAAATAATAGTATAAATTGATTTATATAAGATTTATAAATTGATAATTTTTAAATTAGAATATTTGAATTATAAAACGAGTTTTTATAAGTGTTAGAATGAATTGTGAATGAATTTCATAAACGAATGAAATTTATAGAATTATAAACGGTGAAGTTATAAATGGAATTTTATAAGCAGTAGGTTTATAAAATGTATAAAGTTATTGAAAGAATAGATTTGGATAAATAATTGAATCTTATAAGTTATAAGATTTATAATTATGAAGTTCAAAGGAACGATTGTGCAAACAAATAAATTCTAAGTATTTAACTTATAACATGACCTTTTGTTTTACAATTGAGTTATAAATTGAGATAGGTTAATAAAGGAATTTATAAAGGAAGTTGTGGTAAAATAAATAGAAATGGAATTTATAAACGTTGTTTTATAAATCCGCAAACGACTTATTTTGATAAGTAAATTGTTGAAACCTATTTATGGAGTTATATTCACGATTTAGATAGTGAATAATACTTTAAAATAAAATGAATAGAAAGGATGAAATTGATTAACGTAGTATATTCACGTTTTTGAATAGTGAATAATATGTTAAAGAAAATGTTTAGATTTGATGTTTTAAATAGAATTAAAACGATCTAACGATGTTTTAAAATATGTTGAGATTCGAAACCATAGATTTAAACATCTATTGTTGAAATAGACGTTTTCGAGAAATAAAAGAAAATGGTGGACAATAACACTGTTGTTATAGTAAATGATTTCCGAAAGGAAATGTTTTGTATAGTATTGGGATTTATATATCTATTTTAATTTCGAATCCCTATACTAGAGATTTTGGGTTGTCGTAACGATGTTTTACGTAACATTCGTTTTGGCCCAAATAAATATATTTAAGAGAATGATTTCCTTAAAGAATGAAATATATACTTAATCTCGATTTAAGTATATTGAATATTTTCCAAGTGTTGAAAATAGATGGATTTGAGAATTACTTAATAAGTAAGTATGGAAATGTTTTCCAATATAAAGTGAATATTTTGAGAATTTATCTTTTTGAAGATAAATTGAAATGAATAATTGAAATCGGATATCAGTAGATATTGTGAAATATAAATTCACTAAGGAATTTATAAAAAGGGGAATTTGTTTAAAAATAAATATTGATTTATTTTTGAAGTGTGAAATTATGTGTCTAGTCAAGATATTTTTGGAAAATAAATAATTTCGAAAATTATTTGGAATCTGGTGATGTGTGCATATCCATTGATAGTTCAATAACCGACTATCAATATTTACCTTTGAAAGGTATTGTTGTGATTTGTTGAATTTGAATGCACACTTATTTTTAAATTATTGCGCCCGTTATTTGGATTACCCATTCCGAATAGTGATACGACGTAATGGATAGCATTGATGACCGGTGTTGAAGACCGGATATTTGTGAGAGCGATAGGATGACCTGTCGATTGTCTCTGCACTGAGTTGCAACGGTATAGAGACTCCCTAAGTGATGGGAAATCCGATCAAGATTGTGGATATCCGGATTGCAAGGACTTCTTTGTAAGTGCCTTCGGTTCTGTTCGATCCCGGAACAGACTTGTATGGATTGTATGTCTGACGTTACAAATTGAGATATAAAGCAGATTTCTTTCAAATATATTTCTGTTGGTGGCGGAGAATTTATTCTTTTAGCTTAACACCCTTCTCTGAGACGTACGAGCTCAGAGGTTATGTAGTTGAAGGTTATCAGCGATATATTCTCAATTTGGTAATGTGACATGCTGAGTGTTGCCGTAAATGATCATTGTGTTGATTATTTGTGATAGGATCATTTGTTTGATCGTCTATCCTGGTGATCATTTCTATGATCATTTGTTGACCCAAAGCATGGCTTTTGTATAAAGTATGTTTTTGTGGACGTGACTTCGTCGAGCCTCACACCTCGGGAATGGTCAAAACAGGAAAGATGCGGCAAGGTTATGAGGGGTAGCGCCCTTTAGGATGTGTGCATTTCCTTCTGGAAAAGGGTGGTATCATGGTATGGAGCCCAGATACTTACTCATGTTGAAAACACTATGATTGTGTGAATTGATTGCGAGCGCTCGGTTAAAAGGTCCCAAAGGACCGGGGGATGGCATATTCGGTCAGTTGTTACTCAGTTAGGGGTAACCCGGCCTTGTGTTGGCAGAGATCCGCTTTGGTTCTCGGGGATGTCCATCCAGAGGCATTCTCATGTGGCAATGGGAAGTTCCTTGGCCTGATCATTCGTTGGAAATCCAATTCCCAATACGAAACCTTGTACGGTATTAGTTGTAGAACCTGTCATTTACTTATGGTGGTCACCACTGTTTAGATGGTAGCTATAGTAGGCATACGATAATGGTCGTATGTTGGCTAAGATTTATATTCTACTTTCGAAATATTTTCCTACACTATGCACTAGTAATAATATCAAATGTTCTTTTTAATGCGTATCAAGCATCTTTGACTATCATAAGGAGAAATCTCCTCCGATTCTGCGTTTGCATTGTGTGTGTGTGCGGGAGGCCTTATGGTAGTCTCATTTTTAAAAAGCATTGCGAATTGACTTTAAAAATATTCCTCTATTTTGATTTTAAAGATAAATAAACTGTTTTGAGTTCTCACACCAGTCACATGACTGACTCGGAGTTTATTGTTTTCCTTCCTAAACTCTGGGTGCCCACCAATTTCCACACGGGCAGTCAAGAGTTAAGGTTTATCAGGATATTCTGGAGTTGTTGGAGGCAAGCTGGATGGCATGGCGTATTACTAGTATATAGTATTTCCTTTTCCGCTACACTATTTGTTGTTGTATGTTGTTGTACACTCTGATGATGATGTAATGTAATGTATAAAATGTAATAACTGATATAGTTCTTTGTTTAAAGATTATTCATTTATTTATTATATGTTGTTCCGCTGCGATTGTGAGATTCTGATGTTGTTCAGTTGTTTTCTATTCCGTTCTATTTTCTATTCTCTTTTCTCTCCATTTTCTGTCTTTCCTCTCTTCTTCTACTTTTTCTTTTTCTTAAACATTGATAATTCGTATTTCTGTTCATCTTGAGTTAATCTATGGAGATTAGTGTATATTCAAGGAGTACGGATTTGTGGGTCTTCACAGGTGGTATCAGAGCATATGGTTAAGCGACAACCATGGTTCTGTTGGGTATTACTCATTAGAGATAGAGTCAGTAGTACTCTAGAATGAGTTGAGTGTAATAATAGCTATGAGAGCGTATTTGTTAGTGAATATATAAAATTGTTTTATATTGTGATGATTGGTTTATTGAGTGGCATATGAACCTTCGTCAGCACGGTCTGCAAAACTATGCCGAAGGGGTTTTATAAACACTTGTACAGAACAGTTCGGCACAATATTGTTTTAAATTCGGTATATGAAATAATTTTACCTTGACTATATTTTATATATAAAGAAATAATTTTTCAAAATTATTAAAGTATATAAGTTGATTGTTTAGTTGTTTGAATAATCTAAATAAAAGAATAATTGTATAAGCAAAAGAATTATAAGAATTGAATTATAATTAAAGTGATTTACAATTGTGAAATAAACTTATATATATAAGAAGTGAAACTATATGAATATGAGTTGTAAATGAGATTGAATTTAAAGTTAAATGAAGTATAACTTAAGAGATGTTGAATGAAGTTGATATTGGTATCAAAGTAAATTAATAAAGTTAAATGAATGTGAACTTGAGTTTTGTAAATGAAATTCAACTTTTGTAATTGAATTGAATGAATGGATTGAATGTATAATCAAATGAATGTAAATTAAGTTGATATGGAATAATGAATATAAGTGTAATTCATTAAAATCTAATGTTATTGAAAGTTGAATAATTGGATGAAAATCAATTTAATCAAACCAATTGAAAGCAAAGGAATTTGGTTGAAATTAATATACATTGGTTGTTATATGGTTGTTAGTTGATTGTATATAATTCATTAAATATTAATGAAATTGGAAGCTAAAGTAATTGGAATCCAATTGGAAGTTAAGTGAATCTTAAATAGAATTGAATTTGATTGGAAGTGAACCAACTTGAATATTTATTGGTTATGAATGCTAGTTGGTTGATGGTTGAATATATTGCTTTTACTGCATTTGCTATGTTGACATATATAGTTATTATGTTGCTATATGATGTATATCGATACTATTGTCTATATGCATGCTCTCATGTTGTTTGTTGAGTGTTTAGTAGGTGCAGATCGCGTTTGCTTCGCATTTGGAGCTCGCTTTCGCGCTATATTAGCCATATATACTCGCTAATAAAATATAAGGTACATATCTCGGACTAAATATCGTACTTTTATACTTTTTTCCCTGCGGGATGCCTCATTACTTAATGAGATGTATATTTGTGATATATATACTGTCATTTTTTTTTCGGATCGAGCCGCGCAAAGGAGACTATGGCGAATTTTTTCGGAAATTTAAGGCGTTAGAAAAATTTGAAAAAAATTGGAAATTTTTGAAAACTTTAACTTTGAGTTTGGAGTTGGAGTTAAACAATAGTAGTTGTTTTGAAAAGATAACTAAGTATGATTTGAAAACTTAGTAAAGAATTGTAAGAAGTTTGGCTATGAATTATGGAAAGTTAATAAATTCTATAACTTTTCTTACTTGTTAATTTCGAGGACGAAATTCTTTTAAGGGGGGAAGATTGTAACGACCCAGAATTTTAATTTATTAAAATTTGAATATTTAATTTATTTTAAATATTAATAAGTGAATTTATAAGTCGAATAAATTTTATTTCGAATAATTGGATTTAATTGAATAATTAAATCGATAATTTAATATGTTAAATTATGGAAATAATTGAAAATCAAGTTAAATATGATTGAAAATTATTTGTCAAATTTTATTTTATCATGTTGGAGTTAGAATGATATTTTAGAACTTTTAAAATCGAATTAAAAGTTAATTTGTGAAAATTGAATATTTTAATATTTAATCGACTAGTGAAAATAGTCAATTTTTGAACAGTCTCAGATTTCGACGAGACTAGTTCCATTGGATCCGTAATAGTTAGTTATTATCGGATTTCAATTTTCGTGTCAATCGGAGTTATCGTTTGATCGTGGCAGCTCGAAACGCATCGAATTATTTTTAATATTAATTTGGCGAGTTAAAATAGCCATTTTTAAAAAAGTCTCGGATTTCGACGAAACCAGTTTCATCGGATCCGTAATGTGATATTATTGTAAGGTTTCAAATTTCGTGTCAATTGGATTTACCGTTTGTCCGGTACAAATTAAAACGCCTAGAAAATCGTTTAAATCGGTTTAATTTAAATTGAACGTTTATTGCCATAACTCGCACAGATGTCCGAATTAGCTTCCGAAACTTGTTCCATTGTGTCCGGAACGTGGGGTAAACCCTAGAAACGCTGTTACAGCGCGTAAATCGGAGTTCGAAATTTCCGGAATGAATAGTGTTTCGTTCGTTTTCTATAAATAGACCCTTACCCCTTCATAAATTAAAAAAAAAAATAAACTAAACCTAAACCCTAGCCGCCACCCCCTCAATCAAAGGCCAGAATTCACTTTCAATTCTCCTCAAATCTCCTTCAATCCATGCGTTACGAAAAGTTGTTAACTACAACATTTTAGAGCACGACGAGATCTTTAAATCCATACGGATATGATCGTAAATGGAGCATCGTAGTGGGAGCTACAGGGGGCCGACGCTAGCTGCTTGCGCACGTGTTTCTCGTGCCATGGGGGGCCGAGCTTGGCTGGGTGGCAGCCGAGTGAAGTGGAGGAGGCGAGCTTCGTGTTGCAAGTTGCTGATCGTGTTTTCGTCGAGCGAGGTGGTGGCAAAAATCAACCCTAGTTCCATATGTGATGGGTTATGTGTATGCGGCTTTGTCTGTAGGGAGAACGAAGAAGGAAGGGGGAGAGGATGGACGGTGGAGATTGCAGAGGGGTGAGATCTCACGGTCAATGTTAGTTGTGGGTTTAAAATTAAAATTTATTTTGTAAATTAGTTATTAAAATTGTGTAAAACTTATAAAAATCATATCTTTTTCATACGAGGTCGAAAACGCGCGAAACCAGTTGCGTTGGAATCGTATGGACGAGCACTACGTGATGGAATTGGATTGGAGTCATTTGGAGTTAGTGAGAATTTCGTGTAAAATTAAACGTCCGTTTAATTTTATTCGAAATAAATCGCTAAAACGGGATTAAAATCAAGGTGAGAACTTCTCACTCAATCGAATCAGTTTCGATTTTATTTTAAATAGTTAGATTTAAAATATTTGAATGCATGTTTGAATGATGATTGTTATCTATTGATTGTTAAAATAGACATTATGCGCCGTTAGTAAGCGGATGTTATTTATTAAAAACATATACCGCGAATATTTCATAAACAGTGAAATTGGTATTATATATATAATAGCAATATATATATATATTGGCATATGTATATATTGGAGTTATTGATTTCCCGCATTTGTATAGCAGATGAGACCCTATTGCGCCGTCTATTAAGCAGATAATATTTTAAATCCCATATACCGCGATAATTTCGTACTGGAGCGGAATTGGTATTGTTCTAATGTTTTTGGATGCAGGAAACAGGTTGGAGGGATCCAACTGGATTCCTCAACAGTATTTATTTGATTTCAGATATTTTGATATTTGATGGATTATCATATCGATATATGATGTCGTTGTTGTCGTGATTGACTATTTGGTATGTAGCATCATTGGACCAAGTTTTGAAATTTTAAAAGGATTTTAAAGAGATTTTTAAAAGTATATGTTTATAATATTTTTGGAATCGATCCATTATAAATAAATAAACGTTATAATTTTAATGTTATGAAAATTATGATTTTTGAGAAATATAGTTAAAAACTGATTTTTGAAAATATGGGGTTAATGATTTTATAAAATAGTTAAAACGGGATTTCTGAATTTATTGTGAAAAGTTTAAATATAGGATTTATAAAACTTGATTATTTTATAAATCAAAATAATAAAATTTATAAAGGAGTTTAAAGATGTTTTAAAATAATAGTATAAATTGATTTATATAAGATTTATAAATTGATAATTTGTAAATTAGAATGTTTGAATTATAAAACGAGTTTTTATAAGTGTTAGAATGAATTGTGAATGAATTTCATAAACGAATGAAATTTATAGAATTATAAACGGTGAAGTTATAAATGGAATTTTATAAGCAGTAGGTTTATAAAATTTATAAAGTTATTGAAAGAATAGATTTGGATAAATAATTGAATCTTATAAGTTATAAGATTTATAATTATGAAGTTCAAAGGAACGATTGTGCAAACAAATAAATTCTAAGTATTTAACTTATAACATGAACTTTTGTTTTACAATTGAGTTATAAATTGAGATAGGTTAATAAAGGAATTTATAAAGGAAGTTGTGGTAAAATAAATAGAAATGGAATTTATAAACGTTGTTTTATAAATCCGCAAACGACTTATTTTGATAAGTAAATTGTTGAAACCTATTTATGGAGTTATATTCACGATTTAGATAGTGAATAATACTTTAAAATAAAATGAATAGAAAGGATGAAATTGATTAACGTAGTATATTCACGTTTTTGAATAGTGAATAATATGTTAAAGAAAATGTTTAGATTTGATGTTTTAAATAGAATTGAAACGATCTAACGATGTTTTAAAATATGTTGAGATTCGAAACCATAGATTTCAACATCTATTGTTGAAATAGACGTTTTCGAGAAATAAAAGGAAATGGTGGACTATAACACTGTTGTTATAGTAAATGATTTCCGAAAGGAAATGTTTTGTATAGTATTGGGATTTATATATCTATTTTAATTTCGAATCCCTATACTAGAGATTTTGGGTTGTCGTAACGATGTTTTACGTAACATTCGTTTTGGCCCAAATAAATATATTTAAGAGAATGATTTCCTTAAAGAATGAAATATATACTTAATCTCGATTTAAGTATATTGAATATTTTCCAATTGTTGAAAATAGATGGATTTGAGAATTACTTAATAAGTAAGTATGGAAATGTTTTCCAATATAAAGTGAATATTTGAGAATTTATCTTTTTGAAGATAAATTGAAATGAATAATTGAAATCGGATATCAGTAGATATTGTGAAATATAAATTCACTAAGGAATTTATAAAAAGGGGAATTTGTTTAAAAATAAATATTGATTTATTTTTGAAGTGTGAAATTATATATCTAGTAAAGATATTTTTGGAAAATAAATAATTTGGAAAATTATTTGGAATCTGGTGATGTGTGCATATCCATTGATAGTTCAATAACCGACTATCAATATTTACCTTTGAAAGGTATTTGTTGTGATTTGTTGAATTTGAATGCACACTTATTTTTAAATTATTGCGCTCGTTATTCGGATTACCCATTCCGAATAGTGATACGACGTAATGGATAGCATTGATGACCGGTGTTGAAGACCGGATATTTGTGAGAGCGATAGGATGACCTGTCGATTGTCTCTGCACTGAGTTGCAACGGTATAGAGACTCCCTAAGTGATGGGAAATCCGATCAGGATTGTGGATATCCGGACTGCAAGGACTTCTTTGTAAGTGCCTTCGGTTCTGTTCGATCCCGGAACAGACTTGTATGGATTGTATGTCTGACGTTACAAATTGAGATATAAAGCAGATTTCTTTCAAATATATTTCTGTTGGTGGCGGAGAATTTATTCTTTTAGCTTAACACCCTTCTCTGAGATGTACGAGCTCAGAGGTTATGTAGTTGAAGGTTATCAGCGATATATTCCCAATTTGGTAATGTGACATGCTGAGTGTTGCTGTAAATGATCATTGTGTTGATTATTTGTGATAGGATCATTTGTTTGATCGTCTATCCTGGTGATCATTTCTATGATCATTTGTTGACCCAAAGCATGCCTTTTGTATAAAGTATGTTTTTGTGGACGTGACTTCGTCGAGCCTCACACCTCGGGAATGGTCAAAACAGGAAAGATGCGACAAGGTTATGAGGGGTAGCGCCCTTTAGGATGTGTGCATTTCCTTCTGGAAAAGGGTGGTATCATGGTATGGAGCCCAGATACTTACTCATGTTGAAAACACTTTATGATTGTGTGAATTGATTGCGAGCGCTCGGTTAAAAGGTCCCAAAGGACCGAGGGATGGCATATTCGGTCAGTTGTTACTCAGTTAGGGGTAACCCGGCCTTGTGTTGGCAGAGATCCGGTTTGGTTCTCGGGGATGTCCATCCAGAGGCATTCTCATGTGGCATGGGAAGTTCCTTGGCTTGATCATTCGTTGGAAATCCAATTTCCAATACGAAACCTTGTACGGTATTAGTTGTAGAACCTGCCATTTACTTATGGTGGTCACCACTGTTTAGATGGTAGCTATAGTAGGTGTAACGAGACGAATTTTGCCCGCTCGAAAATCGACATCCATACTTCAAATCGTATTCGAATGCCATAGATCCGATAGTCCAAATCCGATTCGCCGGAGCTTATAACAACATTAAGTAAACAACACTGCGGAATAAAAGAATAATATATTGATATACAGCTTTGATACAATATCTGATACAACAGATGATCCAATAGATATCAATATACATCAGAGATATGATACAATAAAAATAGCAGCGGAAAAGAAAACGATAGATAACATCTAGCAGCGGAACAAATAAATCTAAAATAGTCTTCAAGGAAGAACTCCAAAAATAACTGCAACTCCATTTCCAAGAACTAATCCAGCAATAGCTCGAACTCCCCATAACAATGCACCAAGCTAGGCAAGACTGGTGCGAACCAAAGACTGAACTAACTCCAGATAATCCACTATATCTAACTATCTGAAAAAAACCCAACTCTAGACTGCTCGTGTAGAAAATAATGAGCACCCAGAGTTTAGGAAAGAAACAATAAACTCCGGATCAGTCGTGGGACTGGTGTGAGCAACAAAAACAGTTTATCTTTAAAAACATTCAATAAAAGGTTTTCAAAGTCAATTCGCAATGCTTTTTAAAAATGAGACTACCATAAGGCCTCCCGCACACACACACAATGCAAACGCAGAATCGGAGGAGATTTCTCCTTATGATAGTCAAAGATGCTTGATACGCATTAAAAGAAACATTTGATATTGTTACTAGTGCATAGTGTAAGAAAAATTCATTTCGAAAGTAGAATATAAATCTTAGCCAACATACGACCATTATCGTATGCCTACTATAGCTACCATCTAAACAGTGGTGACCACCATAAGTAAATGGCAGGTTCTACAACTAATACCGTACAAGGTTCGTATTGTTTCTTTGGATTTCCAACGAATGATCAGGCCAAGGAACTTCCCATTGCCATATGAGAATGCCTCTGGATGGACATCCCCGAGAACCAAACCGGATCTCTACCAACACAAGGCCGGGTTACCCCTAACTGAGTAACAACTGACCGAATATGCCATCCCCCGGTCCTTTGGGACCTTTATCCGAGAGCTCTCTAATCAATTCACACAATCATAATAATAAAGTGTTTCAACATGAGTAAGTATCTGGGCTCCATACCATGATACCACCCTTTTCCAGAAGGAAATGCACATATCCTAAAAGGCGCTACCCCTCATAACCTTGCCGCATCTTTCCTGTTTTGACCATTCACGGGGTGTGAGGCTCGACGAAGTCACGTCCACAAAAACATACTTTATACAAAAGCCATGCTTTGGGTCAACAAATGATCATAGAAATGATCACAAAGATAGACGATCAAATAAATGATCCTATCATAAATAATCAACACAATGATCATTTCACAGCAACACTCAGTATGTCACATTACCAAATTGGGAATATATCGCTGATAACTTCAACTATATAACCTCTGAGTTCGTACGTCTCAGAGAAGGGTGTTAAGCTAAGAGAATAAATTCTCCGCCACCAACAGAAATATATTTGAAAGAAATCGGCTTTACATCTCAACTTGTAATGTCAGGCATACAATCCATACAAGTCTGTTCTGGGTTCGAACAGAACCGAAGGCACTTACTAAGAAGTCCTTGCAATCCGGATATTCACAATCCCGATCGGATTTCCCATCACTTAGGGAGTTTCTATACCGGCGCGACTCGGTGCAGAAACAATCGATAGGTCATCCTATCGCTTTCGCAAATACCCGGTCTTCATCACCGGTCTTCAAATGCTATCCATAACGACGTATCACATATTCGGAATGGGTTATACGACACAAAGGTCCTTTCCCGGCTAAACCGAATAGTGAGCGAAAATATTTTTAAAACATATGGATATGGGATTTCGATTAAGTCACAACTTATTAATTCAAAACTTTCTTTCAAATGGTTTAATCAATTACCATTTCAAATCTTTTAACAAAAAAGATTTATTTTCACAACCTTTAACGGTTTAAACAATTTTCACATTTTAATCTTTTAAACAAAAGATTCATTCACAGATTTTCCAAATCAATTTTCATTTCAATTTGATTTACTCGTTAAATCTTTAAATCAAAGATTTAACTTATAACCTTCAAAACAATTTCTTTTCAACTTGATTTAAACAAATCATCAATTTAAATCTGTTAAAAATAAACAGATTTAATTTATAGCTTTCAAAAAGAATTCATTCATAACTTAGGAAAATCATTTCTCTATTCAATCTTGAAATTCCCTTAATTAAATAGGAATTCCATTTCTTATCTGAAAGCTTTTATCTTTTGAAAACAAACAGTTTCATCTCAGAAAATCTGATTCTTTTATATGAGTTGAAATCCTTGGGTTAAATTCAAATTCCCAAAAATAATACCTTTAAAATGGTTTAAATTCATACAAACCTGTTTATAATATCTTTAACCATAATTTCCAATCATCGAATTCAATTCCAAATATCGAATTCAAATTTAAATTGAATTATTTAATTTCAAAACTTAATCAAGTAAATTAAAATAAATTTTAACTCGAAATTTCATTCCAAAAGCTTTTCACATTTATTCTGATTCCATTTCCAAAACATTTGAATTCAAATATTCAATTTTTATAAATCATTTCAAAATCTGTGACTTAATCGATTTCCTCGTGAAATCCATATTTGTGTGTGTATGGTGTGGTCCAGGGGTTATACACAGTAGTGCAACATCATTCAATCATCACAGATCAAACACAGAAATATAGTTGATAAGCGATATAACTATAAAGCTTATCGCCCATTCACAGATTCACAGATAATATAACAATGTAAATGAATGGATAATTTATACACAGTCACAGAACAAGATATCACAGATCAGATAGGATAATCAATTCAAGGCATTTCATACAATATGATCATTCATAAGTAAGGTCAAGCATTCAATAATCATTTATAAACAGGATTGTTTAATCCTTATTAATTCAATTTATCTCCAATTAAATTAATTACTTATGAATTTGTTATCCAATTCTGATTTATTAATTCCAAATCATTTGACATAAATTAATTTATCAAATGGTTTCATTAAATTAATTAAACTAAATTAATTCACTTTATTAATCAAAATATCCAAATTTAATTACAATAAGTGATAAATCCTTAATTACTTTCATTAAGTAATTATATTTAACAATTTACAATGATTATCTTAATGAATTAATCTAATTAATTCCTAATGTTTATCACATTAATTAATTATGAAATAATCCTTAATTAATTATCTTCATTTTCTAATAACATTTCTTAAATTACTTTCTTAAGAAATTATCTTAGATTAATTTATTATTAATCAATTCTAATTATAAATTAATCTAATTATTTATTTGTAAAATTAAATAAATCATTCTTTAATTTCCTTATTGGTTAAATCCTATATATATATATATATATATTTCTAATTATTTTTAAGACAATTCATTTCTTTATAATGATTTCATTAGCATTAAAGTGGTAAAACATTACACTCTTGAATTTGAATTTAAATTTCATTTCGAATTTAAATTTAAAATGATCATTCTTTTAATCATTGATCCAATTCAATCAAAAATCCTTAAAAATAAATGTAAATAACACTTATTACTTATATAAGAAAAAGCTTTTAATCTAACTACTTAATTTAAACATTCAGATAAAAAAAACTGATTTATTCAGATTCGAATTCATGAAAACTTGAATCTATAAATTTAACTTTGATTTAAACTTGCTTTTAACACCTTGATTTAAAATTCTTGATTTAAAATCCAAGTTCATTTTAAAACCCTAGATTCAAAAATTCAATTGAATCTATACTTTAACTTTACATTTAAAACATAGTTTAAATCCTGTTTTGAATTTTGAACTAAGTTTTAAAGCCTGGAACGGACAAGTTCAAATGCCTGAAAAACACTGACTCGAGACAACCAGAATTTACTTCGAGTCCTTCCTTCCTTTACTTCGAGTCATCCACTCGAATAACTCGCGTCTTCCCCGAGCCAAACGCGAGTTTCCCCCTTCATAAATTCAGACCCAGGTTGCTTCGAGTCAAAAATGCTTTTTCACGTGTTCAAACTCGAGCTTCCCCTTTCTTCTTCTTCTTCTTCTCTTTTTTATGTTCTTCCAGATCCAAGTGTGCACGGTACACGTGCACATCGCCGTTGACTATCTTCTGGCCTCACCGCGACGTCAAGCATATCGACCATTCCCCCCCGAGCACGTTCTGATCCCTCGAACTTCACCGTTGCCTCAAAATCGAAATCGAGGCAAAATCCCAAACCTGGAAACGAAAGTACCCACCACCATCCAAACCTGACAGCGCCCCGTTCGCCACGCCCGACCACCAGGCACCTCGCCATCGTTCCCGAAGCTACGCCGCACCTTCTAGCAACCACGGCACCAATCGCGATCGACCCCGATTGCGTCACGACGTCGTGAAACCCATTCGAAAACTCGGCGATAAAACAGGCTGTTAAACCCTATCTTTGATTCGTTCAACCAATTCGTGAATTAGAAAATTTATTCAACAATTTTCCTGATATCCTCTATGTTCAAACTTGCTTCCAGCACAACCATACCATTTAAAATCGATTTGATCCTCAGGAAATGGTTAAAATACAAGAATTGTTCAACTATGAACTGCTCCTAGAATGCTTAGCTAAAAATCCTCAAATTTGTTTTAAAATTCCTATCTTTGAATGTAGATTCGAGTTATATAATTGAATCAATGTTTTGTGATACTGGAAATTTCCAGAAACAAGGTCCTTTACTGAAAAAACTTAAGCTTTCATTCTATATGCATTTTTATGTTATGCAATTATTTTTAGATGGAAACTCAAACTAAAACATACATACTTGTTTTTGGAAGCAAGGCTTAACATTGATCAGAGAGGAAGAAATGAAATTTTTCTTGGTGATCTGATACTCTGGAACTTAAGCAGAGAGATGAACAACATAGATACACAGAGCAAATGCAACAAATTTTTAAGTAGAAAACTAATTGCTACTCACAAATATACCTATATATGTCTAAGCAACAGTTTTATATTTTAAAAGTATCTAAAAAGAATAAGTTACTCACAGGCATTTCAATAAACATAGAAAACTGGGTTGAGTTACTCACCTTAGTTAACGAAGAACACTACAGGCTTTTCTTTTATTTTCCTGGAACTGTAAATTTGGAATTTTGCTTTACTAATGAAGTTAAACTCTTTGCATGTTTGATACTTATTACTGCTTTGAAAATGTTTGAAGAATTTGAGAAAATGTTTACTTCAGACCTTTTAGCTTGAAGGAGATGAACTGATGAGGATGATTGATATATAAGAAAAAATATACAGGGTGTTTTCATTTTGTACAACAAGTCATGGCTGAACATATTGTATGTACTTAGAGATGTCTTGCATTAATGGCTGATATATGAAATGTTATAGTGTACTAGAGGTAGTAGCATTGACTATCATATGTCTTGTTTATAGATATAAATATGTTTGCACTGTTTTCTTTTGTTAATTCACTTGAATGTATTTGATTTTTCTTTGCATTTTTACAGGCAACATTCTTTTGCCTTACTTTACATGCTACTTACAGGCTATAAATTTATTATTATCTTCTCTTGTACTTCTTTGTTTCTTTTTAAAATCTGGCCATCAAGATTTTGTGGAGGCTATGCCGATTTGTTTTGATACTTGAACACGCAGATTTGCTTCCACATACCTATATTTTTATCATTTATTTGCTTGTACTTGTTTATACATATAAATGTATTTGTTTACTTGGTTTATGTTTTATTTTGTACTCGTATTTATTTGTTTTGAAAACTTTATTTGCATTGCCTGCATATCTATGTTTTTATTTGTTTGTTATTTTTACTTTGTTTTGTTTACTTTGCTTATTTATTTGTTTGAATACTTTTATTTGCTCTTATTCTTGCATTTTAAATTTACTTCTATTTTTAGTTTAAATAATTATCATAAATTTTACTTTAAAAATTATTGTTTTATATTTCTCTATATATACACATATATTTTATATAACTGAAATTATCATCATTTATAAATTTTTAAATCAATTTTACAAATTTTGATTCAAAAATTCGATAAATTATTAATTTAAATTAAATTAAAATCTAGGGTCGTTACAGACTTCCCCCCTTAAAAGAATTTCGTCCTCGAAATTCGCAGGCACGAAAACAACACAGATAGATGAAAGATAGAGAAATATCTTTTCAAATCAAGCTGGATATCAATTCTGCATTTGGCTCACCAAATCAGAATATCAACAAGGGATACAAGAAATTACAATAGAATTTCAAATTTTGGTTTTAAACAAAATCATTTTATCGATACAATTCTAATCATTCTTCATATTCTATTAATCAAGTTAACTCAATTTAAAATTTTCAATTTATTTAAATTTTCAATTTCAAATTTCCCATTTATACAGAATTTCCAATTTATTCAAAATTTTCAATTCTAAATTTCAAATTCATTATAGTTTAAAATGAAAAACTGATAAGAAGTTGATGAAGATACGAAGTAAAAAATTTCCTACAACGACTTGTAGAGCATCACCGCACCGAAACTTCTTTTTCTGGAGCTGTCACGAAGTAATCAAAAGAATTTTGGAAACGAATCAAAGGAAATTGAGAAGAAAGTTGTTTCCACTGTTGTTACAGAGTATTGACCAATTATAGTCGTATTTCCCTGTCCCCTATCTCGTTCTCTTCTTGCTCTCATACTTACTATCAGTGGATAGTAAGAGAATTTACTGAGGCATTCAAACGGATATCTTAAGGATTACTCATTCTAGGATTTACTTCACCCTATCTTTAATGAGTTACCTAATGTGTTACACTCCTGAGCTAAAGTTTCACCTTAGCTCTGATACCAAATGTAACGAGACGAATTTTGCCCGCTCAAAAATCGACATCCATACTTCAAATCGTATTCGAATGCCATAGATCCGATCGTCCAAATCCGATTCGCCGGAGCTTATAACAACATTAAGTAAACAACACAGCGGAATAAAAGAATAATATATTGATATACAGCTTTGATACAATATCCGATACAACAGATGATCCAATAGATATCAATATACATCAGAGATATGATACAATAAAAATAGCAACGGAAAAGAAAACGATAGATAACATCTAGCAGCGGAACAAATAACTCTAAAATAGTCTTCAAGGAAGAACTCCAAAAATAACTGCAACTCCATTTCCAAGAACTAATCCAGCAATAGCTCGAACTCCCCATAACAATGCACCAAGCTAGGCAAGACTGGTGCGAACCAAAGACTGAACTAACTCCAGATA
The DNA here is from genome assembly GCA_030765085.1 of Allium cepa. Lineage (NCBI taxonomy): Eukaryota > Viridiplantae > Streptophyta > Magnoliopsida > Asparagales > Amaryllidaceae > Allium > Allium cepa. The sequence goes on from CM060943.1 coordinate 847,706,689, forward strand.
ATCCACTATATCTAACTATCTGAAAAAAACCCAACTCTAGACTGCTCGTGTAGAAAATAATGAGCACCCAGAGTTTAGGAAAGAAACAATAAACTCCGGATCAGTCGTGGGACTGGTGTGAGCAACAAAAACAGTTTATCTTTAAAAACATTCAATAAAAGATTTTCAAAGTCAATTCGCAATGCTTTTTAAAAATGAGACTACCATAAGGCCTCCCGCACACACACACAATGCAAACGCAGAATCGGAGGAGATTTCTCCTTATGATAGTCAAAGATGCTTGATACGCATTAAAAGAAACATTTGATATTGTTACTAGTGCATAGTGTAAGAAAAATTCATTTCGAAAGTAGAATATAAATCTTAGCCAACATACGACCATTATCGTATGCCTACTATAGCTACCATCTAAACAGTGGTGACCACCATAAGTAAATGGCAGGTTCTACAACTAATACCGTACAAGGTTCGTATTGTTTCTTTGGATTTCCAACGAATGATCAGGCCAAGGAACTTCCCATTGCCATATGAGAATGCCTCTGGATGGACATCCCCGAGAACCAAACCGGATCTCTACCAACACAAGGCCGGGTTACCCCTAACTGAGTAACAACTGACCGAATATGCCATCCCCCGGTCCTTTGGGACCTTTATCCGAGAGCTCTCTAATCAATTCACACAATCATAATAATAAAGTGTTTCAACATGAGTAAGTATCTGGGCTCCATACCATGATACCACCCTTTTCCAGAAGGAAATGCACATATCCTAAAGGGCACTACCCCTCATAACCTTGCCGCATCTTTCCTGTTTTGACCATTCACGGGGTGTGAGGCTCGACGAAGTCACGTCCACAAAAACATACTTTATACAAAAGCCATGCTTTGGGTCAACAAATGATCATAGAAATGATCACAAAGATAGACGATCAAATAAATGATCCTATCATAAATAATCAACACAATGATCATTTCACAGCAACACTCAGTATGTCACATTACCAAATTGGGAATATATCGCTGATAACTTCAACTATATAACCTCTGAGTTCGTACGTCTCAGAGAAGGGTGTTAAGCTAAGAGAATAAATTCTCCGCCACCAACAGAAATATATTTGAAAGAAATCGGCTTTACATCTCAACTTGTAATGTCAGGCATACAATCCATACAAGTCTGTTCTGGGTTCGAACAGAACCGAAGGCACTTACTAAGAAGTCCTTGCAATCCGGATATTCACAATCCCGATCGGATTTCCCATCACTTAGGGAGTTTCTATACCGGCGCGACTCGGTGCAGAAACAATCGATAGGTCATCCTATCGCTTTCGCAAATACCCGGTCTTCATCACCGGTCTTCAAATGCTATCCATAACGACGTATCACATATTCGGAATGGGTTATACGACACAAAGGTCCTTTCCCGGCTAAACCGAATAGTGAGCGAAAATATTTTTAAAACATATGGATATGGGATTTCGATTAAGTCACAACTTATTAATTCAAAACTTTCTTTCAAATGGTTTAATCAATTACCATTTCAAATCTTTTAACAAAAAAGATTTATTTTCACAACCTTTAACGGTTTAAACAATTTTAACATTTTAATCTTTTAAACAAAAGATTCATTCACAGATTTTCCAAATCAATTTTCATTTCAATTTGATTTACTCGTTAAATCTTTAAATCAAAGATTTAACTTATAACCTTCAAAACAATTTCTTTTCAACTTGATTTAAACAAATCATCAATTTAAATCTGTTAAAAATAAACAGATTTAATTTATAGCTTTCAAAAAGAATTCATTCATAACTTAGGAAAATCATTTCTCTATTCAATCTTGAAATTCCCTTAATTAAATAGGAATTCCATTTCTTATCTGAAAGCTTTTATCTTTTGAAAACAAACAGTTTCATCTCAGAAAATCTGATTCTTTTATATGAGTTGAAATCCTTGGGTTAAATTCAAATTCCCAAAAATAATACCTTTAAAATGGTTTAAATTCATACAAACCTGTTTATAATATCTTTAACCATAATTTCCAATCATCGAATTCAATTCCAAATATCGAATTCAAATTTAAATTGAATTATTTAATTTCAAAACTTAATCAAGTAAATTAAAATAAATTTTAACTTGAAATTTCATTCCAAAAGCTTTTCACATTTATTCCGATTCCATTTCCAAAACATTTGAATTCAAATATTCAATTTTTATAAATCATTTCAAAATCTGTGACTTAATCGATTTCCTCGTGAAATCCATATTTGTGTGTGTATGGTGTGGTCCAGGGGTTATACACAGTAGTGCAACATCATTCAATCATCACAGATCAAACACAGAAATATAGTTGATAAGCGATATAACTATAAAGCTTATCGCCCATTCACAGATTCACAGATAATATAACAATGTAAATGAATGGATAATTTATACACAGTCACAGAACAAGATATCACAGATCAGATAGGATAATCAATTCAAGGCATTTCATACAATATGATCATTCATAAGTAAGGTCAAGCATTCAATAATCATTTATAAACAGGATTGTTTAATCCTTATTAATTCAATTTATCTCCAATTAAATTAATTACTTATGAATTTGTTATCCAATTCTGATTTATTAATTCCAAATCATTTGATATAAATTAATTTATCAAATGGTTTTATTAAATTAATTAAACTAAATTAATTCACTTTATTAATTAAAATATCCAAATTTAATTACAATAAGTGATAAATCCTTAATTACTTTCATTAAGTAATTATATTTAACAATTTACAATGATTATCTTAATGAATTAATCTAATTAATTCCTAATGTTTATCACATTAATTAATTATGAAATAATCCTTAATTAATTATCTTCATTTTCTAATAACATTTCTTAAATTACTTTCTTAAGAAATTATCTTAGATTAATTTATTATTAATCAATTCTAATTATAAATTAATCTAATTATTTATTTGTAAAATTAAATAAATCATTCTTTAATTTCCTTATTGGTTAAATCCTATATATATATTTTTTTTCTAATTATTTTTAAGACAATTCATTTCTTTATAATGATTTCATTAGCATTAAAGTGGTAAAACATTACACTCTTGAATTTGAATTTAAATTTCATTTCGAATTTAAATTTAAAATGATCATTCTTTTAATCATTGATCCAATTCAATCAAAAATCCTTAAAAATAAATGCAAATAACACTTATTACTTATATAAGAAAAAGCTTTTAATCTAACTACTTAATTTAAACATTCAGATAAAAAAAACTGATTTATTCAGATTCGAATTCATGAAAACTTGAATATATAAATTTAACTTTGATTTAAACTTGCTTTTAACACCTTGATTTAAAATTCTTGATTTAAAATCCAAATTCATTTTAAAACCCTAGATTCAAAAATTCAATTGAATCTATACTTTAACTTTACATTTAAAACATAGTTTAAATCCTGTTTTGAATTTTGAACTAAGTTTTAAAGCCTGGAACAGACAAGTTCAAATGCCTGAACAACACTGACTCGAGACAACCAGAATTTACTTCGAGTCCTTCCTTCCTTTACTTCGAGTCATCCACTCGAATAACTCGCGTCTTCCCCGAGCCAAACGCGAGTTTCCCCCTTCATAAATTCAGACCCAGGTTGCTTCGAGTCAAAAATGCTTTTTCATGTGTTCAAACTCGAGCTTCCCCTTTCTTCTTCTTCTTCTTCTCTTTTTTCTGTTCTTCCAGATCCAAGTGTGCACGGTACACGTGCACATCGCCGTTGACTATCTTCTGGCCTCACCGCGACGTCAAGCATATCGACCATTCCCCCCCGAGCACGTTCTGATCCCTCGAACTTCACCGTTGCCTCAAAATCGAAATCGAGGCAAAATCCCAAACCTGGAAACGAAAGTACCCACCACCATCCAAACCTGGCAGCGCCCCGTTCGCCACGCCCCGACCACCAGGCACCTCGCCATCGTTCCCGAAGCTACGCCGCACCTTCTAGCAACCACGGTACCAATCGCGATCTACCCCGATTGCGTCACGATGTCGTGAAACCCATTCGAAAACTCGGCGATAAAACAGGTTGTTAAACCCTATCTTTGATTCGTTCAACCAATTCGTGAATTAGAAAATTTATTCAACAATTTTCCTGATATCCTCTATGTTCAAACTTGCTTCCAGCACAACCATACCATTTAAAATCGATTTGATCCTCAGGAAATGGTTAAAATACAAGAATTGTTCAACTATGAACTGCTCCTAGAATGCTTAGCTAAAAATCCTCAAATTTGTTTTAAAATTCCTATCTTTGAATGTAGATTCGAGTTATATAATTGAATCAATGTTTTGTGATACTGGAAATTTCCAGAAACAAGGTCCTTTACTGAAAAAACTTGAGCTTTCATTCTATATGCATTTTTATGTTATGCAATTATTATTAGATGGAAACTCAAACTAAAACATACATACTTGTTTTTGGAAGCAAGGCTTAACATTGATCAGAGAGGAAGAAATGAAATTTTTCTTGGTGATCTGATACTCTGGAACTTAAGCAGAGAGATGAACAACATAGATACACAGAGCAAATGCAACAAATTTTTAAGTAGAAAACTAATTGCTACTCACAAATATACCTATATATGTCTAAGCAATAGTTTTATATTTTAAAAGTATCTAAAAAGAATAAGTTACTCACAGGCATTTCAATAAACATAGAAAACTGGGTTGAGTTACTCACCTTAGTTAACAAAGAACACTACAGGCTTTTCTTTTATTTTCCTGGAACTGTAAATTTGGAATTTTGCTTTGCTAATGAAGTTAAACTCTTTGCATGTTTGATACTTATTACTGCTTTGAAAATGTTTGAAGAATTTGAGAAAATGTTTACTTCAGACCTTTTAGCTTGAAGGAGATGAACTGATGAGGATGATTGATATATAAGAAAAAATATACAGGGTGTTTTCATTTTGTACAACAAGTCATGGCTGAACATATTGTATGTACTTAGAGATGTCTTGCATTAATGGCTGATATATGAAATGTTATAGTGTACTAGAGGTAGTAGCATTGACTATCATATGTCTTGTTTATAGATATAAATATGTTTGCACTGTTTTCTTTTGTTAATTCACTTGAATGTATTTGATTTTGCTTTGCATTTTTACAGGCAACATTCTTTTGCCTTACTTTACATGCTACTTACAGGCTATAAATTTATTATTATCTTCTCTTGTACTTCTTTGTTTCTTTTTAAAATCTGGCCATCCAGATTTTGTGGAGGCTATGCCGATTTGTTTTGATACTTGAACATGCAGATTTGCTTCCACATACCTATATTTTTATCATTTATTTGCTTGTACTTGTTTATACATATAAATGTATTTGTTTACTTGGTTTATGTTTTATTTTGTACTCGTATTTATTTGTTTTGAAAACTTTATTTGCATTGCCTGCATATCTATGTTTTTATTTGTTTGTTATTTTTACTTTGTTTTGCTTACTTTGCTTATTTATTTGTTTGAATACTTTTATTTGCTCTTATTCTTGCATTTTAAATTTACTTCTATTTTTAGTTTAAATAATTATCATAAATTTTACTTTAAAAATTATTGTTTTATATTTCTCTATATATACACATATATTTTAGATAACTCAAATTATCATCATTTATAAATTTTTAAATCAATTTTACAAATTTTGATTCAAAAATTCGGTAAATTATTAATTTAAATTAAATTAAAATCTAGGGTCGTTACAGTAGGCATACGATAATGGTCGTATGTTGGCTAAGATTTATATTCTACTTTTGAAATATTTTCCTGCACTATGCACTAGTAATAATATCAAATGTTCTTTTTATGCGTATCAAGCATCTTTGACTATCATAAGGAGAAATCTCCTCCGATTCTGCGTTTGCATTGTGTGTGTGTGCGGGAGGCCTTATGGTAGTCTCATTTTTAAAAAGCATTGCGAATTGACTTTAAAAATATTCCTCTATTTTGATTTTAAAGATAAATAACCTGTTTTGAGTTCTCACACCAGTCACATGACTGACTCGGAGTTTATTGTTTTCCTTCCTAAACTCTGGGTGCCCACCAATTTCCACACGGGCAGTCAAGAGTTAAGGTTTATCAGGATATTCTGGAGTTGCTGGAGGCAAGCTGGATGGCATGGCGTATTACTAGTATATAGTATTTCCTTTTCCGCTGCACTGTTTGTTGTTGTATGTTGTTGTACACTCTGATGATGATGTAATGTAATGTATAAAATGTAATAACTGATATAGTTCTTTGTTTAAAGATTATTCATTTATTTATTATATGTTGTTCCGCTGCGATTGTGAGATTCTTATGTTGTTCAGTTGTTTTCTATTCCGTTCTATTTTCTATTCTCTTTTCTCTCCATTTTCTGTCTTTCCTCTCTTCTTCTACTTTTTCTTTTTCTTAAACATTGATAATTCGTATTTCTGTTCATCTTGAGTTAATCTATGGAGATTAGTGTATATTCAAGGAGTACGGATTTTCGGGTCTTCACAATTTTCATTTATAACTATTTCAAAATATAAACTACTTTCAATATTCAAATTGTTTATGTTAGATCTATTATGATTTAGATTTAATGAATTTAAATGTGAATACTTTGATATGATGGTTTAACCTACTTTGTGGGTATGATTTTGGAAATAAATATGATTTAAAGTGAATAATTATTTTGAAAGTGATATGATTTCGAAAGTGAACATGATTTCAAAAGTGATATGATTTTGAAATGAATATGATATTTTGATGTGAAATATGAACTGTTTGAAATGGTTATAAAAGTGATTTTATAAAATGACCTTGGTGTGAAATAAGCATTTGGTTGTTAAAGAGACCGTGATCGGATATTGTCATACTCTCTTCCAATACCAAAAACCACTTTAACAATTGTGCACGTGGTGGAGATTTCAGAACAAAGTAGGATGGTTTGGTGACGTCTATATGAGGTATGAACGCAGCCCTGACTCCCTTGAGTTAGCTTGGTGTGACTAAAATAGGAGCCACGCCGGGCCAAGTCAGGCCGCACCTTCGATCGAGCATGCTTCTTCGATACCATTCTATTACTTGGTGATTTGATTAGGTGCACCCTTTATATGGGAGTGTGTCTCGAGGTGCGCGGTAGTAGCTGCTATGCATTACCACCTATCCGGATCCCAAAAATGGTAGCATCCTACCTTGGGCATTGCCTCGTGTGCCTTGTCACATGCCTTATTGCTCCCTTTACGAGATTGTTTTGTACCGTTCGTATGGGTTGCTCCCTGAGTATCCCACCGGTTTGGTGGAGCTTATAGTATCTGTATAGATTATGGGAATATATAAAATGTGTTAAAGGGATATGGGTAACGCTTTAATGCTATTTTAATAGTTTACTTCACTATAGGCATTATATATGTAGTGTATTGTACTATGTATGTAGATAGTTTAACGGATTCTTAGAGGATGGGTATCCCTAATATCCTTTAAGTTATTTGTATTTCACTTGACATTTCACTTGAGATGATTTACTGGTATAAGAATGTTAATCCTGACTTGAGCGTTTTGTGTTTTGCTCTATGCTCGGGTCTGACTGAGTGTCATCGCATTTGAGACTCACATTTAGAGCCTTGAGCTTTCCTTAAAGATCTGCCTTTTCTATTCAGCTTTCAGTTATTCCAGTTATTCCCGTTATTTTCAGTTATTTATGTTCAGACTTGACGGTTGGTTTTGTATTAGTGACTCTTATGTACTTGAGATATTCTATTTTATTTTAAACTCTAATGTTTTTATGGTAGCTTCATGAACTACTATTTATCTTTTCCCTGCTTATATTACTCTATGTCTATGATTGATTTATTTACTGTAGAGTTTTGCCTAACATAAATTAACAATCTGTTGTTTTGAGCAACTCAAATTAGACATGTGTGGATGGTTGTCGATTTGAATGGTTTGAAATAGCAGGTCGTTACATCCATCCATCTCTTGCAAGAAGAGGATATGGATTATGAAAATCTGAGGATATATTATTATTCAAGGTGTGGTTTATAGGGAACATTCTAAGGTGATTCTCTAATTAATTTATATATATGTTTTATCATCATATGTATAGATTTGAATAATTCATTAGTGAATTAAAACTCCTTTATCTCAATTAAAAGTATGTCTATTATATTGATTCAACTCGGATCTACACATGTTCGTCATTCCGTGATAGTTTATATTAATTTATGCTAATGTTGTTATATCCATCACACCTTTTGTTCCTTTTTTCATATATATGTTTAGTTCATATTTGAATTATATTACCATGAATTTGTATGTGCCTTGGTTGTCTAAAACTATTATATTTTAGAAATTATTGTTTGAACAATATTTTGTTTTGAAAATTGTTTTGTTTAATTGATTTTAATTTTACGTTACAAGTTTGGTAAATGAATACACTGCTACAAGTTATGTTGAAACAATTTTGATCATTATTTACATTAGAATAAAAGTTAATTCATTTTATGATTTACATATGGTCTTTTTTTTGTTAAATCTTAAAACTTTTATTTTATGTTAACAATTAGATCTAAGACTGTTATTTTGGTTGAATATGTATATATTTTCAGCTGCAGATTAATTAAACATATATGTTACACTTTATTTTGAATTTGAAACATTGATTCAACATTTTTATACGTTTATGTGCGTATGTATATATATATATATATATATATATATATATATACGTGTGTGTGTATGAACATACATATTTGTATATGTTCTTAATTCAAGTTTTAAGAAATGGACTTTTATGAAAATTAAAGTTTTTATTTTAAACCATCCGTTAATTAAAACTAGTTTTAAATATTTGCTTTACTTTAAAACATATCAAACAACCAAAATCAACTTTAGTGTAAATATATATATATATATATATATTAATGTTGTTTTGTTTAATATTTTTTTATAGAAAACAAAGGCAAATATATTAAGGGAATCATTAACTCTGCACACCGCTTATATATCACACTTACACAGTATACAGTGTGAGTATATTTGGATGTACTTGCATTTTATGCTATGTTTAGATTGATCATTAGTGATATTTAACGAATCATTTAATCTAATCAAAGAAAGAGAAATGAAATGTTTCTCTCCAGTTAAAGCTATTTATTTCCTTTGCTGATTGCATACGTTTTAGAGAAGGAAACAAAATTTTTACTTCTCAAATTAACTTTAATGAATAACTGTTACTGTTACTATTATGCATATGGATGCAATTGATATACTCATACATTTAAATTAATGTGACGACCCGACTTTCTACCACAGAAAATCGCATCATTTTTAAGAAAGAAAGGGATAGAAAAGAGAAAAGATAGAGAAGAAGAAGAAAACAACATCAGAATCTAAACAGAGGAATGAATAAATTATAATAATAACATAAATATTACATAGTTTACAACCATTATCAGAGATACACAGCTAAACAACACATACTAGACAGTTATAAACACCTGTTTAGTTATACAACTCAATACAACTCAAAGACAACAACTCAAAGAACACACAGTGGAAAACTATATATATCTACACGCAGAAGCCTCCTGCTCCATTGCTCCTCCATAATTCGTCAAAACTAACCTGAATCCTAACCTGAATTCCCTTGGCTACTCGTAAAAATTTGAGTACCCAAGAGTTTATGAAAAACAAAAATAAACTCCGGATCAGACATGGGTCTGGTGTGAGTAACAGGTTAAAGTTGCTTAATTTTTTAAAAACCTTTTGAAAAGAAAGGTATCACGTAAGACTTCCCACACATAAACATGGAAAAGTTTTTACCTTACGCTAACCAAAACATTTGATAGGAAATTCAGTGATATTATAATAGGGTCTAGGGTTTTCAAATAATTATGAAATAGCCGAAATTGTTACATTTATTAAATTCCAGCTACTAGCCACAAGAGTGGCTAATACAATCAAAACCGTTGGCACTTATTGGATTTTGGATTCCATACAATGGCAGGGCTACTAGGGTACCGCCCGTCATAGTACGTGGCCTAGATCAACGTACCGAGGAGTACGCCCGCTCCCCTGCAACACAAACCCAGACCCATTCCTTACTGAACAGTTCTGAACAAGACAACCCCGTGGTTGTAGCTAGCAACCACCCACACAGACGAATATAAAGGGACTTGTAGACAGGGGTAAATCTTTCTCTCGAGTGGGTGCGACCCACGAAGCCTTGCTGCACCTCCCTTGTTTTAGCCATTCCCGGTTGATGAGGCTTGACGCTACGATTACCTTTATAGGACATATCACTTAGAATGCTCATCGTCCACCTGACGATGTTATGAAAGCGTTCAGTCCATACAAGTTCGTTCCGGGTTCGAACGAAACCGAAGGCATTATCTCGTTACACTCGTTTTGGAATCACCCTCAGAGTTAATGACAATAACCCTTGCACTCTAAACCACCATCTCAAATCTATAAGTACTATTCTGTCAACTCAATACGGAATCACCTACAGAGTTATACTGACTCATAGTCCTTACACCTCGAGTCTTCACTCTTCACATAAGATTCACGACCTAACGTTATTTGGAATCGATGTGGTTTTCGGATATCCAAATATGGAAACCCAATCCTGGTCTCATCGAAATCCAAAGCGTGTCTTTTAGGTCCAAGTTGTTTTAAAGTTTTAAAACAATTCAATTTCAGTATCTATATATACACAGATAGGTAATTCATAAATCACAATTGATAATCATCATTATCAAATAACAGGTAATCCACATTATCAATACCAAAATAGATAATCCATATATCACCATCACAATAGATAACCTATGTTATCATCACAATACAATCAAGTCATTCATACCACACAATATCATTTATCTCATTACTGAGATCTCAAAGCATCCAAGACAATCAATGTCATCCATTCATACATAAGCAATGATTTATTCATCTCCATATAATCAATTTAAAATGAATTAAATTAACCATCTCTATCTCTAATTAATTTAAAACGAATTAAATTAATTACCTCATCTTTAATTAATTTAAATAAATTAAATTAATTACAATCAATATAAATCTTGCTTACTCAATCATTTAACTGATTACAACAAATTAATCATTCATTATTAATTACCTTAATTAATCACTCTTGATTAATTATCCTTAATTTCACTCATGTAATCATCCTTAATTAATTTCACAAAATTAATTATTCTCAACCAAACAGTAATTAACCTTTAATTACTCAATTAATTAATCATAATTAATTACATTTATCCTTAATTAAATAATTAATTAATTACCTTTAATTACTTATAACTGATTAATTAATCATAATTAATCATCTTTAATTACATCATTAATTAAAATAATTAATGATCTTTAATTATACTTAATTAATTATCTTCTTAAATTAATTACCTTAAGTAATTAACTTATAATTATTAATCTTTATAGATTAATCACATTTAGTAATTAATTAGCTTAATTACTATATTAAAACAAATTAATTATCCTTAATAAATTTCTTAAGTAATCCCTTGATTAATTAATAAGTAATTTAATCCAAATTACTTCATTCTTAACATCTTCATTTAATTACATTCTGTAATTATTAATCAATTACTTAACTAAGTAATTTCCAAATCATTAATTACATAAAGTAATTATTTATAAAACCCAACTGTTTAAAATTTATTAAACTTAATTAATTAAAATAAACAATCATATTAAACTAAATTAATTACATTAAGTAATTAATTTCTTAATTACTTCATCAAGTAATTACACTCAAACCATTTACAATTGATTATTATTAAATTAATTAATCTAATTAATTATAAAAATTAACCATATTAATTAATTGTTAAATAATCCTGGTTAATTACCTTCATTAACCATTCTTTAATTATTTCATTTAGTAATTAACTTATATTAATTACAATTTAAATTATCTTTAATCATTCATTAATCAAAGTTAATTATTAAATTAATTAACCTTGATTTAAAACTTAATTACATAATTAATAATATTCATTCATCATTAATTAATAATCTAATTAATGATTTTAATTATAAATTGATTAATCATTAACCAATTATTAATTCCAAATTCAGTTAATTAATTAAATTAATTAATCTTAATTACCTTATTAATTAAATTCTAAAACTTAAATTTTAATTTAATTTTCAAGATAAAACATAACTTAATTATGTTTAAAACAATTTAATTGAAACAAAGTACTTTTTGAACTACTTTTAAATTTTCATTTTAAATACAAATTTTAAAATAGAATAATATTAAAACTTATCAAAATTTAAATAATTTCAAACTTTTAAATATTGCAAATCAAACAAGTGCTATGGAAAAAAAATAAAGTTAAATTCATTTCAGAATTTTAATAACTACAATTTTCATTTGGTTTAGAACTTCAAAATTTAAATCTTCTTTAAAATTTAAAACTGAAATTCAAATTTAACTTTTGAATTTCCAGATTTTAAATAAACTTCAAATCTACTCATATTTTTAAAATCGCATTACTAAAAGTGTTTAAACTATTTTACCAAAACAAATAGTTAACTAAGTTAAATTTCTAAAAATTTTATTTTATTTAAAAAATGAAATTTGAATTCAAATCAGAAATGCAAACTTGAATTGAATTTGAACCTAAACGTTACTTTAAACCTAAAAACTACAGATTTTAAAATCCTTAAACCCAGATTTTAAAAACAGTTTTTCCTGAAGCCTGTAAATTACAGTGACCCGAGAAAACCCAATTTACTTCGAGTTTTAAGCATCACCCCTCCGAGTCTTCAAACCATCTGCTTCGAGCAAACTCCAACCTTTCCCCTGTAACACAATCAACCCAACATACTTCACCAGAATTTCATCGCCGTGCATATGCACGGCGACCACCACCTCTGCCGATCATCATAGATGATCCAACAACTTCTAGAAACCCATCACTACTCTAACATCAACCCAGATCAAACAATTAATCAAAGAATCAAATTTTAGCTCAAAACAACCCAAACCTGAAACATGTTTCAGATTTTTGACCCAACCTGTCAAATGGCAATTCCTTGTCGCTCCGACCATCTGAGGTCCACCCATTCCAGCCTCGAGCTCCTTCACACACCTACTACATATTCCCCAAGTACCAAGACACTCGATCAATCATTCTTTCCGTAATGCTTGATTCCTTCATACCTTCTCAAACTAGGGTTTAAAAATTTAAATTCAAACTGCATCTATTCTACCCAATTATATCCACATTTCTGATTTTTCTCAGCATCTCCAATTCTTCCTCTATTTCTCAGAAGAATTCCAAAACATCTCAAATCACAGATTTCATGAACTTGCTAAATTTCATTTTTAATTCAATTTTAAACTGTCACTTGAATTAACACCCTAAAATACAAATTGTTGGTTTAAAAATTCATGTTTTCGTAATTAATTTTGTTACCTGATACTGCATTACAAGTTAAACATGTTTAAGTTTTGTTACAGATCACATGATGTTTTCTATGTTACAGAGATATCATCCTGTATATATAAATTTATTTACTTAAGTTTAAATTAAAACTTCAGGCTGCCAAACACTTCATTTCATAGCTTTTAATTCTATCTATGATAAGCAAACTCCTTTAATTATTCTAAAAACCAAATACTATCTCAAATTAGATCAATTGTAGGGGATTCTTTTAATAGAAAGATGATCTGGGTATACTGCAGAATATAACAAACATGCATACACAATCACAATTACATCAGACACATAAAAATATTTTATCTTAAGCAATCTAATTACTATTTAAGATTTAAATGTTACTCACCTTATTAAATACAGAGCTCCTGTTTTGAATTTTGCAGAAGACATAAAAATGCAGGCTTGAACCTTTACTTCATGTTGAATTGATATGCAGTTTTGCCTATGTTCCCTGACTAAAATGCTTGCATGCAGGTAGAAGATGCAGTAGTTAATTCCTCAAATACATGCAGATGCTTTACATTCCCATGTTTAAAACAGAGTGCAGAAAAACAGTGCAGGCTTAATTGATTTTTAGGCAATGCAGATTAATGTTTGAATTTGAGGAAGATGGGTTTGATTTTGAAGAGGAGTGGAATATGCAGATGTTGGATTTGAAGATGTTCAGATTTGATTTTTGATGAGGGTTTTAACTTGCAATTTGCAAACTAATTTCAAACTTTGAACAAGAATCTAATATGCAGGTTTACTTGAATTTGATTTTAGAAGTTTGAAGATTTCTTTGATTAAGGAAAAATGAAAATGCAATATGAATGAAGATGCAAGCTTAACTAATGTATTCTCAGATTTAATGAAATAAAAGAAAAATTAAAACTAGATTCAACACTTGTACAAATTTTACAACACTTGTCGATTTGTTAATGTTAAATTTGAACACTTGTTTAATCAATGCTTATGAATGCAACACTTGTTATCTTTTAATGGTAATTAGTATTTAAATTTACAAAGTAATGCATTAGCCTAAATTTAAGTTGTTAGTTTATATTTGAATATGTGTATAAATTTATAAATGAAAATAAAAAAAATTATGTCTTATAAATTGAAACTTATACATATTAAAGATTAAAACAATTAAGAATTTATACTCTTGAATTTAAATTCAAAATCAATTATTTCAAATCAAGTTATGAATATAAATTCAATTTTAAAATAAAAATTACAAATCCTATTCAAAACTATTTTATAAAGACAATACAATATTAATATTGCTTTTATAAATATCTTATCATTAAATAAAAAAATCATTTTACAAGAAATTATATTTTTATTTATAAAATATCTATGTTATTAAGCCATGAAACCATTTTGTTTGTTTATTCTAAATTTAAAACTCAATCTAATTTAATTTAAATATTTTTCTTATCAATTTTAAAATCATATATTTATTTATGAAATAGTTTTAAAAACTTAATACTAATTAAAATCAAAATTTCCAACTTATAATGTATATATTAGAATTTTATAACATGATTCAATTATTAAATTTAAACCAAAATCATTTATTTAACTTTGAAAAGCTTAAATATTAAATAAAACAAATTTTCCAAATTACTACAAATATTAAAACTAGAAAATATGCTTTACTTATTAAAATTAAACAATACTAATCTATTTAAAATATAAATCATATATTTATTTATAAATAGAAATCAATTTATTATTTTCTAAGATAAAATAACCAATTTAAATATTTATTAAAGAAGATTATTAAATCTACTTGAATAATTATTAACAAAATATCATTATCAATTTAATTTTTAAAAACAGATTATTAAATTGATATTGTTAAAAATTCCGGGATATTACAATCCTTTCACCTTAAAAGAATTTCGTCCTCGAAATTTAAAACAAAGGTAATTTAATAATCTTATTTAATTTAATTTTAAACACAAGCTTATATCAAACATATGCTAACAACCAAAAATAACCAATCAAACAAATCTAATTATCCAGACAAATTCTGGATAGAATTTTATCGAGTTTCCCCAGGTGTGTGTGTGTATATATATATATCGGGATACTCGCTCCAGAGAATCCAAACAACCAATACTATGTAGCTACAAAGCTCCTATACAACTATATCTATAACACTAGACAAGATATCAGACCACAAACGAGTCTGACTCAACAACCAAAACTCCAGAACTGCTGGTTCCACAACCAGAGATAGATCATACACGTACTCCCTCAGAGGTACGTGAAACTCATCGAATCCCAGTTATCCAAACTGGCAATTCAATCCTGTAGATCAATCACTCATTCTCCAAGATACAGAAAAGATCCAAAACACTTCAGAGCTAACTTCTCAGACTTACCCAATCTTAAAGCTCACTTTCGATCAGAGAAAACTTATCCAAAATTAAATCTCCGACTTCAGAGTCCAAATCCCTCCGACTCTTATCCACAAAATCTCTTCGGACGATCCTGGGCTGTCTACAACCTTACTGATCAGCTCAACCCTTACTGATGCTTCTAGAAACAACTAGACCAATCAACTCAACAAAATGATCTCCTCAAGATCAACCAAACCAAGAACTCAAACTCAACTCCTTAACATCAGAAGACAACAACTCACTTCTCCTTTTCGGGAAAAGAAAAGCAGATACACTTCCAAACTGCTTCCGCTGCTCAACTCTGATCTGAAGTAGAAGAAAATGCTGAAGAAGAACGCAAGCACAAACTGGACAACTCACCCCAAAGATATGGTTCAACAAATCCATAAGGAAAAATTCAGAAGTTCCTCCAAAACTCTGAACTGCTACACCAACTCAATCTCTTGGAACTATTCTTCTATAAAGCTGAACCACCGGTACTACTCCTGGAATCCTAGACGATAAGAAAGCTCAATCTCCAGATGCAGACAAAACTCTAACTTCCTGAAGACATTCAGAAAAACTCAGATATCCCAAGAGAACACTCAAACAATCGCAAGTCACTTTTGCGATCCATCCAAACTAAATCCAAGGAAAACTGTTCTCCCTTAACCAAACAGAACAGCTTAAACTTAATTAGCCAACCCATCGAAAGAAACGGGTTCACTTAACTGCTTCTGAATTCCTCTTCAGAAAAAACTGCTAGGCCAGGAGATCTCTTTGCCGACACACAGAACACTCCGAGCTGCCACAGATGCCAAAGAATTCCAAAACAAAGCTCTTCAAGAAACTCAAACCTCAAAGCAAACAGAAACTCCGGCTGAACACATCCACAACATCGAAGCAGACTCACCTCCTTAACTTGTTGCAAAGAAAACATCTTCGGGAACATCCATAGTCACTGCATCTCATCACGCAGCTACTATTTCCTGATGTATCCAAAATACCATTACTCACTCGCTTCTGTCCAACCGACAGATCCAAACTCTACTCATCCAATCTCAAAAATAAACTCCGAATCTTAACAGGTTACCTTCAGAGATCAATGAAATCCTTCATCACTACAGAACTCACTCGAGACGGTATTAGGTCTACAGTCTCAACAGATAGACTTCCAACCTCAAACATCAGACTCCAACCAACGGTAGTAATCGTGTTACACACACTACTACCCCATCTACCTTTGTAACTCATATTGGAAAACCTGAACAGGTAACCCAACAGATAGGTAGAAATATATATATATATATATATATATATATATATATATTAAAAATTACAAATACGCTCTCTCAAGAAAGACACCACTACAGAGCCTAGGTATTCACTCAACCTAATGCTCTGATACCAAATGTGACAACCCGACGTTCTACCACAAAAAATCGCATCATTTTTAAGAAAGAAAGGGATAGAAAAGATAGAGAAGAAGAAGAAAACAACATCAGAATCTAAACAGCGGAATGAATAAATTATATTAATAACATAAATATTACATAGTTTACAACCATTATCAGAGATACACAGCTAAACAACACATACTAGACAGTTATAAACACCTGTCTAGTTAACAACTCAATACAACTCAAGGACAACAACTCAGAGAACACACGGCGGAAAACTATATATATCTACACACGGAAGCCTCCTGCTCCATTGCTCCTCCATAATTCGTCAAAGCTAACCTGAATCCTAACCTGAATTCGCTTGGCTACTCGTAAAAATTTAAGTACCCAAGAGTTTATGAAAAACAAAAATAAACTCCGGGTCAGACATGGGTCTGGTGTGAGTAACAGGTTAAAGATGCTTAACTTTTTAAAAACCTTTTGAAAAGAAAGGTATCAGTAAGACTTCCCACACATAAACATGGAAAAGTTTTTACCTTACGCTAACCAAAACATTTGATAGGAAATTCAGTGATATTATAATAGGGTCTAGGGTTTTCAAATAAATATGAAATAGCCGAAATTGTTACATTTATTAAATTCCAGTTACTAGCCACAAAAGTGGGTAATACAATCAAAACCTTGGCACTTATTAGATTTTTGATTCCATATAATGGCACGGCTACTGGGGTACCGTCCGTCACAGTACGTGGCCTATATCAACGTACCGAGGAGTACGCCCGCTCCCCTGTAACACAAACCCGGACCCATTCCTTACTGAACAGTTCCGAACAAGACAACCCCGTGGTTGTAGCTAGCAACCACCCACACAGCCGAATATAAAAGGACTTCTATACAGGGGTAAATCTTGCTCTCCAGTGGGTGCGACCCACGAAGCCTTGCTGCACCTCCCCTGTTTTAGCCATTCCCGGTTGATGAGGCTTAAGGCTAAGATTACCTTTATAGGACATATCACTTAGAATGCTCATCGTCCACCTGACGATGTTCTGAAAGCATTCAATCCATACAAGTTCGTTCCAGGTTTGAACGAAAACGAAGGCATTATCTCGTTACACTCGTTTTGGAATCACCCTCAGAGTTAACGACAATAACCCTTGCACTATAAACCACCATCCCGAATCTATAAGTACTTTTCCGTCAACTCATTACGGAATCACCCACAGAGTTATACTGACTCATAGTCCTTACACCTCGAGTCTTCACTCTTCACATAAGATTCATAACCTAACGTTATTTGGAACCGATGTGGTTTTCGGATATCCAAATATGGAAACCCGATCCCGGTCTCATCGAAATCCAAAGCGTGTCTTTTAGGTCCAAGTTGTTTTAAAGTTTTAAAACAATTCAATTTCAGTATCTATATACACACAGATAGGTAATTCATAAATCACAATTGATAATCATCATTATCAAATAACAGGTAATCCACATTATCAATACCAAAATAGATAATCCATATATCACATTCACAATAGATAACCTATGTTATCATCACAATACAATCAAGTCATTCATACCACACAATATCATTTATCTCATTACTGAGATCTCAAAGCATCCAAGATAATCAATGTCATCCATTCATACATAAGCAATGATTTATTCGTCTCCATATAATTAATTTAAAATGAATTAAATTAACCATCTCTATCTCTAATTAATTTAAAATGAATTTAATTAATTACCCCATCTTTAATTAATTTAAATAAATTAAATTAATTACAATCAATATAAATCTTGCTTACTCAATCATTTAATTGATTACAACAAATTAATCATTCATTATTAATTACCTTAATTAATCACTCTTGATTAATTATCCTTAATTTCACTTATGTAATTATCCTTAATTAATTTCACAAAATTAATTATTCTCAACCAAACAGTAATTAACCTTTAATTACCCAATTAATTAATTAATCATAATTAATTACATTTATCCTTAATTAATGAATTAATTAATTAATTACCTTTAATTACTTATCATTGATTAATTAATATAATTAATCATCTTTAATTACATCATTAATTAAAATAATTAATGATCTTTAATTATACTTAATTAATTATCTTCTTAAATTAATTACCTTAAGTAATTAACTTATAATTATTAATCTTTATAGACTAATCACATTTAGTAATTAATTAGCTTAATTACTATATTAAAACAAATTAATTATCCTTAATAAATTTCTTAATTAATCCCTCGATTAATTAATAAATAATTTAATCCAAATTACTTCATTCTTAACATCTTCATTTAATTACATTCTGTAATTATTAATCAATTACTTAACTAAGTAATTTCCAAATCATTAATTACATAAAGTAATTATTTATAAAACCCAAGTGTTTAAAATTAATTAAACTTAATTAATTAACATAAACAATCATATGAAACTAAATTAATTACATTAAGTAATTAATTTCTTAATTACTTCATCAAGTAATTACACTCAAACCATTTACAATTGATTATTATTAAATTAATTAATCTAATTAATTATAAAAATTAACCATATTAATTAATTGTTAAATAATCCTGGTTAATGACCTTCATTAACCATTCTTTAATTATTTCATTTAGTAATTAACTTATATTAATTACAATTTAAATTATCTTTAATCATTCATTAATTAAAGTTAATTATTAAATAAATTAACCTTGATTTAAAACTTAATTACATAACTAATAATATTCATTCATCATTAATTAATAATCTAATTAATGACTTTAATTATAGATTGATTAATCATTAACCAATTATTAATTCCAAATTCAATTAATTAATTAAATTAATTAATTTTAATTACCTTATTAATTAAATTCTAAAACATAAATCTTAATTTAATTTTCAAGATAAAACATAACTTAATTATGTTTAAAACAATTTAATTGAAACAAAGTACTTTTTGGACTACTTTTAAATTTTCATTCTAAATACAAGTTTTAAAATAGAATAATATTAAAACTTATCAAAGTTTAAATAATTTCAAACTATTTAATATTGCAAATCAAACAAGTGCTATGAAAAAAAAATTAAAGTTAAATTCATTTCAAAATTTTAATAACTTCAATTTTCATTTGGTTTAAACTTCAAAATTTAAATCTTCTTTAAAATTTAAAACTGAAACTCAAATTTAACTTTTGAATTTCCAGATTTTAAATAAACTTCAAATCTACTCATATTTTTGAAATCTCATTACTAAAAGTGTTTAAACTATTTTACCAAAACAAATAGTTAATTAAGTTAAATTTCTGAAATTTTTATTTTATTTAAAAACTTGAATTTGAATTCAAATCAGGAATGCAAACTAGAATTGAATTTGAACCTAAACCTTACTTTAAACCTAAAAACTACATATCTTAAAATCCTTAAACCCAGATTTTAAAAACAGTTTTTCCTGAAGCCTGTAAATTACAATGACCCGAGAAAACCCAATTTACTTCGAGTTTTAAGCATCACCCCTCCGAGTCTTCAAACCATCTGCTTCGAGCAAACCCTAACCTTTCCCATGTAACACAACCAACCCAACATACTTCACCAGAATTTCATCGCCGTGCATACGCACGGCGACCACCACCTCTGCCGATCATCATAGATGATCCAACAACTTCTAGAAACCCATCACTACTCTAACACCAACCCAGATCAAACAATTAATCAAAGAATCAAATTTTAGCTCAAAACAACCCAAACCTAAAACATGTTTCAGGTTTTTGACCCAACCTGTCAAATAGCAATTCCTTGTCGCTCCGGCAATCTGAGGTCCACCCATTCCAGCCTCGAGCTCCTTCATACACCTACTACATATTCCCCAAGTACCAAGACACTCGATCAATCATTCTTCCCGTAATGCCTGATTCCTTCATACCTTCTCAAACTAGGGTTTAAAAATTTAAATTCAAACTGCATCTATTCTACCCAATTATATCCACATTTCTGATTTTTCTCAGCATCTCCAATTCTTCCTCTATTGCTCAGAAGAATTCCAAAACATCTCAAATCACAGATTTCATGAACTTGCTAAATTTCATTTTTAGTTCAATTTTAAACTGTCACTTGAATTAACACCCTAAAATACAAATTGTTGGTTTAAAAATTCATGTTTTCGTAATTAATTTTGTTACCTGATACTGCATTACAAGTTAAACATGTTTAAGTTTTGTTACAGATCACATGATGTTTTCTATGTTACAGAGATATCATCCTGTATATATAAATTTATTTACTTAAGTTTAAATTAAAACTTCAGGCTGCCAAACACTTCATTTCATAGCTTTTAATTCTATCTATGATAAGCAAACTCCTTTAATTATTCTAAAAACCAAATACTATCTCAAATTAGATCAATTGTAGGGGATTCTTTTAATAGAAAGATGATCTGGGTATACTGCAGAATATAACAAACATGCATACACAATCACAATTACATCAGACACATAAAAATATTTTATCTTAAGCAATCTAATTACCATTTAAGATTTAAATGTTACTCACCTTATTAAATACAGAGCTCCTATTTTGAATTTTGTAGAAGACATAAAAATGCAGGCTTGAACCTTTACTTCATGTTGAATTGATATGCAGTTTTGCCTATGTTCCGTGACTAAAATGCTTGCATGCAGGTAGAAGATGCAGTAGCTAATTCCTCAAATACATGCAGATGCTTTGCATTCCCAGGTTTAAAACAGAGTGCAGAAAAACAGTGCAGGCTTAGTTGATTTTTAGGCAATGCAGATTAATGTTTGAATTTGAGGAAGATGGGTTTGATTTTGAAGAGGAGTGGAATATGCAGATGTTGGATTTGAAGATGTTCAGATTTGATTTTTGATGAGGGGTTTTAACTTGCAATTTGCAAACTAATTTCAAACTTTGAACAAGAATCTAATATGCAGGTTTACTTGAATTTGATTTTAGAAGTTTGAAGATTTCTTTGATTAAGGAAAAATGAAAATGCAATATGAATGAAGATGCAAGCTTAACTAATGTATTTTCAGATTTAATGAAATAAAAGAAAAATTAAAACTAGATTTAACACTTGTACAAATTTTACAACACTTGTCAATTTGTTAATGTTAAATTTGAACGCTTGTTTAATCAATGCTTATGAATGCAACGCTTGTTTTCTTTTAAAGGTAATTATTATTTAAATTTACAAAGTAATGCATTAGCCTAAATTTAATTTGTTAGTTTATATTTGAATATGTGTATAAATTTATAAATGAAAATAAAAACAAATTATGTCTTACAAATTGAAACTTATGCATATTAAAGATTAAAACAATTAAGACTTTATACTCTTGAATTTAAATTCAAACTAAATTCAAAATCAATTATTTCAAATCAAGTTATGAATATAAATTCAATTTTGAAATAAAAATTACAAATCCTATTCAAAACTTATTTATAAAGACAATACAATATTAATATTGCTTTTATAAATATCTTATCATTAAATAAAAAAGAATTATTTTACAAGAAATTATATTTTTATTAATAAAATATCCATGTTATTAAGCCATGTAACCATTTTGTTTGTTTATTCTAAATTTAAAACTCAATCTAATTTAATTTAAATATTTTTCTTATCAATTTTAAAATCATATATTTATTTATGAAATAGTTTTAAAAACTCAATACTAATTAAAATCAAAATTTCCAACTTATAATGTATATATTAGAATTTTATAACATGATTCAATTATTAAATTTAAACCAAAATCATTTATTTAACTTTGAAAAGCTTAAATATTAAATAAAACAAATTTTCCAAATTACTACAAATATTAAAACTAGAAATATGCTTTACTTATTAAAATTAAACAATACTAATCTATTTAAAATATAAATCATATATTTATCTATAAATAGAAATCAATTTATTATTTTCAAAGATAAAACAACCAATTTAAATATTTATTAAAGAAGATTATTAAATCTACTTGAATAATTATTAACAAAATATCAATATCAATTTAATTTTTAAAAACAGATTATTAAATTGATATTGTTAAAAATTCTGGGATATTACAATTTATATCAAATTCAAAATCTTTCAAACCAATTAAATAAAATAAATTATTTTATTTCAATCACCTTTTACATTAAATCTAAAATCTCTTTATTGTTCATAGGCACAATAGATCCAAATAGGAATTTTTTTTAATCCACCTATTTCAACCGCTATCGACTGGTCCAGTTCCAATAATGGTATCATAGACAAATAGTTTATCCAGTCTAAATTAGCCATGTTAAGCCTAACCAATTAAGTTCACCAATTTAGTAGAGTGTCTAGAAAAGTAGTGTCCAGGTTTAGGTTTGGATAATTAAGTATCATGTCCTTCCTGGCTACCAAACTGTCCCAAAAAGTGAAGTGAGCCCAAAGCTTGCCCCTAATAGAAAATGTGTAATTTGAATTGGGTATTGTTCTAATTTTCAAAACTATCTGAAATTAACAATGAAATTTTAAATTTTAAATCAGAAATACATTACAAATGTTAAATGTGATCCGAAATTGTTTTGAAATAAAAATGAAATTTTAAATTGAAAGGTTAAATTTAAAATATGACATACATTATAAATGTTATAATATGATTTCAAAATATTTTTGAAGCTTAAGGTTTTAAATTGAAAGGTTAAATTTAAAATAAGAATTACATTATAAATGTTCTAATACGATTTTCAAAGTTGGCTCGGAAATTAATGTATATTATAAATGTTATAACATAGTTTTCACAAGTGCTTTGAAGTTATGAGTAAACATGTTTCTAAAAATTTAAAATTTAGTAATAAGACTAAAAAAATAATTAAGTAGTTAATTAATTAAAGTATATACATGTATAACATATATGTTTGTGTATATTACATTATCTTGAATTGTTTAAGATATGTAAGTACGTATGTATATGCATAAGAAATTTTCGAAATTAAATTTAATTCAATTATCTAATTAAATAAGTCGATTAAAATTTAATTAATAAATAATAAAATACATACATACATACATATATAAATATGTGTGTGTCACCATAAATGTTATGGTATACACATTCAATTAAAATGTTTAATTGAATAACATAAAATTAATTAAATTGTTGATTAATTGAAATTAATTAAATAATATTTAATTAATATAATGTACATAAGACTATTATATAAGTTAATTAAATTATAAAAGTTAAACAATAATTAAACTACATAATGTGAATGTATAAAATTAAGTGGAATAGGAAAACCCAAATAGACTTAAAAGATAAATACGTGCATATAGTATGCATATCGTGACTTCCGATGTGTACGGTACTTGAATAACAAGGGTATTTCATAAGAAATGCATTATTCCCTAATCTGTATCACTCAATATACTACATTAAGTGTTATGAATCTTTAATATAAAGTTATCCTCTACCATTTCTATATTAATAGATTACTTCCATACTCCTTAGTTATTGAGCTTTCCTTAAGCTGGTGATGGTATGTGCAATACAATTAATATTTTAAATAGACTATGTAAGATAACTATATTTTTTTTTAGCTTTCCTTAAGGTATATGCACCATGTTGGAACCAGGCCAATTGAAAGCGGGTCAAATAGGTAGATTTCAAAAAAAATCCTATTTGGATCTATTGGGTCTATGAAGTCAAAAGAGATTTTAATATTTTAAATAAAATCCTTTATTTTATTTAACTAGTTCAAAAGAGTTTGAATTTGATATAAATTTAAATGTATGAGTGTACCAAACACGCCGATGTGTGTGATAGTTACCCATTAAAGTTAATTTAAGAGGTAACCCTTTCGTTTCATTCTTTATAACCTATGCAACCACTTAAGGGAATAAGTAGGTTTAATTAAAGAGAGAAACCTTTCATTTCTCTCTCTCTCTTTGATTACGTTAATGATTCATTAAATGCCATTGATGATCAACTTAAGCATAGCATTAAATGTAAGTACATCCAAATATACTCATAGTGTATATTGTGCAAGTGCAACATATAAGAAGTGTGCATAGTTAATGATTCCTTTTATATATGCCTTTGTTGTCCATAAATCTTTTTTATAAACAAAATAGCATTATATATATAAACACACATATAATACATATATACATACATACATATATTGTTAACAAGAAAACTTGTTAACACCTCAAAGTAGGTTAAAGGCGAAGGTTTGCCCTTTTTAAGTTGCTCTTAGTCAAGTGAAAGATGATTGGATGAGAGTATTCCTTTTGATCTACCTCTTTCGAATTGAATTCTATTATAAAAACTCTTCCTTATTGTCCTTTTAACCTAGTCGATACACTCAAACTTCCTTCTTTCTATCCTTTCGAGCTTTCTGGAGTAGATTGATTATCCCTTCGAAACCTTCCTTTTGAAAAAGTTGTGGAACACTGGAGAAAGTCTCTAAGGACGTAAAGATATGATTTGTTTTGAATGGTTTCGACCTTGTCGAAAGCTAGAATCTTAAGTCGCTTGGGTTAAGGTCTAGGATCTGAATTGAAACAGGTTGGAGTTATGATTTCGATCCACTAGAAGGAATAAGCTTGGTGAATGATAGCTTGAAATTAAGAATCGGGATTATTTGAAAGTTCAGGGGATTCGTCTAAGTCGGAAGATACCTTTCGATGGGGTCGAAACTTGGAAAACAGAATTAAAACTGTAAAAGCCTTCACGAAAACTCTGTAATAAAAAATATTGAAGTCTTCCCTTTATTGATCCAACAAATTCTTTATTGATCAATTTTCCCAATTAGATTTACAAATTAGGGTTTACAATGTTGTAGAATTAAGAAAATACAAGTGTAGAATGAGTGAATTCGGATCCTCTAAAACAAACCCCTTAGGTCTTATTTATAGATGCAGGTTCACACTTTTCGACCTAGTGCTTTCGACCTAGTTGAAAGATGGCTTCAGATACCTTCCGACTCGTTCGACACTTGTGCACCACTCTACAATGCTTTTGAATAGGTTCGAATGCCTCTATATTCATTGAAAGGGGTGCTTGTGCCTTTTCTTCATTATGTTTCTTTGTTGTCATAAGGAATAAAGGTAGGAGTTTTCGACTCTATCAATAGGATGTTTCCAAGTGTTGAAATACCAATGGTTTCAACACTGTTAGCAACTTCCGAACTTATGCTTGTGCAATTATGTGTGACCTTCCTTGGATGTTAATGGCTTCAACCAGTTCCAAGGCGTATTTTTCAGTGGTTTGAGTGAAGGAGAAACCTTTGGTTTCGAAAGGTTTGGCATGCATATAAAGGGTTATCATTCCTTGTCTTCAAAAGGCGTTGATTTAACTCAATCGAAAGGTTTTCATGCATGCGAAAGCACCTGCTTAAAAAGAAGATTCCTTGAAGAGGAAGTGCTCTGTCAACCTTCTTGACCCCTTTGAAAGATTATGATACTTCTATTCTTTGGTTAGGCATCCCCTCGACTCCTTCGAAGGGTTTGTTGGAGCTTTTTGCTCTTGTTCATCTTTGTTTACACTCAATCCGGTTTTTTCAAGGTCAAAAGAAAATTTGGTGGTAACATTTGCCCTCGCCTTGCGAAGGGATTCCCTTGACATTTTTAGTCAATCATCTTGAACCGTTAATGTTTTCCTCCTTTTCGTATTCCAGCGTGAATCTGGGCGATTCATTTAAAATTGATCGAGCGGTCTGCTATCTCTGCTGACTTTTCTTATAAGTCGCATTCTCCTCTTCATCTTTTTCATTCACCTGCAATCAGAATTATCTTCGAGCAAAAAACACAATTCTCAAATCCATAAATAATCTTTATATACAATAATTAAAAATTCAGATCTAAAGTAAGTTGATATTATCTCGCTTATTTGAATTTTCTTCTCTCTTTTTACCTTACAGTGAATTTCAATTACCTAAACTTTCACAATTTGGATTTTGAATCATTGTTTTGATTTATTTGCAGCTGCTTGATTTTTTATTTGCAAAAGTGTTCTTTGATTCTAATGTCTTGGTTTGATTCAATTCGCTTTTCTTGTTTATCTTCATTTTAATCCTTCCTGGTCAGGTTACTTTTCTACCCCTTTGAAAGGGATTAAGGCTGCTACTTTTGTTTTGCTTTCTTAGACTCTTTCAATGGGGTCGAAACATAACGTAGCGCTTCATTTGACTAACCTCATTGAAAGGTTGTATAGTAAGTTAGCATGCAGTTAACCTTTTCGAAAGCAATTTTGTATTTTAATATCTTCAGACACCTTTCGAAGAAGTTGGCTACTATATCTTACTAGATAATTACCTAATTCACTCTTCCGAAAGCATAAGCTTTGTTTCATAGTATGCGACACCTTTGGTACACACTTATTCTCAATTTTTTTAAGTTAGAAATACATATTTCTGTAAAGGGGATTGAAGAAAAGATACTTTGTATAAGTTGCAAGTTAAACATTTCGACTTAGACGAAAATACTATATTCAACCTAGTCAAAATGTACTATTTTAATTTAAATTTCATTATTTCTATGCCCTATAAACCATATACCACTTTTCGTCTCTGTCGAGACCTTTTATAACTGATTAGGATTTAATCATTATCTTTCACCAACATCGTCGAAACTTCCCAAGTTCTTTCACTTTCTTGTCCACTTTATTTTTCTTGTCAACATGAATTAAACTCCATACCTTTCGACTTAGTTAGCGTATAAGATTTTGATAGTATTCACGTTACCTTAGAAAAACTAGTCCATGGGTTTTGACGGTGTAGAAAGATTCTTTCTCGTTATTTATTGAATGTTTATAGCTTGTATTTTATTAAAATTTGTTGTGTTGGTTTTAACTACTTTCTTTTGATAATAAAACTCTATTGAGCTTTCGACATTGCTGAAGTGTGTTTATTAGATGTGTTCTTTCATCTTCCCTTTCGACTCTGTCGAATACTCAGTAAATTTTATCATTGGGCTTTCGACATTGGTAAAGGGTGTTGACTCCTATTTCTCTTTTCGACTTGTAGAAAGCTCAACAAATCTTACTTCTCTATCCTTAACATTTTTTCAAGAATATGAAATTTCATGTTTTGCTTGTTTGATATTCTAATTATTATGATAGGTTTTCAATATACTTGAAAGAATATCAGTTTTGTAACATACTATAATTTCTAACTGAAATGATTTCACCCAGCAGAATTATGAGTTCACCAAAGAAGATCGAAGCTATCTCAAAACATTCCTGGATATCCACTCAAGATGAAGTGGATGCGATCCTGAACGATTTTGGAATTACTGGGGTAGAAGCCATCCCCCTTTTGAAAATGACACCATCCACAATCCTCATGAAGGATTCTTTGCTTACACTATAGTTCATATCTGGCATGGAGGGTTCCTTCCTTTTCTAGACTTCCTGTCCCAGTTCTTGGCTTTTCTAGGGATTAACCCTATTCAGCGCTCACCTAATGTCTACACTTATCTCCTTTCTCTAGATCTTATGGCATTGGAATCTGAAATCCCTTCACTCAATCTCGAGTTGGTATGGTTGGTCAAGCTTAAGAATTTGGACAACTAGGTCTTCAGGGCAAATCCTCCCAAAAAGCTGATTTCTAAGGGAGTGGATAAGTTTAGAGATTAGGAAACACAATTTTTCTACGTTAAACATCTTCTCAACATTAGTGGGGCTTTCTCTTCTCCACGTAAGTTAATTTCAGGTTTTATCTTCCCAATCGCTTACTTTCCTTTGCTGAACTATGTTTTTTGTCAGGTGCTCCAGCAAAAGAACTAAAGGCAGAAGACAAGAAAACTGTGGAATCGCTGACTGCGGCTTTAGGTAAAATTGGAAATAGATTAACGTTGTTGAATCCCATAAATTTACAAAACACTCTCTCTTGCCTATGGGTCAAAGGAAACTTGGGCAACCTCCTTTGATCTAGCATACTTCCCAAAGCAAATGCTTTCTCTCCATGGAAGACCCAACAAACTTATCTCCAATGTCACATATATGCCCTGATCA
Organism: Allium cepa; assembly: GCA_030765085.1. Lineage (NCBI taxonomy): Eukaryota > Viridiplantae > Streptophyta > Magnoliopsida > Asparagales > Amaryllidaceae > Allium > Allium cepa. The sequence continues at coordinate 847,735,993 of CM060943.1, forward strand.
TTTCGGTAAGTTTAAGAATTATAGCTGTAGCTTATTACCAAGTTATTTCTTAGATTTCTTTCCTAACTTGCAATTTTTTTGAATTTTCCACAACTGCTTCTCAGGTTGAAAAACCCACAAGTGATACCACTCCTCCCTCTTCAACTTCTCATGCGTCATCCTTTTCCTCAGGTAATTGCCAGGTCAAAGATGGATGCAAAAAGGAAATTAGTTAAAATGATTATGGTGGGAACGCCTCTAAAGAGAGCCAAAGTAGTTCAAGTTCCTGATTCTCCACCATTGATCAAAGGGGAATTTGTTCATATCAATAGATCTCTAGAAAGTCCGACCACCAAAGCTCCTCACGATCAACCTAAGGAAACTCTCACTAAGGTTAATCCACTCTCTCATATCGTTATCTCCAACTCTTCGAGCGTAATCGAGCAGATACAAAATGACTTGGGGGCTTTGACCCCTACTCAAGTGCTAAATCATCCTGGACCATCATCTTCTACACATTCGAGTGATTTTGAAAAGATGGTCCATTCTATCTTAAATTCTTCATCTTATACCTCAATTCACCCGCCTTCTTCTATTTTTTGACCGAGCGGGTCATTATCGGTCTCTCATCAAACAACAACTCTTAGTATGCTTTCCTTCACCTAATTTTATTATTACTTTTTTTTCTTTAAGTGTTTTTTATTTATGTTGTTCTTTTCTCTAAAATTTCCAAGAGTTGGTTCTCCCTGCACGAAAATACGTTGTAATCCTCCACTTATTCGTCAAAAATTTAAGAGGAACTTTCTCACTTAAATAGGTTTCCTCTTTATCTATAGAGAAAGATGAAGCTACAATTGAATTGGAGCGATTAAGTGCTTTCCTCGCCTAGTCAGAGTTGATTATTTTGAAGGAGAGGAAAGCTTGCCAACTCCTTGCTGATGAAATCTTAGCATTGACAATGACTATAACAGAGTTCGAAGAGGAAAACTCATGGATGGTGGCTAAACAATTCTCGTTAAAGGAAAAACTGAAAAATAATAAGGCTTCCCTGAAACTGGCTATCAGCGCCATTTTCGATGCAAAATGGTGAGTGTCACAATTTCTTGACTCTTCTCTTGAAGACATTATTTTGGATTCCTTCGATGACGCTTTGATGCTCGCCTATGCTGATAACGTCGAGAAATGCCTAGATCTGACCTTCTCCTAGCTCGACCCTACTCTTTTCGATAGGGTGATGAATAAAATAAAAAGGCGGAGCAGGGAACTAAAGTTGCCAAGAGGGAGGAGATCGACGCTTCCCAAATTCTTTCCTTTGAAGTTCCTTCCTTCAAAGTCGTATCCGACTCCGAAGACGAAGATGACAAAGATGAGGCCGTGGAAAAAAAGAAGGTGACAATGATGATGTCGACGATGATGATTACGATGATAACATCAACTGTGGTCAAGGTATAGGCGGTGATAGAGGTGATCAATCTAATGCTCCTGAGAAAGATGGAGATGATAGTAAGAAAACTTTTGAAAAAGGCAATCTCGATCCATCTTCTCATGAAGCAACCCCGCCTAAACCCCCATGCCTTCAAACCCTTAGGAAGATCCTGCTAATATTAATGTTGAAAAATCAAAAGAAAAGGAGTAGGCTTCTCAAGCGTCAATTCATATTTCTCAAGTATGGGATTCTCTGTTTACGCATCTTTCACTTCGAAGATAGTAATAGTTTAAATCACTTATTTCAGATAAGAAGGAAATCTGTTCACCCCTATAAAACCAAGCTTGAAAGAAAATAAGCGGGGATAAATAGTTAATATAGGAAGTTAGACAAACAATTAAAGGAGCACAACATTTTCTCCAATAAATATCATAGACTAAATAGAAGTACAACAATGTTAGCATCATTCAAACATCAAGAAGCTGCCCATGCCTGAGGAGTGCACGCCTCCATTATGATGTTCTTCTAAAAAGGAATCGAGAATTAATCACACTCTTTTGGATGTTGATTGAGGAGTGAAATATTCTAGTGGATTTTCTATATAAATTCAATTGTAGGAATCCAACTATAGATTTCTCATATCTAGGTGACCATAGTGGGAGTTTACTTAGGTATTTTCACAAAAGATATTTGGATGAATTTGGGTCCGATCTGCATCTCGAAGCATGTTGGAATCTACCTTGAGTCTAATCAATTGTTCAAGGTTTTCCTTTTGATCAACTTAAGTATTATAAGGACATGTTTATTCCAGAATTCATTACAAAATAAATTTTGTATGAACCAAATGAATTGTTGTAATTATGTAATAATAATGATTTGTGAATGTTTGTTTTAATTTTTCTTTTATACTTAGTTGTATTTCACTGCTTTATTACAGAGTGAATGTTCCTCTGGAGACTTCGTTTCTGGAGATTATCTAATCCAGTATGTTAGATTAAGAAGAGATTATCTTGGAAAGGTATCAATTTTTAAATCTTAAAAACTTGCCAGATATTTTTTTCTTAGAGATTTACAAAATATTTTATGGAACATCCTCTTCTCTGCTTCGATTTTCTTGGTGAAGAAAAGGAAAAGCTACTCAAAGAGATCCGAAAAATTATACTAAACTAATATGTGAACATGATAGTCCTTCTGTAGGGGAATGAGAGTAGAGTAAATATCCTATGGTTATTGCTCTAGAAGGAGTTAATGTTCCTATTGACTCGATGGTTATCCTTTCTACTAATTCATTAGACAAATTTAGAAATGCAGTTTCCTAACTTTAGATGTAAAGCAAATGTCCAATTGTACTTTTATAATTTCACTATTATATGAGTTGTAATATTTTATTACTTTAATAAAGAAATTGATTACTTAAGTTTTGACTTTATTTCCTTTTCTTTTTGTTTAAATAGGAGATACAGTTATCTGAAATGCCTCTTTCATTAGATTCGGCATCTCGTTTCATCAATATCAAAGATAGGTTGTTTGCGGAACTTGAAAGGAAAAAATTCATGATGATACTTCATCTGCTCGTTTTCAAGATAACACGGAAGCATCAAAATGGTATAGAAGATTTTTGCTTCAGAAAACAATCATCAAATATCTCAACGATTAAATTTCCAATTTAGAGGCTGATGCTAAGAGTAAGAATGAAGCGATTTTCACACTAAAGTGTCAAGTCAAATCGAATTCGTCAATCGAATTTGATCACAAAATGCCAGGCTCAATGCAAATCATTAGAGTTCATCATAGGGAATAATATCTCAAACATGGAGTTACCATTTTCTCCTACTATCTCTTCCATCATAAAATCCACAAGATCTACTTCCCTTGATGGTTAAAAATTTCCCACTACGAAAAATCCTCCTCTAGGCTTAGACGAAAAATTAGTGGGAGAGTGGTGCAGGAATTTTAAATTTGAGATGATAAAGTATTTTGACGAACAACAAAAAATAAGATACTCGAATCGCATAAATAAATATACTGCTAGGATTCAAAAGATGGAGCGTGTAACAACCCAAAATTTAACCCATAATAATTAATTTGTTAATCAATTAAATAATAAAATAACTTTGTGAAATTATTAGAACTGAGCCACGGGAGTTGCACCATTGTCTCCATGGTAATTTTCTAGCCAATTTCCATATATAGAACGTCAGGATTCAAGTTAATATGAGCAAAGAACAAAATAATCAAAAAAATTAAGGGGTGTGGGGTGTTTCACTTGGTATCAGAGCCTAAGGTTACAGGATTCCTAAAAATTTATTTTAAAAATAAAGTATTTTACAAAATAACTTGTTTTAAAAAGTACTTTTCAGAAAAGAACTATTAGAAATGTTTTTAAGAATAAAAGAATTTTTATAAAATCCCCTAATAAGTCCAGTTCAGTCTCCTTTTGACTCTTTCCTAAACTATCTTTTTTTCGTAGAATGGTTGATGCCTCGAACCTTCCCGAGGGGATTCCAATACCAGCCTGGTTTCGTAGGTACTTACAAGCCACGACTTTAGAGGTGCACGGGCTAGCAGTCAATCCTACACCAACGGGTGGGAACTACATCAACCCACCTATGCCATTAATTTCTCTAAGATTTGTAAGGATTTTGCGAGTTTTGACGGAAAGACTATATCTGGCAAGGAGACTTTGTGGAGGCGAGAGCTTAGCTTAGGGACTCCGAGAGGATATTTGGCTTATTAGGATTGGAGGACCAACAGCGGGTTCATCTAGTGTCATAGCAGCTAAAAGAGGAGTCTTCATATTGGTGGGAGGTCATGGAGGTAGAAGGTAGGAGGTGACTTGGAATGGATTCCGGGAGCGGTTTGATAGGAAGTTTTTGTCTCAAGAAGAGGAGAGTGTTCAGTTAGAGCGGTTTATTAATTTGAAGCAAGGAAATTTGTCGGTGAAGGAGTGCATCAATCAACTCAATGAATTGTATCGGTTTGGAGTGGAGTTGGTGAATACGGTGCATAAGAAAGCTATGAAGTTTGCAAAGGGATTGAATCAGCCCCTTCGGGGATTGTTGTTGACTCACGTGCCGATGAGAGCTACTTATGAGTCTTTGGTAGAGATGGCACTTACGTCTGATGCAGTCAAGGAAGGTGAGTCTAAGGAAGTTGTTAAGTTGGAAGGTCCAAAGAAGAAATGGTGGAGGAACAACAAAGAGAAGAAAAAAGGCGATGGCCCTTAGAAGCAAAGTAAGAAAGGACTGAGGTGCAATAGTTATGGAATTATGGGACATATCACCAAGGATTGCAAAAGTGGAAAATGAAGGGTAAGTGCTATGTTTGTGAGTAGTATGGTCATATGAGTAGGAGTTGTCCTCAAAGAGCTGGTCAGGGAGCGAGTGCGCCAGTTGCACAGATTGAGGCAGTGTTTCAAATAGAAGTAGGAAAGTCACAGTTGAAGGTTTGATTTCTATATCTGATTTTCCCCTTCGGACTTTATTTGATTCTGGAGCATCACACTCTTTTATTTCTAGTTCTCTTATGGAGTGTTTGCACTTAGACATTTCTTTAGTGATAGACCCCATTGTTGTTTCAAACCCTATAGGTGGATCGGCACACTTGTCTATGGTTTATGTGGATTTGAAAATTTATGTACTAGGCGTAGTATTTGATTGCGATGCCAATGTTTTGGGATTCTTGGGGTATGGGATGATCTTGCGTATGGATTTGCTATCCACATATTGATCTATTTTAGACTGCAAGAGGAGTGTCGTTAGATTAGATACTTGCAGTGGTAGGAATCTTGGGGTATCTTGCGACCCATAAAGGTCAGTCATGTTGAGCATTCACTATTCCCCTGATTCATCTTCATCAGAGTTGCATTTGCTTCCTATCGTTAGAGATTTTGCAAATGCCTTTGAGGAGGTTAGGAGGCTGCCCCCTAAGAGAGAGATTGACTTCAGGATTTATTTGACCGAGAATGCTAAGCCAATGTGGTGTTACCTGTAAGGCACATGGCACCTTGGGAGAGGAAAGAGTTGAGCAAACAAGTCAGTGAGCTTTTGGAAAATGGTTTTCTAAGAAGCAGTATATCGGAATGGGGAGCACCAGTCGTCTTTGCTACTAAAGTGGATGGTTCTCTTTGACTTTGAGTTGATTATAGAAATTAAATAAGCTCACCAAGAAGAACCAATATCCACTCTCTAGGATTGATGATCTTTTTTACCAGTTAGTTGGCTCTTCGGTTTTCTCTCAGCTTGACTTAGCCACGGGATTCCATCAGCTTAGGGTCGTCGATGATAGCATAGATAAGACTGCGTTTGGGAATCTAGATGGACTTTATGAGTGATTGGGTATGCCTTTTGGGCTAACCAATTCCCCAGCCTACTTTGTTGACTTGATCAGCCGCGTCTTTAGGGATGTCCTAAATAAGTTTGTAGTGGTATTCGTGGATGATGTCTTGGTATTTTCCAAGACTATGGAGGACCAAGCTATTCATTTGAAAGAAGTTCTTCGCACACTTTGCAGTCATCATTTGAGAGCTAAGTTCTCAAAGTGTCATTTTTGGAGAGAGGAAGTACATTTCTTTGGGCACGTAATTTCAAAGGAAGGTTTGGCTATGGATCCCTCCAAGGTTATTGCAGTGCAAGATTGGAAGGCCCCAAGAACGTCACCGAGGTTAGGAGCTTCCTAGTATTGGCTAGCTAGTACCCGAATTTCATTAGCGACTTTGCCAAGATTTTGGCACCACTCACCCTCCTTACAAAGAAGAATAAAGCTTTCATGTGGGACATGGATTGTGAGGATTCCTTCACAATCCTTAAGAAAGCGTTTACTAGTGCACTAGTGTTAGTTTTACCCGATGAAGCTAAACCTTTCACTGTATACACTGATGCATGTGGGATGGGTCTAGGAGCGGTGTTGATGCAAGAAGGGAAGGTAGTGTGTTATGGTAGTAGGCAGTTGAGGACGCATGATAGGAACTACCCCACCCACGATTTGGAGTTGGCTGCCATAGTTTTTGCACTCAAGTCTTGGAGGCACTATTTTCTCGAGAAAAGTTTAAGCTTTTCACATACCACTAGTCCTTGAAATACCTATTCTTGCAAAAGGCCTTGAACTTGAAGCAGTGGAGGTGGATGGAGTTTTTAATCTCGCATGATTTTGAGATTGCTTATACCCTGGCAAGGGTAATATGGTTCCTGATGCATTGAGTAGAAGGAAAGCAACCCTTAATCCTATGTTCATAGAGTGGGGAAGCTTGGAGTTTATTTCTACCTTTGATTCTAAGCCCTTTATGGACATTACCCCCGGATTGTTGGCGACATTAGAGGTGAGGCCTACCCATATGGATCAGATTGGCTCGAGGAAGCGGGAGGATTCGGAGCTCATAGACACTATGGATAGGATTAGCTAAGGAGAGGTATATAAACATCTCCAACGCTATTCCATTGATAATAGAGGGTGGCCTAGGAGAGATGGGAGGCTTTGTGTTCCATGCGCCAATGACTTGTTGAGAGTAGTTTTGGAGGAGGCGCACCACTCCCGTATGACTATTCATTCGGGTGGTGACAAAATGTATCAGGATATGAAGAGGATGTTCTATTGGGGTGGCATGAAGAAGGACGTGGTCGAATTCGTAGCTAAGTGTCTCATATACCAAAGGGTAAAAGTAGAGCAGCAGAAGCCCGGTGGATTACTTCAGCCGCTAGATGTGCTAGAGTGGAAGTGGGATTTCTATGGATTTCATTGATGGTCTACCCCGTTCTAGGAAAGGGAATACTAGCATTTGGGTGATTGTTGATAGATTGACCAAGAGTGCCCACTTCATCCCAGTTAAGAGTAAGCGTACGACTTCATATTTGGCATCCTTATATATTCAAGAGATAGTCCGTCTACATGGAGTTCCTTCTAGCATTGTTAGTGATAGAGATTCCCTTTTCTCTAGTGAGTTTCGGAGAAGCTTACAGGGGGCGCTAGGGATGCAGCTTAGGTTGAGTACGACCTATCACCCCAGATGGATGGAAAAAAACGAGAGGGTCAATAGGGTGCTTGAGGATTTGTGACGGATGTGCATTTTGGATTTTGGAGATACTTGGGAGGAGCATCTTCCATTGGTTGAGTTTGCCTAAAATAATAGTTATCAAGCAAGCATAGGGACAGAATAGTTTGGGGCTTTATATGGGAGACCATGCAAGTCCCCCTCATGTTGGGTTGAGTCTACGGAGAAGTTATTACTTGGGCCCGATATGTGTGGGCTGAGAGGGTGGATTTGAATCGGAGGAAGATGAAGACGGCTCAAGATAGGCATAAGACTTATGCAGATAAGTGGAGGAGAGACTTAGAGTTTGAGGTTGGAGACTTAGTTTTTATCAAAGTATCCCCGCTTAGGAAGGTGATAAGGTTCAGATCAAATGCAAAGTTAGCCCCTGTAATTGTTTGACCATTTCCTATCATAGAGAGAGTTGGAAAGATAGCTTACCGAGTAAGGCTACCTCATAGTTTCACAGAGTGCATGATGTTTTCCATGTTTCGCACTTGCGAAAGTTCTTACATGACTCGGTGGAGGTTGTAAAGCCTAGTCATTTGGAAGAGGTGGAGGTAGAAAGGAAAGCTTCTGTTCGGCGTATCCCTATGAAGATTATTGGAAGAGACATCAAGTGATTGAGAAATAAGGAGGTTCCACTAGTGAAAATGCAATGGGGAGATGATGTTGCAGACGCCACTTGAGAAGCAGAAGAGAAGATTCGTATTTCCTATCCTCATCTTTTCGATAGTAAGTTTTTAGAATTTCCTATTTCCATCTTTATTTTTGAATAGGTTCTTTCCGTTATTATACTTTAGGAGGGTAGAACTTAGGATTTAACCTATGGATGGTATATTTGATGTAAATACGTTATTAGAACATGTCATGAATGATGTATGCTAGTGGTTGCAAGTGTTTACTAGTGGATGCTAATGGACACATATAGGCACACTACACACTATTATTCTTTAAGGATCGGACTAACTAAGACACTAGAGCATATGCATATGGGCGTGTGCACGTTTTATTCTATTTTTCATGGTTGCTATAAATAGATTATTATCACATGATTGTTGCATTTGGATGATGTTTGTAGCATGCATATAGAATTATCAGTTATCATTAGGAAAATTTTGCATTCATTTGGATACATGGAACAGACATGATTGCATAAAAGGATATCAAATGAATTAGTGAACCACTTAATCTTTTGCATTAGTTAGGGACATTTACACTACACTAATTGCATAAGTATCATAAATTGCATTAGAAAAACTTAAGGAAAATGGATTAATGGTTGATGATTGAGTAGTTGGTTGTAGAATTGGAAGAAAACATTTGGTACATTCTTTTATCCTTAGAGATTTCGAGGACGAAATCCCTCAAAGAGGGGAGAATGAACAATCCAAAATTTAATCCCTAATAATTAATTTACTAATTAATTAAATAATGAAATAACTTTGTGAAATTATCAGAATTGAGCCACGGAAGTTGCACCATTGTGTCTGTGGTAATTTTCTGATCAATTTCCATATATAGAACTTCAAAATCCGATTAAATATGAGCAAATAATGAAATAATCAAAAAAAAATCAGTCGACTGGCCGGTCGACCTAGGCAAGGGAGCGGTCGACCCGCCTTGCCTTTTGGCAAGCAAACGAATGTTCATTCGTTTGAATGATTCAGCAATGATTGAACACATTTTTTGCATCGTTTAAACTGATATGGTCCTTCCATTCATGCATCCGATGGCCCCTATTCAGCCTATGACGTGGTTGCATCCTATTTAATCCCCTAATCCAATGGTCTGAGATCCACTTCTACCCCTATAAATTGACCCCCTGACCTAACGCTTTTTCTCATTCTAAGTTTTATCCAATTGGTTTCGCCTTTCTAGGAAGGACCCTAGACAGAATAATTTTTCCAAGGAGAAAATCATCATAAATAAAATTATTTTACAACTCCAAGTGGATTTAGGAAGATCAAAGGAAGAGCTTAGGACCGAAGGTGAGTGATTGTGATTATTTTAAGGTTTCTTTAAGTAATCTAAAATAATAGGGTTTTTAATAGTTGTAGTTTTACTACGATTTTGGAATAGCCTTTTTATCAGTTTTAGATCTATTTCCTAGTCTATTCATTTTTAGTTATTTTTTTTCAGTTAGTTATAATTACTATTAAGCATTGTTTTTTAATTTATAGTTTCTTTACAGAATATAAGTTTACTTACCGTTATTTATTTCTTATTTACATCTTTTTCTATGTTTTGGATTTTATGCAAGCATCTATTCTCCTCTTCCTCCTTTTCTTTGCGTGTGAATTAGGATAAATTAAAACGTGGATATGGATTATATAAGTGAGAATATTGAATAAAGCAAAAGCTATTATAAATAATGGAGTTGGACGATAATATAAATGGAATTGGACTGAAATTATACCTAATTATGATTAGAATTGGACTAATTAATTAGCTTGGTTATAACTTAGAATTATAACTAAAAAGAGTGAAAGATGAAAGAAGCTTATTTCTCACTTAGACCTTGGGTTAAGTAATAAGCATGATTATAACTTAGGTTATAGTAAGAAAAAGAATAGAATGAGGCTTATTTTAAGACATAGGATAAATTAATAAGCATAAAAAGTAGAGATGATAATAAAAGTTTACTTAAATAGTTTATCTGAGTTAACAAGCAAAATTTTAAGTAGGACCTGTACCAAATAGCATTCTCCTATATATTTTTATGGACACGGTGTTTCACATAACCCGAAGTGAGACGGGGGCACATTTGTGCTAATAGTGGTAGTAATTGGTCAATAAGTAGATGTTCAAATCATAGGGGATTTGGACAAGAGGCACTATTAAATGTTGTTTGGATGAAGAGGAGAATTCTGTGTAGGGAGATATATATGTCGTCTAGTCCACAGTAACCTTCTATATAGGGAGTTATATAGTATCCATCCTATAGTAAATTAATGTCTTCTATGTAGGGAGCTATATATGTCGTCTAGTCCACAGTAACATTCTATGTTGGGAGTTATATAGCATCTAGTCCACAGTAAATTAATGTCTTCTGTGTAGGGAGCTATACATGTCATCTAGTCCACAGTAACATTCTATGTAGGGAGTTTTAAAGCATTTAGTCCATAGTAAATTAGTGCCTTCAATGTAAGGAACTATATATGTCGTCTAGTCCACAATGGGTGCTTTGTGTATCTTTCATAGTTACTATTATCATTTTTGTAGGGAGTTATATAGAGTCTAGTCCGTAGAAAGGTACTATAGAGCATCAGACCAATCAAAAGGGTAGAATTAGGGTTACAGCCTAATTACAAGATTATGGATTCAGCCTAATTAAAGCAGCAATCAAGGACAAATGCAAACAATCAAAGTTAACCTATTTTATAAATTGAGTGATACTTACTCATACTTATTTCCAGTTTATCACTTTCCTATTTCCTATGTTTTCCTTGTTTATGCTAGAACTGTTGTAGAGTCTATTATTTTACCTTGCTTAAAGACTCTAATAATTTCTATCATTCACTAGGCTTACCACTCCTCTATTCCCTCTATAGGCAATTAAGGGAGAGGACAATAGACGTGCGGTTGCTTGGAGATTTTCTTTGAGAAGTTTTCTATCATGTATTTCTTTTATTTCAGCTTTAGTTCTTTTTGCATACTGGTTTATTATGAGGGATATTTATACTCTGATTTTGTTGAATCTACGAGTTTTTATTTCATGATTCATATTGGGTTTTGAGACATGTATGCTATATTTGGTATTTGACTTATTTGGTTTATGAAATACTTATGAAGTTTCTGTTTTGAATACGTTAATATTATAGTTTCTGCTGTTTTTACCTATTTTTTTCTTGTGAATCTTAGTCTCTGTTAGTTTCAGTTATACCTATAACGCATCATGCCTTTTAATGTGTCCTTTTGGCTATATTAAGGGGTGCGGGGTATTTCAGAGCGCGATAGATGTCTTCTCTTAAAGCACAATGCTAATTTAGAAAGGGAAAATAATATTCTTAAAGGAGCAAACAAAGCCTTTAACTGCGCTTTGAATACCACTATTGAGACTATTAATAATGAAGACAGAATAAGGAAGAAAGAGAAGGAACTAAAAGAGGACCTCAGCATTGCTATCCATCATATCGTGGACCCTTTAATTGCTGAAGATCTAAATTATGAATGACATGTATTTATATATTTATTCTGTACACTTGTAATAATGATATAGGTTATGTCAATTATGAAAATTCTGTACATATCACTTGGACTGTGGTCCTTTTCTATAATGATATTTCTGATACATCTGTTTGATAGCTTGTACCATGATTTTTGTATTTGTTGGATCTTTCTACCCTCTTTATTGTTTTGCTTTACTTGAAAAACACAAAATCAACATTGTTTGTTACTGTTTGCTTGTAATCTCTATAGAATTTATCCATATCATTCGCGAATATTAAAAAATCATCATATCAAGATTTGATAATAAATGAAAAGTAATTGCTCTTGGTGAAATGTTTTGAATTTCATCTTTGGTACTGATAAGAGATAACCGAGAATTCAACTTTAAACATATCGCTGGAATATCTGAAGTTTGATGGAAAACATCCATTGTTTTAGCCAATGATATAAATGTTTTTAGAAGGTCATCCTCTGGAGATAGCTAATAGAAATTTAATAATAACCATGTAATAAAAGTCTAGAAATCACTATTCAAACACTTGTGATAGAAATCCAATGACCCAAATTTGGGCATTAGTAAAAGAAATCTAAAAGTTAGGAAGTTTGGAACCCAGATTAGGGTCTAAGAGAATAGTAACCAAAAATCCATTAAAATTTTCTTAGTAGAAGTCTGGAGCCATGATTTGGGTACTAATGAGTGAAGTTAAATAATAGTCTCAAAACCCAGATTTGGGTATTGATGGATAATAGGAAATCCATGATAATATTTTTGTAATAGAAATCTCAAGCCCAGATTAGGGCATTTAACAAGTAAAGCCTGATACTAGTTTTGAAACACAGATTCGGGTATGATGAATTGAAAGATCTATAACACAGATTTGGGTGTTAATGAATGAAGTCTCATATTTCAATAATGAATGACCCAGAACCCATATTCAGGCATTAACAGATGAAATTTAGAAATAAGAAAATAGAAACCCAGATTTGCGTATCAATAAGTGGAGCTCCTCTCTACTATTTAGATTCTATCTTCTTGAACATGTGTAAACCTCTTAGGCCTTGTATGAAGTTGTATTTTGATTGGTTTTTTCTCGAGCTTGGACATCTTAGTCCTTCATTTGATATGCCATTTCTCACGCTTGGACATTTTAGTATGGTATTTGATGTGCCACTTCTTGGGCTTGGACATCTTAGTCCATTGTTGATATGCCTCTTCTTGGGCTTGGACATCTTAGTTCCTTGTTTGATGAGCCATTTATTAGGGTTTGACGTCTTAGTCTTTTGTTGTCTGGTGCTCTTGGTTAGCTCATTCTCAAGCTGGAACTAAGGACTTACCAAACCTCCCTCCAGGGGGCACTTTGACCTGACCAGAGGCGCGACCAAGGGCTTGTCGATGCTTTAACTTAGCCATAGCATGGCACAGATAAAGGCTTATATTCCTCCCTCCAAGAGGTGACCTGACCTAGCTATAGCTCGGCGTGGACAGGGGCTTATCAATGCTTTAACCTGACCATAGCGTGGCGTGGATAAAGGCTTACACTTCGCCCTCTAGGAAGTGACTTGACCTGACTAGAGGTGCAGCCAAGGGCTTGTTGATGCTTTATCCTGGCCATAGCATGGTGCGGATAAAGGCTTACATCCTCCCTCTAGAAGGTGCTCTATCCTGGCCAACTCAGTGCAGATAGAGGCTTTGACCTTTTAAGGTAATTTCCAACTTAAAGGAGCATTTCACTCCCAACCATGTAGGTTCTCTTTAGTAAAGTAACTCTTTATAGACCTTATTTAGTATCTCTTTACAAACTCGTTGATTTTTCCTTGATGGAAAAAGGTGATTATCATCCCTTCCAATGCTCTGCAGTGGTTTGTTTTATGACCATTCATCTTATGGTAATGGCAGTATGATCCTTCTAGATTCCTTTTATATTTTGGTTTCTTCTATGATGGCAAATAGTTAAGCTCATTTTTGGTTAGCAAGTAGACATTCGCAATAGATGTTGTTAAATTGCAATCTTTTGGAAGTCTTAACTTGAAGCTTGATTCTTGAGAATGGCTTCTAAGTCTCTTGTTACTTGGCTTTATAGTTTTACCCTCATTGGCTATTTTCCTTTTTAACAACCCTGGGAGTTCGTGTGCTGGAATTCAAATGTAGCTAGTTCCCATTTGTGAGTAAAGGGTTGTAATCTACCATTATTCCTTTCTCGAAGATTGTGCCTTTGGAATAGTGTTGAATCTTTTCCCTCATTTGGTCAAATAAATTGTCACATTCATTTGTATTTTCTTCGGCAAAGATAAGGGTAGGGCCAATAAAGAAAGGATTTGAGCTCCATTTTTCTGGATCATACGATTCTACCCTTTTCTTCTTGATAATCCTAAAGCTTTCAACCTTAGCATTTGCTCTTCATATAGTTTGGAATCCTGAGTTGTTCTTGGTGCGAATCCTATTAAGTATGGTTCTGTGGATCCTTGCTCGGATCTTTGACTTTGCTAGCCATGATAAAGTAAGGTCTTGAGTATTTAAGTTTGAAATAGGATTGGTTTAGAGACATGTGGTATTGGATGTTTAACAGAGTCGGAGGTTCAAGCCCTCCTTCTAGCGCCAAAATGTTAACAAGAAAATTTGTTAACACCCCAAAGTAGGTTAATGGGGAAAGCTTAGCCCTTTTTAAGTTGGTCTTAGTCAAGTGAAAGATGATTGGATGAGAGTATTCCTTTTGATTTACCCCTTCCGAATTGAATTCTGTTATGAAAACTCTTCCTTATTGTCCTTTCGACCCAGTCGATACACTCAACTTCTTTCTAGCCTTTCAAGCTTTTTGGAGTAGATTTATTATCCCTTCAAAACCTTTCTTTCAAAATAGTTGCAGAACACTGGAGAAAGTATCTAAGGACGCATGGGTATGATTTTTTTTTTTAATTGGTTTAGACCTTGTCAAAGGCTAGAATTTTAAGTGGCTTGGGTTAAGGTCTAGGTTCTAAAGTGAAACTTATTGGAGTTATGATTTCGATCCACTAGAAGGAAGATGCTTGGTGAATGATATCCTAGAATTAAGGACTAGAATTATTTGAAAGTGCAGGGGTTTCATCTAAATTGAAATATGCCTTTCGATGGAGTCGAAACATGGAAAATAGAATTAAAAATGATAAAAGCCTTTACGAAAACTATGTAATCAAAAATATTAAAGTCTTCCCTTTATTAATCCAGCAAACTCTTTATTGATCAATTTTCCCCAATTCGATTAACAAATTAGGATTTACAATATTGTAGAATTAAGAAAATATAAGTACGAAATGAGTGAATTCGGATCCCCTAAAACAGTCCCCTTGGGTCTTATTTATAGATGCGGGTTGGCAACTTTCGACCTAGTGCTTTCGACCTAGTCGAAAGGTGGCTTCAGATACCATCTGACTCCTTCGACACTTGTGCATCCCTCTTCAATGCTTTCGAATAGGCTTAAACGCCTCCATCTTCGTCGAAAGGGGTGATTGTGCCTTTTCTTCTTTATGTTGCTTTGTTGTCACAAGGATTGAAGGTAGGAGTTTATGACTCTATGGATAGGCAATTTCTAGATGTTTCGATGGTGTTGAAATGCTGATGGTTTCAACACTGTTAGCAACTTTCGAACTTATGCTTATGAACTGATGCAGAACCTTCCTTGGATGTTAAGAGCTTGCCGGTTTGAAAGGCCTGCCTTTTCTTTCGAAGGGGTTATTCCATCCAAGGCGTATTCCTGAGTGATTTGAGTGAAAGCCAAACCTTTGGTTTTGAAAGGTTCGGCATGCATATAAAGGGTATTCGTTCCCCAAACTTGAAACAAATAATTTATATCAATTTAAGAAAACAATTTTCTATACAAAATATTGTTCAAACAATAATTTCTAAAAAAGAAAAGAATTAGACAACCAAGGCATAAATAAATTCATGGTAATAGAATTCAAATCTAAACTAAACATATAATATTAACAAAAGAATAAAAGGGGCGATGGATCTAATAATATTAACATAAATTATCAGTGAATGAAGTGCATGTATAGATCTAAGATGAATCAAATAATAGACATGCATTTAATTGAGATAAAGGGGTGTTGATTCACATGTTTAAAGTTGATCAAATAAATACATAATGAATCTTTCAAATCCAAACATATGAACGATAAAGCATATAAATAAATAAAATAGAGAATCACCTTAGGATGATGCCTATAAATCAAACCATGAATGATGACATCTTCTCACAGCTTCAAGATCCACATCCAATACTTGGAAGAGATAAACGAACCACTTGTAATTCATTTTATTCGACTTTTTTATATTTGGAGTTGAAAGATTTTTGAAAATCTTTATTTTTTTCCATGGAAGATTAGTTGGAGAGAGGAGGAAAAAATGAATGAGAAAGAATGAATTGTTTGTAGAAAATGAATCAGTGGATATGTTTTAATTGAAAGAATGAAACCTTTCACATTCTTTAATTAAAACTTCCTAATTTTTTCCCTTGATTACCTCTCCTTCATCCTCTCTCTTTACATGGTATGGCTAAAATTACATGCCATCAAATGATATAAGTTTTCCATAAATCACTTCATGTAATTACCTTTTATTTAATCTCGTTCAAAATTACATCGATATCGTGTATCTGCACACAAATATAACTTTTACAAATGCATTCGAATAATTACACACAGCTCCCAAACATCAAATAAATAAATAATATTTGATATTCCTTAAATGTTAACTAATTTATAATATTTTAAAAACTAATTAAATTATATGGTTTTTTTGGAGAATTCATCATTATGGTTGTGCAACTCTAAGGTGGAAATTCAATCAGTGATTAATATTGAACAATTTGAATATTAACGCTCACACATTAACATAGCTTGTGGTGTGACATTTTGACCGAATTTATCGCTTTCACATCTTTTGGCAATATCTAAATTTACTTATTTTAAGCGGCTCCTGGTATTAACGATTATTTACACCAATTCTCTTTTTTAAAACTATATCACATTAGGACTTATGAAATTTGGTTTTGGTAAAACTCTAACATCGTCCAGATTTAACTTTGTAATTCCAAACACAAAATCCTTGGTTCAATAATTTTTTTTTTTTAATTGTACAACTTTGGCCAAGGGCTTTGATTTTGAGTTGACTACAGTTGACCGTGATAATAGCCCCATATAACCGAGGAAATGAATTCTCTCTTGAATAGTGTTTCATTTCCAATGCTTGCACTCAACATAACTACGGTCATTCAATGGATGTCGTGCTAGGATATAATTATAATCAAAGCGGAGTTTCCATTTAAAAGCTTGATAGTATTTTTAAGATGTCTAAAACTATCCTATTGATATTTTCTATTTGACCTTAGTAACATTAACCAACAGAAAACTAACGAGTGAGTCGTTTTATAGTTATCCAATAATTATCAATACGTGGTCCCTTGTTGCCTCCAGCAGCAGTGAGTAATACACTACCCAACATTTGGAGAGCGTTACGTACTCTAATCTCAACAGATATATCGATATTCAATCTCAATACGTCTTGACCAGGAATATTTAAAATGGTATGTTTATTTTATTGTGATATATCACTCATGATTATAACACATTGTAACTACTATCAAAAAACATACCATTTATTGATTTTCTATATTATATATACTTTCAAGAAGTGATTAATGTAACACATTATATCAAGTATATAATAGAAAGAAAACGCCTTTATTTTGAACAAGATTGGTTATTGAGTTTGATATATGTAAGAAATTACATAATTTCCCCTAGGGCATACCCTTGAGTCAATCAATCTTCCACTTTCAATTGGAGTCAATTATGGAATCCTATTCCAACATCATTGATCAGTTTTCTAAAAAACAATCGATTTTCTCCCTCAGTTAATGGGTGTGCTATGTTGTATTAATTATCTCCTCAATTAATCAACTCTCTTTGATGCTGATAAACCGCATTTATCATGTGGAACTATTCGAAGAATGTTACTTGACTCCAGTGAGGTCTAAGTTCTTTTACAAACTATGTCGTGATGTAGTTATTATATAAAAATGTCATGAAATTCTCAACATTTGGAATCACCCTTAGCTTAGCTTAGTCATAAATTTGTACATTTGTTTATACTTCTTATATTATAGTAGCCTTTGGCTGAATTAGCTGCTGCTTATTGTTTGGAATAGATCCAACTTAAAGCTTCTTAATTGTCTGAACATGAATTCAATATTGGCATATTGTACTCGATTGCACGTATGAAGTTTGAGTCCAAACACTCCTTTATAAGGAGTTCGTTGGTAACGTAAAAAATTCTTTAGTATTATGTAAATACTCGAGAACACTCTAAAATACCATTTAGTAGTCTTAATTTGGATTGATATTTTCTACCTACATCAAATACATAAGCAAGATACAATATTGTAGATAATATAACATGTATTACAATTCCAGTTGTCAATACATAAGGAACCAATCTTACATGTTTCATTTTGAACACTTTAGTATGGTGTCTTCACATATCATTTAGGGTACTCTCAATTGTCCTTTATACTTATTATAAAATATATAATTTACAATCCAATACCGAGTATTAAACAACCGGATTATTATTGGTTTTAACATAAATACATCCTTAATAATCAATGGTATATTGTTATGCAGTTAAAGCCCCAACAAAACCCCGCGAAATCCTTACTATCATACATAGCGCTCTCCAACCGCTACGCTATTTAATAGAAGATCTACTTTAAGCCCTGTATTTTCTGTTACATCAGCTAAATAAAGGCTTTTTAGCACCCGCTTTAGCAATATTAATATATAAAGGTTGATTTGGGTGGTTTTCTTTTAAATTAAATCAACAAAGTTAGGTTGAAGACCTAATTTTAAGGCATAAATGCTCAATATAAATTAGAAATCTATTATATTGCCAAATCTAGTCTACATAATTCATGATATTCTTCAGTTTTGTTATATAAGATTAAAAATTATTTCTTTTTCCTACATAAATAACTTGAGAACGATAATAAATTAACTTTAAATAATTGGTTTTATATATAACAATTGCACCTCCGTTATTCTACGCTATATCCTCCCTTTATTCCCACTATAACGTTTTTCATCTCCACGGTTATAGGACCGCTAAGCACTTTGATTGCATAAGTATATTGTTTACTTGTAATTTTAGAAATATTTATGTGCCCTTTAATGGTCTTTCATCTGGACACACTCTTCCTCTGCATTTTGACAGAAAATCAAATTATACATTATTTCTATCAAAATACTTTTCATTTTTGATGCTTACAAACTGATACTTTCGTATCATCTATTGGATCATGTCCGAAAAACATACAAACTCGATTTCACTCCCATTGACTTTGAGATATTTAGTTGTTATGTACAAACAGTCTATTTGAAATCATTATTTAGAATTTTCCATTTTAACACATATGTAGCAAAACACAAAGTTATACCAATTGATAATTTTATGAATAAAATTCTGAATCATTTTGAGCACATTGAATGATGAAACTGTTACTTTAATTAATTACAATTTTATTTTTATCAATATTGCTCGCTATATCCCAACTGCATTAATCTTTCTCTTGAAGATACATTTGAGGCAGATGAATCATATTCCTTTGAGTGCACTATCAAATCACGTTTTGATAAAGCATATGGAATTTTTTTGGATTTGTGCATCATACCATATGGCTAAGTCAATACTCTTAATGCTTTAATTGATTGCTAAAGATTGTTTATTCTTGACATTAAAGAGAAACTTATAGTTTCTCTTTAATGTGTAAGAATATTTATTAGACGTTCTAATGCACAGTTTGTATTAAGGTTTGGTTAATGTCATTTCATTTCTTGCAATTAGTTTTATCCTTGGATCGTATCAAAATCAATTTTACCACCAATAGTTTCTAAAATAAATCCATTCACTACGAAGTTGATATTTCTTAAAACGACAATTATTTCTCAATGCGACGGACTGGGTATCCATAAACATTTTATAAATTACCTCATATTAAAATAAATTGATTTTAGTTTAGAAAACCTATTTTAAAAATATAAATTGGTCATCTAATGACAATCGTCCCAAAATCCTTTTGGAGTGACATATACAAGATCACTTACGTACAATTATTATGTGTAGTCTTCTGACTTGCATAGCCTGCCAACTCCTTAGTCTAGGATATATTGGGGTTTCTTATAAACCTTTGTCATGTATGCTTTTGTAAGCTATTATTTAGATGAAATTTATTTTAACCTTGTGTACTACCCCGAAGCACATGACCTTACAAAAAAGAAGCTAACTCAACTTCACTCATAATTAATCGTACTTCATTCAACACAGTTCCATTACTCCTTATCGATACATCGTTATGTATCTTAGGGAGGAGTGACTTTTTTGATTGAATATTTATTCATGTTTAAGTACGTTCAAAACTCTTTCCAATATACTCATATACTCGATCAAATCAAATCATTTTATTTTTCTATCGCACATTATTTTATTTACTTTATAGTAAATTATATTTTATGAACTCATCATTATCATATCACACATGTATCATATATACATGTTCATGTTTATGATAATTCATCGATGAATACAACAATGCACATTGAGCTGTTTTGGAATTTTCAATTGCATACATCTATATGTATCAATCCACAAAGTTCAGTAACTCATATAATGCTCCCACTGAGTGGATGCTTTGCCCTTAATTGTCTGATGTATAATTCACTAGGATCACATGATTCATAATCGTACAATCATAGATCCTTTCTCAAAACCATGGCTTAGTCATTAATCCAAATAATTGAATATAATTATGGAAACTTCTGTATTTTTCATTGCACTACAAATACCACTAATATGTTTTAATTTATGACAAATATTCATTATATTTGTATTGAAATAAAACTATGTGTAGCGACCTGGAATTTCAAACACTTTGTATTTAAATATCTGAATTATTTAAATATTTGAATCTAGGACTTCATGTAATTAAATATAATTTTATAACATTGTTAAACACTTTTTAGTTAATAACTAGAAAACTTACTTTTGAAACGTGTTTACAAAAATATACACTTTGAATAAATATTGAAAATGTGACCGAAAAACGTTTTGTTAAAATAACGACTTTTTATTCAACAAAAGCTGTTTGTACTCTTTAGAACTTGTATGGTAACATATGAACAAATTAACAAGTATTAAATTACTTTAGTTTCAAAGAAAATTAATTATGTTAAAAGGATAAAATTAAAAGGACAAAAGGACACTTAAATCAATGAGTGATTTAAGGAAGGTAAGGTGTGTAAGAGGTATGGTTTACATGTGCTAAAGCATGGATGGTGAAGGTGTTAGGGGTCTTTACCACTTCATTTTCTAGCCTATAAATAAGCACCTAAGGCCTCTTCATTTCTTCACAAATTCATAAACTAAAAAATGGTTTCCTCAATTTCACTAATTTCTCCTCTTTCTCTCTTCAAAGCTCTTTCAACTCTTATCCAAACTTCACCGTACTTTAATATGGTTCTTATATCATCACTGCAACACCTTCTATCAACTTTGACTTGAAGAAATGATGGAGCAAGAGGGAGGATCCCTTCATGGCCCTGAGCAATTTGGGGAGTAGGAGGTTGTGTCGTGAGCATTAGACGCCTTTTCTAAGCATGTGTGTGTGCAAAGGAAGGAAGGAAGGGCTTGGACGTGAACATTGGTTGAAGCAGGAAGTATTTTGATGCTTGCTTGAATGTTGCTAGGAAAACGGTAGAGTTTGGTATGAATAAACATGAGTTATCTCAACTAGAATGAAAATAATAACTTACTAATTTTCTTGGTAAAAGCTTTTTAATCTGCTTGTACGAATCAACGGTGTAAATTCAATTGATGATTAATATCAAACTATTCAAATACAAGCGTTCACACATCATCATAGCCAATTGTGTCGCATTTTGGCTGAATTCATTGCTTACACTTTGTATCGACCCGTAATATAATCACTTTAAATATGAATGTTTGATATATTTTTAAATAATTAAATAATAAATTTTATAACTCAAATATACCTCTTTTAAGTAATAAATAATGATGGTAAAGTTAGTTTAAAGTTTGGTTTACAAAAATAAGAAGTTCGAAGAAAAATCAAAAATGTGATCGAAGATCGTTTTTTGGATTTTCGACTTTCCATTGTCTAAAAGTTCTCAGTGTTAGTTTGCGGAAGTAAGGATCTTAAGGCTAATTTAACACTAGAGGGGGAGGGGGTTGAATAGCGTTAAAATATATGAATCTTTTTGAATTCTTTTAAGATAATAGTTTAAACAGTGCAAATTGACAATCGCAGATGCAAATATAAACAGATATAAATGTAGTAAAAGTAAAAAGTAAAGAGTTGGAGAGATCACACCAGGGTTTTTATACTGGTTTGGATTTTATGATGGCTACCTCCTCGACTCTTAGAAATCGATACTAATACATCCTTGGTATTCACGTGCCGCAAATCCAAGTGCTGTAGAGGCAGATTATCATGAAGTAAAAGAAAATAAAGGCAGAACAAAATCTTATACGAATGGAGTAACATTTATTATTTCAATATATATATATATATACACACACACACATATATATATATAAAGCATAAATTTTGAATACATTTATCAGAGCCTATCCTATAAATCAGCCTGGACAGCCATATATCTCTGTCCTTATAAATGCTAAATACAATTAGTAAACTAATACAGCTAAAATGGAAATGGAGAACTACCTACAGGAATATCTTCAGCTCCAAATTTCAAGCTCCATCGCAATGCTCGATGCTAAACCTGGATACTTGGCTACCTGGATAAATAGGGCACCCAGAGTTCAAGGGAAAAGAAAATAATCTTCAGGTCAGCTATGGGACCTGTGTGAGAAACTCAAAATACATATATTTTGAAAACAAAGGGTATCTCGTAAGACCGCGCCACACATAAACACGGAACGGGTTTTTACCTTATGAAACCGATACATATGCTACGCAAAATATGCTAATATTATTTTTTAATGACATTCTTTTGAAAACACTTTTCAAGTAAACTTATACAATCTTAGCAAAAATTGTTATACTGATTAAATTCTAGCACTACAGGTTTTATAATCAAGTCCAAAGGCACTTATTGGAGAATGGATTCCAATACAGTGGTAGTTAAGGAACTACCTTCTGTATATTACATTTCTAGATGGATGTACCGGGGATCGACACCTTTGAAAGCTCCGCGCCTAGCAAGACCGGCCTACCCGCAGACCATCTAGTGGTGGATATAACCGAATACGACATCCCCTCGGTCATTCCTGACCTATTCGAGAGCTCTCTTAGCATACCAACATACCCAATATATAGAGGGTAATATAGAAAGGTGATGGTTATACCTTAATGTTTGCGAACCAGAAAACCTTACAGCATGCCTTGTTTAAGCCATTTCCAAGTGATGAGGCCCGAGGTAGCGCATAGCATATTCCACTTTGAATGCCACATGGCCAATTCCATCACACACTATTAATTTCCACAAATGTACAACCTCTGAGCTCGTACACCTTAGAGAAGGGTGTTAAGTATAGGAGAGTTACCTCCTACACCACCAAATAGATGTACGTTTGTAAAAATCAATGTATGTGCTTGTTAGAAATGCAATGTCAAAATTCGTCCATACAAGTTATCCAGGAACATGACGAACTGAAGGACCTCTCCTACTACATCCTTTCGAAAGTCATCCCTAGGATTAGTAGCGAGCAGCCCTAGCATCGAAGATCAAATGAAGATACCACTGCCAAATATACATGATATGGGAAATTTCCCCCAAGTTCAGTGACAAATAGCCCTTTGTTCCATTTACTATCATTTCACGTCTTCGCCTTCGAATGCGTAAATTGGTTCGAAGTGGTTTTCGGATAGGAACCACCTAAATCCGATCCCGATTTGTTCGAACCAATCATCGATAAAAAGATGTTAAGTTTGTGGGTGATTGTCATTTCGTTTATTATTATCTTTTATCGAATAAAATACTCTTTTAGGGATATAAATCTTCAAATCATATTCTTTTCTAGTATATATGGAATCATTGAACCTCTCTTTAACTTTGGAAATATCAAATCAAAATCATTTCTCATAAATCATATTGCAAAACCTCATTAGTAAAAATGGTCGATAGAAATTATACTAATCCTACTCAACATCAAATTCTGTATTCAACCTTTACTCTCTGTTGAATAAAGGTGAAATCACCTTTTAAGTTCACACGTATAGTATGATTCCCTCCTTGGAATTTAATAGCAAGCATAAGAAGATTATTTCTATGCAGTTTTATTAAATTTGAAAAAATTAAATCTTTTATACTTACCTCGTTTCTGACATTTTGACCTTATCTAATCCTCGATCATGAAAGAGGCTAGGTGAGCTAGGGCACTGGTTGTCCTAAAAATCTCCATGGTTTATGCACCTTACATCCGGATCTCACGAATAGAAAAATCCAGTCTACTCATCGGCTTTTAGAGCCAAGATTAAATCACTTAATTATAACAGCTTTTCTTTAGATCAT
Source organism: Allium cepa (assembly GCA_030765085.1). Taxonomy (NCBI): domain Eukaryota; kingdom Viridiplantae; phylum Streptophyta; class Magnoliopsida; order Asparagales; family Amaryllidaceae; genus Allium; species Allium cepa. The sequence goes on from CM060943.1 coordinate 847,760,181, forward strand.
TTGTTTAAACTTTCAAAAATAAACTAAAAAATCCTCCTAATTATCTTTAAAATAACTAATTATTTATTTGAAAACATTTGTAAAAGATTCGGGAAAGAATACTTATGTTTAAAGCCATATTTCAAAAGTTATTAAAACTGCTGCAAAAAATGCTGCGAATAGTGATGAGAACGGTGCTTTTAAGGCTTATTTGATCAAAACAATTTTTCTACCATCTAGAAATCCATTTTTATAACTCAAATCTCTTTTAAAACATTTTAAAATATTTACAGAATTTATTCAAAATATTTAAAAAATTAAAAATATCATTTTAAAGAATTTATAGCTTTGGTTTTCCGAACTGCCAAAGCGCGGCTAGTTTGAATTAGCTTTGCTCATATTTTAAATTCTACTAAACGGAATCTTGGTATTATTTTTTGTTTGAAAATTATGATTATTGAGTTTATAAAATTACTATCCCAAAGAATTACGGCTCTGATTCCATCGTTTAAATGCATTTAAACTTTACGGCACGAAATTGCAAACTACCTTATGCGACACACCTATTTTAACTCAGTTTTCATATCCTTTCCAAACTTTATCGAAATACTTTCAAATGTTTATAAAACATTTCTATATTGTTTTAAACCATTTTAAAGAGGTTTAACAATCTCATATACACCATTTCATCTATTAAAGGAAAGTGATTTCCTTTGTGATATTAGACATGTATTAAACGTGAACTGTTTATCGTATCCAAACATGATTTACAATCATCATAACCAAGCATAACCAAACATATATATCATCCAAAATATCATAATATAATAGAGTTTTCCACCTTCATTGGTATCCAACTGTTTGAAAAAAATTTATAGCTTCGCTACGATCGAATCAAAGTCTACGGAATCGAGCCTTCGATCTTCAAATGGGCTCAGCCTATGCTTGCAAATGGAAGTAGGATCAGCTTTGACGGTAAAAAGTGGTGGTCGTGGGTTTTGAGTGGGGGAAGGAGTGGATTTGTGCTTTTTTAAGTGGATTGCAAATGTATATATTCTTATATAAATTTATTTTCTTTTTGCTAATTTCTCTTCATATTTTTCCTAAGGTAGGAACCTATTAAAGAGGAGTATAAGAAGATGAAGAAGCTTAGGAATTTATGAACAAACGAAGCGAAGATGGATTGTGGTATTTATAGGAAAATTTGTGAACTAAAATATTGTGATATTTATGTGCATATACATCACCATTTCATCACCACCACACCCCCCCTCCTCCATCACTATGCACGACTAAACACCCCGCTATGTGTGTATCCATGTGTGTGAGTTGATGTGTGTAAGAGTGAAGTGAAGTTTGCTTTTTAAGTGTGAAAATATCTTTTATCTTTTATAATATATGTGTGTGTATACAAGTGGATATTTGTATGTATATATGTGTTCAAGTTTATGTTAGGATGTGCATGTATATGTTATATATTTTCACAAGACATATAAACAAGGTTGCAATAACTTTGAACAACTTCCGTTCGTTAAAACCTTGAAAATAAAGAAGCGGATTCCCAGTCATATTTTCACTTATAAATTAATTTATATATAAATGTAAAAAAATTGAAAACTAATTTATTATCATTTTTAACTAATTAAAATGATCTCATCTGAATCATAAATCCATATAAATTAATATTAAACAATTGTGTACAAAAAGTGGTAGTATATCGATAAAGCAATATCAATTTTCCCTATAATTTCAAATCAATATACATCTTTATAAAACTATTATAAATGATTTATTTATCACTTCGAAATTAATTAAAATGAATTATTTTCATTTAAAAACAATTATTTGAATAATTGTAATAATTATTAGATCATTAAATCTCAATTTAAAGTCATAAATCAATTATTAAATACGATGCCATTATTGATGATGTCGTAAATAGTTTTTATTTCTGAAAGAAAAATAGATAATTTTATTTCATGTTATTGTTTAAACAAATAGATAAGTGTATGTATCCTCGATATTTTTCCAAAGCATATATTTTTGTAAATACTTATCCAAGAAAGATTACCATTATTATTTATTATTCAAGACATCATAATCTATGTTTCAAAAGCTTATACTTGAATATTGAAAAGTAAATATAATTTATCAAATTGATAAATTTTTGAGTCATTACATGCTCCCCACTTAGAAGGATTTGGTCCTCCAAATTACAACGCAAAACCCAAAGGTACTTAACCAAAATATTTATTTTTAAACTTACACCAGTACAATGTTTATAAATCATCCGTACGCAATATCTGATTCGATTTACTATTAGTATCTACAACTTTACTTCCGAACTAGTATTGATCCCCTGATCCTCTAGTGCGGACTCCGATCGAGCTTTCTGATCATAATTTAGTTTTCCTTGCATAGCACTCAACTATGATAGAAAACTCAAGTATCCAACCACAGACCCTCATCAATGTTTGTCGTCAAGAATCTAGTGATAAATCCTTTTTCCGACTGGTGTAAACACCTCAAAGTTTGCACTCGAATCTTAGATGAAAATCGTGCAACGAAATAATCCATATTCCTCATGAATACTTATTAACCTTCCCAAAATATTTTTATGAAAACATTTCATAAATCTTAAATCTGATTCAAACTGTTTTATAAAGAAATTTCTTTATATAAAAATTTATTCTCCTAATGTTTATTCTTATAGGAAAACATCTTATTCCAAAAGATAAATACCTTTTCTGTTACTATTTATAATTACCATCTCCTATTATAACTCATTGATAATCATTTCAAAATATTTGCCCAATAGTATTTCTATCTCCTTTTTAAAAGAAATTAATTGTCCCTCGCTTGGAATAATACTATTATATTTTTATATCAAACTTCTTTTGAAATTTCTTTGTCAATAAATCCCATTTTAATTTCCAAAATTTATTTCATAACATTTTATCTTACAAAGAAAATTATCCTTTTAAGCTTTATTTCTTTTATCGATAATTCTTATGAATTTTCTTAAGTGACTTGTATAATAGCAAATGAATAAAGTTAAAATGAAAGATCGTAATTATATTATACATCCTTATATCTTACATTCGTCATTTCTACCACTCTTGGTCACTCTTAAGTTACCCCAATCCTGCTTGGGTACATAATCGAAGTTCTTAATACAGATAATAACATCACCACATCACATGCCATACTTGTAAACTATTAGTTAATATCTGATATCAGATAGATATAACTAGTCTTCAATTGCGCTCTCAATCATCATTGCGAATATGTTGTTGATGTTGCACTCCAATATCCAAACTCTAATGAAACTTTCCTTTAATGACCCACAAATCCGTACCCCTTGAGTCAACATTATTTTACATCAATTAACTCAAGTTGAACAGAAATACGAACCATTTGGGTTAAAGAAGAAGAGGTAGAAGGAGAAAATAGAAAACAACATCAGAATCTAACCATCGCAGCGGAATAAAATATAATAGATAATAAATAATCTTTACTCAAAAATCAAATATATCTGTTTATATATTACATCATCAGAGTACATCAATCAAGGTTCAACATCAATAACATACAACTGGATACACAGCTACTCAACACAGCGGAATACATATAAACAAGTATGAAAGTATGTATCGTCATCCAGCCCGTCTCCTGAGCTCCACAGCATCATATCCTGTATCCTATAATACTCGGTCTGACCCGAGCATTATAGTTAAATAACACTGGAGTCAGTCTGGAATACCAGCGTGAGAAATCACACTCAAATTGATTGTTAAAGTTTCAAAAATTCTTTTTAAAACAAAAGCATCTCGTAAGACCACGCCACAAATAAACATGTCAGCTTTTTACCTTACGATAGCTAAAACACTTTTTATTAAAATCCTCTGATATTATAATAGGGTCTATATACAAATACTTATTAAAATAGCCAAAAAATTTACATTCATTAAATTCCAGCTACTAGCCACAGAGTGGGTAATACAAACAAAACTCGTAAAAGGGGCGTAGGGAGAATGGATTTCCAACTAATGACTAGGCACTGGGGTACCACCTGTCACGGTAGGTGGCCTAGATCACAGTATCGAGGATCACTCCCGACCCCTTGCAACACAAGACCCGGATTATCTCTTACTGGATAGTCCCGAGTAAGATCACCCCACGGTTGGGATCAGCAACCGCACCATTAAGCTGAAATAAAAAGGGACATCTAGATAGGGATGACCTTACCCGGAAATGGGTGCTGCCCACCAAGCCTTGCTGCATAACCCCTGATTTTCAGTCATTCCTGGTTGATGAGGCTTGAGGCTAAGCGTTACATTTTTAGAACATATCCCTTAGAATGCCCATCGTCCACCTGACAATGTTCTGAAAGCATTCATCCATACAAGTCCGTCCCGGGTTCGAACGGAACCAAAGGCACTACTCCTACTACATCCATTTTGGAAATATCCTCAGGATTAGTAGCGACTAGCCCTTGCGCTTCACTGCTCCATCTTCGAATACAAACTCGTTTCCACGAAAACGTACAAACCGGATCGAAGTGGTTTCGAGAAATTAATCCCGATCCCGGTCTCTTCGAAACGATCAGCGCATTTGTCCAATATTGATAGTCGGTCATTTAACTATCAATTAACATTCACAAACATCCATCCAATATAAATAATTTCACCAAATTATTTATTAATCTCAAAATATCTTCACAAGATATATTTCCACTTTCCAAACCTTTTTGAAAACAGTTTCAAATCATACTCTTCTCACGGAATGCCTTTTTCAATATTTCTATTTCCACTGAAATCACCAAGTATAAACACTACAGATTTTAAAATAAATTAAAACACTTCATTATAAAATATACTTCAACATTAAATTGAAAACTACTTCAATACTTTATTAAAAATATATACTTTAGGAATATTTAAAATGAGGCTACTTTATAAAATATAAAACTAGATTTTCTCTTTTTAAAACAAAATACCAAGTTATCTTTAAAATAATTACTACAATAATAAATTTGAAAAATACTTACTTTAGAATGTAAACATTTAGAAATAATAAATTTTCTAAAATATGCTTTTTAAAACAATTTTAAAACCTTTAACTTATATTTAAAAAAATTCTTTGAAAACGTACTTGGCTATCCAGGGAAATACGCTTCTCTTTCACATCTTTAAAAATAAATCACTATTTATTTTTAAACAACTTACCCATTCCTTTAATAAATTCCCACCGTGAATTTATTCTACCAAATATCCACTGATATATTACTTCACTTTTATAAATCCAGTTTATAAATTCCATAGTTCAACTTCCTTTTAAAAATCTCGGTTTTAAATACTTAAATCAATTCCCAAATTGATTTTTCAATTTACTTCGCTTTGAAATAAATTTCCTTACTTACTCCATTTATTTCAAAATCCATTAACTTTAGATTTCATTTCTTAATTATGATTTAAAAGTCCTTTTTAACTGGAAATTCAAATTTCATATTTCCTAAATTCCTTCTTTATCTTTCAAATAAGTTCAAACCTTGAATTTTAAAATAAAATCTTTATTTCTCGAAATTTATCACTTGAGTTTAAAATTCATTATTCCTCTGTTTATTAAAATCCCCTTTTCCTATACTCAGAATTTATTTATTAGAATTTTAAAATTACTTTTGTTCTTTTCCAATTCATTCCACAATTTATTCAAATTCTCAATAATTATTTTACTTGAAATTTTACTCTTTATTTTCTTTCCAAAAATCCAATTCTATAGATTTTGATAACTCGGAGTATCGAAATATATTCAAGCAAACCATAGCATTCAACATTCCAATTATCAATATAATTCATCACAGAATATCAAATATTCATAACGCAGAATATTAACAATCTAAATGATTTTGAGGAATCCAGTTGGATCCCTCCAACCTGTTTCCCTGCATCCACAGATGTTAGCACAATACCAACTCCACTTCAAGGTGAATATCGCGGTATATGGGATTAATATAATATCATCCGCTATTATGCTGCGCATAGGGTCTCATCCGCTATATAATGCGGGAAATCAATCACTCCAATATACTATATACTACTATATATAATATAGCACATCAAATCAATCCAAACATTCAACCAATTATTTAAATTTAACCACTTAAATTTAAATAAACCCAGATGAGTGAGATTAACTCACATTTGATCTTTGAAATTGCAATCCGATCCAACCTCGACTTGTTCCCTTTTTGATTTTAACCTTGAATAAATATTAGATGATTTTATTAATTTCGAACCATTTGAATAATTGATTTCCATTTGATAAATTTAATTTAATTAACTAATAATTTATTTAAATCAATTTTCCTTTAATAAAATACCCTTTGGTAACTAAAACAAATAAATAAGTTTAATTAAACAAATTGATTCTCCATTATTTTAAAATTCAATTGGTGAATGAAAATAAGTACTCATGTATATTTATTTTCTTCTGAAACTACCTGTATACGTATAAAAACGAATAATCTATAGATTCCAAAAATCAAATTTTATCTAAACGTCGTATAAATAGATTATAAAATTTTATAAGCATTCAAATTGATAAATAAATTATTTAAACTAATTATAATAATTAACAGAAGCTTATCACCTTAATCCACCTACTCAAGACCAAACCCAACGGCCCCTTCCAGCCATTGTCATCCAGTCTTCAACGTCATGCCTTCCTTTTAACATCTCAGGCAACCCGAGCCCACCAGAATTATTCCGCAGCCTCGCTTCCACCCTTAATCCATTCGCTACCGAAACCCTAACCTCGATCGAATGCCTCCCACTCGAGCCCTAACTCACGTCGCGACTAGACCACGAACCCTTCGATTCCCCCAATGTCGAACAACAGCTTGATGAGGAATCCCAAATGAACGATGTCGGCTTCATTCTAGCGACCGCGACTCTCCTCTTTTAGAAATGATTTGATTTCAAAACAATCATGAAGGCGTTCGAACTGGAAAAGGAAAGCGCGATTTGATCGACTCGATTTGTCTAAAATAGAGGGAGCGGCCCCTTTTAATTTTCGAACGAAAAATGAATTTTGTTCTGTTGATTCTCGGCCATGATTTCTTTCTTCCTTTCCCCTTTTTTTCAAAGAAGATAAGGATGGAACGAAATAAAAAGTAGGGGAGTGGCGTATAAGAGAAGGTTCGATTATTAATTTAAATTCAATTAGATTATTCTAGGTATTAACCAATCGTACGACCCAACAGTAACTCCAAACACTGCGAAAATTGAAATCCGATAATAATAAAACATTACGAATCCAATGGAACTGGTTTCATCGAATTCTTAGACCGTGCCCCAAAAGGCTGTTTTTAAATTCAATTTAAACGATAAAATTTCAAAACTGAACAAATCAGTGTTAAATCCAAATTTTAAAAACTTTTATTATCCTCAACACTATCAATATAAATTTTATTAACCTTCAAATTATTTTTAACCGGCTTAAAACTCCAGATTCAATATTTTACCCAGTTTCCAATTATTAAATTCAATTATTTAATTATCAAATAAATAGCGATATTTGTATTCAAGTTAAAATTAACTTTTAAATATTTAAAATCAATTAAATATTCTGATTTTAAATGCTCAAAAATTCCGGGTCGTCGCATTCCCCCACTTCCTTATCCTCATTTTCTTGTTCGTTGTCAGCTTCGTTCCCATCTTCACTTTCCTCATACAGTAGCCGAGGATGATTTTAGGGAGCATGCCCAAACCCAACTGGTACTTCATGCAACATTTCTCCTTCCTCCAATTCCTCCAATCCTTGTGTTTTCATCTCCTTGGGATTCTCAAAATTCCTCCTCGGCTTCCACTTCATCATATTCCATATTATCTTACTAAATGTATGAACTTGATGACTCCTCATGCTAAATAACATGATCCCCCTCCATCTCCCATATGATATTGCTGCCCTTCTGTGATTTGATTCATTTAGCATCATATCATTTGGGTCTTCCTTTGGTTTGGACTTCCTCCATGGGTTCTTCTTCAGGTTAAACTTCTGAACTAGCAGGGTCAGTGATTCCCCTTCCTTCCGAGGCTGGAGCAGCCTCAGCATCATTAGAGATTATGACCAGTTCTAGTGTTAGGGGCAGTACAAGCATTCTTGTTATCGGGTAACCATCTCTATCTCTATAAGTATACGGATCATATTCCTCCTCTATAGGTTCTTCCTTATCATGTCAAAGAATGATTAGATCAACTTTGTCACCCTAATCTGCTGTTGAGGTTTCTCCTTTTGAATACTTCTTCTCCTTATGGATTCTACGAACATAAATACTTAGAAGCAGACACTAAGTATTTATCTTAACTTAACAAGTATTCTACTTTTCAAACCAAGGTTTGATCAATACTTAGGAAGCAAATTGAGATATCAAAAAGTTTTATCTCTTTCCAAAAATCCTTTCATTCTTTTTTCTAAAATGTTTCCAACATTGTTATCATCGACTTTCAAAACCCTTTCTAAGAAAAAAAATTCTTTTAGATAAAAGTTCTCATTATCCGAATCTTAGGTTTTCCTCCCTATTCTTAATCTCCTTAATACCATTATTAAACAATTATGGTCAAAATGTGAAATTATAACCACAAGATGTTTATTCTCGATTTAACTAACTTTTTTTAAAACGATTATCCATTTTATGACTTTAATATCGTAACTGACCGTGTTTTCCAAAATATATTCTTTATATTTAAAATATGACCTTAGGTAAAATTATTTCATTTACCATATTTTCAAAACTAATCATTTTTATATGTCATGAACAAATACATTCTCATATATAATACTCTCAACTCAATATAGGGTGTTACTAAACCTATCTCTAATGAGTTACTCATCTTATGGTATTACTAACCCTATCTCTAATGAGACTTTACAACTATCAGGCTCAGTGTTCGCTCAACCTAAGCTCTGATACCAAATGTGATGTCCCACCTCCTCGACCCTCAGAAATCTACACTAATGCATCCTTGGTATTCACGTGCTGCAAATCTAAGTTCCACAGAGGTAGATTATCATGGTGTAAAAAAAAATAAAGCTCGAACAGAATTTTATACGAATGAAATGACATATATTATTTCAATATATATATATATATACGGTTGAAATTTTAAATACATTTATCAGAGTCTATACTATAAATCAGCTTCGACAGTTATAAATATCTTTCCTTAAAATGCTGAATACATTTATTAAACTAGTACGGCTGAAATGGAAATGGAGAATTATCTATAAGAACATCTTCAGCTCCAGACTTCAATCTCTATCAAAATGCTCCATGTTAAAATGACTACTTGGCTTCCCGAAAAAATAGGGCACCCAGAGTTTAAGGGAAAAGAAAATAAACTCTGAGTTTGTCATGGGACTGGAGTGAGAAACTCGAAAAATGGATATTTGAAAACAAAGGGTATCTTATTAGACCGCGCCGCATATAAACACAGAATGGGTTTTACCTTATGATAACCAAAACATTTGCTATGCAAAATCCGGTAATATTACTTTTAATGACATTCTTTGAAAACATTTTTCAAGTAAACTTATATAATTTAGCCGAAATTGTTACATTGATTAAATTCAAGCATAATAGTGACTACAATCAAGTCCAAAGACACTTATTGGAGAATGTATTTTCATATAATGGAAGCTAAGGAACTACATTCCATATAGTACATCTACAGAGGGATGTATCGAGGATCAACACATTTGAAACCTCTACACCTGGCAAGACCGACCTACCCACAGATCCATTTGGTGGCGGATAGAACCGTCGTTCTCGGCCTATCCGAGAGATCTCGTAGCATACACAACATACCCTTATATAGAGAGTAATCTAGAAAGGTGATGAACATACCCTTGTGGTTGGCCTTACAGCCCCTGTTTAAGCTATTTTCAGGTGATGAGGCTCGAGGCAACAATTACCTTTCTCATAGTGCATTCCACATTGAATGGCACATTGCCAATTCCATCACACTATTGATTTCCATAAATATACAACCTTTGAGCTCGTCCGTCTCAGAGAAGAGTGTTAAGTATAGGAGAGTTACCTCCTATGTCTTATAAAAGAATTAAAAATATCATTTAAAGAATTTATCACTTTGGTTTCCTAACTGTCAAAGCGCGACTATTTTGAAAACTTATTTTCCTCGTATTTGATAATCTACTAAAAGAAATCTTGATCCTTTTCTTTTGTTTAAAAACTATGATTATAAGGGTTTGGAAAATACTTATTCCAAAGAATTCCGACTCCGATTACATAATATAAATGGATTTAAATTTTATGGCGTGAAACCTTGAACAACCCTTACGCGATGCGCCTATTTCAACGCAAATTTCATATCGTTTACAAACTTTATCGAAACACTTTTAATTGTTTTTAAAACATTTCTAAATCATTTTAAAGTGGTTTAACAATATCACATGTACTATTTCATTTATTAAGGGAAAGTGATTTCCTTTGTGATATTCAACGTGTATTAAATGTGAATTGTTTACACATCCAAGCAAATATGTTATCATATCCTAACATGATTCACAATCATCACAACCAAACATAACCAAACATATATATCATCCAAAATATCATAATATAAATAGAGTTTCTCACCTCTATTGGTTTCTAGCTTTACGAAAATTTAATGTAGCTTCTCCATTATCGAATCAAAGCCTACGGAACCGAGCCTTGGACCTTTGAATGGGCTCGGCCTATTCTTACAAATGGAAGTAGGCTCGGCCCTGGTAGTAGGAGGTGGGGCCGTGGGTTTTGAGTGAGGGAAGGAGTGGATTTAAGCTTGTTATTAAGTGGATTGCAATTGTGTATATATTTATATAAATTTATTTTATTTTTTGCTAATTCTTCTTTATGATTTTCCTAAGATAGGAAGCCATTAAAAAGGAATATAAGAAGATGAAGAAGCTTAGGAATTTATTAACAAATGAAGTTAAGATGGATGATGGTATTTATAGGAAAATTTGTGAACTAAACTATCTTGCTATTTATGTGCATGTACATCACCATTTCATCACTTCCACACCCTCCTCCTCCATCACTATGCACAGTCGAACATTGTGTAGCCATTTGTGTGAGTTGATGTGTATAAGAGTGAAGTGAAGTTTTCATTTTAAGTGCGAAAATATCTAAGATCTTTCGTAATATATATATATATAAGTGTATATGTATATTTGTATGTATATATATATATATCTATGTTCATATTTTTTTTTGAATGTATACGTTTATGTTATACATGTGCACAAGACATATAAACAAGGTTGCAACAAATTTAAAGTTCGTTAAACCCTTGAAAATATGGAATCCGATTTGCAGTCACGTTTTCACTTATTAATTTACATATAAATGTTAAAAAAAAACTAATTTCTTATTATCTATAACAAATTAAAATGATCTCATTTGAATTATAGAACCATATAAATTAATATTAAACAAATGTCTACAAAAAGTGTTGTTATATCGATAAAGCGATATCAATTTTCCCTATAATTTAAAAATATATTTTTATAAAACTATTATAAAGGATTTATCTATCACTTATAACTAATTAAAATGAATTGTTATCATTTAAAAAAATTATTTGAATAATTATAATAATTATTGAGTCATTAAATCTCAATTTAAATTCATAAATCAATTATTAAATACGATGCCATTATTGATGATGTCATAAATACTTTTTATTTTCCAAAAATAAAACAACTAATTTTATCTCATTTTCTTGTTTAAAAGGATAAATAAGTGTATGTATCCTGCTCCTTGCTCGACCTTTGATAAATATAGAGCTGTTTATTGATAAATCGATTTACGGCCAATTTATCAATATTTTTCCAAAGCATATATTTTTGTAAATCTTATTCAAAGTAAGATTACCATTATTATTTATAATTCAAGACATCATAATCTATATTTCAAAAGGCTTATACTTGGATATTTAAAAAGTAAATATAATTTATCAAGCCGATTAATTTTTGGGTTGTTATAGAGTTACCCTATAATCAGTCCAGTACAATTTGTTGTACAAATTTCTTTTCAAATATCAAAGTTTATACAATCTCGATTTCAAGGCTACGAGACACATCCTTTAGTTTCTTCGAGCTTTGGGTATAATTATTGGATTCGGACGGGACACTAGCACACCCATTTGGATTCAAAGAGGTCACCAAGCACACTTAGTTGATTCGGATAGGACATAAGCACACCCACTTGGATTTCAGGGATGCCAAGCACACCAAAGAGTATTTGATACAATTTGATAGAGTTCACAAAATCAATTTCTTGATCTTGAGTACAAATAATCCTATAACCTCTTGAATAACACTATGATCTTGATTTGAGTGAGAGAGATAAGGGAGATCAGGGAGTATACAATGAGGAATCAAATCAATAGAGTTTGAATTTGATTCCAATTGAATTAAGAAGATTTTGAGTAGAATTTCTTTAGAAACCAAGAGAGTGAAAAATAGAGAAAATATGAGAAAGTAGTTAATGAAAATTTGTTGAGAGAACACCTATTTATAGAGAAATAACAGTCATGTCCTGGAACGACCCGCCTTTCTTCGACCATCGAAAGTCGACACTAAACACTACCATTGTGTTCCAATGTCGTGCATCTAATCGACAAAAGGACAGATTGTTATGGTAAATAAAAATAAAAGAACAGAAAATAGAGAAAAAAGAATCTCACAGCGGAATCAACAACATATAATATAACAAGGATAGTAGAAACTGTCAATCCATACATACATAGTGTATCAGAGTTAAAAACAAACTTTATCAGTTGGACAGTAATAAAATCCCGACCTTACAAAGTCCAATAGGCATGCTACATAATAAAGCGAAAAATTAAAATACTATGATATGTGACTCTTCAGCTCCCCTTTAAAACCTCCATAACACCATGGAAAACCTGGAAAAATACTCGGTCTGACTCGAGCATTATAAATAAATAACACTAGGATCGGTGAGGAAATACCAGCGCAGGATAAGTCGAATGATGGGGAACATGCACAAAAGCTCTATGAGACCACGCCGCTAATGTGGAACTGGTTAATACCTCACAAGAATAACATCCATACAGGCAAGAGCATAAATAAATATTAGAAAATAAATCCAAATAAGAATGGGTATGACTTATATTTAAACTAGACTTGAAAGAATAGAAATAATCTGAGCAAAATCCAAACTGGACAAAATGGATAAACAAGGTAACTGTCCAAACTTGATAGAGTGGACAAAATAAGATAACTATACAAACGTGATAGAATGGACAGAAAAACTATAATCAAACATCATGAAGAGTGGTTGACTCTTCCGGTTGCAATTACAGAAAAACCGATTCAAAGGTTCGAATCAAATAAGTAAAATGAATTTATCCAATGTAACTAGGAGGGTGCACCCTCTCTTTATGAAAGTACACCTCTAGTAAAATATAACTGAGAGCACATGCGTCACTCTCGAGAACTTCCAAGCTGGACCCTGCTTCACATGGGAATCCGAATATTTCACATCAATGCATGCATGTCGAAACCTCTCTGGATGATATGAACATACCCTGATGGGTGTGACCCACATGGCTTGTCTCCCACTTGGGCAATGGTTTTAGTTTTTTCGGTATTGGATATCAATACTCAAAACGAGCGGTAAATCGTTTTAGAATGATGAAGCATAATAATAACTTGGAGGGTGCGCCCTCCTTTTTGCGCCTTGGTTTTAGTCATTTTCGGTAAAGGATAACAAAGGTCAACGGAGTAATAAATCATCTTAGAATGACAATAACAAAGAGGCTGAAGTAACCTATAGCCGAGACTAGCAATCGAGGATGTAAAACGATCGTATATGGAAATTAAGTCTTGTATACTTATCATCACTCTTGAATTCAAACTTTACTATTTCTTGGTTATCAATAATACCGGACAAGTCAAGGTAGTGTTACCTTAAAGTCATGTCCAACGATTATTCTTAACTTTTGAAATAGTGACAAGTTTACTTCCACGATGTTTAGTGTTAATTAAACAAATAAATCGTTTCCATATAAGTGATTCGCTTTGCGAAAATAATTTATTTCCATAAACGAATCAAACCTTTTCTTTTTAAAAACAAACTGAACTTGTGCTTGATTTCTATATTGGCAAAACACTTCTAGAATAAGTTCTTATTGCTAAAACATTGAGAGAATAATTTTTCCAAGTGCGACGATCCTGAAGGCCTAAACCAACATTAGACGAACACCTAGAAGATTATCCAACTTAACATCCCAATAATCGAGTTCAAATTCCTTTTTATAACTTTAAAACAATATTAATCATCCTGAAAGATAATCACATTTAAAATCTCCTTTAAGTAAACAAATCCATTATCTTTAATAAAATTGATAATTATTTCCAAACGCTTTTATAACATTGGTAAATTAACTTTAAAATCTTTATTAAATCAATTTATTAACTTTAAATTAGTTGATTAAAGCAATTTTATTATATTAATTAATTTACTTTTTTCACATTTATTAAATCGGTTGATTAACTTTAAATATCATTGATTACAAAGATTGATTAAATTGAGATAATCATTCGTTAAAATGAATAAGTAATCTCAAACATCATTTATTAAAATGATAAGTAATTTTAAATTCCATTAATTAAAACAATTAATTAAGTTCAAATAATCATGAATTTATTGGTAAATTCAACTTCATTGGTAAAATGATTAATTAAAAACATCATTTGTTAAAATGATCCATTTAATTATAAAAATCATTAAAATGATTTAACTAAATTCCAAATATCATTAGGTAAACAATTAATTAAATTTAAAATAATCATTAATTAAAATGATTAATTAAATTCAAATATTATTATTTAAAATGATTTATTACTTTTAAATATCATTAACTAAACTGATTATGAATTTCAATTATCATTAATTGAAATAATTAATTAAGTTCAATAAATTAATTAATCTCCATTGTCATTAATTAAAGGAATTAATTAAACTAAAATAATCATTGGTTAAAACGATTAATTAAGTATAAAACTTCATTAGCAAAAATGATTAATTAAACCTTAGCATAAACCAATTTTCAAACACCATTAATTAAATTGGTTAATTAATTTCAATATCATTAGTTAAAATGATAAATCAATTTAAATTATCATTAATTAAAATGATTAATGAATTCTCAATATTCTGTTTAGCAGAACACAAGCTTGAGTCCATACAACAGGATTTTGGGGATGAAATTTAATAACTGATGATATAGCGAAATCACTATAACGACATTTAAACTATTAAATGGAATATCTGCAGTTAATTTCAGTTAACCATCAATAACAGCATACATATGTAAATAAATAATTTATAGGCGAGAACTCCATTTTGGGTCTCTCTATAGATTTTTCCTGCAAAATAATGGTTATGGATAATATGTAGATAATCATACGGGTTTATAACATTCAAATTAATATGTCATCCATTTTCCAATCGGAAATTCAACCAAACAAGCAATCAAATAATTAAACTAACATCCAAGTAATCAATAAATATTTATAACATCATTGATATGATCTAATAAACTTTAATTTGAGTTAAACTCACATCGATTTTCATTTTCGCCGAAACATCCACGTTTTGGACTAAAACTGAACGATTGTCCGATTTTAGCCAAAATTCCAACAAGCTTCAAATCCAACCAAACCATGTCCATCATGTAGAACTGGAAGACATGAGTCCAATGTAAAAAAATGGTGTTCGAATCTGACCTCGTATGAGCGAGATACAAAATTTATAGTTTATTGGCAATTTTAAATCAATAAATAACAACTTAAATATATTTACAACTCTACCCTCACTTTCTTCTCCTCCCCCAAAGCAAAAATGAATGCGCATAGACATCCCATTCCACTCATGCGTGCATATAATGCACGAATACGGAGCTACGGACCTCCGTTTTGCGAACCGTCTTTGCCTTGCGTCGCTCTACGCGAGAGCAACCTTCCCAATACCATGATTTCAAAACCGCACCCTCAGCCGATTGCAACCTGATGGTTTACCACCTCACTGCTATAAAGATGCGGGCTCTAAACCTATGGTGCGCACCACCAAAATGCGACCACAGCTACCTCTCATCACGAAAAACCTAGAGGTACCCTCCAATAAGCCTCCTAAAGCCTAAAACGCTAGAAAATATGAGCCCTAGCTCAACTGTCATGAACTGCCTCTACCCAAAAAAAATCGCATCTGACCATAGACATACCAAAATGAAGACCACCTCGATAAGATTCCAAAGATACCAGTTTGGGGACTTTTAGTTGAGTAATTTCCAAGATGTTGATTTTTGAAAATCATGTTGTAAAAGAGAAGCCCTGTATTTGTTAACAAGCATTGTTTATATAGAGTGGGGAGGCATGGGAGAGGCATAGGTCTAAGACTAGTGAAGGTATGGGGCTGTGTATGGCAGAAATGGATGTGTATGCATATATATTATTATTTTAAATTTTAAAATATTCAACAAAACATACCCGAAAATCTTGAACTGCAAATGAGACATGCCGCCTGGCATTCTATATGTTATAGGCCTATTTCGAACACAATGGAACTTGTTTCAAGACCTAATTCGATCGTAAGCAGAAGATAAGTTTTTAGACCTGGTTATTATATTAAATTTCCAATATTAATTTCAATGCGTTTCAATCTCGCATGACCCAAAAGATACATCCAATCGTTACAAAACTTGACGGGTAATATAATTCACAATTACGGATCCAATGAAACCGCTTTCGTCTAAATACGAGACTGTGCCACAAAAAGCTATTTTCACAGATTTAAATATTTAATTATTGATATTTATCCAGTCTATTTATATTTGTAAACAAATTTTACAAATCGAATTCTCTAATATTATTAATGGTTAAATGGAGTTAAATAAAATTATTAAATCCATTTAATTCACAATTCAAATTTTTCACTATTCCTTATATTTGAATTATAAGTTATTAAATTCCAAAATTCAATTATTTAAATATTTAAAATTGAATAAACATTTAAAATCAAATGATCGGAATTTTAGGTTATTACATTCCCCCCTAAAAAGAATTTCGTTCCTGAAATTCCTAAGAAAGAAAATATTTCCAAGCCCTTAAGTTTAAAACTATAAATTAAAATGAGTTATTAAACTTATTAACTTTTCAAATCCAATTAGCTAGAATAGATTTCAAAATTTCCAAGTCTTTTAGATTCATTCAACTATACCAACTAATTCTCTTACATTCATTCCAAGATATAACTTGAAAGTCAAATTTTAGTTATCAAAATTTTCAAAAAAAATTAAAAAATTTGTAACTCCGAAATTTTTCGAAAATTTTTGCCAGCGTCTTCTTTGCTCTGCTCAATCCACAAACTGCCTTAATAGACTCTAATCCGATCAAAGAAAACAAAAGCCAAGTAACCTTCCATATTTGGTGCATAAAATCACCAACCAATTTATATTTTCCAACTTTATTATGTATTTTTCGCATTTATTTATAATTGGACAAGTACTTTATTATCTCTTTCACTACAACAAATATTCCCTATTACAACATCAAAAAAAGTTGTAAATTTTCGCAAATCTTGTATTAGGCCAAGTTGTAATAGAGTCAATGTCTTTTCCAGCTTTTTTTATGTTGTAAAAACATTGTAAAAGTTACGGTTACAACTACTTTTAATGTTGTAAAATGTGATTTACAACTATTTTAAAATGTTGCAGAATATTTTTTACAATAATTTTTAACCGTTGTAAAATATGTACAACTTTTTAAAAAAAAAAAATGAATAGACAAATATATAATGTCTTTTGTTAACTCAACAAATTTGAGCATAACACATAGCATAGTGCATTCTTTAAAATAAGACAAACTTTCTTGCACAAATCAAAAACGATAAATTTATTGGATATATAACACTGAACATGGTACATGTGATACGTAACATCAATTCTAAATATGTTTTTTCCTTTTCATTTTTACAAGTAGGTAGTAGGACAACAATGCAAAATCATGAATAATCAACATTTGTAATCACTCGAAGCTAAATCAAGCTTGATAAGCATCTTTCAATTTTACAATTAGGTATCTTTGCTACTATCAATTAGCAATCCAGCTCTTCTCTACCACATCTCACACTTCTCACTCGCATTCACGCTTATTTTCATTGTACATCCAAGCAGCTTCTAGGTTTGCACTTTATTGAATTCTTATAGTACAACAACATATAAAAAGAAAAACTATAGTTATAAGTATATATGTTTGAAGAAATACAAAAATCATTCAAGTTTCTATGATTTTATATAAATTTACCTAATGTATGTGAGTATAACTGCAGCATCATAAATTGGACTCCACTGATTTGTTGTATCTCCAAGCATATGCTTCCATCTGCATAAACTACTTATGCAAAACATATACAAGTATTATAGCATTCAGATTGAAACATATTATTTGGGTGGAACATTCTTGAGATGAACTTGATAGTTGGTGTCTTATTAGGATAGCCTTCAAGGAACTGTAAGGCTAGTTTAGATGTACCTAAACCGCAACATCAAAAAAGCTATCGGGTTCACATATTAAATTTGAAGTAAAGCTTGCTTATATGAACTATTATAGGGGTTGTCAATTTACTTTAGGAGTTCAACTCTTGACTTGGAATTTATAAACACAGAAGATTGCTTATATGTCAAATATGAACTGGGAGGAGATATACCTATTGAACTAAGTTGTTTTGTTTTCGTTGCATGTAAGAAATTATTAAAGCGGAAGGAGAAGTAGAAAAACAAAATGCATGCTACCTAATTACTATTTTCTTAGGATCATCAATCATGATATAAACGGTATAGAGGTACTTGCCTACCTTGGAATGACCATGGTGGCCCAAGTGAATAATCAGATGATTCTGCTATAGTAACTTACTTGTGTTTTTGACCCATCGAAGCATCATATGCTTAAAATAATCTAATGGCCATAAAATAATACAAACCATCATTCTGAACTTAATTTTAATCCTTAACCATTCAATATAACCACAACTATAATGCAAATATATTTGAAGAATTCAGGTAACGATTCAGACATTTATAATTTATCAAAATACCGTAAGGGCACTAACAGTACAAGACATATGGATCTAAATTTAAAATGTTAAAATCACTCTTTGATGCATAGTCAAACCCTGAATATAAACTTAACTGTCAAAGTTAGATCCTTGCGCTTTAATAGGTAGTTTAATTGTTACATTACCTGACTATTATTGAATAACTTCTAAGGAAGCCATTGAATGCATATCAAGCAAGAATTCCGTCTTCTAAAGGAGAGGATGTGCTAAAGAGGGAACATGTGTACGGATTAGTGACTGCAACTCATGAAACATCACGCAAAAATTGAAATAATAGTCATGCTTAGATCTGGAACTGTTTAATGGTATAAACAGTGATGTAGATCCAGAATCAGATCTGTTAGTTGGCTTTGAAACAACCGTAGACGAAGGATTCGATAACCAAAGAGCATAGACGAACTATTTGTGATCGCATCTGCCATGGTGAAAACAACTAAATGGGTCTCAAGTAGATGTGTGCTGATTAGCAGTACCAAAACAAAAATAAAAGGGGTTGCGACTTCATTGCTGAATCCAATGATCATGGAACAAAAAATTTGGCTTGGGATTTAGTTGTGAGGAATTCGTCCAATGTCATAATATAGAGATGAATTTGTTCAGGAGATGATTAATGATGTTCGATATTGGAAGCATGATAAAGAGAGGAAACAAATGGCAGCCACTCTACTTTTGCTTCAGAAATCTCATCCGAAGTACTATACAGATGAAATCATCAAAGGTTTTGGCATTGTAATGAATAGTTTTAAAGTAACCATTTTTTCTAGAAAAAAAGAAAATCGAACATGAAAGGTTTAATAGCCTAGTTAATTATCGACCTAAAAATTAACTGAATTTGGATCCCATGATTTGTACTGGCAAAATCATCAAGTTTTGGGCATTGTAAATAAATAGTTAAGATAAAACAAAAAATAAAATATGTTTATTGAGAAATCGAACCTGAAATGCAGACAACGCTAGTAGGGATACTACATCAAACGTAGAAACCTTCTTCCCTATGCCGGAGAACCCATAAACCCAAAAAAATATAAAAGCCCCAATTAGAGATGGTGAACGCATACTGGATACATCAGGACCCTAAAACGTGAGCGGATCCGGAAGTTCATTGAAAAGAGGCCGCACGATGTGGGGAAGATGTTGATATTCAGGATTGGGAGGATGAGGTGTCCAGGGGAGGCACTGGCGAAGAGGGTGGTAGGGTCGATGGTGTAGTGCTTCGATTGGGAGATAGGTTGGAGGTGAGGTGATCGGGATGGAGGAGAGTGTCGCCATTGCTATGGGAAAGGAGGGACATGAAATGTTCTGATTTGAGAAGCAGAGGGGTAGGGAAAAGAATACCGATGAAAAATGGAAAGAGGCGCTAAAAATTTGGGTTTAGAGCCAAAATGTTGTGTTGGAGCTAAAATAAAACATGTGTCAAAATTTGAGAGTTATGAAATAAAATTTGCATTTTGTTTTAAGTTTTATGAATAAATTTAAGTTTATTTTAGAAAAGTGCAAAATTTCCAAAATACTAAACAATAAATATAATTATTAAATATTAAATATTAAATACACAATAATAAATATTATTCTTTTAATTATTAAATATTACTTTATTAAGTTATAGATTATTTAACATTTTTCAATAATAATTATAATTACTAAAAATTAATTGTTAAATATTATTTCTTATTTATTGTTTAATGATTATTACTTCTTAATTATAACTGAATATTAATTATTAAATGTTAATTATTATGTACATATTATTGATTATTAATCATAAGTAGTAAATATTAATTATTATATATCTAATATTGATTATTTAAATTATTTATTAACCATCGATTATTGATTATTATTTATTAATTATTGATTATTATTTATTAATTATTGAATAATAAATATTAATTAATAAATATTTATTATCAATTATTATTCATTTTGAAATTATCTAATGGTACTTACTTAGTAGTAATTTATAATTTCTAAGAATTAATTATTAAATATGAGATATTGCTTCTTCATTATTAATTATAATTAGCTATATTTACTTCATTACTTTTTAATAATTATTTATTAGTTATTACTTCTTATTTATTAGTTATTATTTATTACTTCTAATTGTAACTAAATATTAATTATTAATATTAATTATTCAATATTAATTAATTAATATTAATTATTAATTATATTTATTAATTATTAAATGTAACTAATAAATATTAGCTATAATTTACAAATTATTAACAACTAATTATAATAAATAATTAAATATAAAAAAATAATTATTGAATATGAATAATAATTAGTAATTATAAATTATTCATTAATAATCATTGGTTATAAATTATAAATAATTATCCATTTAAGTTTTCATTTATAAATTAGTAATTATGAACTATCATTTATAAATTATTTAAGTAAACATTAAATATTTTTTATTGATTGTACATTCTTAATTATTATAATGTTTTAAGCAATACTAAACATATTCAAAATTTTAACATAAACATATGCGTAAAACCATTTAAAAAATGTTTTATGTAATAAATATCTTGGTGGAAAGAACAACATTTTAAAACCGTTGTTAAAAGGGTACTATTACAAAGTTTGCAAAAGCTTTGTTGTAAAAAGGTAGTTTTTTTACAACGTTTTTCTAAAAAAGTTGTAAAAAGGTCAGGTTCTACAACGTTTTTTGAAAATACCTTGTAAAAATGATATTTTTTACAGCATATTGGCAGAAAACGTTGTAAAGGGAATTTTTAACAATGTTTTTAGGCCAAACGTTGTAAAACAAAAGTTGTAATAAGTTGTATTTGTTGTAGTGTTTGCGAACGCAGGCGCACAAGAATCAAATAACAATTTCTTGCATACCTGTATTTACAAAAATCTAAAGAAAATCAGGCTGGCGAAAGCATATGATGTAATTCTAGATGCAAAACCTAGTCTAAATAAATCTACATGTAATCAACAACCATATCTCAATCATATGCGACAAAATACAGAGAATATTCTGTAATAGATGCTATGCATTCAATTATTTCAATTGATAATTTAGATCTAAATACCTGGATTTTTCAATTCAAAATTTTATTTGCAAATTTCTCAGACGAGAAAAATCAAAGACCAAAAATTAAAATGACGAAGAGGGGATTCCTCCAAATAAATTATGGTGAAACTCTAGAATCAAAACAACATGAAGCATCTAGATGTATTCCGGTTCCTCCAAAACATCGACTATAGTGAATAAATATCAATCATTTCCCAAAATCTTCAAAAATTATCTTTTTCCAAAATCACCGGGATTTAGGTCCTTATAACAACTATTCAAAATCCTTTATCTATAAATTTAAACTTTATAGAAATGGTATATGAAATTACACAACCAATCAAATCAAATCAATCAAATTCCACAAGGAAAAACTTATCATTTAACATTGTTTCGAAATGTCAAATGATTAGCAAATAAGTTTTAACTTACATTCAAAACTTTCTTAATTGTCAGAAACATAGATAATTATCTAAGCGTATTGTTTTTCTCATTAGCCTTTGGTTATTGCTTAGAATATTATCCAAACTCACTCGGACAAAATGGAAAGTTATACTATATATTTTATTAGTTTCTTGATTATATTAAAAAATTCTAATTCACTTATATTTTCCACCTAGTATTTTATTCAGTACTAAAATTATTTATGAATTATTTCATAAATTCTTTTCTAAGTTTAAAAAAAAATTATAAAGCCATTTATTTATAAAACATAAAATGGTAACTTTGTAATATCCCCTACTTGGATGCCCAAAACTAATGGCTACAGATGCTACAGTCATCCATAATTATTAATCATCGACGACCACTTACGGCAGTGATAGATACATTGATACACAGATCACAATAATATGGAAAAAAATTAACAAATTAAAAACACATTTCCACTTTCCATTCAAAACATTTCATGTTCATTACATAATCCCACAAATGTTAACCACGTTAAGAAAAATATAATTATTATACATACACAAAGAGCGACATATGAAGATGCCCCCTTGGTTGGTCAGAGTATATAATAAGGCTAATAAGTTTGCCTTTACATCCAAAATTCACAGCGGAAAAGATAACTCTAAATAACTAACTGCCTCCTGCATGCCTCCAGAAGCTTTATTCGTCTAAGAAAAGAACCTGGAAACCCTAAATCTCCAACTACTCAAAATTAATTGAATGTCGAAGAGTTTAAGGGGAAAACAAAAATTCAAGTCGGAATAAAGCCTGTTATGAATAATAATATAACATCTCAATCCATTTAGATATATAGTGAGACCACACCACTTAGCGGAATGGCTTTTCCCCTCACTAGTTTTCTAAAACCTTTTTTACAACCATATATTGTGCTCCTGCATCCACAATGGTTAAAACAAAGCATTTAAAACATTTATGAGGATATGCATACATACACACACACATCTTGGATTTTCCATCCCCGGTTTAATTGACTTATGGTCATAATTATAGTTTCTAGGGTCACTATTAACCTATTAGTTTTGATAAGTTTACTAATAACCTTTTTATAATTTATGGACTCCCTGTCCTATTTCATAGTGTCCATGGGATTGTTAAGAACCTATAGGCCCCTACCAGTTAACTTAATCAGTTCATGGGTCCTCCTGAACATATTGGTCATTCCAATAACTCATCTTTTATCCTAGTTTTCAAGGGTTGATAGGAACCCATGGATTACTCTAGTAACTTCCTTCTTAGCCTAGTTTTCATGGATTAACTAGGAACCTACTTATACCTCTCTTAACTTCTTCCTTATCCTAGTTTTCACGGGTTGACTAGGAACCTTTTGATTGATGTCAATACTTAATCCGGATATAGTTTTCATGGGTTCACTACAAACCAATTAGCCCCTGCCAACCATCCTTAATACATAGTTTTCATGGGTTTATTATGAACCTGTTGGTTATCCCTAATAACTTCCTAATCATAGTTTTCATGGGTTAACTATGAACCTATCTCTCGGATAACTTCAAGGTTTAGGCATCCTATATTTTGGTCTCCCTGACTCCCTGAATGCAATTCTACTCATTCAGGAGTTTAATCAATTTATAGTCACTACTAGGTCAACCTAACGGTTCTTCTACCTATTTATCCCCAGAATGCAGTTATGGGTCCTTTATGATGTGAATATATTCATATTTGAAGAAGCAAACATTACAACTTACAATACAACTCCTGTGGGTTTTAAGTCCTTGAAATACTTTTCACATTAAACATATTTAATCCTTTTAACCTATATTTTTATCAATACAACACTTCTTAAAATTAACATACTTAAATTCATTTCAAAACTCCTTTATTTAGACATGGGTTTTTCCTTTGAAAATGAGTTTGGGTTTAAAAAGCCTTTCAACACCTTAAAAATCGTGCTTTCGACTTTATTGGACAACCTCCTCCAAAAGCATTAAATTCTGTCTTTAAAACATTAGGCTCTTGCCTTTCAAATACTTTAAAACATCTCCTTAGAAACCTTTCGACCTTGCTAAAGTATTACCATATAAGTATAGAAGCTGTTACACTAAAAACTAACCTTTCGGCTAAGACGAAGGGTCTCTAAACAAGCAAGGAAAAGAAATGCGCAACTTAAACCTTTCGATACTTCTGAAGAAATGCAGTCGTGGAAATTCACTAACATAAAACCTTACGAAGGGGCCGAAAGGTTCCGTCTCTAGTATCCAAGGAGTTCGAAGAAGAAGAAGGAGTCAAAGCAAGTGTAAGCAGCTACGTAGTGACCTTTTTGAAAGCATACCAAGCCTTTCGAACCTGTTAAAAAACATATAGGACACCTTTTGACAATGTCGAAAGGTTTATGAAAAAGGCAATGTTCATGAGTCAGCAAAGACTAAAGAAGCAACCTTTCGATAAGGTCGAAAGGTTTACAATTGTAGATAGAGGGTGATCTTCCAGCTCAGCTGAAGCCATGAGACCGAAAGGAGGGCCGCCTACATCTATAAATAGGACCCGAGGTTCCCAGTTCTAGGGGCCTATTTTTCGGCCACCTTATTCTTGTAATATCAAAAGAGAGGTGTTGTAACCTAATTGAGAATCGACTTGGGGATTTATAAAAGAGCTAATCTTGAATAAAAAGGGATTTATAAAAGAGCTGACCGGGAGAGAGATTCTCCTTAAACTTGGACTGCCTAAAATGGTAGGCTACCAATAATGGTAGAAAGCCTTGGTCGCACCAAGATGGCCAGGTCAAGGCACCTCGTGGAGGGAGGGCGTAAGCCTTTTATCTGTGCCAAAATCAAAAATGGCCAGGTTAAGGCGGCACAAGCCCTTATCCGTGTCACGGTATGGCTAGGATAAGGCACCTCCTAGAGGGAGGACGGGTAAACCCTTGGTCCAGCCACTCTATGGCCTGGCCAAGGTACCGAACAAGCTCTTAACCACATCACGTTATGGCCAAGTAAGGTACCTCTTGGAGGGAGGTCGGGTAAGTCCTCGGGCCTTGCTTTAGAAAAAGCTAGCCGAGCGCACCGAAAACTTGGATGAAATATCCAACGAACTAAGAAAAGTCCATGCCTGAAATGGGCACCGCCAGAAATCGGCATCGCCTAAAATGGCAACCGCCAAAAGATTGGAAATTTCTAAAAATACAAATGGCTTGAAATAGTCTTTGCTTAAATAAGCGCAAAATTGGACTAAAGATTCCCGGCTTGAAATAAGCCAAAATGACAAAGAAAACTCAGGCCCGAGAAAGAAAATGCATGCGGAACATCCTTAAGGCCTAAAGATGGTACACTCGACAAGAAAACTAAAGAGAAGTCAGTGACTTCTTCTCGTGAACATTTTCTAGATGGGTATTCTGGTCCTCTATTACAGAGAATGATATTCCAATCTTTTGTTACTTACTGCCAGATTGGTCCTCTAGCCTTCTTTTTCCAGATTGGCTTTCTGGTTTTCTAATACTTCTGGCCTAAAAGCGGTCTTTTGATCTCCTATTTATACTGGATTAGCAGATTGTTCATTACTGAAAAGAGTATTCCAGACTTCAAAATCCTCATATTTCAAAGTCCGATACCCGAATCTGGGTTTTAGAATTCTTACTTCTCAGCACCAGCTATCAAGGGCCCCAATCTGGGCTTCAAATTATTAGCAAACTCTAACGTATTATACCTGAATCTAGGTATCAAAGACTGCTACTTTTTTAAACCCTAATCTGGGTACAAGGACTTCAAATTACTATTCATTTCAAATGCTTGAATCTGGGTCGAGAAATATTAAAATGACAGACGAGAAAGCTACTACTTTAAAATTTTCAAACATTGACTCCTAAACCAGGAAAAATGGAATGGCAGGGGACGGTAGGGGACTCAACAAAAATAAGAGTCACCAAATAGACAACTTAGAGGTATATTAAAGGTTACATTACAAAGGATCACCCATCAGGCGATATTAACAAAATTATCGTAATTTACAAAATCATTTACACACAAGATAATCATGTATGAGATAAGCTTATGTGATCTAAGCACACTGATTATAAATCTTGAAATGTTTTATTAAGGGTCTCCGCCACCGAAGAATTAATAACATGATTAATTGCGGCACGAAGAACTTTCTTAAATTTCTTCTTTTTTTCCCTGATTATGTTTTCATCATCAATTGCTTCAATCCTAGTTTTTAGGGCACGATTAAAGGCCATATCCATTGCTTTAAGGGTACTGCTTTCCCTATCCAACTCTACTACATGTTTGTTAAGCCAATAAATGTCGTATTTAAATTTTTGATTCTTGGTAGCGTAATCATTGATGGTTTAGGAATACTTAACTTTCTATTGCTCATTAAAGTACTGAGAAATTTCAAATATTACTCTCCGACACTAGGTACCCACCACATTGTCTCTAGGCCTAGGGGAGGACTGACAATGGTGGGAAAATTTTAAGCTACAAGAGACTTCGAGCGAGTAGTCTTCGCAGTCCAAGAGGCTTCTTGTGAGACCGGAAGTTTGATCTTTGAAATTTTATCACCTAAAATGAATTCTAGAGAAGCGCATTGTGCCTGACTATCCTTTAGTTTTAACTCTAAGTCACTTATTTGCTGGATGTGCCTACACATCTTCTCATCGAAGTTAATTGAAGGATTCGACTTTACTTTTCGTTTGAGCAAAGTAATCGCATCGCCTTTCTTTTTAATTTCGACCTCAAGATGTTCAACATAATCTTTGCAACTTTCAATGATGGTTTTTTGTGTAAGATATCCTTTATACCATTGCACAGATCCGGCGTTGCCACCGAAACCTTTCAATAATATTTCGTCTTGAACCACAATTGCTCCACTCTCTGTCAATAGCCTCGCCCTTATGATATCAACACGGGATATTAAATTTTTAGTGGGTAAAGTTGAAGATGATCGGGGTTCCTATTTAAACAAAAGAAATAAAATAAAATCAGAATTGAGAAAAGAGGTAACTTTATTACTATAGTAATGGATTACATCTCATAGAGAGGAAAGGTTAAAGGATACAATAATCAATCCATTCACATTTAAAATTGAGAGAATACATTCCTAACTTTGCCTAGACTGTTAACCGAAAGTGTAATTGTCGAGTCAAATGGAATAGTGACTTCTTCAAGGGTGATAACCGAAGGACACTTGCTGTAATCTCACTACCCAGCCGGAGACTATCACGACCGCAAATTAACTTTGAGTGGAATGTTCTAATTTCCTTTAAGAATGTTTCTTTCTCTTCGCCAAGGAAGTCAAAGCGAAGACGAGGGAATTCCAAGTATAATTTTTACAGGTCTCGAAGAAAACAATATCTCGCTAACTTTGAAGTCTTTAGGAGTGATTCTTTTTTAGAATAGAACCTTCTAAGGTTAACATATTGACTTAGGGTATCTCTTGGGAAAACATGACCTAGAGAACTGATATCTGAAATGACATAATAAAGAAAAGAGGTTGAGCATAGAAAGCATTGCAAAAGACATGTGTTCATAAGACAATTATTTGTTACACATCTACAACTATTCATTAGGTTCATACAAATCAGACTTAGGCAAAAATTTAAAAATAAATTTTTCCTTGTAATACTTAAGCTTCTAAGTAGGAAGATCTTGGGGAATCTGGTTGACCTGAGGTAAGTTCCAACATGCCCTAGGATGCGGGTCAGATCAAAATTCGTCCAAATACCTTTTATGAAAATGCCTAAGTTGTGATGACCAACAAATCCATACCCTTTGATACGACAATAAACCACACATGTCTGACCCAAAAAGCATGGACTGACAGAAAGTCATGACAAAAAAAGAGAGAGAAGAAGAGAAGAGAAGAAAGAGAGAAGAGAAAACAAAACGGAATAATGCAGAATCTCACGTCGCAGCGGTAAACATATAATATCATATGAATGATCTTTACAAAACAGAAATTGTATATACATACATCAATCAGAGTTCAACAATCAATCATTAATTATTAGCTTGGACGGTTATAATAACCCGTCCTTACAATTGCCGATAATATAAAACAACTAAGCAACGGATAATAAATAGATATGTGTATATGAAAATGAAGATCTCCAGCTCTCCTACCGAAGCACCAAATCTGAACCTGTAAATATACTCGGTCTGACCCGAGCATTGAAAAGGAAGAACGTTCGGATCATTCTGGTAAACCAATGTGAGACACACACTCAACTGAATTTATTAAATTACCAAACTTTTCCTTTCAAAACAAAAGTATCTCGTAAGACACGCCCACACAAAAACACGGACATGTTTTTACCTTACAATAACCAAAACATTTCTTATCAAATCATCTTATATTATAATACTCTCTATTGCACAAATAATATTAAAATAGCCAAAATTGTTACCATTATTAAATTCCAGCATACTAGGCTCTACAAACAAAATGGCAGGCACGTAGCGGAGTTTGGATTTCTGTACAAATGACCAGGTGAAGGGACTACCTTCCAATGGGTACACCTCTAGATGGATGTCCCGAGGCATAGAACGTTTGCCCTCCACCAACACAAGACCGGCCTATCTCTATAACTAGGTAGTACCAATATGTCATCCCCCGGTCGATACCGACATTTTTCGAGGGCTCTCAAAGCATACAAACCACATTAATTTACATCTCGGACGTTATAGCGGGAAGAAATATACCTAGAAGAGAGGATGATCATATCCTAATTGGGAATGACGCACTTAGCCTTACCGCATCTAACCATGTTTCGGTCATTTTCGATTGATGAGGCCTGAGGTAACGATTACCTTTCACATATCACGTCACTTTGAATGCCATACGGCCTTTTCTGTTGACTACTAGTTACCTTCCACAAAAATACAACCGTGGAGCTCGTATGTCTCAAGGAGGGTGTTAAGCTAAGAGAAGTTGCCTTCTCCACCACCACTGATGTGCATTTGTAAAAACCAATGTACGTAATCTTTAGAAATGCAATGTCAGACAAACATCCATACAAGTTGTCCAGGAACAGGACAAACTGAAGGTACTTTCCTACCACATCCTGTCGGAAAATCTTTAAGATTAGTAGCGACAGCCCTGGCAATGGATATTTCATAACGAAGAGACTATTGCAACTGGATGTATATTGGGATTTTAACCCTAAACGATCAACAAGCAATCTTTCACTATGAAAATCCTAAATATCAATACCATCAATAACCTGCATAATCCAATGCATATACATTGGCCCGAAGTGGTGTTCAAATAAATCTGATCCTGGTCTCTTCGCACCAACAGTGCAAAAGCGCTTCACAACCTCACACAGAAACTAAGTCTCATAGACTTATCACATCTCTAAATTTCAACTTGTTATCCTTCGGCCAAGAAGGAAGCTCGATAGATTGAAGTAATAATCCGCACTACATGAATCAACATCCTCAACACAAACGATAATCAAGCCTACACAGATGGCTATATACTAAGTGTATGACTAAATAGTTCCCACATCAAGTCGAAGAACTAAAATGGTCAAATTTGATAGTCGGTTTTTAACTATCAAAGCAACAAACAAATATTTAGCAACATGCAATCACTAGGCCCTTTTTAATTAGTCTTTTATTAATTAAATCACCTTCCAAATATTCACTTCAAATTATCTTTAAAAAGATATAATTCGAAAACCATTTCAATCTTCTATATTGGAAAACATTTCCATATACTTATTTAATAATAAGTCATTCACAAATCAATTTATTTTCAACACTTAGAAAATATTACATATACTTAAATCATGATTAAGTATATACTTTATTCTTTAAGGAAAACATTCTCTTAAACATATTTTTTGGGTCAAAATGAATGTTGCGTAAAACATCGTTACGATAACCCAAAATCATTAGTATAGGGATTCGATAATTAGATAGATATATAAATCCCATATACTATACAAAACATCCCCTTTTGAAAATCATTTAATATAATAACAGTGCTATAAACCATGCTTTCCTTACTTCTTGAAACCATCTATTTCAACAATGAATGTTGAAATCTAAATATTCAATACCTAACACATTTTAAAATATCTTCAAACCATTTAACTTCATTTAAAAGATCACTATTTAAAACATTCATTAAATTTAAAAAGATTATTCACTGTCCGAAATTGCGAATATAATTCTCTTATCCAAATTCATTACTTCTACATATTTATTAAAGGATTATCCACTATCCAAAATCGCAAATATAATTCACTTATCCAAATTCATTACTTCTACATATTTATTAAAGGATTATCCACTGTTTAAAATCGTGAATATATCTCCTTTAATAAATTCATTACTTCTACGCATTTATTAAAGGATTATCCACTGTCCAAAATCGTGAATATATCTCCTTTAAATAAATTTCCATATTTAACTTTTCAAAATAAGTTGATTTCACATTTATAAAACAATGTTTATAAATTCCATATTTATTTTAACAAAACTTTCACTTATAGAATCCCATTATTAACAAATTATATTTATATCTCATTTATATACCAAAATCCAAATCATAAGTTAATTCACTTATAATTCTCTTATTTACAAAATCTTTTTATAACATCATGAAATCATAAATCTATAAATCTTATTTACTTATAAGATTCATTTATAACTTCATTTCAAACACATATAAAACTGCTTTATAATTCCAGTATTTTTATTTATAAAATATCAATTTTATAAATCTAATATATAAACCTTTATAATAAATTCAAAAATCTTAGTTTAAACTATTTTACCAAACATTTCACTTCATATTTCAAAAACTCACATTCTTATTATATTTCACAAAAATCATAATTTTATAACATAAAAATTATGACATTTATTTGTTTAAAATAAATTCATTTTCTTAACAATTCAAAAATTAACAAAGCATCTTTTTCCAAAATCACTTGAAAATCCTTTTAATTTTGAAATCATCACTTTAATATTTTAAAATTTCCAAAAATTGGCCCAATGATGCAACAACACTAAATACATCAATCATCGCATCCAAACATCATATATCACATGATAACAACATATATCACAATATCTGTAGATAAAACCAATACTATCGAGGAATCCAGTTGGATACCTCCAACCTGCCACCTATAACAAATATACATATTAGAAATATGTACAATGTCCGCTTTGAGATAGACACGCGTACAAAGGGTTATCCGCTCATACACGGGAACATATAAGGTCTCATCTGCTCCAACAGGTAGGAATATATCCAAACACAAATCAATATATATATATATATATATATATAATATAATATATCATCCAAAAAATCATCGAACAACATAAATAAATTTATGCTCACTTATGTAAAAAAATATAAGTGAGTAAGAATGAGTGTGGTGTACTAACTTTGGTTCCAATAGCAGTTACAGTATTTTATTCTAAATAAAATTAAACGTGCATTTAATTTTATCCAAAATTTATACTAGCTCCAATCAACTCCAAACCAGCTCTAAAATGTAGTGCTCGTCAATATGATCCCAGCATAACTTGTTTCATCAAAAAAGGACCTCGTACGGAGAAGTTATGCAATTTTAAAGTTTATACAAATTTAAATATATAATTAATTTCAATTTCTTTCCTTTTTTTTATTTTACAACCTCTGGAAAATATGGGCCTCACATTTCTTCACCATCAAATCTTGGCCACTGTTATCATCTTTTTCCCCTCTTCGTTCATCATCGAGAAAACCTAATAGCCGCCATCGAACCCTAATTGCCGCGGCCTCCACGCTTGTTTGACGACGATCAAACAACACCGTTCGAACGCCCATGCTCCACCTTCAACTGTGGCCTGGCCGAGCTCCGTCGTGTATTACCCATGAAAATCATGTGCCAACGCTGACCATTTGAACTCGATTTGCCGTTGATCCAACGTGTTACAGCCGATCGCAGCCGTTGGATATGAAGGTTTGGCGATCCTCTACAACTTTCATTTAGGAATCGAAGGCTAAAAGTGTTTGGATCGAGAGGTAATCAAGGAGGAAAGAAACAATATTCTAGCCATTGAATTTAATGGCGGCGGCTGGGCTTGGGATTAGGGTTTGAGTGAAGAAGAAAATGTTGAGGCCCTTTTATATAAAATTTTGCAACACTATTCATCCAAAAAATTTCCGTACTCCAAACAAAGCGTGTTGTCTAGCATCTATAATGTTTTACCCTTATTCCGAACATAATAGAATATATATCGAGAGCCAATTCGACCCTATTTGGAAGACGGGTTTCCGAATCGGCTTATCTAAATTTAAAATTTCTTAAACAAAGTTCTATGCGTTTCGACTTTCCACAGCTAAAACATAAATCCGATTGACACGAAATTTGAAATCCTATAATAATATAATATTACGGATCCAATAAAGCTTGTTTCGTCGAAATTTGAGACTATGTCAAAAACGACTATTTTTACACAT
Organism: Allium cepa; assembly: GCA_030765085.1. Lineage (NCBI taxonomy): Eukaryota > Viridiplantae > Streptophyta > Magnoliopsida > Asparagales > Amaryllidaceae > Allium > Allium cepa. The sequence goes on from CM060943.1 coordinate 847,793,285, forward strand.
TAATTAAATATTAAAATATTCAATTTCTACAAATTAACTTTTAAATCAATTTGAAAAGTTCTCTAACATCATTCTAATTCAAATAGAATTTAATTTAACTTTATAAATCATTTTTATTCATATTAAATTCAACTTTCAATTATTTCTGCAATTTCAAATATTAAATTAGCAATTTAATTATCCAAATAAATTGTTATATTCGAAATGTTAGTTATTCAACTTATAAAATTAACTTGTGAATATTTAAAATCTTTTGAATATACCAATTCCGAATGGCCGAAATTCTAGGTCGTTACATTCTCCCTTACTTAAAAGAATTTCGTCCTCTAAATTACGAAGTAAGAAAAAACTACAAAATCCATTAACTTTTCAGAAATGCTTCGTTCAAACTAGATTTCAAATTCATTTAAACCTTTTAACTTTTTGAAAATCCATTCGTTAAACTTCTTACAAAAACTTTTCTAAGTTTTCAAATCAATTCATGGTTATCTTTTCAAAGCCAACTAATATCGTTTAACCTTTACCTCAAAATCAAAATGTTAGTTATCAAAAAAAAAATTCCAAAATTTTTCTAACGCCTTAAAATTTCACCACGGCCTCCTTTGCACGGTTTGATCCAAAAAAAATCAAATATATACATCTCATCTTCAAGGATAGGCCATCCCGTAGGGAAACAAATATAAAAGTACGATATGCAATTCAAGATATGTACCTTATATATTATTAGCGAGCATATACGACTAATATTGCATGAAAGCGAGCTCCGAATGCCAAGCATATGCTATCCCCACCTACTATATACTCAACAAACAAACGAGAAACATGTATCTAGAAAGTAATATCAATATACAACATATACCAATGCAATAACTATACATACCAATATAACAAATGCAATCAAAAGCAACAAATCCAACAATCAAACAATTATTATCCAACAAACCAATATCTATCCAATAAATCCATAACCAAATCAATATTAATTAACTTCTCATTATTATTCCTTAATTGATTTTCAATTTATTCACATTTAATTCATTAACATTGGATTTTACTAGCATTCATTTATTCCTATTCAATTAGTTTACATTCACTAATTTATATTCAAGTTGGTTCACTTTCGATTCAAATCAAATTCTATTCTATTTAGATCCACTTACTTACAATTTGAATTCAATCATTTAACTTTCAATTTCATTAATTCATTTTCACTAATACTTAATGAATTTCTATACAATCAACTAACATCCATCTAACAACTAATGCATATCCAATATTACCAAATTTATTTACTTTACTTAAATTCAATTTGGTTTAACACTATTAGTTTCAATTGGTTTAATATTCAATTTAGATTGAATTCTAGTATTCACTATATTCACATTTTACAACTAAAGTTGAATTTCATTACATAACTCAAATTCATATTCATCTCTTCACTTTATTAATTCGTTTTGATATCAAATCCAACTTCATTCAACATTACTTAAGTTATGTTTCGTTTCATTCTCACTTACATTTACTTTCACTATACAACTTAAGTTCGCTTCTAATTTAATTGAAATTTTATTTTATTTAACTCATTTTATTAGCTCATTTCTTTTTCTTTACTTAAGTTAAATTTCATTTCCGAAGATCATTTTATTTAACTTTTACTTATGCCAAATTTCATATCACTATTAAAATTCAGATTTTATTCTGCCTAACAAAATTGTTTAACCATTTTAACATTTGGTTTTACTTACCTTTTCCCATTTTACAAGTTATGAACTCATTTGCCCAAGTTTTACTTCCAAATTTATATTATATAATCACTTTACCATTTAAGTTTAATTTCCCTTTCAATAACTTATCAAATCCAATTCAACTCCAATTTAATTTATTCAACTTGCCTTTTGTTAAATTTCAAATCATATATTTTATTATGCTAACTCAAATTTAATTTAACCTTACTTACGTTAAATTTTAAATTTCATATCTCAATTTCACACTTAAATTTTTGAAATTTCTTTTCCTTATTTATACTAATTCCAATTATAAGTTCAAAGTTTATTTTACTTATATTTATCAATTTCAACTTGGATTTTAATTCAAATTCGTTTATCACAACAAAACTTTAATTTTTAATTTTACTAATGGCAGCAAATCAATCACAAAAACTCAAAAATGATACTGATGATGCTGCAGTCATCACCTTTATTATTTCCCAGCAATAGTAGTGAATTCAGTGCTTTATATTCTTTTAAAATCCTTTTTATATTTATAAATCGCATTTATAAAACTTTTACTTATATAATTTCACTATTTTACTTTACTTATATAAGATTCATTTCAAATTTATTTATATAATAATATAACCCCTTTAACTTTGAATAACATTCAAAATCAAAGGGATTCAAATTCTCAAATTCTTAGTTTAAATCCATTTTTATTTACAACTCATATTCACAAATATACTCATGTAGTTTCATTTCTTATATGTAATATTATTTCACAATTGTAAATCATTTTAATTATAATTCCATACCTCATAATTCATTTGCTTATATAATTTGTTCTTTTACAGTTGTTGTTTTTATTTAGATTATTCAAATGGCTTTTATTAACTTATACATATTTACATTTCAAATAGCCAAACAATCAATTTATATACTCTATAATATTTTCTGAAAAAATCATTTCCTTTATACATAAAATATATTCGAGGTAAAATATTTCATTTACCCAATTTAAAAATAATACTATGTTGACTTGCCTCGTTTAAGTATTTAGAAATCCCTATCGATAACATGTCGTCCCACATACTGACCAGAATTCACAAATAACTCAATGGATAAGTAAACATAATATAAAACATTTTATACCACTAATAAATACGCGCTCATTTATATAATACACTCAAACTCAATCTAGAGCGCTACCGTCCCTATCTATACTGAGTACACATCAAAGCCTTGGAATATTCTAAATCTAAGCTCTGATACCAACTGTGACGATTGCAAATCTGTACCCTTTGAATCGACAATAAATCACGCATGTCCAACCCAAAAAGCACAGAATGATAGAAAGTCATGAGAAAGAAAGGAGAGAGAATAAGAGAAGAGAAGAAAGAGAGAAAATAAAACAGAACAATACAGAATCTTACATCGCAGCGGAAAACATATAATATCGTATGAATGATCTTTACAAAACAGAAATTGTATATACATACATCAATCAGAGTTCAATAATCAATCATTAGTTATCAGCCTGGAAAGTTATAATAACCCATCCTTACAATTGCCGATAATATACAACAACTGATCAGTGGATGATAAACACACACACACACACACACACACATATACGAAAATGAAAATCTCCAACTCGCATGGTGAAGCTCCAAAAGCACCAAATCTGAACCTGTAAATATACTCTGTCTGACCCAAGCATTGAAAGGGAAGAAAGGCCGGATCAGTCTGGTAACCCAGCGTGAGAAACACACTCAACTGAATTTATTAAATTACCAAACTTTTCCTTTTAAAATAAAAGTATCTCGTAAGACACGCCTACACATAAACACAGTCATGATTTTACCTTACGTTAACCAAAACATTTCATGTCAAATCATCTAATATTATAATAGTATCTATTGCACAAATAATATTAAAATAGCCGAAATTGTTGCCATTATTAAAATCCAGCATACTAGGCTCTACAAACAAAATGGAAGGCACATAGTGGAGTTTGGATTTCCATACAAACGACCAGGTGAAGGAACTACCTTCCGATGGGTACACCTCTAGATGGATGTCCCGAGGCATAGAACATCTTCCCTCTGCCAACACAAGACCGGCCTACCTCTGTAACTAGGCAGTGCCAAATATGTCACCCCCCCCCCCCCCGTCGTTATCGACCTTTTCCAAGGGCCCTCATAGCATATAAACCACATTAATTTACATCCCGAATGTCATAGCAGGAAGAAATATATCTAGAAGATGATGATCATATCCTAACTGGGAATGACCCACTTAGCCTTGCCGCATCTAACCTTGTTTCAGTCATTTTCGGTTGATGAGGCCTGAGGTAACGATTACCTTTCACATATTACATATCACATCGCTTTAAATGCCACACGGCCATTTCCATTAACTACTAATTGCCTTTCACAAAAATACAACCCTTGAGCTCGTATGTCTCAAGGAGGGTGTTAAGCTACTAAAAGTTGTCTTCTCCGCCATCACTGATGTACATTTGTAAAATCCAATGTACTTAATCTTTAGAAATGCAATTTCAGACAAACATCCATACAAGTTGTCTAGGAATAGGACAAACTGAAGGTACTTTCCTACCACATCATGTTGGGGAATCCCTAGTGTGATGACCCAAACTCGACGTCCAATAAACGACATCAAATTCGCATCGCCGGAGCTTATAACAACAATTAGATGAATATAAAACAGCGGAACAGAATCAATATCATAAATAACATCACTGTTACAACATCAACATAATATCCATACTGCAACAGAGTACATAATACATACACTACTACTCTAAATACAACATCATGATAATACAACAGTGATCATATATCCAAAAATTCTCAAACGAGAGAGATGATTACGAACTCCCAAAAGCTAAACACCTGTAATCTCCAAAAGCTCCTAAGATAAGAGCTCCAAAATACTGCTACTCCAAAATATAGGAACCTGCTACTAGGCTGCCCGTGTGAAAATAATGGGCACCCAGAGTTTAGGAAAGAAAACAATAAACTCCGGATCAGTCATGGGACTGGTATGAGTAAACAAAAGCAGTTGCATTTAAATAAAACAAGATTTATAAAAGAATTTTCGGAATGCTTTTAAAAATGGAACTACCATAAGACCTCCCGCCACACACACAATGCAAACGCAGAATTGGAGGAGATTTCTTCTTATGATAGTTAAATATGCTTGATACGAGAAAAGAAATTCTTTGATATTGTACTAGTGCATAGTGAAGTAAATCATTTCGAAAATAGAATATTAATCTTAGCCAGCATAGGTACCATTATATTATGCCTACTATAGCTGTCACCTGAGGTGACAGGTTATAAAACTAAAACCGTACAAGGCTCGTATTGTTTCTTTGGATTTCCAACAAATGGTCAGGCCAAGGAACTTCCCATTGCCACATGAGAACGCCTCTGGAAAGACGTCCCCGAGAACCAAACCGGATCTCTACCAACACAAAGCCGGGTTACCCCTAACTGGGTAACTACTGACACGAGTATGCCATCTCCCGGTCGTAACCAACCTTTAACCGGGGCCCCAGCAACAAATCACAAAATCATATATATATATATATATATATATATATATCTGCGATATCAACATAAGTTAAGTATCTGGGCTCCATACCATGATACCACTTCTATCCAGAAGGAAATGCACATACCCTAAGGGGTGTTACCCCCAATAACCTTGCTGCATCTTTCCTGTTTCGACCATTTCGGGGTGTGAGGTCCGACGAAGTCACGTCCACAAAAACACACTTTATATAAAAGCCGTGTTTTGGGTCAACAAATGATCATAGAAATGATCATCAAGATAGACGATCAAATAAATGATCCTATCCAAATGATCAGCACAATGATCATTTCACAGCAACACTCAGCATGTCACATTACCAAATTGGGAACATATCGCTAATAACCTTCAACTACATAACCTCTGAGCTCGTACGTCTCAGAGAAGGGTGTTAAGCTAAGAGAATAAATTCTCCGCCACCAACAGAAATATATTTGAAAGAAATCGGCTTTATATCTCAATTTGTAATGTCAGACATACTATCCATACAAGTCTGTTCCGGGCTCGAACAGAACCGAAGGCACTTCCAAAGAAGTCCTTGCAATCCGGATATCCACAATCCTGATCGGATTCCCCATCACATATGGAGAACTCTATACCGGAGCAACTCGGTGCAGAGTCAATCGACAGATCATCCTATCGCTCTCGCAAATACCCGGTCTTCAACACCGGTCTTCAATTGCTATCCATAACGTCGAATCACATATTCGAAATGGGTTATATGACACAAAGGTCCTTTCCCGGCTAATTCAAATAGTGAGTGTCAAATTTTAAAACATGTGGATGTCATTCACAAATATTCACAGAGTCGATGTGGGTTTCGGATAACAAAACTGAAATCCGATTCCCTGTCGCATCGAAGTTTAAATGCCGTTTTACGGACAACAGGGTTTTCACATCAATACAGAACAAATCATAATCACAGTGCAATAACATGGCAATAACATCATACAGAATTTACAAACAGAACAGAGATATCAATATAAGTTAACAACAATAGTTAATTACTTCCCAATGTGATTTAAATAAATTTACCACTAAACTAATTTAATTTAATGATGAGAATTTGGATAAATAAACTAAATTTTGATTACTCAATTTATTGTTTCAAAATTTACAAATTCTTACTTACAAATTTATTTAAACACTTAATTGTTTATAAATCAATCTAATTACAAGTTTGTAAATCATTCTTAATTTCTTTTCAAAATCATTGATTAGAAATTATTTACCTTAATTATCATTTTAAACTACATTATTTATTCATTAAACAATTTTGTAAAATAATGTATCTGGATTTAATAAATTAACCATATAAATATATTTTTTTCTTGATTACTTTAAAACGATGATTTATTATTTATAATTACAATTAAATTAAATCTCAATTGACTATATTAATTTATTATTCCTTAATAAATTATCTTAATGTAACTATCAATTTTTTTTTTGAATCAATCAACTTAAATTATCAACTTAACGATTCTTAATTTACAATTTTAATTTCAATTGCTTTTATTTATTTATTATTATTAATTACAAAGTAATTTTAAATCATAAATTATTTAATTATTAATTAATTAACTTCACATTCCATTTACAAACGATCTTCATTTTATAAACAATGCTTATAAAAATTGTTTAAACTTAAGTTTTCGACAAGCTTCAACTGAATATGCTGTTCAGGTGGCCAACCCGAAGCTTCCCCGAGTCACGCCCGATAAAAACAGCACCCTACTTCGAGTTTTTAACCAACTAACCCGAGTACTAAATTTTTTTCAAAATTTGCTTAAGTTCCAAAATTAACCACGCTACAACCCAGCACAACTCGAGTCTTCCTTCGAGTCCTGCCCAGTTTTCCCCGTAGTATTTTCTTCTTCTTCCCCGCGTCTGTTCCTACTCCTCTTTTTTTTTTCTTTTCTTAAGTTTAAAACCTGTAAACTTCATTTTAAAGATTCGAGCCTATGCGACGAGAAACTCGAGTAAACTCCAAAAAAAAAAAAAACCCAGAGCCTACCCTGATCGTTCACAAATCCATCTTCTTCTCCTTCCTATTTATTTAGCTAAGCTAAACACTCACGCACTCATCATCACTGATACATTCACGTGCACGTGCACATCACCATGGCGATGCTCTGGTGAACCTCGCGACTCTCAATAGGTCGAAAATCTCACATACGCTCGAATTCAAACCTCCATTCGAAGCCATCGGTTCGAATTCAAAAAGTAGCAACTTTGCTCGTCCCTGTAACTTAAACCCACCACGCGAAAATCGCCTCTCCGCCTCGCACCGTCCACCTGAAATGTCCATACTTCCGGCCATAGCACGCTAGCCCGATGCTCTTCCATTTCCCTCAATATCATGGAGCTCGATCATTTCATTTCGACAAAATCACCATTTTTTTTCGTACTGCAACTTCCAGTTTAAACCCTATTTTGGGTTCGAACGGCAACTTCACACATTCGAAATTTTATTTAATATTTTTCTTGTCATTATGGAAGTTCAAACTCACTTCAATTCAAATTACAACATTTATCATTAACTCGATCTCTGGAAATTCAAAGAAAACGATTTTGTGTTCATGCTCGAACTGCTCTGTATATACCCAACTAAAAATCTTCATTTCTGTTGTAAAAATCATGATTTGTAATAACAATTTAAGCTATTAACTTGGATTAGCTTTTTATAATACTTGAATTTATCCAATTTCTTCTTGATTACCTGTAACCAAAGTTACAGTAGTTATATTTCTTCAAATCATGTTGAAACAGTTTTTAAAAACTTGATTACAGATTCAACTGCTTGTTTGATTGAAGACTTGTATTACTTAACAATGTTCCAATGTAAATAATTTAAATTCTTTGAATAAATGATCAAGTGCTGTGATAAATACAGAGAAGATGAAATGCAGAGCATACAAAATCCTATTTATAAACTGAAGCATATACAAACAGCTTATAAATGAAGTTTAAACTGTTTAAATAATTTTAAGCTTTTAAAGATTATTTTACTCACCTGAACAATATAGAAACAGAGAATACTTTTTTTTCTTTTTAACTGCAGTTTTGATTCTTCTTCTCTTTTCTTCTTTCAGTAATTTTGCCTTTCAACTTGTAATTTATAAAGTGACTATCTTCTTTCCTTTTTAATTTCTATCTTTGCTAAAATTTGTTTGAACGAAATAAACTAAGACAATTGCCATGTATATAAAGAGGATATGCAGGCTTATGTAAAGTACAGAGCATCATGGTGTGGTATAATTGTTTTCTACAGGCTTTGTACAGCCCATACTTTTCTCCTTCCTCCCAAAGGTGGCTGAGGAGTAAATGCATTAAATGAAGGTATGTTCTTTGTAGATGCTTGCATTTAATGAAAGTATGTAGTGAAATGTTTATGCCCCCTTTTCATGTTACACCCTTCTTATTTTATTATTAGCTAATGTTTTGTTTTTTTTATTTTTATTTTATATATGTATATGTGTTGTTTTGTTTATTTTGCTAAATGTAAGAGTTTGTTTTTATTTTATCTTATTTTCTTTTGCTTACACATTTACTGGTTTGTATATTTCTTTGCAAACTTGTTTTAGTTGTTAACTTTTAATAATTATGTGATTTTATTACAATATTTGCTTTAATTCTATTAAAAGTTTTAACTAAAAACACCAAATTTTTTTCATATTTTATTTCTTTATAACTTTTCAATTTTTATTTCAAAAAGTTCAAATATATTACTAAAATTTAAATTCATAATTTTCGGGATGTTACAATATCCCCTCCTTAAGAAAATTTCGTCCTCGAAATTGAAAGAGAGAGAACGTAAACAAAGAATAGACGAATTTATAAATAAGGAAATGACTTACAGTTTTAAGTCGAGATGTCAATTCTGCATTTGGGATATGACTTCTTTATATTCTCTTCAGTCTCCCAAGTACAGTCCTTTGGATCCCCACTCCATTTAACTTTGACCAATTTCACAATTTTGTTCCTCAATCGCTTCTCATCACGATCAACAATTTTCATCGGTTCCCTTCTAACTGCCAAGTTGGGAGTGATTTCAAGATCCTGCTGAGCAGCTTCTTCAATAATATCATCTGGATCGTGCACATATTTCTGAAGGTTAGAAATATGGAACACATCATGTACGCCAGACAACCAGCTGGGTAACTGCACTCTATATGCTAGAGAACCAATCCTTTCCAGAATAGGAAAAGGACCAATATAACGCGGTGCCAACTTTCCAGTTTTCCCGAATCTCAATACACCCCGCATCGGAGATACTTTCAGAAATACAGAATCTCTAACTTGAAATTCCAAATTTCTCCTTCGACGGTCATAATAGCTCTTCTGACGGCTCTGGGCAGTTAATAACTTCTTTCGAATAAAATTTACCTTCTCAGTGGCTTCTTTTATCATATCCGGTCCAAGAACAAGTCTGTCACCTGATTCGATCCAGCATGTAGGTGATCGACACGGACGACCATATAAAGCTTCAAAAGGAGCCATTTCTAAACTGGCCTGATAACTGTTATTATATGAGAATTCAACCAGATGCAAATGGTCCTCCCAAGAACCACCAAAATCATGAACACAAGCACGCAGTAGGTCTTCTAAAATTCGGTTAACTCTCTCAGTCTGTCCATCAGATTGCGGATGATAAGCAATACTGAAATTTAATTTCGTTCCCAATGCATCCTGAAATGCTTCCCAAAATCTACTAGTGAAGATCGGGTCACGATCACTCACTATACTACTGGGAATACCATGGAGGCGAACAATTTCCTTTATATAAATACCTGCCAAGCTTGCTGCAGTTCGAGTGGATTTAACTGGAATGAAATGAGCATTTTTGGTTAGACGATCCATAATAACCCAAATCGCTTCATTGCCTTTCTTGGTACGAGGCAATCCATCAATGAAATCCATTGATACCTGATCCCACTTCCATTTCGGTACTTCTAAAGGTTGAAGTAAACCGGCCACTTTCTCTTGGTCGCTCTTTATTTGCTGACAAGTAGCACAGCGACTCACATAAATAGATATGTCTCTCTTCATCGTTTTCCACCAGAATGTTCTTTTAACATCTCCATACATTTTGTTGACTCCTGGATGGATGCTGAATTTGGACTTGTGGCATTCGTCCAATACTTCACGTTTCAGTTCTGGAATGTCAGGGACACAAATCCTGCCTTTTAATCTAATGATTTTATTATCGTCAACTTCAAAACTCGTATCTTCACCATGACGGATTTTCTCATAAATTTGATGAAGGAACTCGTCCCCCTTTTGTTTACTGGCAATTTTCTCAAGAAGAGTAGGAGTGATAACCAGATAAGCAAGAACAGCATAACTTCTGCTCAAAGCGTCTGCAACTACATTGGCCTTTCCGGGTGTATACAGAATATCTAAGTCATATGATGCTAGAAATTCCAACCAACGTTGTTGTCGCAGATTCAGATCCTTCTGGGTGAAAAGATATTTCAAGTTTTTATGATCGGTGAATAATTCGAATTTTTCACCTAAAACAAAGAGAGTTTATTAAGTATATTTCTTTAGTTAATTTCGCAAATTATTAAGAAAGCTGAAAAGATTCTTACCCAGAAGATAGTGTCGCCATATTTTCAAAGCGAAAACAACAGCCAAAAGTTCCAAATCGTGCGTTGGGTAGTTCTTCTCATGCGGACGTAATTGTCTACTCGCGTAGGCAACTACCTTTCCATTTTGCATTAATACTGCACCTACCCCTTCACCACATGCATCAGTATAGACAGATAAGCCTTGGTTCCCGTTAACAATAGTGAGAACAAGAGCAGTGGTCAATCTCTTTTTCAACTCTTGAAAAACTTCCTCACATCTTGAAGTCCAAATGAACTTTGCATTCTTCATTGTTAACTTAGTCAGCGGACTAGCTAACTTAGAAAAATCTTGAACGAATTTCCGATAATAGCCTGCTAAACCCAAAAAGCTTCGAACTTCTCTTGGAGTAGTGGGTTGTTTCCAATCAAGAATAGCGGAAATTTTGCTAGGATCTACTGAAATTCCTTCTTCATTAATAATATGGCCAAGGAATTTGACTTCATTGACCCAGAAGTGGCATTTGGAAAATTTTGCATATAGAACATTTCTCCTCAAAATTTCTAAGACAATTCTAAGATGCTCGGCATGCCCTTCTTTAGTCTTAGAATAGATCAAAATATCATCAATGAATACTAGTACAAATTTATTCAGAACTTCCTGAAACACATGAGTCATGAGATCTACGAAGTATGCTGGAGCATTGGTTAGCCCGAAAGGCATAACTAACCATTCATAGAACATATTAGGACCTCTGAAAGCAGTCAAATGGACACAATCTTCGGCGATTCGTAATTGATGGAATCCTTGGGCTAAATCCATCTTTGAAAAGAAACGAGCGCCATGAAGTTGGTCGAATAGATCATCAATTCTGGGCAGTGGAAATTTATTCTTGAGAGTTTGTTTATTTAGATCACGGTAATCTACACACAATCTCAAAGATCCGTCTGATTTGGCAACAAATACGACGGCTGAACCCCATTCAGAAACACTGGGTCGAATTAATCCTTTTGCTAGTAGCTCATTAGTTTGATGAACCAATTCAATCTTTTCCCTGGGTGCCATCCTGCGACTTGCGTGGACAACAGGACGAGTATTAGGTACAAGATCGATTCGGAATTCTATTACTCGATGAGGAGGTAAAGATTTCACTTCTTCAAATACGTCGGAAAAATCCCGAACAATAGGTATAGACTGCAAAGTGGGTTCAAGATTTCCCAAAGTATATATCAATCTGTCGCTCCTTGGACTTGGATTCTCACAAGAGATTTCAATAAAATTTCCAAGGCTTGTTTTGATTAAAACTGTCCGATTACTACACTCCAATCTAGCATCGTATCTCGATAACCAGTTCATACCGAGTAAGATTTCAAATTCGTCAAATTCGAGGACATAAAGGTTGATAGGAAATTTATAGCTAGCATATGAAATAGGAACTCTCTTACAATATGAATTAAGATTTGCGGGACCTCCAACCGGATTTTTCACGCAAATAAGATCGTCAGCAAATTTAGTTTCAAGTCCTAATTCATTTACGGTTTGTTGGGAGATAAAGCTATGTGAAGCTCCTGTATCAAATAAAACTCTAACAGTTCTATTATTAATAGTAAGGTTACCTTCCAAAACACTTTTCCCTTTGTCAGCTTTTGAAGATGAGGGGTCCTCCTTTATCGTGAAAACTTTTGCCACCTGCGCTGGCTTCATCACTGGGCAATCTTTAACTAAATGTCCCGGTTTATGACAATTGTAACATTCTCTAACTGGTTTCTTCGGTTTTGGGCAGTCATTTGAATAGTGGCCTTTCTCTTTGCAGTTGTAACAAGTGACATTTTCTGTTGCTCTTCCTTGAATGTTCCTCTTCTTCTCATTGCCTTGCCAAGGTTTCTTGCCTCCGAATTTTCGCTTTTTATAATTCTGACTACCTGAATTACCTTTCTCCATAGTTGCTTCTTGTATATCAAGAGTAGCGTACCTGTACCCCATATCTACTAAATCCGAAAAAGATTCTTTAACATGACCCGTCATTCTTCCATGATATTTCTGGTTCATTCCCCGGATAAACCTTTCGTTTTTCTTCAGAGGTGTATTTAGCAATTCTGGGCCAAACCGAGATAGTTCACTGAATTTATTCAAGTATTCTTCAAACGACAAACTTCCTTGCTTCAAATCCAGAAATTCCTGATACATTCTGGAAACTCCCGCCGATGGCATGTAACGTTTCTCAAACACTTCTTTAAAACGATCCCAAGTAAATTCTTCCTCGGGTTCATCTATAATGATGGTTTCCCACCAAGCTGAAGCTTCTCCTTGGAGTTGCCAAGAAGCTATAAGTCTTTTCTGCTCATCCTGCAATTTTAGCCCTTTAAAAATCTTTTCACACGATCTTACCCAAGCTTGAGCGTCAATAATTGACTCCTTGCCACTAAATGGTTTGCCACCAAGCTTTTCAAATTTCTTATATAATTCAGCCAAGTCCGGCTGCTGCTGAATTTCTATTACTGCTTCTGCGGCTGCGGGAATTTGATTTGGTGCTGCAGCATTGCCTTGACCCCTAACTCTTCTTCTGCGTCCACTTATTTTCACTATCTGATATTAGTAAGAAAATTGATTCAGATATACAGACGAAATATCTTAAGGAATATCAGCAGTAAAAAGAAATAGACTAAGAAATTTCAAAGTTTCAATTTTGATTATACTCATTCTAGGGTATACTTCACCCTATCTCTAATGAGCCATCTAATGTGTTATACTTCGTAGCTAAAGTTCTTACTCAACCAACAGCTTTGATACCAATTTGTGACGACCCAAACTCGATGTCCAATAAACGACATCAAATTCGCATCGCCGGAGCTTATAACAACAATTAGATGAATATAAAACAGCGGAACAGAATCAATATCATAAATAACATCACTGTTACAACATCAACATAATATCCATACTGCAACAGAGTACATAATACATACACTACAACTCTAAATACAACATCATGATAATACAACAGTGATCATATATCCAAAAATTCTCAAACGAGAGAGATGATTACGAACTCCCAAAAGCTAAACACCTGTAATCTCCAAAAGCTCCTAAGATAAGAGCTCCAAAATACTGCTACTCCAAAATATAGGAACCTGCTACTAGGTTGCCCGTGTGAAAATAATGGGCACCCAGAGTTTAGGAAAGAAAACAATAAACTCCGGATCAGTCATGGGACTGGTATGAGTAAACAAAAGCAGTTGCATTTAAATAAAACAAGATTTATAAAAGAATTTTCGGAATGCTTTTAAAAATGGAACTACCATAAGACCTCCCGCCACACACACAATGCAAACGCAGAATTGGAGGAGATTTGTTCTTATGATAGTTAAATATGCTTGATACGAGAAAAGAAATTCTTTGATATTGTACTAGTGCATAGTGAAGTAAATCATTTCGAAAATAGAATATTAATCTTAGCCAGCATAGGTACCATTATATTATGCCTACTATAGCTGTCACCTGAGGTGACAGGTTATACAACTAAAACCGTACAAGGCTCGTATTGTTTCTTTGGATTTCCAACAAATGGTCAGGCCAAGGAACTTCCTATTGCCACATGAGAACGCCTCTGGAAAGACGTCCCCGAGAACCAAACCGGATCTCTACCAACACAAAGCCGGGTTACCCCTAACTGGGTAACTACTGACACGAGTATGCCATCTCCCGGTCGTAACCAACCTTTAACCGGGGCCCCAGCAACAAATCACAAAATCATATATATATATATATATATATATATATATATCTGCGATATCAACATAAGTTAAGTATCTGGGCTCCATACCATGATACCACTTCTATCCAGAAGGAAATGCACATACCCTAAGGGGTGTTACCCCCAATAACCTTGCTGCATCTTTCCTGTTTCGACCATTTCGGGGTGTGAGGTCCGACGAAGTCACGTCCACAAAAACACACTTTATACAAAAGCCGTGTTTTGGGTCAACAAATGATCATAGAAATGATCACCAAGATAGACGATCAAATAAATGATCCTATCCAAATGATCAACACAATGATCATTTCACAGCAACACTCAGCATGTCACATTACCAAATTGGGAACATATCGCTGTAACCTTCAACTATATAACCTCTGAGCTCGTACGTCTCAGAGAAGGGTGTTAAGCTAAGAGAATAAATTCTCCGCCACCAACAGAAATATATTTGAAAGAAATCGGCTTTATATCTCAATTTGTAATGTCAGACATACTATCCATACAAGTCTGTTCCGGGCTCGAACAGAACCGAAGGCACTTCCAAAGAAGTCCTTGCAATCCGGATATCCACAATCCTGATCGGATTCCCCATCACATATGGAGAACTCTATACCGGAGCAACTCGGTGCAGAGTCAATCGACAGATCATCCTATCGCTCTCGCAAATACCCGGTCTTCAACACCGGTCTTCAATTGCTATCCATAACGTCGAATCACATATTCGAAATGGGTTATATGACACAAAGGTCCTTTCCCGGCTAATTCAAATAGTGAGTGTCAAATTTTAAAACATGTGGATGTCATTCACAAATATTCACAGAGTCGATGTGGGTTTCGGATAACAAAACTGAAATCCGATTCCCTGTCGCATCGAAGTTTAAATGTCGTTTTACGGACAACAGGGTTTTCACATCAATACAGAACAAATCATAATCACAGTGCAATAACATGGCAATAACATCATACAGAATTTACAAACAGAACAGAGATATCAATATAAGTTAACAACAATAGTTAATTACTTCCCAATGTGATTTAAATAAATTTACCACTAAATTAATTTAATTTAATGATGAGAATTTGGATAAATAAACTAAATTTTGATTACTCAATTTATTGTTTCAAAATTTACAAATTCTTACTTACAAATTTATTTAAACACTTAATTATTTATAAATCAATCTAATTACAAGTTTGTAAATCATTCTTAATTTCTTTTCAAAATCATTGATTAGAAATTATTTACCTTAATTATCATTTTAAACTACATTATTTATTCATTAAACAATTTTGTAAAATAATGTATCTGGATTTAATAAATTAACCATATAAATATTTTTTTTCTTGATTACTTTAAAACGATGATTTATTATTTATAATTACAATTAAATTAAATCTCAATTGACTATATTAATTTATTATTCCTTAATAAATTATCTTAATGTAACTATCAATTTTTTTTTTGAATCAATCAACTTAAATTATCAACTTAACGATTCTTAATTTACAATTTTAATTTCAATTGCTTTTATTTATTTATTATTATTAATTACAAAGTAATTTTAAATCATAAATTATTTAATTATTAATTAATTAACTTCACATTCCATTTACAAACGATCTTCATTTTATAAACAATGCTTATAAAAATTGTTTAAACTTAAGTTTTCGACAAGCTTCAACTGAATATGCTGTTCAGGTGGCCAACCCGAAGCTTCCCCGAGTCACGCCCGATAAAAACAGCACCCTGCTTCGAGTTTTTAACCAACTAACCCGAGTACTAAATTTTTTTCAAAATTTGCTTAAGTTCCAAAATTAACCACGCTACAACCCAGCACAACTCGAGTCTTCCTTCGAGTCCTGCCCAGTTTTCCCCGTAGTATTTTCTTCTTCTTCCCCGCGTCTGTTCCTACTCCTTTTTTTTTTCTTTTCTTAAGTTTAAAACCTGTAAACTTCATTTTAAAGATTCGAGCCTATGCGACGAGAAACTCGAGTAAACTCCAAAAAAAAAAACCCAGAGCCTACCCTGATCGTTCACAAATCCATCTTCTTCTCCTTCCTATTTATTTAGCTAAGCTAAACACTCACGCACGCATCATCACTGATACATTCACGTGCACGTGCACATCACCATGGCGATGCTCTGGTGAACCTCGCGACTCTCAACAGGTCGAAAATCTCACATACGCTCGAATTCCAACCTAATCGGTTCGAATTCAAAAAGTAGCAACTTTGCTCGTCCCTGTAACTTAAACCCACCACGCAAAAATCGCCTCTCCGCCTCGCACCGTCCACCTGAAATGTCCATACTTCCGGCCATAGCACGCTAGCCCGATGCTCTTCCATTTCCCTCAATATCATGGAGCTCGATCATTTCATTTCGACAAAATCACCATTTTTTTTTCGTACTGCAACTTCCAGTTTAAACCCTATTTTGGGTTCGAACGGCAACTTCACACATTCGAAATTTTATTTAATATTTTTCTTGTCATTATGGAAGTTCAAACTCACTTCAATTCAAATTACAACATTTATCATTAACTCGATCTCTGGAAATTCAAAGAAAACGATTTTGTGTTCATGCTCGAACTGCTCTGTATATACCCAACTAAAAATCTTCATTTCTGTTGTAAAAATCATGATTTGTAATAACAATTTAAGCTATTAACTTGGATTAGCTTTTTATAATACTTGAATTTATCCAATTTCTTCTTGATTACCTGTAACCAAAGTTACAGTAGTTATATTTCTTCAAATCATGTTGAAACAGTTTTTAAAAACTTGATTACAGATTCAACTGCTTGTTTGATTGAAGACTTGTATTACTTAACAATGTTCCAATGTAAATAATTTAAATTCTTTGAATAAATGATCAAGTGCTGTGATAAATACAGAGAAGATGAAATGCAGAGCATACAAAATCCTATTTATAAACTGAAGCATATACAAACAGCTTATAAATGAAGTTTAAACTGTTTAAATAATTTTAAGCTTTTAAAGATTATTTTACTCACCTGAACAATATAGAAACAGAGAATACTTTTGTTTCTTTTTAACTGCAGTTTTGATTCTTCTTCTCTTTTCTTCTTTCAGTAATTTTGCCTTTCAACTTGTAATTTATAAAGTGACTATCTTCTTTCCTTTTTAATTTCTATCTTTGCTAAAATTTGTTTGAACGAAATAAACTAAGACAATTGCCATGTATATAAAGAGGATATGCAGGCTTATGTAAAGTACAGAGCATCATGGTGTGGTATAATTGTTTTCTACAGGCTTTGTATAGCCCATACTTTTCTCCTTCCTCCCAAAGGTGGCTGAGGAGTAAATGCATTAAATGAAGGTATGTTCTTTGTAGATGCTTGCATTTAATGAAAGTATGTAGTGAAATGTTTATGCCCCCTTTTTATGTTACAGCCTTCTTATTTTATTATTAGCTAATGTTTTGTTTTTTATTTTATTTTATTTATTTTATATATGTATATGTGTTGTTTTGTTTATTTTGCTAAATGTAAGAGTTTGTTTTTATTTTATCTTATTTTCTTTTGCTTACACATTTACTGGTTTGTATATTTCTTTGCAAACTTGTTTTAGTTGTTAACTTTTAATAATTATGTGATTTTATTACAATATTTGCTTTAATTCTATTAAAAGTTTTAACTAAAAACACCAAATTTTGTTCATATTTTATTTCTTTATAACTTTTCAATTTTTATTTCAAAAAGTTCAAATATATTACTAAAATTTAAATTCATAATTTTCGGGATGTTACACCTAGAATTAGCAGCGACAGCCCTTGCAATGGATATTTCATAACGAAGAGATTATTGCTACTGGGTGGATGTTAGGATTTTAATCCCAAACGATCAAGAAGGTCCATCACTATGAAAATCCTAAATATCAATACCATCAATAACCTGCCCAATCGAACATATATACATTAGTCCAAAGTGGTTATCAGATAAATCCGATCCCAGTCTCTTCGCACCAACAATGCAAAAGCATTCCTCAACCTTACACAGAAACTAAGTCTCATAGACTTATCACGTCTCCAACTTTCAACTTGCTATCCTTCGACCAAGAAGGAAGCTCGATAGATTGGAGTAGTACTACGCACTACATGAATTAACTTCCTCAATACAAATGATAATTAAGCCTACATAGATGGCTACGTACTAAGTGTATGACTACATAGTTCCCACATCATGTCAAGAACTAAAATGGCCAAATTTGATAGTCGGTTATTTAACTATCAAAGCAAAAAACAAACATTTAGCATCACGCAATCACTAGGCCCTTTTTAATTGATCTTTTATTAATTAAATCACTTTCCAAATATTCACTTCAAATTAACTTTAAAAAGATATAACTCCAAAACCATTTCAATCTTCTATATTGGAAAACATTTCCATATACTTATTTAATAATAAGTAATTCACAAATTAATTTATTTTCAACACTTAGAAAATATTACATATACTTAAATCATGATTAAGTATATACTTCATTCTTTAAGGAAAACATTCTCTTAAAAATATTTATTTGGGTCAAAATGAATGTTGCGTAAAATATCATTACGACAACCCAAAATCATTAGTATAGGGATTCAATAATTAGATAGATATATAAATCTCATATACTATACAAAACATCTCCTTTCGAAAATCATTTAATATAACAACAGTGCTATAGTACATGCTTTCCTTGCTTCTCAAAACCGTCTATTTCAATAATGAATGTTGAAATCTATGTATTCTATACTTAACACATTTTAAAACATCTTCAAACCATTTAACTTCATTTAAAAGATCACTTTTCAAAAAATTCATTAAAATTAAAAAGATTATTCACTGTCCCAAAATTGCGAATATAATTCTCTTATCCAAACTCATTACTTCTACAAATTTATTAAAGGATTACCCACTATTCAAAATCGCGAATATAATTCTCTTGTCCAAATTCATTACTTCTACATATTTATTAAAGGATTATCCACTGTTCAAAATCATGAACATCTCTCCTTTAATAAATTTCCATATTTAACTTATTAAAATAACTTGATTTCACATTTATAAAACAATGTTTATAAATTCCATATTTATTTTAATAAAACTTCCACTTATAAAATCCCGTTATTAACAAATTCTAGTTATATTCTCATTTATATGCCAAAATCCAAATTAAGTTAATTCACTTATAATTCTCTTATTTACAAAATTTGTTCATTTTATAACATCATCAATTCATAAATCTATAAATCTTATTTACTTATAAGATTTATTTATAACTTCATTTCAAACTTATAAAACTCCTTTATAATTTCAGTATTTTTATTTATGAAATATCAATTTTATAAATCTTATATATAAACCATTATAAAAAATTCAAAAATCTCAATCTAAACTCTTCTACCAAATAGTTCACTTCATATTTCAAAAAATCACATTTTAATTATATTTCACAAAAATCATAATTTTTATAACATAAAAATTATGACATTTATTTGTTTAAAATAATTCATTTCCTTAATTATTCAAAAATTAACAAAACATCCATTTTCAATATCACTTGAAAATCCTTTTTAAATTTTAAATCATCACTTTAGTATTTTAAAATTTCTAAAAATAGGCCCAATGCTACAACAGTAGTAAATACATCAATCACAGCATCCAATTCATCATATATCACATAATAACAACATATATCATAATATTTGTAAATAAAACCAATACTGCTGAGGAATCCAGTTAGATCCCTCCAACCTATCACGAGCAAAAAATATACATATTAGAAAATATATACAATGCCCACTTCGAGGCAGAAGTGTGTATAAAGGGTCATCCGCTCATACACGGGAACGTATAAGGTCTCATCTGCTCCAATAGGCATGAATATATCCAAATACTAATCAATATATATATATATATATATATATATAATATCATATATCATCCAAACAATCATCAAACAACATAAATAAATTTATTCTCACTTATGTAAAAAATATAAGCGAGTCAGAAAGAGAGAGCTGTACTCATTTTGGTTCCAATAGTAGTTGCAGTATTTTATTCTGAATAAAATTAAACGAGCTTTTAATTTTACCCAAAATTTACACTAGCTCTAATCATCTCCAAATTAACTCTAAAATGTAATGCTCATCGATATGATCCCAGTGCAAATTGTTTCGTCAAAAACAGACCTCGTATGAAGAAGTTATGCAATTTTAATGTTTATACAAATTTAAATATATAATTAATTTCTATTTCTTTTATTTTTTTATTTAAAAACCTCTGGAAAATATGAGCCATATTTCTTCACCATCAAATCCTAGCCGTTGTTATCATCTTCTTCCCCTCTTCGTTCATCACCGATAAAGCCCAATAACCGCCATCGAAACCTAATTGTTGTGGCCTCCACGTTTAATTTGACGACGATCAGACAACACCGTTCGAATGCCCATGCTCCACTCCACCTTCGGCCGTGACCTGGCCAAGCTCGGTCATCTATTAGCCTTGAAAATTGTGTGCCAATACCGGCCGTTTGAACTTGATTTTCCATTGATCCAACGTGTTGTAGCCGATCACAGCCGTTGGATATGAAGATCTCGCGATCCTCTACAACTTTCATTTAGGTATCGAAGGCTAAAAGTGTTTGGTTTGAGAGATAATCGAGGAGGAAAGAAACAAAATTCTGGCCATTGGATTTAATGGCGGCTAGGGCTTGGGATTAGGGTTTGAGTGAAACAGAAAATGCCGAGGTCCTTTTATATAAAATTTTGCGACACTATTCATCCGAAAATTTTCCAAACTGCAAACGAAGCGTGTCGCATGACATTTATAATGTTTTACCCCTATTCCAAACATAATGAAATATATATCGAAAGCCAATTTGATCATATTGGAAGATAGGTTTTCGAATCGACTTATCTAAATTTAAAATTTCTTAAATAAATTTCTACGTGTTTCAGCTTGCCACGACTAAACTGTAAATGCAACCGACACGAAATTTGAAATCCCACAATAATATAATATTACGAATCCAATGAAACTAGTTTGGTCGAAATCCGAGAGTGTGTCAAAAATGACTATTTTTACACATTAATTAAATATTAAAATATTCAACTTCTATTAATCAACTTTTAAATCAATTTTAAAAGTTCTCTAACATCATTCTAATTCAAACAGAAATTAATTTAACTTTATAAATCATTTTTATTCATATTAAATTAAAATTCTAATTATTTCTGCAATTTCAAATATTAAATTAGAAATTTAATTGTCCAAATAAATTGTTATATTCAAAATATAAGTTATTCAACTTATAAAATTAACTTATGAATATTTAAAATCAATTAAATGTACCAATTCTGAATGACCGAAACTCTGGGTCGTCACCTAAGTATGAGAAATCTATGATTGAATGTTTGTAATATACTTTATATAAGAAATTAATCAAAATGTCTCTTTCTTCAATCACCATCCAAAATAAGGTTATTAACTCTTTATTTTCCTTCAATAGAGCATCGTACTGGAGACGCGCTTTTCTTTAATAAAGTGGCCGCTCTCTGAAATTTAAAAGACGCAAGTGTAGAGGTACTCCTATCGAGTCTGTGATTATTCTTGGACAAGGCAGTATGCTCCATTATTAATTTATCTAATTCCCTATATAGCTTGTTAATTTTTTTCTCTCAAGTTTTGTACTATAGGGAAATTTTGACTTCTTCTTTATCCAAAATAAATGATGTATCACTAACTGTATCTACTAAGAATAAAACATTTAAATAGAGAAGCCCATACCTAAAAAACTAGGATAGAAACTTGAGGAACTTGTTCTTTCCCTGAAAGACCCTCATAATGGACAAGAACAATTTCCT
Source organism: Allium cepa (assembly GCA_030765085.1). Lineage (NCBI taxonomy): Eukaryota > Viridiplantae > Streptophyta > Magnoliopsida > Asparagales > Amaryllidaceae > Allium > Allium cepa. The sequence continues at coordinate 847,815,813 of CM060943.1, forward strand.
CCAAAGGAGCATTTGGTCCAAGAGATGATGGAGGTTTATCTTTATGGGTTGATGGTTCCTTTTCAAGGGATTTGGTTGAACCGCCATCATCCTCTTTAGCATCAGAGTGACCTTCCATGTCTCCTTCATGGCCTTGACCTCCAAGAGGATTGTCATGGTTATCATCATCATCATCAGTATCCCATTTCATATGGTCATCGTCCTCCTTCTCATCGAGATCTTTATTTTGGTCCTCCTCCTCCTCAGAGTCAGACTCAATGTCAAATGATGGAGGGGTCGAAAGAGAGAGCTTTCTTAAAGCCAATCGTCCCCTCTTCACTCTTAGACTCGGAGCACTGCTTAACTCGCTCAATTTTGTCCATGACTCTTTTGTCTCTGGTCGGATGAAGTGAAGGAAAACCAAAGTTAGGACACTTATCATGATTATCGATATAAGCAGTATGAAGGCATCCTCGTAATAGTTCATCATCATAGGCCCCAGGGTGGATCGAAGAAATCAGAAACATGCTTTTGGAAGTTGGAGAGAGTTTGAACAACAAGTTTAAGCGAAAGTCTAGACCTCTTGAGCTTGTCTCCCAACAATGTATTCTTGGAAATTAAGCAAGCCTTCTCATCATCCGAGTCTTTTAGAGCAAGCTCCCTTGCAAATTTCTCATCGGAGGTAAGCCGATGAGCTTACCTCTCTGCTTCAAGGTCAGCTTCAACCTTGGAAAGAGAAGCCTTAATTTGTTCCAACTTGAAATAAGATTCATTTCGAGCGGTTGTTAGTGAAGATATTTGACTTTTTAACTCGGCATTTTCCTCCTGAAGGTTGGAGGATCCAACGGAAAGTTTGGAGACATGCTCGTTGAGGGAAACCCAATTCCTGGAAATTTATGACAAGAGAAGAAACTCCGGTTAACAATTAGAAAGACCCAATGATAATAGAATTAATTGGATAGGAGCTTACCAAGAGTTGTTGCTCCATGAGAGAGCAATGATTTTCCACCAAGTTTGGATTAAAAGATGGCAGAGAAATGGCGGTAAAGGATTTCGACTGAAGAATACACTTAACAAGATCAACAAAATAATTTGGCAAGGAAGTGGAAGATGATGATTCTGGAAGAGTATGAGACTTAAAAGGAGTCCCAAAAAGAGAAATTTGCATTTGTGTCAATGCAGCTTGTGAAACGGAAATTGAAATATGTGGAATGGGAGCAGGAGAAGGAGGAATTGGCTCCATAATATTTTCTAAATCGTCCACAACTAGACTTTCCAAATCTTTCTCAGGAGATATGTCCTCTTCTCCCTCATCAACATCGATGATCTTTGTTATTTTGGTTGGAGGGGTCTCCTTAGGAGCCACTGTTAGTCTTCTTTTCAAGGATTTCTTGGATCTAGCAAAAAAGGCCATAACTTGGGTGACATCCGTGGATGAGGAAGGAGGAGCAACTTCCCTTAAAGGTACGACGACCTTGGGGAGAGCTATAACGAATACCAAAAATTATAAATCAGATAAAGAAAATTCGAGAATTCTATGGAAAGAGAACACTAAGTTAATGAGATACCTAAAGTGTAAGAACCAATAGGTGACATGAAGTAAAATGATCAGCATTGCCCAAAGAATAGAAGAGTTTCCCCCGAAAGGTGCACATAATGGTAGGTGGAGTGCCAAGAATCTTTTGACTAGCTGGTAACAAGAATACTTCCTTAAATTTAAAAGGGTCAAAAGTATCATCCTTCTCCTGAGATGTTTCAAAGCGGTAGTTAATGAGTTGATAACTTCTTGGTCTGCATTACTGAGTGTTTTAGAAGGCTCGCTTGAAAAGATTAAAAGATTAGTTAACACGAAGCATAGAGGAAAGCAAAGTTGGCATTGAAATGAACTTATGAGGAGAAGCATAGGCCCTGTGGATATCTCGAAGCACTAGACCAAGAAGAATTGGTTCTCCCAATCCTTAGACTTGTTAATGATGTCCAATATCAGTTTCTTATATGCATTCACCCTCTAAATCTGCTTGTTGGACTTGCTTGACCTTGCCAATTTGGTCAAGGAAGCTAAAATTTCAGGGTCAAGCGAAGGAAGTCCAGACTCTAGCGCTAGCATTTCAAGAGACAGAAGATAGGTATACATGTTAGACGAGAGTTGTATCAGAGAAACTCCAATTTAAGACAAGAAGGAATGCAGAAATACAGAAAATGGAAGGAAACCACCATGCCATATGTGAATGGCGGTGAATGCGAAGTGCCCCGCTAGAGGGTTGTCAATAGTATCGATGGAGTTGGGAGGAATGGCTTAAACTCCGGTGATGCCAAACTCTTTTAAAATGGCGTCTACTTCACTCTGAGTTTCAATGAGAGAATGCATGGCAACGGCTTCAACTTTTGGGGAACTCATTGTTCTAACAGGTGAAAAAGTTCTAATTAAATGCCTTTAGCCAATCATAGATTCAGATGGCTATCAAGAAAATAAAAGTAGGAAAATCTGCTTAGATAGTTTAGGCATGAAAATATACACAAAGCTAGTTTAAGCTTTCGACAATGCTGAAGGTTTTGTGAAAACCTGGGCCCATTGCCCCATTGCAAGTATAACCTAAAGTTGAACGTAAGACCTTTCGACGTGAATAAAATTGGAAATCTAAAATTTCCTAAATAGGAAAACATGAATGTTGTTAACATTGTAGAAAGGTCTAATCAGAGGTGTTAAAATACGTCTTTAAGATTAAAGGATTTCAATCTTGTCAAAGGAATGTAGGCGAAAGGTTTAAACTCTCTAATCTTGTCGAAAGTTCATGGTTGAAAGGTTTAGCCATGATTTTACCTAGCCTTCCGACCACAATGATAAGGTGATGTCAAAACACCTTCCGACGTCTTCAAAAGTTGCAGAAGGGGTAAACCTAACTTTTGTCGCCCTAATTTCTTTCAAAGGGGTAGGAAAGTCATTTTGCATCACCTAATTGTGTGCTAGTAGGGCCCAAGTTACCATATTGGGTTTTAGAAAACCACGCCCAATAATAAATGCATTTTCAAATTTTTCTTGAAGTACAAGCAAAATGAACCTGTTAGCAAAAATTACCCTCATTTGAAATCGAATTAGCTCAATTCCGAAGTATAGTATAACGTTGTCAGTAAAAAAATCAATCTTGAAAAGTCAAAGGTTGGATTTAGATGTTTGGAAATAAAATTAAACCCTATAAGGGTAGTTTCCTGCGGCAATCACCACCGATCTAGAATCTACAACCACAGATAAAGTTTATCCAAAAACTAATTTAATGCAAAAAGGAATTTATAAAAAAACACAATTTGATTTCAAATTCGGGAAATTGGAAATCTGATTAGAAACTAATAAGGAGAAAATTAAACTAAAATTTATGAAGAAAATTCAAAGAATACCTTGGTGCAGTGATTTGAGATCTTGAAATTTTTGAGAATTCCTTTACTTGTTTGCGGTACTTTTAATTTCACGCAAGAGTGGAAGAAAGAGAAGGAGTAGGTTAATTAAAGAAAAGTCGCCCAAATTCTCGACCGTCAGATTAGATTTAGGTGGACATGCTGGATCGATGTGAGAAGATCAAGAGGTAGAAAATTTTGAAGCTTTCGGCAAAGATGACTTGAAAAGTCAAGAGCATCCCTTCGAATGGAGGGGCAAATGTTACAATAAAAACTAACCTTCCGGCTAAGGTGAAGAGTCTTTAAACAAGTAAGAAAAAGAAAGGCACAGCTCAAACCTTCCGAAACTCCCAAAGGGATGCAGTCGTGGAAATTCACTAACATAAAACCTTTCGAAGGTGCCGAAAGGTTCCGTCTCTAGTATCCAAGGAGTTCGAAGGGGAAGAAGGAGTCAAAGCAAGCGTAAGCAGCTACTTAATGACCTATCCGAAAGCAAACCAAGCGTTTCGAACCGGTTGAGAAACATATAAGACACCTATCGATAACGTCGAATGGTTTGTGAAAAAGGCAACGTTCATGAGTTAGAAAAGAGTAATGAAGCAACCTTCCAACAAGGTCGAAAGGTTTACAACTGTAAATAGAGGGTGATCTTCTGGCTCAGCTGAAGCCATGAGGCCGAAAGGAGGGCCGCCCACATCCATAAATAGGACCCAAGGATCCCGGTATTGGGGGTCGATTTCCCCCCATCTTATTCTTGTAATATAAAGAGAGAGGTGTTGTAACCCTAATTGGGAATCGATTTGGGGATTTATAAAAGTGCCGATCTTGAATAAAATGGGGAAATTTTATGTTCTGTCAAATTACTTATTGTTTTGCTTAAATCTTTGTTAGATTAACTCATATTTTCAAGATTAACTGCATCGGAAGGTTCTTGCCGATAAGGTCAGAAATTTAATTGTTCAAGCAATGACTTCGATCCTTAAACATCATCAACTCTTCAACCCTAACCTTTCGACAAGGTTGACAGCGGGCCTGAATCAACATTAGTAGTAACCTTCTGAAGTCATCAGCTTTATGGTCTAAGTCCCTCAACTAAGTCGATGGTTCTTTATATTTTAACAACGCTAAAACCTTCCGCAATTACTAGCCGAATGACACAACCTTTCGGCAAAGCCTAAGTGAAGGAATGAAAGGCTTAACCCAACAGTGGGCATTCACATACCTTTCGACAAAGTTAAAACCAATTTGATATAAGCAATCAAACCTTTTGGCAAGGTCAAAAGCACCTATATACCACATAGGAATTTAATGTCTAACCTATTTCTAAAGAGATTTGTCATCCAAGCCTTCCGACGATATTAAAAATTAGCTCAAAAGGAATAAATTTGGTTAACAATCATTCATACTGCAAAGAAAAACTCCACGAAACCTTCTACAAGTTCTACTAAGGAAAAAAATTCACTATTTGGAGGAACAAACCTTTCGACTACGCCGAAAGGTCCATATTAAAAATCGCAGCTAGTAAAGCTAAGTGCGAAGGCAATTCTTAGTGACATCTTACCCTCTATCTAAACTATCCATCCTATTTCTGTTCAAGTGTCTTTTGGGGCGTTGACCATAAATTTGGTTAATAGAAGCATAACTTCTAAACCATTCGAAAATACCCCTTTTGAAACCATTGAAGGTTACACTTCGGAATCATTGAAAGTCCTCCTTTCAAAATCATTGAAGGTTACCCTTCGAAACCGATACCTTTCGAAGCCATTGGGTTTATATTCAAAATAACATTTTTGGGTCAAAGTGAACATAAGCAAAAGCATCTCTTTCGAAACCATTCTTCATTTCATAAAAGTATTGTGGAAACATGATAGTGTCGAAAGCATTAAAATATCTAGGTAAAACAATTGAAGCTTGGCTTCGAACCCCTTTCGAAACCCCTAACTCCTTTAGAAATCAGTGGGAAGTGGCTTATATTTATAAAAACAAACCATACCTTTCGACATCATTGATGTCCTCAATACCATTGAAAGGCATCAAATCACAGAATTGTTTCGACTTGGTCAAAACTACCCCTTCCGACGGCTCCAATAAAAATCTAAGTAACTCCTTCGGAAGCTACTACTTTAAAACAAAGGCGGAGGCTCTCATTCGAAAGCTTCTTTTGAAATACCCTTTCGAAACCATTGGTTTCGACAACTACGAAACCCTTTTATAAACAGGCATGCACTTTTCTTTTAAAACAAAACAAAGAAACCGACCCCTTCGGAAGCCACGTTTCGACACCGTACCTTCTGCCTTTCTCCAATCCACTACATACCATCTAAATGATACCATGGGTATTGGTTTATTAGTTTTTGACCTAGAAGGTTTCGACTAGGGTGGAGTCGGAAACTTTGGGTCGAGAGGTCCTCCTAAAGAAGGCGTAACCCACTTTTCTGAGCAAAAGGCTAATTTTACTAAATAAAGTAAGCTTTTTGTAACTAACTTGCCCACTTGTAAACATATGATTGATTACGTTAAACTTTCAAATTATTTTACTAAAATTTTCCGCATTTTCTTAGATCTAAAACTAAACAACATTTAACAAATAGGCCCTTCCTATTAACAAAACAATTAAATCATTTAGGTCCTCTTTTTAAAATAATTTAATTTCCATACTAAATCAGCAAGTAAAAATCCCCAAAAATTCCAGAAATTTACTTTAATCATGTTGCTTAAGATACTAAAATTTCAGTCCTAAAACCTTGTTATAATTTCCGAAATAATTTTATAAACCTAAATAATCACATTTTCCTTTGAAAATTCATAACTAATGCAATGACCTAGAATTTTCGATTCCGAAAATTCCAGATAGTTAGGAAAAGAAGAAAGAGATAGAAGAAGAATAAGAAGAAGAAACACCATAAAGATTCTCACATTCACAGCGGATGAAAATATAATATCAAATAATAACAGTTTACAAAAGAATCTGTATCTATCAAATACATTTATAATACATCAGAGTTACACATATATACTGACATTTGATATACACAATCATCATGTCTCAGATATACAACAATATAATGCAGCGGAAACACTCCATACGTTCTTGCCATCCAGTTCACCTCCTGAGCTCAAGAACGTCCTTACCTGAAAATCTATAATACTCGATCTGACCCGAGCATTACATCAAAGTAACACACAGGTCAGGTTGGAAACCAGCGTGAGTAAACCCATCTAACATGAAATACAAAGCATACAACTTATATAAAACTTGGGGTAACTCGTATCAATTTACAAATTCACAATTTTTTATAGACATCACTTATTTCACACATCAATTTTCTAAATACCAAAATTTAGATCAAATAGTCCAATTCACTTAAATCATTCCATTCCAGCCTATTGATTTCATATATCAATCTATCAAAATTCGAAGTGGTTTCAGATATTTTCTAATACCCGACCCCGGTCTCTTCGAGTCTAATTCAAGTCATCCAATACCATTCAATCATCCGTAAGCAAACTTGATCACTACCAAAATAAATTTAATCACTTCTAATTGAATTACTAACCCTAATCACTTAGATTCCTTCACTTGACATTATTAATTTCAAATCAATTAATTAATCATCCCTTAATTATCCATCTTAATTAGTCATCCTAGATTAATTATCCTTTAATTACATTCAAGTAATTATCTTTAATTAATTACACAAATTAATTATTCTTAACCAAAACCAGTAATTAATGTTTAATTACTTCACAAGTTAATTAACTATAATTAATTACATTAATCCTTAATTTCTTATATTAATTAATTTCTCACAAATCACTTATTATTGATTAATTAATCTTAATTAATAAACCTTTAATTACATCATTAATTATATAAATTAATGATTTACTAATTACATTTTAATTTATCCTAATCTAAATTAATTACATTAAGTAATTAATCATTAATTAAACCACAAATATTAATCACTCTTGATTAATCTCAACCATAAATTAACTACCTATTTATTTACTTCATTAAATAAATCAATTACTCATTTTATAAAGAAGTTTAAAGAAATTTAAAACCAAATTCATTTTTAAATTCAAATCAATTTAAAAATGCACTTTAACATTCACGTTGTTAAAATAATTTAAATTTAAAAACTTTATTTGTTTAAAACTGCCATTCACTACTTGAATTCCAGATTTAACTTTGATTTAAAACTTGTTTTAAATCTCTACTTTACAATTTAACTTCAGTTTTTAAATATCACTTTTATTTCTTTCCAATTCATTCTTATTTTTATTCTATAATTATTTCACTTCCAAATTTTACTCTTGTATTTCCTTTCAAAAATCCAATTCTATATATTTTGATAACCCTATGTACCGGAATATCCAATTAAACCATGGTAACCAATATTCCAATTATCAATATAATTCATCACAGCATATCAAACATTCATAACACAGAATATTAAGCAATCTAAATAATTTTGAGGAATCCAGTGGGATCCCTCCAACCTGTATTCCTGCACCCACAGACGTTAGCACAATAAAATACCAATTCTACTTCAAGGTGAAATATCGTGGTATATGGGATTTATATAATATCATCCGCTATTATGCGGCGCATAGGGTCTGATCCGCTATATAATACGGGAAATCAATCACCCAACATATACTATATACTACTATATATAATATAGCACATCAAATCAATTCAATCATTCAACCAGCTATTTAAATTTAACCATTTAAATTTAAATAGAAACACAGATGAGTGAGATTAACTCACCTTTTAACTTTTGTTTTGCAATCTGATCCAACTGCTTGTTTCCTTCACGATTTTTGACCTTATATAAACATTATACAATTTACTAATATTCTGAATTATTTTAATAATCAATTTCCATGTAATAATTTTAGTTGACTAATGATTTTAATTTAACTGTTAATTTCCCTTTGAAACTACACATACACTGATAAAAATAAATTATAGATTTTCAAAAATATACTTTTATAAATTCCTCAAACATTTTAAAATCCCTATATATTTTCAAACTTTTTTCTTTTCTTTTGAAATCATACATACATACATACATACATACATATATATATATATATATATATATATATATATATATTTGACAAAAACAGAAATCTCATTTACTATAAAATCTTCCCTTCTTATACATATATTTGTAAAAATAAAAATCTATTTTTTTTAAAAATTCCTTTTTCCTTCTCTGAATATATACATATATATATTATCAAAATTTAAATTGACAAATATGAAGAATAAAGTAAACTACAAATAAAATAAAATAAAATACAGTTAAATTAAAACTTTTCTGCAGTTAACTACTTCAACGTAAAAAAATGAACTTGATTAACTATTAAAATTAACTAGACCAATAATTACTGAAATAGATAAAACAATACCCTAAATTGCCTCTTGCGACCATCTTCCTGACGTCGACCAACATCCCCCTCCTAGCCGCGGTTAAGCCCTACCATCATCCTCCGACTATAGCTTCTCGAAGGCGAGCCCAAAAGCCAATACCTCCGCATGAATCGACGCGGTAGCACCTCTACCCCCAATTCGAACGCACCCTTCCCATCGCAGTCGACCTCGCTACCCACTCCCAAAGCCGCGCCCATGTGAGCCTCCGCCACCATCACATGCTCACCCAACTTAATGCGACTCCGAGTCGGGGATGCCCCTATCTCGATTGAGTCACGATAAAAGGATGAAACTGAAGAGGAGGAGGCGGCCATTTATTTTTCTCGATTCCCCTAATTTTCGAGCTTGCGATTTTGGTTTCGTTTTGTTTGAACGAGAAGAAGCTCTGCCCTAGTTGAATTGAAGGAAGAGGGAGAACGGCCATTACTTGATTTTGTTTTTATTTAACTGAGTTACGGCCATTTTTTTTCCTTCCTCTTGATTTTCAATGCCTCTGCTGAAAAAAAGAGAGGAAGGGAACGCGATATTTCGGAAAGGAGATGGTATGCAAAAGAAGACTACATTGATTTGAGGTGAAATGTAAAAGCTTTGATGTGAGTGGCATTGACCAGTCAACAGATATAAATATTTAAATTTTTAAACGTTCCAAAATTGTCGCTCAAAATTTTGATTTCCTATCGAGGCGTTCCGCTAGGCGTTTATAACGTTATACCACTTTTTCGAACGCATTGGAAAAAGTTTCGAGTCCTAATTCGATCGTATGGAGAAGGTAGATTTTTGGATTAGTTATTATATTGAATTTCGATATAAATTTCAGTGTATTTACATATCATACGCTCCCACAGCAACTCCAAACACTACGAAAATTGAAATCCAATAATAATACAATATTACAATCTAATGGAACTTGTTTCGTCGAATTCCGAGACTGCGCCTCAGAAGGCTATTTTTAAATATTGATTTAAACGATATATTTTTGGAACTGAACAAATCACCTTTAAACCCAAATTTAAAACTTTTGTTATCCTCAGTATTATTAATATGAATTTTACAAGCCTTCAAATTATTTTTAACTGGCTTAAAACTGAAGATTCAATAATTTACCCAAATTCAAATTATTAAATTCAATAAATACAATCGCCAGATTCAAACTGATATTTGAAATCCAAGTTAAATTATCTTGCAAATATTTAAAAATAATTAAATATTCCAATTTCAAATGCCTAAAAATTCTGGGTCCTCACATTCCTCACCCCTTAAAAGAATTTCGTCCCCGAAATTGCTAATTAAGAAGAATGGTCCAATGCCCATTTACTTTTTCCTAAAACCAAACAATTCCAAACAATTCTCAAAACAAACCTTTTATTAAAGACACACTAACCCTTGTTCTAGCTTTCCAGACTTATCTTTAAGTCTCAATAATATTATTTACTTAACAATTCAAATTTAAATTTAAATCCAATTTAAATTATCAAAACTTTCTCAAAAATTTTCTAACTCCCTAAATTTCTGAAAAATTTCGCCAGCGTCTCTTTTGCGCGGCTAGCTCAGTACAACTACAAAATGCCTCTACGGGCTCCCAAATTCCAAAAGAAAACAAAAGGCCAAGTGGCTAGATCAAAAACCCAATCAAATTTCATACAAAAATTTAAACACATACCTTTTTGTCGAGCAATTCTAATTTATCTTCTTAAATCAAAACCAATTTTCCTTTCCCTTTACAATACCTGCATATCCTACTTAGCAATAATATCCAATCATAGCTTATAAAATCATTTTATACATTTACTTACATAAGTTTCATATCTACTTCTATTCAAATTAGTTTTTCCCATTTCCATATGAATTCAATTTATCTTCAACTCTGAATACTGAATTTTGTCTTCCATTTATAACTGATTCATATCATTATTTTAAATTAGTTTCATCCACTAATTTATTTCAATTTCAAATTTGAAATCCATTTGTCGCTAACAAAATTTTTTCCAAAAACTTTCAAAAAAATTTCTTTCTTCCAAAATTTCCGAATTTTTTTGGCAGAGTCTCCTTTGTACGGAGGAGCTTTTGCAATTTGACAAGATATATATATATATATATATATATATATATATATATATATATATATATATATCGACCCACGCGGTCGGAAAAACAAAAATAGTTCATATTTCCTATTTTTATTCCGTAGGCGTACCTTTATTAAGCATTTTTAAGCAAGCGGCTTATTATTTTAGCAATTTGCACGTCCAAATCCAGCCAAATGGCTTCCCGGTGCCTGTATTTACTCGATTTAAATATGTAAGTGCCAAAATCATGTAACTTAACAACATTTTACATATTTAACTAATAAACATATGAGTTTCTATAAGCAATGCAGGTTAAATAATATTTATAAGCAACTTATAGGGTTCCGACATTAATTTTAATTGTTTACAACCAATTCGTATACAACTTCATTCAATTTAAATGGTTTACAACACAATTGCTTACATTCAATTCATTTTTAATTCCAAACAAACTCATATTCATATCAATTGATTCAAAAATCAATTATATTTGCATCCACTAATTCATAGAATTTTTATTTACTTCCGTTTAAGTCGAACGACTAATTTATTCTATGAAATTTGACGATATTCACTTAATAGAATATCCATTTTAGTCTTTAGCCACATCTAATTGATTCCAACTCATTTTATACTCGAATTGGACTTTATTTGTAACTCAAATCATTTCTATTATAATCCAATTCCATTTTATTTTTACAACATCTCCACTTATTTTAATTCACTATCAATCCAAATCGAATTCTATTTATAATTCGAAGTTATTTCCAAACTCCATTATTAACTTACAATCCATTTTATTTAACCGAGTTAAATTTTATTAATATACTCTATCAAATAATTTATGTAGCTAATTAGCTTACTTCCAAATTTTATGTCAATATTCGATTCTATTACAAAAATCACTTCATTAAATTTTCCTGAGTTCAAATTTTTTTCTCATAATTCCAGTTTGGATTTTCTTTCATTTTTCAAAATTCCAACACTTTTATTTTAAAAAATTTAGAAATACTTTTAAACTCACATAATACTATTAAAATAGCTTTTTATAAAAAATACTTCTAATAACTCGATGTCTCAACCAGTCCATCATTGTTCTCACAAAAATTCGGTCATACGTTGACCGGGCGTAGGACTGGAAGTCTATAAGTACTTAGCAGACCCATTTTCAACATCCAGTGAAAATACTTGGAAAATAATTTTATTGAAAATATAGATAATAGTTTTGAAAATAGAGAAAATATCTTTGGTGAGAATGCTCTTGAAATCGTCACCCCATCCATAGTCGTAGTTACATCCTGGGTTACGTTGCCATTGCAGCAAAAGTCCATGTAACTGTAGGCACTCCACGCCCCTCGATTACGCCATGGAACCCACAACAGATCGCAGTTACATTCCAGGGTTACGTTGCCATCGCAGCAAAAGTCCATGCAACTATAGGCATCAGCGCCCTCGATTTTTGCTGTCAAAAATGAAACTTCTCCACTCCCACATAGGCCGCAGTCTATCGATGTAAAAACAAACGTAGACCGTTGGCTCTCAGCGGCACACATGACTTTCACTATGTTACCATAGGTTGCAGTATACCGATATAAAATCAAACGTAGACCGTTGGCTCTCAGCGGCACACACGACTTTCGCTACGGTCTACAGTAGATCGTAGTGACATCGAGTTACACTGTCGTCACAGCATAACCCAAATGCCTCTGTAGGCATCATTGCCCTTGATTTTAGCTACTCATAATCCTCAGGAACTAGTTTTGTCCGGACTCCTCACAGGATCAACTTTAGAACCCCCCTTAGGGTTCAAGGTAGTACCACCCGGTGGCACTTCTGAGAAGTTCATTTCAAGGGAGCGCCTTTTTCCCCAGAGCCATTATCAAAACACTTTATACTATACACATATAGTATCTTCCAAATCATACACCTAATATGAATTCATATAAATCTCCTTTTCTCAAAATCGATTATCCCAAAATCGATAATTCTCAACTAGGCTTTCCAAATCCAATATTGATTTTACCCAAAAATCAAAAGCCTTTCCAAATCCAAAGGTTCCCAAAACCTTTTTCCAAAATCCTCATAAGATCCTTTATATATATATATATATAATTTTTTTAAAAACTTTGGATTATTTCAAACTTATATAAAACTCCTTTTATACTTCAAACATTTTCAAAATCTTTTTCTTCCGACAATAGATTCAACAAGAGGAGATTTACCTTATATAACAAAGATATATAACCTTGTTTATTCAAAATCAAATATTCAAATTTGATTACTCTTTTCAATATCAATTTCATTCAAATCCGTACGATGTACACTTATCATCCGTACGCTATACCAATCTGATCGCTCACTCGATCACACAATTTCACTTTCGAACTAGTATCGCCCACCCGACTTCCTAGTGCGGACTCAGATCTGGCTTCTTGATTAGAAACCGTCATTCTCCTTGCATAGCCATAACTATGATAGAGAATATCTAGAACCAATCAACAATCCATGTCCAGGTTCTCCATTGAAAATCGAGTGAAAAATCCTAACTCGGATCGATATAACTATCTCGAAATTCTATGCTCGAATCTGGATCAAATCACTATGCGAATAGAATAATATACATACATCCTACATATTTAACTTCATTAATTATTAGCCAAATCAATTTTCTTTCTATTCATCGCCACTTTGATTTTATTCACTTATTCACATTTACCTTAATCCTCATTTGGATTATCACTTCAATTCCTATCTAAGTTGGGTATTTAATCAATGACAGTTTAAACTCCGACCATTTTATATTTAGAAAATAGCTTGAATTTTTTTAAAAATAGATAAGTAGTTGAAAAATAATTATTAGTTTGCAAAATAGCTGTAAAATAGTTAACTAATTGTAAAATAGTTGAAAAATAGTTAAATAGTTTCAAAAAATTTAGATAATTGCAAAATAGTTGTAAAATAGTAATTAATTTGTAAACTAGTTGAAAAATAGTAATTAGTTTATAAGACAGTTACAAAATAGTTGAATAATTCCAAAAGTAGTTATAAAATAAGTATAAGGTATTTTTGGATTTAATAAGAAAGGTTATATGTATTAAGTAGCTTGGAAAAATAAGTTTATATTAAAATAATTTATATGGAAAATAGTCCAAAGTCAAAACTGTTCACTTCCCCATTAATTCAATTTAAATTTCCACTTCTATTTAAATTGACCCAATTCCAATTTGAATAACTTCAATTTCCATTGAAATTGATTTAACCGCAATTCAAGTTGAATAAATCTTGATTTCTTTCCAAATTCAAATCAAATTCTATTTGATTTTAAACCTATTCAACTTTAATTACAATTCCAAATTATTCCAATCAATTTGGACTAATATCAATTAAACCCAATTCAAGTTCAAATCATTTCAATTCAATCCAATTCAAATTTTCCATTTAAATTTTTAAACTTATACATTTTCAATCACAAGTCTAATTAATTCAAATAAGATTAAATTTGAACGAATTCAATTAACCATCCTAAATTTTATGAATTCGAGTTAAATTTTTAAATGTTGATTCAATCTTTAAATCAAATCAATTTCTCTCTTTAAACCATTTAATTCTGAATCCATTTAAAACTTATCTTCATTTAATTTTAATTTGGTTGTATTTCTATTACCCCTTAATTCTCATTATTAAAATTTTCAACTAATATAAAAACCAATTACCTTAATATTTATTGGAAAGAAATATTGCTTTATATATGAAAATATATTCTTATATAAAATCATTTAAAACCTTTATATAAGAAAATAACAAGTACGCGCTCACATACACACACACACACACACACACACACACACACACACACACACACACTCAACTCATTATAGGGTACCATTGACGCTATCCTTAATGAGTAATCCAAACAGAGCCAAGGTTCTTGCTTAACCTTTCAGCTCTGATACCAACTGTAACGACCCAGAATTTTCGATTTCGAAAATTCCGGATAGTTAGGAAAAGAAGAAATAGATAGAAGAAGAAGAAGAATAAACACCACAAAGATTCTCACATTCGCAGCGGATGAAAATATAACATCAAATAATAACAGTTTACAAAAGAATTCTATATCTATCAAATACACTTATAATACATCAGAGTTACACATATATACAGACAATGGATATACACAATCATCATGTCTCAGATATACAACAATATAATACAGCGGAAACACTCCATACGTTCTTGCCATCCAGCTCACCTTCTTAGCTCCAGAACGTCCTTACCTGAAAATCTGTAATACTCGGTCTGACCTAAGCATTACATCAAAGTAACACCCGGGTCAGGCTGGAAACCAGCGTGAGTAAACTCATCTAACATGAAATACAAAGCATACAACTTATATAAAACCCAAGGTAACTCGTATCAATTTACAAATTCACAATTTGTTATAGACATCACTTATTTCACACATCAATTTTCTAAATACCCAAATTTAGATCAAATAGTCCAATTCACTTAAATCATTTCATTCCAGCCTATTGATTTCACATATCAATCTATAAAAATTCGAAGTGGTTTCGGATATTTTCTAATACCCGACCCCGGTCTCTTCGAGTCTCATTCAAGGCATCCAATACCATTCAATCATCCATAAGCAAACTTGATCACTTCCAAAATAAATTTAATCACTTCTAATTGAATTACTAACCCCAATCACTTAGATTCCTTCATTTGACATTATTACTTTCAAATCAATTAATTAATCATCCCTTAATTATCCATCTTAATTAGTTACTCTGGATTAATTATCCTTCAATTACATTCAAGTAATTATCTTGAATTAATTACACAAACTAATTATTCTTAACCAAAAATAGTAATTATTAATTACTTCACAAGTTAATTAACTATAATTAATTACATTAATCCTTAATTTCTTATATTAATTAATTTCTCACAAATCAGTTATTATTGATTAATTAATCTTAATTAATCAACCTTTAATTACATCATTAATTATATAAATTAATGATTTTCTAATTACATTTTAATTTATCCTAATCTAAATTAATTACATTAAGTAATTAATCATTAATTAAACCACAGATATTAATCACTCTTGATTAATCTCAACTAGAAATTAACTACCTATTTATTTACTTCATTAAATAAATTAATTACTCATTTTATAAAGAAGTTTAAAGTAATTTAAAACCAAATTCATTTTTAAATTCAAATTAATTTAAAAGTGCACTTTAACATTCAAGTTGTTAAAATAATTTAAATTTAAAAACTTTATTCGTTTAAAACTATGATTCACTACTTGAATTCCATATTTAACTTTGATTTAAAACTTGTTTTAAATCTCTACTTCAAATTTAACTTCAGTTTTTAAATATAACTTTTATTTCTTTCCAATTCATTCTTATTTTTATTCTATAATTATTTCACTTCCAAATTTTACTCTTGTATTTCCTTTCAAAAATTCAATTCTATATATGTAACAACCATGATTTTGGAGGTTACCTATTAATATTAAATTATAACGGTAGTTATAATTTAATATTGTAAATTAAAATAAAATTGAAGATTTTAAATTGTTTATTTGGAATAAACAATGAATTTTGGAAATTAAAATGAGAAAATAAAGTTTGAATCTTTATTTTGTTTGTTTGGGTTTATAATAAATGGAAAATAGTTTTTATTTAGAGAAAATGCAATAATTGTATTAATTATTGGCAATTACTTCTTTTAATAATTTTTAAAGGAAGTATTTGATTTTTAAAGGCTGTTTATTTAAATAAAAAGATGGAAATTGTTGTAAAAATGAGTTTTAATTATAAATTTGAGTTTAGAATGGTTAGTTATATTTTTCTAGGCAAGAAAAATATTTTTGTGGAATTTTAGAAGTTAAAAATAATGTTTTGTGCATTTATTTGTTAAAATTGTGCATTTTTGTAAAATAAGTGATTTTAATAATATAAATGTTTCAAAAATTAAAATTAATCTTTTTATATAATATAAAATATGTTACTTCATAAGTATGTAAAGTTACATACCTTGTTGTGTGAAAGTTTGAAAGAAAATGACATTTGTTTATTTAAATAGTGTATATTTGAAGCATTTTATGTTTATGAGTGAATTAATTAACCAATAGGCCATTTATTTTCCTTTTACTAATGGATCCAAGGCCCATTAGTGCATAACCTGGTTTGGAAATGAGAAAAAGAATGTTGTACGTTCTTTTTTTTTTCTTCTCAAACTCCATCTTCTTCCTTAACCTGGTAATGAAAAAAGCAAAACCCTCTTTACCAACTTCTCAATTCAAGCCATTTTCTTCATAAAATTCAAGCAAATTAGAACCTTTTTCACTCTAGAGAAAAAAAAACAAAGGTAATCTAACTCCAAATCCCTTAATTTCGTCAAAATCTCTAATTTGTGAAGTGGTTCTCTAATTACAGTAAAACTTTCTTTTGCATGTTATTTCTATCTTCTCTACAGGTTATTAGAGGCTATCTTTCAACTAAAAGCTTCAATCTTTTGACTAAAATTCGAGGTTGGATCATTTCTAACAGTAAGGTGAGTGATAAACTCACAATTTCTAGCTGAAGCAAAGTTTAAAAAATTGAAATTTGAGCTTTTGTAATCAAATTTTTTTTTGCCGATGTTTCTTTCTACAAATCTAGTTTGGGCTGCTTCTTTGCATGTTTATATCTTTTGGTTCCGGCAACGAAATGCTGCCGGATTTCTTGCATATGATATCTTGCATGTTGAACTTCATTTCTGCAAATTTTAGTTGAAATATAATGTCGTTTGAATGTCCAAAACGTTGCTGCAAAATTGACTCGGGCACAGATTTTTGCCTGTAGTTGATTTGAGTTGCTGCAAACATGGTCCGAGTCCATGTTTGAGACCGCATAACTCATTTATTTCTTACTGGAATTCAATGATTCTTTTTTTGTTTGAAAGATGAAGTTTTCTAGTATAATCATGCCAATTTTGAGCTCAATTAGATATCATTTATTTCTCTGTTTTATGCCTGGAAGATGAACCCAGAATGGTTTCAGGCCTGTACATTTTGGTTTTTGAACTGTTGCAAACATGGCCTGAGTCCATATTTGTGATAGCATAACTCATTCGTTTCAAATTGGATTTGAGTGATTCTTTTTGCAGATTGAAATAGGAGTGTTTAATTACATTCCTATAAAATTTCATTAACATCTGGGTTGGTTTGCTATTACGAAACTACCGTCGAACTTGTACTCACAGCTTGCTGTAATTCAGTGTTTAAACCTTGTTTTGGTCCAACTTTGAAACGACGCAGATTCTTCGTTTTCAAATTGGATTTGAGTGATTCTTTTTGCAGATTGAAATAGGAGTGTTGAATTACATTCCTATAAAATTTCATTAATATCTGGGTTGGTTTGCTATTACGAAACTACCGTCGAACTTGTACTCACAGCTTGCTGTAATTCAGTGTTTAAACCTTGTTTTGGTCCAACTTTGAAACGACGCAGATTCTTCGTTTCAAATCAGATTTGAATGATTCTTTTTGCAGATTGAAGTAGGAATGTTGGACTACATTCCTACCAAATTCCATATCATTTGGACTCGGTTTGCAGGTCCAAACCTGCTGTCGAACTTGGGTTCACAGCCTGTTTTCAGAGGGTTTTTTTTTATACTTGGAATAATTTTTTGCTTTTTCTGATATTTTCCGATTTCTTTGAGATTTTTTCTCTAGATTTCGTACACGGGTTTTATAAAGCATTAAAAAGTATTTTTCAAGCTAATTGACTTTTAAAATTATTATTTAATATTATTTTTAAGTATTAAATTAGTTACTCCATAATAGGAGAATTTCAAATGCAATTTCTAAAGCGATTTTGAAGCGTTCCTAAAACTCGTTTTCTTCAATTTAATTTCTACATAAAACACAAAATTTTGCACTTCGAGCGAAGAGAGAGGAGAATTAGATGATTAGATAAAACGCGTGCTATGAACACGTGCGTTTATCTTTTCAATTAATTCCTAATCTATTCGTTTGATCGTTTTGACCTTTGGGTCTGGTTTACCGATGAGATGAGGTAAACTTTGTACTGCTTTAAGTGTGGAATTGACTAACGGTTAGTAAATCGTTTAGTGCGAACGTGTGGTATGGGACACACGTTAACACTTTTCGGGTTCCTTTCCGAGAGTTTGTGACACATATTGCCAGTTAGTGGTGTCCAGTACTGGGCCTCCGGACCTTCGCCACTACGGTTTGTTGCCTTCGGGTTTGTTGCCCTATAGTATCGCTTTTGGAGTTGGTCCATCGTCACCGCTCGAGAGATACTTGGGTTTGTTGCCTTCGGGTTTGTTGCCCTATAGTATCGCTTTTGGAGTTGGTCCTTCGTCACCGCTCGAGAGATACTTGGGTTTGTCGTCTTCGGGCTTGTGGATCCTTGTTTATACAGTACTGAGCACGTGCATCTTTTGTTTCATTGATATTTATATTTCCCTAGAGTATCGCCTTTCGGAGTAGGTCTTTTGAACCACTCGATACATAGCGATTACCTTGTGGAAACTTGTGTTACCTTTGTTGGTATCTGTTATTTTCCTTTTTGGCTTGATTTGGGATATTCATATCCTTTGTTTATTTGAGATGCCGATGATATGAGGCTTGTTATGATTCATCTTTTTCTAGATGATCGAGTAATCTCTTTTAAAGATATTTGTGGTACTTTATGATCTTGCATGTTCATTATCATTTAGCTTATCTAACTGATTTTTTTAGCTAGACTGACCCGTGTATTTTATACTCGGGTCAGACCGAGGTGTTTCAGGTTAGGTACATTCAGACTTAGCCTATTCTGCTTCCGCATGGACTATTCTGCTATCTCCTTTTGTTATAGCTTTTTGTGAAGTCCTTTTTGGTTGTAACTCTAATATGTATATTCTTTTGACTCGCCTATATGTTATGGTTGCTATACCACTTGACATGTATCATTTTGTATACTCTGTGATGTATCTGTATATGTGTATATGTATGTGATGATCTACTGTTCTGTGATGTGGCTTGCATTTGAGTTGTTATATTTTGTTCTGATAGATCTTTTAGCCATTATAGTTTTGTATTAAGTATCTATTGGATATGTCGATCCACATGAATAAAATGCTACATTTATCGACGTATTCAGTAGATAGTTAAGACAAGACTATGGATGGTCGCTCCTATCTAGCTCTATTCTCCGTATTAGCAGACGGTATTACCTCGTAATACTCTTTGCTAATGTGGGTCTCGGAGTGGGGCGTTACAGCTTGGTATCAGAGCTGAGTTCAGGATAAAATATGATAAACATAGAACAGAAACACATATTACGGTACATCAAAGTGTAATACAAGTGCTACGAATTCCTCAATCATGCCTTTAGTCTTTTCATTTCCTTTGAATGGATAATATGTTTGAAAACATTATAAGGGTTTTAAATATCACTATTTTTATAATAGTAGAAATTAGACCTCAGATGGCTTAGATTTAATTTATGTGTTTTGATCCTTAGTGATTAGAGTTGCACAGCGGAAACGGTGTGTCTGTTTTCGCTGGGCACATTTAATACTTTGTTTTTAGTAAATGCTTGTTTGGTTAATAATTGCATGAATGTGTGTTAGCATAGTAATTCTTGAAACAATATTGAGTAGGTGATATAATTGAGAGTTAGAACCATACTCAATGTTAATGATAAGAACTTGCGGTGTCTTCAAGTTGTAGCTACCGCAAGAATTATTAGAAAGATTAAATTTTGAAAATGAAATTTAATTCATAAGTGGTATTTAACCAAAGGTTAAAATGAAATAAAAATTTAATGTCTAAGAATTTCATGGATGCATTTTAAAGAAGTAAAATTACTAAAAGAATTTTTGGGAAAGAAAGCATCCATGTGAATGGAAAATCTTTCTAACAAGAGATATACTTATGTATATAACTTGATTGTTTATGAATTGATTGTATGGTTGTATAATTAGAAAATGTTTTATGTTTTGAAAATAAACATTGTTACAACCAAGTTTAAGATTCATTAAGAAAAAAGAAAAAAAGGTTTTATAATTTCTTGTGTCAATTGGCTAATAAGTATTTTAAGAATTCTGGTCGATGCGTCTGATCAGCGTTATCGATAGGGATTCCTAAACGCTTACGAGCGATGTGACACATGCTTTTGAAATGGCAATAAACAATATTTACTAATATGGATGTTGAATGCAAAAATATATAAAGATATTGCAAAGTTTTTGAAAATTCAAAATTGCCATTTGAGATAAGTATTTTATATACATACATAAGGACTTATGGAAATAGTGTGACATAGAGGGCAATGGAGAGGCAATGTTGATCTTGGTCAACTTTGCAGCCCTTGATAATGTCATTCACTATGAATTTATTAGTTAGATGTTATCATTTTATAAATTTATAATTGGAAAATTTGAATATGGTTTCATTTAAATAAATTTTATTCACTATTGGTTATATTACATGTTTGTGAAAGTTTACATACATGGAAAGTTTAAAATGCTTAAGTAAACTTTTGGGTAAAGTATTTTTGGAAAATATTACCTGATGGTAATTTATTTATATGGCAAATAATTTTAATTAAGGAAATACCTTAATTGGATGAAACTATCATGTGATAGTGATTAATAAAACAAAGTATTCAAATTAAGAAAATGAATTGTTTAGAAATCTAAAATATAGATTGGAATGAGGTTTAGTAAAAAGTAAAAGGATAGTTATGAAGATTAGTTTAAACATTTAATCATTTGATTAATAACAAGTGGAAAAAAAGGTATGCCTTTGGGAAAATTTAAGAAAATGCTAAATTGGTGCTTTTGAATTAGCATGAAATTTATTAAGGAGCAAAACCATTAGAATAAGTTTGGTTATGAATTTAAATAGTATTAAAAACTTGTTAATTATGTATTTGTGAAGTTCAATTGAAAACAAGTTTGAATTAAGTATCAACCTTGGCAAGTTCTTAATGATAATAAAATAAATGTTTAGCTTTGTGGATTAAGAGAAAATTGAATATAAAAGATTCCTTATTATAAAATGCAAATTTTTGTGAAAATCTAGAAGTAATAATAAATAGAGCAGCAAGATATGATTTTTTTTATTGTGAAAGCAATTTAAAAAAAAATCAATATGTAATTCCAAGGTCTAGTTTGGATAGATAATTGTTTCTTAATGATATAAGAAAGTAATTATCTTAATTAAAATATGAGTCTTCTTTTAAAAGACTTGTCTGTTAATTGGGAAAAAGTTTTCTTTGTAAACCATTTTGAAAGTTTGTTGCATGTATTATAGTGTAATTCTAGATGTCTTAGCTTTCCGGAGAAAAGGATCATGTAATAAATGTTTTAGAGAAAAGATTTTTGATCTAAAATTATTTGGTTGGATTTAATTATGTTTTGAAAATTTAACAATAAAAGGTCTTGTATTGGAAAATTTTGATTGAAAAGTGCTGTTTAAAACAGCGATAACTTATGATTTACAAATCCAAATGAGTCCATTCTTTTTGCAAAAGAGAGTGCTTTCAGTAAGCTAGAAATCATCTTTGCATCAATTTCGAAAATTTTGCAGTTTGGTTATTCAAGAATGAGTTTGAAAACTGATGGACATCTCTGTCCTCTTTTATAATTTCTGAGTTTAAAGCTGAAAGTAAATTGAGCATAACTTTCAAAGCGTAAATCCGATTTTCATGATCTTTATATCCCTGGAAAGCATGGACTGAGTAGAATAACTTTTATTTTATGAGTATTTTAAGATTATGAGTTTTACTATGTCAAAAGTCTGAGTCTTTCTAGCAGGCCTGAATTTGAAAATTTTGAAGGTTTGAGTTGTTGTCTTATTTAAACTTTGATTTTAATGCTTCATATGTTTATAAGTGCATGCTAATACGTTTCAATAAGTTAAGTGCAGGTGAAAGAGAATATTTGAATGATTAATTAGCAAAATAGTAAGTATAAAAGTATGCATGCTCGCATTTTAAACGTTAAAAATGAAAGGTATGAATTGCAAGGTGTTTATGTGTTAAATATATATATTATGTTCTGACCTTTTGGTCAATGTATATCTATAATTCATACTTATGAAATTGTAAAAGGCTCTTCATGCAAAGGAGACCCTGCCGAATTTTTTGAAAAATTAAAGACTTAGAAAATTTTTGACAAAATTTAATTAGTGAATATTTAGAGCCGTCAATGAAGGGTCTAATAAGTGTCCTTTTTAAGTCATAGAGTAAAATGGTTTAAAATTTGATAATTTAATGGAAAAAATATATATTACTTATTGTAGTGTATTTATTTTTGGAATTAGAGTATGGAACAACTCTAAGTTAATTTACTTTAAATTTAAAGTAAAGATGATTGAATTGAAAATTTAAGTAAGAGGCTTCAAAAATTTTCTTGTATTGAAATTTGTGTTTTGTGTATAAAAGAAAATGGACTTGAGTGAAAACTCTTATAACAAATTTTTGAGAAAATTTCTTGTAATCCATTCTTATGTGTCTTGCCTTAGTGCGATTTTTGTGATGACTTGCATTCATGCAGTCATGTGTTATGGTGGTAGCTTGAAATACCACATATCTTTTGTTGAATCCTCTTTTGATGATTGTGCTTATTTGTGTTACTCCTTCAAAAGAGGTAGGTGCATTTCAGTATATTCGAAAAGTTGACTCCTAGTTATATAGGACCATATAATATTACCGAACGCCTTGGTTCGATTGCTTTCATGCACCATTTTCTATTCAGTTTTGGGTATTCATGATATGTTTCAGGTAACCCAATTTCGTTGTATCTTCGAGATTTAATCTCAATTATTAATTCTCTTATGTTGCATAATCATGAGTCTCACCGACTTGTGTATTGTGCCAAATTCTATTCGTGTAGTTGTTTCGAAGATTGAACACCTTCGAAATAAGAATGTTCCGCTTATGAAATTCTATGGCCCGCTAACCCTAAGTATTGTACTTGGAAAACCATAGAATTAATTGAGCAATCTTATCTTGGTTTTCTATCATCTTGTGTTGAGGGTGAGAAGTTTTAAACTCGAGCTTATCTATCTTCCTTTGATTGATGATATAATTATGTTGAATTTAACTCTTCTCTAGAAATTGCGTGGACGCAATTTTGTTAAAGGGGGAGTCTGTAACAACCCTGATTTTGGAGGTTACCTATTAATATTAAATTATAACGGTAGTTATAATTTAATATTGTAAATTAAAATAAAATTGAAGATTTTAAATTGTTTATTTGGAATAAACAATGAATTTTGGAAATTAAAATGAGAAAATAAAGTTTGAAACTTTATTTTGTTTGTTTGGGTTTATAATAAATGGAAAATAGTTTTTATTTAGAGAAAATGCAATAATTGTATTAATTATTGGCAATTACTTCTTTTAATAATTTTTAAAGGAAGTATTTGATTTTTAAAGGCTGTTTATTTAAATAAAAAGATGGAAATTGTTGTAAAAATGAGTTTTAATTATAAATTTGAGTTTAGAATGGTTAGTTATATTTTTCTAGGCAAGAAAAATATTTTTGTGGAATTTTAGAAGTTAAAAATAATGTTTTGTGCATTTATTTGTTAAAATTGTGCATTTTTGTAAAATAAGTGATTTTAATAATATAAATGTTTCAAAAATTAAAATTAATCTTTTTATATAATATAAAATATGTTACTTCATAAGTATGTAAAGTTACATACCTTGTTGTGTGAAAGTTTGAAAGAAAATGACATTTGTTTATTTAAATAGTGTATATTTGAAGCATTTTATGTTTATGAGTGAATTAATTAACCAATAGGCCATTTATTTTCCTTTTACTAATGGATCCAAGGCCCATTAGTGCATAACCTGGTTTGGAAATGAGAAAAAGAATGTTGTACGTTCTTTTTTTTTTTTCTCAAACTCCATCTTCTTCCTTAACCTGGTAATGAAAAAAGCAAAACCCTCTTTACCAACTTCTCAATCCAAGCCATTTTCTTCATAAAATTCAAGCAAATTAGAACCTTTTTCACTCTAGGGAAAAAAAAAACAAAGGTAATCTAACTCCAAATCCCTTAATTTCGTCAAAATCTCTAATTTGTGAAGTGGTTCTCTAATTACAGTAAAACTTTCTTTTGCATGTTATTTCTATCTTCTCTACAGGTTATTAGAGGCTATCTTTCAACTAAAAGCTTCAATCTTTTGACTAAAATTCGAGGTTGGATCATTTCTAACAGTAAGGTGAGTGATAAACTCACAATTTCTAGCTGAAGCAAAGTTTGAAAAATTGAAATTTGAGCTTTTGTAATCAATTTTTTTTTTGCTGATGTTTCTTTCTGCAAATCTAGTTTGGGCTGCTTCTTTGCATGTTTATATCTTTTGGTTCCGGCAACGAAATGCTGCCGGATTTCTTGCATATGATATCTTGCATGTTGAACTTCATTTCTGCAAATTTTAGTTGAAATATAATGTCTTTTGAATGTCCAAAACGTTGCTGCAAAATTGACTCGGGCACAGATTTTTGCCTGTAGTTGATTTGAGTTGCTGCAAACATGGTCTGAGTTCATGTTTGAGACCGCATAACTCATTTATTTCTTACTGGAATTCAATGATTCTTTTTTTGTTTGAAAGATGAAGTTTTCTAGTATAATCATGCCAATTTTGAGCTCAATTAGATATCATTTATTTCTCTGTTTTATGCCTGGAAGATGAACCCAGAATGGTTTCAGGCCTGTACATTTTGGTTTTTGAACTGTTGCAAACATGGCCTGAGTCCATATTTGTGATAGCATAACTCATTCGTTTCAAATTGGATTTGAGTGATTCTTTTTGCAGATTGAAATAGGAGTGTTTAATTACATTCCTATAAAATTTCATTAACATCTGGGTTGGTTTGCTATTACGAAACTACCGTCGAACTTGTACTCACAGCTTGCTGTAATTCAGTGTTTAAACCTTGTTTTGGTCCAACTTTGAAACGACGCAGATTCTTCGTTTTCAAATTGGATTTGAGTGATTCTTTTTGCAGATTGAAATAGGAGTGTTGAATTACATTCCTATAAAATTTCATTAATATCTGGGTTGGTTTGCTATTACGAAACTACCGTCGAACTTGTACTCACAGCTTGCTGTAATTCAGTGTTTAAACCTTGTTTTGGTCCAACTTTGAAACGACGCAGATTCTTCGTTTCAAATCAGATTTGAATGATTCTTTTTGCAGATTGAAGTAGGAATGTTGGACTACATTCCTACCAAATTCCATATCATTTGGACTCGGTTTGCAGGTCCAAACCTGCTGTCGAACTTGGGTTCACAGCCTGTTTTCACAGGGTTTTTTTTTATACTTGGAATAATTTTCTGCTTTTTCTGATATTTTCCGATTTCTTTGAGATTTTTTCTCTAGATTTCGTACACGGGTTTTATAAAGCATTACAAAGTATTTTTCAAGCAAATTGACTTTTAAAATTATTATTTAATATTATTTTTAAGTATTAAATTAGTTACTCCATAATAGGAGAATTTCAAATGCAATTTCTAAAGCGATTTTGAAGCGTTCCTAAAACTCGTTTTCTTCAATTTAATTTCTATATAAAACACACAATTTTGCACTTCGAGCGAAGAGAGAGGAGAATTAAATGATTAGATAAAACGCGTGCTATGAACACGTGCGTTTATCTTTTCAGTTAATTCCTAATCTATTCGTTTGATCGTTTTGACCTTTGGGTCTGGTTTACCGATGAGATGAGGTAAACTTTGTACTGCTTTAAGTGTGGAATTGATTAACGGTTAGTAAATCGTTTAGTGCGAACGTGTGGTATGGGACACACGTTAACACTTTTCGCGTTCCTTTCCGAGAGTTTGTGACACATATTGCCAGTTAGTGGTGTCCAGTACTGGGCCTCCGGACCTTCGCCACTACGGTTTGTTGCCTTTGGGTTTGTTGCCCTATAGTATCGCTTTTGGAGTTGGTCCATCGTCACCGCTCGAGAGATACTTGGGTTTGTTGCCTTCGGGTTTGTTGCCCTATAGTATCGCTTTTGGAGTTGGTCCTTCGTCACCGCTCGAGAGATACTTGGGTTTGTCGCCTTCGGGCTTGTGGATCCTTGTTTATACAGTACTGAGCACGTGCATCTTTTGTTTCATTGATATTTATATTTCCCTAGAGTATCGCCTTTCGGAGTAGGTCTTTTGAACCACTCGATACATAGCGATTACCTTGTGGAAACTTGTGTTACCTTTGTTGGTATCTGTTATTTGCCTTTTTGGCTTGATTTGAGATATTCATATCCTTTGTTTATTTGAGATGCCGATGATATGAGGCTTGTTATGATTCATCTTTTTCTAGATGATCGAGTAATCTCTTTTAAAGATATTTGTGGTACTTTATGATCTTGCATGTTCATTATCATTTAGCTTATCTAACTGATTTTTTAGCTAGACTGACCGTGTATTTTATACTCGGGTCAGACCGAGGTGTTTCAGGTTAGGTACATTCGGACTTAGCCTATTCTGCTTCCGCATGGACTATTCTGCTATCTCCTTTTGTTATAGCTTTTTGTGAAGTCCTTTTTGGTTGTAACTCTAATATGTATATTCTTTTGACTCGCCTATATGTTATGGTTGCTATACCACTTGACATGTATCATTTTGTATACTCTGTGATGTATCTGTATATGTGCATATGTATGTGATGATCTACTGTTCTGTGATGTGGCTTGCATTTGAGTTGTTATATTTTGTTCTGATAGATCTTTTAGCCATTATAGTTTTGTATTAAGTATCTATTGGATATGTCGATCCACATGAATAAAATGCTACATTTATCGACGTATTCAGTAGATAGTTAAGACAAGACTATGGATGGTCGCTCCTATCCAGCTCTATTCTCCGTATTAGCAGACGGTATTACCTCGTAATACTCTTTGCTAATGTGGGTCTCGGAGTGGGGCGTTACAATATATTTTGATAACCCAGTGTATCGGAATATCCAATTAAACCATGGTAACCAATATTCCAATTATCAATATAATTCATCACACCATATCAAACATTCATAACACAGAATATTAAACAATCTAAATAATTTTGAGGAATCCAGTGGGATCCCTCCAACATGTTTTCCTGCATCCACAGACGTTAGCACAATAAAATACCAATTCCACTTCGAGGTGGAAAATCGCGGTATATGGGATTTATATAATATCATCCCTATTATGCGGCGCATAGGGTCTCATCCGCTATATAATGCGGGAAATCAATCACCCAATATATACTATATGCTACTATATATAATATAGCACATCAAATCAATTCAATCATTCAACCAGTTATTTAAATTTAACTATTTAATTTTAAATAAAAACCCAGATGAGTGAGATTAACTCACCTTTGACCTTTTGTTTTGCAATCTAATCCAACTGCTTGTTTCCTTCAAGATTTTTGACCTCATATATACATTATACAATTTATTAATATTCTGAATTATTTTAATAATCAATTTCCATGTAATAATTTTAATTGACTAATGATTTTAATTTAACTGTTAATTTCCCTTTGAAACTACACATACACTGATAATAATAAATTATAGGTTTTCAAAAATATACTTTTATAAATTCCTCAAACATTTTAAAATCCCTATATATTTTCAAACTCTTTTCTTTTCTTTTGAAACCATATACATATATATATATTTGACAAAAACAGAAACCTCATTTACTATAAAAACTTCCCTTCTTATACATATATTTGTAAAAATAAAAATCTAGTTTTTTTTAAAGTTCCTTTTTCCTTCTTTGAATATATATGTATATATTATCGAAATTTAAATTGAGAAATTTGAAGAATAAAGTAAACTACAAATAAAATAAAATAAAATACAGTTAAATTAAATCTTTTCTGTAGTTAACAACTTCAACATAAAAAATGAACTTGATTAACTATTAAAATTAACCAGACGACTAATTACTGAAATAGATAAAACAATACCCTAAACTTCCACTCCTAGCCGCGGTCAAGCCTTACCATCATCCTTCGACTACAGCTTCTCGAAGGCGAGCCCAAAAGCCAACACCTCTGCACGAATCGATGCGGCAAAACCCGCTACCCTCAATTCGAACGCACCCTTCCAATCGCAGTCGGCCTCGCTACCCACTTGCAAAGCCGCGCCCACGTGAGCCTCTGTCACCATCGCGTGCTCACCTAACTTCACGCGACTCCGAATCGCGATGCCTCTGTCTCGATTGAGTCGCGATAAAGGGATGAAATTGAAGAGGTGGAGGTGGCAATTTATTTTTCTCGATTCCCCTAATTTTCGAGCTTGCGATTTTGGTTTCGTTTTGTTTGAACGAGAAGACGCTCTGCCCTAGTTGAATTGAAGGAAGAGGAGAACGGCCATTACTTGATTTTGTTTTTATTTAACTGAGTCACGGCCATTTTTTCTTCCTTTTGATTTTCAATGCCTCTGCTTAAAAAAAGAGAGGAAGGGGATGTGATATTTCAAAAAGGAGATGGCGTGAAAAAGAAGACTACATTGGTTTGAGGTGAAACGGAAAACCTCTGATATGAGTGGCATTGACCAGTCAACAGATATAAACATTTAAATTTTTAAACGTTCCGAAATCGTCATTCAAAATTTTTATTTTCTATCGAGGCATGCCGCTAGGCGTTTATAATGTTATAACCCTATTCCGAATGCAGTGGAAAAGGTTTCGAGTCCTAATTCGATCGTATGGAAAAGATAGCTTTTTGGATCAGTTATTATACTGAATTTCGATATAAATTTCAGCGCGTTTACATACCATACGCTCCCACAACAACTCCAAACACTACGAAAACTGAAATCCGTTAATAATACAATATTATGAATCCAATTGAACTGCTTTCGTCCAATTCTGAGACAGCGCCTTGGAAGGCTATTTTTTAATATCGATTTAAACGATATATTTTTAGAACTGAACAAATCACCTTTAAACTCAAATTTAAAACTTTTGCTATCCTCAGTATTATTAATATGAATTTTACAAGCCATCAAATTATTTTTAACAGGTTTAAAACTGAAGATTCAATAATTTAGCCAAATTCAAATTAATAAATTCAATAAATTCAATTGCCAGATTCAAACTGATATTTGAAATCCAAGTTAAATTATCTTGCAAATATTTAAAATTAATTAAATATTCCAATTTCAAATGCTTAAAAATTCTGGGTCGTCACAACTAATTCCCCACGACTTGGAAAATTATAAAATTGAAATACAACTCTAAAATCATGTTTCTCGTAACATATAATTTTTCCGTGGCATTTAAAAATCTTTTAACCTTGGTTTTACCTTAAAACCATGCATATATCTTTTAAAACAATATTATTTAATCTAAAAAAATTATAAATTGAGCATATCATCATTCAATATGTCATAAAATTGAATTTACCCTTAAAACTGAAATCATATGATTATAAAACCAAAATAGAGATGTAGTGATTATTATTCACCTTAGTTTTGATAAGGAAATTGGAGATTCATTGAGATTTATTTCTTCATGCTTGAATCCTAAGCTTTAGATTTGATTTCGTTCTTCCTCTTTCTCCTTAATGGCCAACTCCTATTTGCTTTCTTACATTTTTAATTTTTGCTTAAGATAAATAAATGTGTATGGCTAAGAGGATAATAGTATAAGGGTGGAGAATGTGGGCGGCAAATGACCCTAATGCCCTTATGTTAAATTAGTTAACACTTAACCATTTTAAGCTCATTCAATTTAAATAGCATGACCACTATATTAATTAACCAACCCCGATCTCCCTATCACTCTACATTATTTTATTTAACTTATGCTAATTAAATCTCCTTAATAATGTTATCAAAAATTAAGGGTGTTACAGGCTCCCCTCCTTAAATAATTCCGTCCTTGAAATTCAGTAAGGACTAAATAGCAAACATAGAAATCATTTGTAACAACTCCTAACATCCATACCAGCCTACCCGACTAGCAATTAATCTATATAAATCTAATACAGACATACCATCAAAGCAGATCGGGATAAGCATCTCGAATCCTGTCCTCTGTCTCCAAAGTACAGTCCTTCTCATTGTTGCTCCACTGAACTTTCACCACCTTGTCTGTCTTGGTCCTCAATCTTTTCTCATCCCAAGCTACAACTCGAACTGGTGGTCTAACAAAGGTCAAATCAGGCTCTACCACCAAGTCCTCTAACTCTGTCTGAGTAGTAGTAGTCTTTGGATCATGCACATACTTGCGAAGATGAGACACATGAAACACATTATGGACAACTGTCAAACTGCTTGGCAACTCTACTCTGTAGACGAGCTTTAAAATCCTTTCTAAAATATGGAATGGACCAACATATCTTAGGGCAAACCTTTCCGACTTCCCAAACCATACTATACCCTTCATTGGTGATATCTTAATGAAAACTCGATTTCCCGCCGAGAACTCTAAGTCTTTACGCCTCTTAACTGCGCAACTCTTCTGTCTAGATTGAGCTTCCTTCATCCGTCCTTGGATTAACTCAATCTTTTCTGACGCCTCTCTAACCAAATCCGGACCTAAGACTAATCTGTCTCCAATCTCCAACTAACATGTTGGCAATTTGCATGGCCTTTCGTACAAATCTTCAAAAGGTGTCATTCCTATGCTAGTACGATAACTATTATTATAGGAAAACTCAATCAAATGTAGGTGATCCTCCCAAGATCCACCAAAGTCAAATACACAAGCTCTCAATGGATCCTTAACTACTTTGTTGACTCTATCTGCCAGCCCATCTTTCTATGGGTGATAAGCTGTACTCATATTGAGCTTGGTACCCAATAACTCCTGTAGACTCTTTCCAAATTCGCTAGTGAATAATTCATCTCTATTGCTAACTATGCTACTAGGAATCCCATGAAGTCGAACAACATTTTTCATGAATAACTTTGCCAAAATAGGTGTCGTCCTGGTTGATTTTACTGGAATGAAATGGGAAATCTTGGTCAACCTGTCCATAATAACCCATATGCTTTCATTTTCTCTTCTTGACCTTGGCAACCTAACTATAAAATCCATGGATATTGAATCCCATTTTCATACTGAAATCTCTAGAGGCTGAAGTAACCCACTAGGCTTTTTATGTTCAGCCTTTACTTGTTGACATTTTATACACTGCCTAACCCATAAGACAACATCCCTCTTCATGCCTTCTCAATAGAAGCTCCTCTTCATATCTTGATACATCTTGGTTCCTCTAGAATGAATCATAAACTTGGAGCGATGACATTCTTTCAGAACTTCTATCCTTATGCCTCTACATTCGGAACACATAACCAACCCTTCTTTCTCAACCATCCTCTTTGTTCAAGACTATAATTTTTTAGATCATCGATCTATGACCCTACCTCAAGCCTTTTAATGCTCTTGGCCAATACTGGATCCTCCCTCTACTTAGAAGCAATCCACTCGATCAGCACCGGTCGAACTTCTAAACAGGACAACATGGCAGTCCCCTGACTAAAACTTGCAGTAGATCTCAACTGCACCCCACAACTGGCTAAATCTTCTAGATCCTTCCATTTAAACAACATTTCTAACACCACATTATGATGTTTTCTACCAAGAGAATTTGCTACCTTATTTCCTTTCCCAGGAGTATACTCTATACTGAAATCATAAGCAGCCAAAAACTCCAACCACCTTTGCTGCCTCATATTCAACTTCTTCTGAGAGAATAAATATCTTAAAGACTTATGATCGGTATATAACTCAAATCTCTCCCCTAAGAGATAATGTCTCCAAATATTTAAGGCAAAAATCACCGCATCCAACTCTAAGTCATGAGTAGGATATCTTATGTAACGACCCAGAAATTTTAAACATTTGAAAATGAATTATTTAATTGATTTTAAATATTTGGATGTTATTTTAACTAGAATTTCAATTATAACTATGAATTTGGCAATTTAATTGTTGAATTTAATTATTAAAGGTTAGGTAAAAAATTGAATCTTCGATTTTATGCTTGTTAAAAATATTCCAAAGGCTTAGAAAATTTATATTGATAATACAGAAGATAATAAAAGCTTCATAATTGGATTTGGAAATGTTTTGCTCAGTTTTGAATTTATATCGCTTAAATCGACATTTAAAAATAGCCTTCCGAGGCACAGTCTTGGAATTCAACGAAACCGGTTCCATTGGATCAGTAATATTGTATTATTATCGGATTTCAATTTTCGTAGTGTTTGTAGTGATCGTTTGGCCATACGATAAGCAAACGCATTGAAATTTAAATCGAAAATTCAATACAATAATTGGTTCAAAAAAGCTATCTTCTCCATACGATCGAATTTGGCTCGAAACCATTTCCATTGCGTTCGGGATAGGCATATTACATTATAAATGCCAGGCGGCATGCCTCAATAGGTGATTCGGATTTCAGGCTTCGTTTCCTAAACGATTTGAATTTAAATTTAAATTCAAATATAAATAATATAGTTGCCTTAAAAGATTGTGTCAAGACTTTGCATATATGTGTAGAAGTTAAAGCACGTGTTCCCTTTTCTCTGCGCAATTACAACATGCGTTTGTTAAATTTTTATTTGAATATTTCGTTCAAAAGAAAAAATTCAAATGAAAACATTTTCTTCCATTCAAAAAACTCTCGGCTTCAAATTCAAATCATTATTGGCCGCTGTTTAATATTTTAGTTCAAATCGAAATCGAATTCCCAATTATCAATAGCTAAGTCTCTCTGGTCGTCGAATCGCCTCAAAGCTTTTTGTCCACCCAACCGTGAAACCCTAAACTTTACTATCACTCAAAAATCCAAGTCAAAAATCGAAGTCGCGATCGAATTTTAGGGCGCGAGGCCTCGAAGCATGCGACAAGGCAAATACTCAATGGTGACATCGACGAAGTTTCGCAAGATCTGGTATCGCGCATTGAGGGTAAAGACGTATGAGGCGGCAATGTGGGCACTCGGCTAGGGTTGGTTCACGGTGATGCGAGTCGCGAACAGTTGTACGGTAAGCACAGCGATGATGATTAGCATTCTGGGTGGCTCGCTAACGACTTAGCAGTAAGGTATTAGTTTCTTTGCTTTTATATTTCAGTATTTTAAATATAAGATTAAGTGAACTTTAATTTAATTTAATTAATTGTTTATTTATTTAGTTATCAGACATTAACAGTAAGTTTTTATTTAAAAAACAATGATTTAAAGATTTAAATATATAAGTGCATATATACAGAAAGAAAAATCTATATAGCGAAAATATAATTTACTATTGTTTATTTGCAGAAAATAAAAATAAGTATACATATATATATATTTCAGATTTAGTTTTAGATATTTAAAATAATGAATTACGCTGAATTATTAGTTTTATTAAATTATTTAATTATTTTTACCAAAGATTATTAAAAAAAGAAAAGTTAGTTTTGAGATATAATTTTTAGTTAAATAAATTTGTTAAAAATAATTTATTTAAAATTAAAAGTATTAGTTTTAAATAAAACTATTAGTTAATTAAACTATCAAAACGAAAATTGACTATTCGATTTATTTCGAATATTAATAAATTGTATAATTGTTTTTACAAGGTCTAATACTGTGAAGACAAAATCGGTATTGGAAATGGATTGCAAAATAAAAGCAAAGGTGAGATCTTCTCACTCAAATTAAAATAACTGGAATTTCGGTTATTGATTGTTTGTTTGGATGTACTCGGCCTTGTGTTGGCAGAGAGCTGGTTAAAGTCCTTGGGGCATCCCTCTAGAGGCGTTCCTATGTGGCAATAGGAAGTTCCTTAGCCTGACCATATGTTGGAAATCCAATGAACCAATACGAGCCCTGTAAGGTTTTAGTTGTATAACCTGCCATGGAATGTGGCGGTAACCTTCTATTGAACATGATAGCTATAGTAGGCGTAGTACGAAATGTCAATGCCGGCTAAGATTTATATTATACTTTCGAAATATTTTCCACACTATGCATTAATGATAATATTAAAAAGATTCTGTGCATCAAGCATGTTTGACTATCATAAGGAGAAATCTCCTCCAATTCAACGTTTGCATCGTGTGCGTGGTAGGAGGCCTTATGGCAGTTTCATTTTCCAAAAGCATAGCGGATTTCTTTTTATTTTCTTTGTGTAAATAACTGCTTTTAAGATCTCATACCAGTCTCATGACTGACCTAGAGTTTATTGTTCCCTTTCTAAACTCTGGGTGCCCATAATTTTCCACACGGGCAGCCTAGAGTCAGGTTTGAAGTTGTTCTGGAGCGAAGTCAGAAAAGTATGCTGTGGAGATCTAGAGTTCAAGCTGGATGTCGAGACGTATCACTAGTATATGTTATTCTTTTCCGCTATTTTGTTGTGTTGTAATACTCTAATGATGTAATGTAAAAACTGATATAGTTCTTTGTTTAAAAGATTATTCATTTATCTATTATATGTTGTTCAGCTGCGAAATGTGAGATTTTATTATTATTTCTGTTTCTTCTTTCATCTTTATCTTCTTCAACCCTAACGGTTTGGTTTTCCGGCATTCGACTGTTCGGCATCTGATACAGTGGACGTATTGATGTCGACTTTTGAAAGTCGAAAAATTGGGTCGTTACAAATTGGTGTCAAAGCATTTAGTTAAGCGACAAGCTTGGCTCTGGTGGGGAGTACTCATTAGAGATAGAGTCAGTAGTACTCTAGAATGAGTTTGAGTGTAATAATAGATATGAGCGCGTATTTTTTAGTGAAATAAACTTGTTTTATATTGTGTTGATTGGTTTGTTGAGTGGTATATGGATTCTGGTCAATACGAGTAATTAACGTTATCGATAAGGATCTCTAAACACTTGTACAGAACAATTCGACACGATATTATTTTAAAATTAGGGTAAATGAAACAATTTTGCCCAAACTATTTTCGTATATAAAAGGAAATAATTTTTGTAAATTATTATAGTATATGGTTTCTTGGCTGTTAGGAAGAGATAATGCTAAATTATTATCATTTAAGTGTGAAAGTTGAATAAAAATTGAAATCATAACAAAGAGCTAAGAAATAAAATCCATATACAAACGGGATTTGTAAATGTAAATGTGATTTATAATTTGAAATAGAATTCCAGAGGAATATTTGGAAATGTTGTTTTAAGGATTAGAAATTTGGAAATTTTGGAAATTAGATCCCTTGAGTTTGAAAAAGATTTTTAAAGTGGAAAAATGTTTTTAAAGCGATAAAAGCACTAAACTCTTTTCGGTCTGGAAAATAATTCCAATGATTATCGCGACATCATCGGTGTTCATTTTCGAGTTTTCAAGAGAGGAATTGCTACCGAATTGTTTTAAATAAAAGTTGTGTGCAAAACTAGGTTTGGGTTTTGAAATTCAAAGGATAATTTGAATTGATTTCAAAAATGATTTTAAAATGTTGGAAAGACTCTGGAGTCCTATATAAAATATTTATAGGATATAATTGAGTTTGGCAACTTATAAATTTGAAATTATTAGAATAAAATCTAACTTGAAAGGAGCTAGAATTAAATTAAGTGTGAACTGTAAATAAGTTGGAAAACTTATCGAAGCTTAAAATTTGGATTAAACTGAATATTTGAATTGAGTTGAATTAAGTGAAATGGAGAAATTGTCAAATTGGACCAAATAAATAAGGTTTGAAATGAATTGAATTCAATATTTATAAATGAAAGGTAAATTGAATTCATATGAAATTGGAGATCTAGTTTAAAAAAAAGTAAAGATAAACCAAAGTGGTGAAGTGAAATAATATAAGAAGTATGTAAAATACTTGTATCTAACTTAAGAAACAAATGATGAAATTTTAAGTAAATTTGGTATTGGAAATATACCAAGTGAAGGTTAAACTGAAATTGTGAAATGGAGATTGAGAATAAGTGGATAGAAATCAAAATCAATGTGAATAAAGAAAAAAGAAAATTGATATAGTTAACAATCAATTGAAATAAATACGTGGGATGTATGTATATTATTTTATTCGCATAACGATTTGATATAGATTTCGAGCACGGAATGTCAAGATAGTTATATCGATCCGAGTTGGAATTTTTTCGCTCGATTTTCGACGTCGAACCTGGACATGGATTTTTGGTTGATTCTGAAAATTCTCTATCATTGTTTACGGCTATGCAAGGAGAATGATAGTTTCTGATCAAGAAATCAGATCTGAGTCTACACTAGGATGTCAGGTGGACGATGCTAGTTCGAAAGTGAAATTGTGTGATCGCATGAGCGATCAAATTTGATATTGCATACGAATGATATAAGTACATCGTACAGATTTGAATGAAGTAAATATTCAAACTTTTGTAAAGAAATGTGCAAAATGATAAGCATGATATACAGGTGTGTTAAAGGGAAAAGATAAATTGGAATCTGATTTTAGAA
The DNA here is from genome assembly GCA_030765085.1 of Allium cepa. Lineage (NCBI taxonomy): Eukaryota > Viridiplantae > Streptophyta > Magnoliopsida > Asparagales > Amaryllidaceae > Allium > Allium cepa. Next base: position 847,853,124 of record CM060943.1, read on the forward strand.
GATAAATTTGAATTGTCCAAAAAGGTATGTATTTGAATTTCAGTATGAAATTTGATGATTTTCTTATCTAGCCACTTGGCTTTTTGTTTCTTTTTGAAATCTGAGGGCCTATTATGCCATTTTGTAGTCGTACCGAGCTAGCCGCGCAAAGGAGGCGCTAGCGAAATTTTCGGAAATTTTAGGAGTTAGAAAATTTTTGAGGAAATTTTGAAAATTTAAAATTTGAATTTAAATTTGAATGGTTAAGAAAACAATGTTGTTTGGAAATTATGGAAGGTTTTGGAAAGCTACTTAAAATGATAATGGATATTTAATAAAAAGATTTGTTTTGGAAAGTTAAAACTATTTTCTTTTGGGAAAATAGTAAACGGGTTAAGGATCATTCTTCTTAAACTAATAATTTTGGGACGAAATTCTTTTAGGCGGGGAAGAATGTGACGACCTAGAAATTTTAAACATTTGAAAATGAAATATTTAATTGATTTTAAATATTTGAAAGTTATTTAAACTTGAATTTCAATTATAACTATGAATTTGGCAATTTAATTATTGAATTTAATTATTAAAGGTTGGGTAAAATATTGAATCTTCGATTTTATGCTTTTTAAAAATATTTCAAAGGCTTAGAAAATTCATATTGATAATACTGAAGATAATAGAAACTTCAAAATTGGATTTGGAAATGTTTTGTTTAGTTTTGAATTTATATCGTTTAAATCGACATTTAAAAATAGCCTGCCAAGGCACAGTCTCGGAATTCAACGAAGCCAATTCCATTGGATTCGTAATATTGTATTATTATCCGATTCCAATTTTCGTAGTGCTTGGGGTGATCGTTTGGCTGTACGATATGCAAACGCGTTGAAATTTAAATCGAAAATTCAATACAATAACTGGTTCAAAAAAGCTATCTTCTCCATACGATCAAATTTGGACTCGAAACTATTTCCATTGCATTCGGGATAGGCATATAACATTATAAACGCCTAGCGGCATGCCTCGATAGGTGATCAAGATTTGAGGCTTCATTTCCTAAACGATTTGAATTTAAATTTAAATTCAAGTATAAATAATATTGTTGCCTTAAAAGATTGTGTCAAGTCTTTGCATACACGTGTAGAAGTTAAAGCATGTGTTCCCTTTTCTCTACGCAATTGCAACACGCGTTTGTTAATTTTTTTTGAATATTTCGTTCAAAAGAAAAAATTCAAACGAAAACATTTTCTTCCATTCAAAAATCTCTCGGCTTCAGATTCAAATCCATTAGTGGCCGTTGTTTAAAATTTAAGTTCAAATCGAAATCGAATTCCCAATTATCAATAGCTAAGTCTCTCTGGTCGTCGAATCGCCCCAAAGTCTTTTGCCCACCCAATTGTAAAACCCTAAACTTTACCATCACTCAAAAACCCAAATCAAAAATCGAAGTCGCGATCGAGTTTTAGGGCGCGAGGCCCCGAAGCACGCGATAAGGCAAATACTCAACGGCGACATCGATGGAATTTCGCGACATCTGGTATCGTGCATCGAGGGTAAAGGCGTATGAGGCGGCGATGGGGGCAGTTCATGGTGATGCATGTCGCGAACAGTTGTATGGTAAGTAGAGCAATGATGATTGGCATTCTGGGTAGCTCGTTATCGACTTAGCAGTAAGGTATTAGTTTCTTTGCTTTTAAATTTCAGTATTTTAAATATAAGATTAAGTGAACTTTAATTTAATTTAATTAATTGTTTATTTATTTAGTTATCAGACATTAACAGTAAGTTTTTATTTAAAAAAGAGTGATTTAAAGATTTAAATAAATAAGTGTATATATAGAGAAAGAAAAATCGATATAGTGAAAATATAATTTATTGTTGTTTATTTACAAAAAATAAAAATAAGTGTACATATATATATTTCAAATTTAGTTTTAGATATTTAAAATAATGAATTACGGTGAATAATTAGTTTAATTAACTTATTTAATTATTTTTACCAAGATTATTTAAAAAAAAATTAGTTTTGAAATTTAATTTTTAGTTAAATAAATTTATTAAAAAGAATTTTTTTAAAATTAAAAGTATTAGTTTTAAATAAAACTATTACTTAATTAAACTATCAAAATGAAAATTGATTATTCGATTTATTTTGAATATTAATAAATTGAATAATTGTTTATACAAAGTCTAATACTGTAAAGACAAAATCGGGATTGGAAATGTATTGCAAAATAAAAGCGAAGGTGAGATCTTCTCTCTCAAATTAAAATAATTGGAATTTCAGTTATTGATTGTTTGTTTGGATGTGATAGTATATATAGTGGTATATATATATTCTGGAGTGATTGATTTCCCGCATTATATAGGTGATGAGACCCTATGCGCCGCATAATAGCGGATGATTTGATGTAAATCCCATATACCATGATATTCCACCTCGAAGTGGAATTGGTATTTAATTGTTGTGCTAACATCTATGGATGCAGGGAAATAGGTTGGAGGGACCCAACTGGATTCCTTAAATATTTGAATTTGTTTCATATGTTGTGTGTTGATTTATTTATAATCTATGTATGATTATATTTGTGATTGAAATCATTGAAGGCTATGGTTTAGCCAAATATATTTTTGGTATCGTAGGATGCCAAAAATCTAAGATTGGATTTTTGGGAATTAAAGTAGAAAACTTTGTGTAAATTCATTTTAAAGAATTGGGTGAATTTAAATGAAGGAATTTAAAAGTATAAAAGTTGATTTTTGAAATCTTATCGAATTAATTCCAAAATATGGGAAAAGTTTTTAATAAATGGATTTCGAGTAATATTATTTAAAAGTTGGAGAATTTACTTAAAATTCAGATTTTAAATAGTTTGGGGAAAATAAAGGGATTTATTTTAAAAGGTAATAAATATTAGAAATCGATTTGAAAATTGATTTGGTGTTTAAAAATAAATCTTTGGGAAATCTATTTGAAAATAGATTTGGTGTTTGAAATAATTTTGGAAATCAATTTGGAATTTGATTTGTGGTTTGAAATAAATTTGGAAATCAATTTGGAATTTAATTTGGTGTTTGAAAGTGAATATTTGGAAATCGATTTGAAAATCGTATATCAGTGGATATTTGGAAATTTAAATTCACAATGGGAATTTATAAAGAAAAGGGAAATTTGTTTTAAAAATAAATATTGGTTTATTTTTAAAAGTATGGATAGAAAATTAACGGATTTGGAATGTGAATTTAAAATAAATCCAGAAAGATTTATTAATTGATTTAAATGAACCATTTTAGAATGGAAGGTGTATTTTCCCTGTGAAGCCGAGTATGTGTTCAAAGTAACTTTTAAATTATAAATTTAAAGTCTAAAAGTTGGTTTTTAAAAGAATGTTTTGGAGAAATTATTTTCTTAAGTTGTTTTTAAATATTTAAAGTAAAAGATTTATTTAGTAAATTTTAGAAGTGATTATTTAATGGTTTAATTGATATTTGATTTGGAAAATGGTTATTTAAATAGTTATACTCTATCTAATAATTTTAATTTAAAATTAGTTTGGACTTGAAGTTTTATATGAGATATTGGTATAATGTTTTCATAACTAATGTTTTAAATAAAGTATTTTAAAATAGTTTTTATTCTGAATGTTTCCAAGTATATATTTTTGGATAAGTGATTTAAATTATTTTAAAAGTATTCGGACTTAGCAAATTTTCAGTGGAAATAAATAATTTTTGGAAATTTATTCCGTGTGAGGAAAGTTATTTGAAATCTGTTTTTAAAGTGATGAAGTGTTGAAAAATATATCCTGTGAAGATATTTTAAAAATAAATAATTGGGAAAAAATTATTTAAAATCTAGTGATTGCTGTGAATGTTGATAGTTAAATAACCGACTATCAATATTGGCCTTTAAATGGCATTTGAGTTTCGATGCGACAGGTGGTCGGATTCCAAACGGTTATCCAAAAACCACATCGAATCTTTGTGATGGATCTTTTGTTTAAAAGATCAAAAGTGGAAATCTATTGTGATTTATTTGAAATCTGAATGTAACACTTATTTTTAAAAAAAGCGCTCGTTGTTCGGATTAGCTGGGAGAGGACTTTGTGTCATGAAACCCATTCCAAATAATGATACAACGAAATGGGATTGCATTTGAAGATGGTGTTGAAGACCAGGTATTTTCGAAAATGAAAGGATTACTTGTCGAATGTCTCTGCACCGAGTTGCTCCGGTATAGAGATTATATCACCCTTTGTGATGGGGAGTCCGGACGTGATTAGTGAATATCTGGATTGCAAGGGAATCTTTGAAGGGCGTCTTTGAAGGGCCAAGTAATCATTAACATGTCTTAATCCCCCATTAAGTGTACATGAATCCATTAACTCCATAAGCATGTGCATTAGCCTTTAATTTGTACATTAAGGTATGTGGGTAGGTGGGGTCCTCCATGATCTTCACTTTGAATTATTTCCATCCTCATTCCTTTATATTCATGTTGTGCATGCATGTGTCTTCATGAAACCACTTCTATTTGAGATCAAATTCCTACACAAATATATATAACCTTTCAATTAATTTTTCTCAAAGAAATATATGCACACAAATGACCGTTTTGCCCCTATATGAAGATGGATATATGACAATTTGGAATTAGTATGGATTTTGGTTAAAACAAGTTAAAATACCCCATATGATCATTTATTTAATTTAAATAGTATAAATATGGTGGTAAAAATATGCATATTTACATGCACATCAAATACCCCCATACTTATCTTTTTATTCGTCCTCGAGTAAAGAAAACTAAGATAAATTCCTTTTCGTAGGGAGCACAATTGCATTGAGTGTATGCAACAAGCCATTAAACCTCTGGGTGTCCCCAGTAGGACGAGTGTTGTCTCGTGAGGGTTTTCAGCGGATACTACCCACAAAATCCAAATACAAAATGCAAGATTTATTTACAAAGAGATGAATGCGATTTTTGAAAATATTTACAAATGAAGGACTTACTTTTAAATCAACACAAATAATTTTAATATAGGTTTCGGTCATTATCTTGAAATTTAAGTCATTCACTCGTCAAAGTTTCCAATAAAGACGAACCTATCGTAAATATACTATAGTTTAACTCGTTATTTCAGTTGATAACAAAGTGTAATTATGAAAATGATTCTTAGTTGATTATCAAAGTTTATCAAAGTGGTATTTTCATTTCTTTTCAATAACAAATCAAATTAACTAAGTAAAAATAGTGTTAGGATTTCAATTTCTTGCTCTCTCATTATTTCAAGAAAAATTACACACCTAGCTCAGGTAAACTGAGGCCAGATATACCACCCATGCACTGCCTTTTGGGCTTATGTGAGGGAAGTACAGAGCATGGCGAGTGCACACACTTTCGTGCATACACCTATCGACCGTAGGTGGTTTTAATTATGTCTATTCTTTTTTTACATGTGTTCCATACATGCATAACCGTGAGGACTTTTAAATGAGCATGAAAGCACATAATCAAAGATTCCAAGTAATTCACCCATGCATAACCGTGAGGACTTTTAAATGAGAGTGAATACTTTGGATGTATTATTTTTTTATATTTTTTTAAGATAGAGAGAGTTTTGCAAAATCATCTTAGCACCATTTAACTTAGAAGACAAAAAAATGTTATATCCTTTACTTTAAATTCACCACTTTTAAAACAAAGATTTTCAATTAGGATGTATTTCATAATTAACACGTATTAATCTTCCTATATACTAGTTAAACCATTATTGTTTATAATCAAACTTCATTTTTATTTTTGTTAAGACAAATAAATTTTCAATAATTTCAATTTAATAAACCAAAACCATATATTTATCCTATAGTGTTTCTTTAAAAATAAATCAAAAACGCTAAAAAAAATTCTTCTTTTGTTTTTGGATTTTTTTTTTTGAGTTTTTGGAAGAAAAATGAAAAATTAATCCTGAAAAATAAAGAAGAAGACGAGTCTCCCCCACACTTGATTTTGACTGTGTCCCCACAGTCATCCCAAGTGAAAGGAACGTTTATTATTATTTACATGAAAATAAAATGTATTTACACGGCATCAGAAAGTATATCGCCAAAAAGTAAATAAAACGGTCTTCCAAAGATCGATTCATTTGTCTTGTCAAGTATTGAGACACAGCTTAAGCTCGAAAAACCAAACCATAAAAGATTTCGAAGTCGATTGTTGATTTGGAAAAACGAATTTTGTTTTATTAAAAATTAAACGAGTTGTTTTGTTTTCAATGACTTTTGAGGTTGACAAAACAATTGATTGAAATTCATCACTAAATTGAAATTCAAGTTTACCACTGAAAAATTATTCCAAATTATCGATTTCAAAGTCAAAACGGTGATCGAAATCTTCCCCATCAAAATTTAATGACTCATTTTCGTAAATTCCATAAAACTCGTGTTCGTTAAATTCATCTTCCTTTGTTGGATTATCAACAACTTCGTCGCATATATCCATTTCAAAATCCAAAGTTGTTGTATTCAAATTTTCAGAAAAAGGAAGATCGAAATTTAAATCGAGTTTCTCACCCTCAAAAGAATTGAAATCCAACTCAATTACCGTGTTTTCAACAACTTCATTAAGATTGTTATTTTCAGTTTCAAAAGTTTTTGTTTGAAAATCGTCAATTGTGGTAAAAGATGGATTATCACTTGACTCATCACACGTTGGAATTTGATTTTGTTTATCACGTTGTTTCATATAAGTTTCAAATAACAAATCCGTGTGATCATCATAAATTTCATTCATTTGTTCAACAAAATCAAATTTGTGATTATTAACTTGAAAATTTTCGACTTGGACTTACTGAGAACAAGAATTGTCAATTTCGATAAACGATAGATTATTATTTGATTCTTTGCAAGTTGAGATTTGATTATGATGTTCACGAATTTTTTTGTATTTTTCATGTAATAAATCCCCGTTATCTTTTTCCATTTGGTCAACAAAATCAAATTCATGATTATTAATTTGAAATTTTTTATTTTGAATTTGTTGATAACCAAAATTTTCAATCGTATCGTTACTGAAACTATTACCATTACCAAAATTATTTGAAAATTGGTTCACATTTTCGTCTTGATTTTGAAATTCATTTTGAAGCTCGAAATTGAATTGGCATGGGTTACACTCGAAATCATTTGAATTTTGAAGTGAATTCAAATTTTGATTATTTTGAAAACCTTGATTCGAGTTATAGCACAAATATGAATTGCACAACTCATTTATCTCTTGATTTTGTTGCGTAGAGAGTTCATGTAACAACGAAATGCTATTTTCAAGAGTTGAGGGCTGACCATTATTTTGAAAATTTGGTGGTTCAAAATTCGAATTGTCTAAACAAAAGTTGTTGTTAAAATATCTGTACGAATTTGGAGTGAACTCATATGGATTATATTGATTTTCACAACTAAATTCAAGTAAGTAAGAAAAAGGAAAATCATACATTTTCAAAAAAAAAATTTGGTTTTTTTTATAAAGAAATATATTTACATGTAGAATTTATTTTTCAAAATGCAAAATTGATTTTTGAAAAGATTTTTTTTGGATTTTTGATTTTTTTTTTTTTTTGGATTTTTGGAATTTTGGTTTGAAAATTTTCAAAGGAAAAAAACTAAGTTAAGAAATATTTAGAATTTTTTTGTTTTTTTTAAATATGCATGAGCTAATGCAACTAAATTAATGCAAGGTTCTAATTACAAATTATTTTTCCTAAGTTAACCTAAAATTGTATGATCATAAATTGTCTAAGATAAACAAGATAGTTCTCAGCCAGGTAACGGGCAGGGGTTATCAGTGCACCACGAATCACCGTAGCAATGCAGCCGAAGGTTTAAGTACCTTCAGAGGAACAACCACTATAATATTTACGAATCACCGTAATATTTATAAATGGTTATTACTCTGCCGTAGCCTAGACACCAAGAAATTAAATTGTTCAAGGAAGACAAATTGTCAATATACAATTAAAATTTATCGATGTCTAACCGTTATTATTAATCAAAATTCTAAGATGAAATGGAAGCAGAAATTAAACGTGTATTAATAATGCAACTACGAATGGATTTTTGTTTTTGTTTTTGAATTTTTTTTTAATAAAATGCAAATGCAAGTAACCAACAATGCAATTCAAATAAAACTAGAGATGCGGTTAAAAGAAGCAAATTTTCTTATGTAAGCAAACTAGCAATTATTTTTGGAAAGCGAAGCGGCAGTTTTCAGCAAGCTATTCTTCCTTTATTTCCTGCTTTGGCAACCTGAAAATTAAAAACAAGATATATATACAATTGTTATTATTATTATTATTATTACTATTTTGGTCGTTTTTTATAAAGGAAAAGTTTTGGGAAGAAAACTACTCTAAACAATATTTTTTTTGAAAGGAAACAAAATTTAAAAGTGAAGTTAAAAAATTTGAAACCAAAAGACAATTTACAAGCAATTCAACTCGACTCAACCTACAAATTCTTTTTAAAGGAAGAATGAACAAAAGAAAGATTGTAAAAAAAGAAAAGAAAACGTAAAATAAAAAAATGAAAACAACCCGCCCCCTTATAAGTTCCTTATCCTCACGCAAACAACATTACCCAGTTGCCTCAAAGTGTTTGCCTGATACAAATTCAAATCGAAATTTTCAATGAAATGTCCAAACACAAGTTCAAATCGAAGTTCCCTCGAATTCAAAACAAATTTGTTCACTTGGGTGCGGGTTGAGGCGATATCGCTGCTCGCGATTGATTCTGAAGGCGGTGGATTCGTGGTCGATTGAAGTTCAGGTGATGTGGGTTGTGGCGGGTTACAATAGTAAGCGATGACGAAGAGTTTCGTGATTTGCGGAGGTGCAGGCGATTCTGTTGAGTTTTGGGTTGTGATGGCGTGGAGGTATTGCAAGGCGGAGACGAGTTGGCAAAGAGGCGAAGGCAACAGATGTTGGTGATTGCGGTAAGGATTTCGGTGATTTTCATAGGAGGTAGATGGGTAGAGGTTATCGGCTAGGTCTCTGGTGAAGGAAAGATGAAATTTTCGTGGTTGCGTGTCTGGAGTTGTTTGGCAAGTTGTTGAGAGAAGTAAGGTGAGGATGTGGTATGGGTTATGGGGTGATAATGTAGGCAGTGTTTGTATGAAGTTATGATAGCGGTTGATTGGGCAAGTTTGGGTATGTTTGAGATGAATGTTGGTTGAATGATGAGGCTGTGGGCAGTGATGATTGATAGTGGATAATGGAGATGTAATGTTTACAGTGATGACTGTGGTAGTAAGTAGTCAGGTGATGTTGTAGTGCAATTTTGTGGTGAAGTAATGTTGGTTGTAAGGATGAAGTGGTATGTAGTGGGAGCGGGGGTTTGATGGTTGTAAGGGATGAAGTGGTTGATGGCAGGAATTGTTTTAAACTGTCGGAAGGTTGATGTATGGTTGGCAGCAGTCAAGTGGATGGTGATAGAATTGTGGCTTCGGTTGTATCAGTGTTGTTCTGCCAGAAAAGATAATTGTTTTGCAAAGTTGAAATGAAAATGCAGAATGGTAGGGGTGAAGTATGTGGGTGTTGACAGTTTCAGGTGGTGAGTTGATTGTTGTGGTCAGTTGTGGAGATGGTTTTGGAGAGTGGTTATTGACAGTTTACTAAAGGGGTTTGTAGAAGCATTGTAGGCGATGGTCAGGTAATCAGAGATGAGGTGGATGGTTTGACTAGGCTGTATGTTGTAGCTAGGATGATTGTGGTCAAGTTAAGGGGAAGGCAAGTGATGACTGAAGTGGGGAGAGGCTTGGATATGTGCAGTTCTGTTGAATTGTAGTGTAGAACTTGTTTGTTGTTTGCGAAATGTTGGAGTTGTGGTGATGTATTGATGTGATGATTTGCAGTGAAGGTTGATGGATGGTTTGTCTCTAAATTTGAAGTTGCAGGCTTGTGTGAAGGTGGTAGCAGGGTAGAAATGGTATGTGAGTGATGTAGGAAGCAGATAGCAAGTGGGATGAAGACAGTTTTGAAATGGATGGGTATGATGGTGGATGAAGGCTGTGCACTGTTGATGTAGTGAAAAGTTGTAATGCAAAGTTGTTGAGGAAAGGTTGGAGTTGTGGGGAGATGGTGGCAGTGGTAATTGTTTGAATTGGAGTGCACAGTTGCACAGTTATGAAAACAGACAACAGAAAACAGAGAAGTGTAGTGTCTTTTTTTTGTTTTTTTAAGAAAATTTTCAATGTAAAAAGAAGAAAAAGAAAATGAAAGATGTAAATAGAAAAATGTTGATGCAAATGTAATGATATGGAATGGAACTTTTTTGTGTATGTTTTTTTTCTTTAAAATATATACAATGCAAATGCAAAATAAATAGAAACCAACAATCACACAAACAAATGCAAGCTACAAAAACACAACAAAATTCTTTTTTTTAAGTTGCAAACAAACATACAAAATAAAACACACAAAAATTGAACAAACTAATAATTCGAAGAATAGAAAAATAAAATCAAAACAACTCCCCGACAACGGCGCCAAAAACTTGTTCGTCGATGGAATTTCTATCGGTTTAGAAAACCGTCGAACGAATTTAAATTAAAAGTAACCGCAAGCGCACGGTGTACGAATGTAGCACGTGGCGAATACGGGTTGATCCGCAGGGAATTGATGATTTTAAAATTCTACTCAATCAAATTAATCAAAATTGAAAGAGTGATTAACTAAAAAAAGAGAAAAATGGCAAAAGAAAATAGATAAAAAATATGAGAGTGTTAAGACAATTTAGAGGCAACTTTCACTCTCTAGATCACATAAATAAAAAAAATGAAGTTATGATCTCTCTTTTCTTTGTCATTAGTTAGCTTAATTGATGTGCTTATCATAAGTATGGCCTATTTGTGCTATTAATTAGCTCAACATAAGCCATCAAACTATAGCACACCCCTTAAACCATTTACTAACTCACGTGAAAAATGATAACAAAGTTGAAAGCAAAATCTATTTTAAGTATGACCTATTAACTATTAATTATAAATATCGACCATCAAATTTTAATCTCAACATTCACTTAATTACCATCATCATATGTAGATGAAGAGGTAATTTGTGTTAGCGATTGTTTAAGTATAGCCTATTTGGTGTCAAAAATATAGGCTATCAAATTCAAAGCAAAAACAACAAGTTAACCACTTCATACATTCTCATTAAAGCACAAAAAGAGAGTATAAAACATCAAAATGTTGAAGCTACATGATTAGAGGCTTCATTACCCCTAAATTGAAGGGATTAGCCTTTCATTTATGTTATCATATCAACACAAGTAGCATGCAACATGAAAGCAAAAAAGAAAGAAAAATGAAAGCTAATGAAAAAGAGATCTATTCTATTTGCATAAAAGTAAATCTACACTACTATCATGAAAAGAAATGAACATGTAAGTAAAAGGAAACACTAATTAACATTGCATAAAAAGAAAAGAAAATTACATAAAATAAAAATGGCTAAGTAGCCATGAAAAGAGAAAGAGAGCTATCTTTTATTTGATATGAACTAAACTAAAGAGAAGGAGGCCTAAGAGAGATTAAGAGAAGAGGAGGGATTACATGAAACATAAGGGGTATATATACAAGTTTTAAAACCCTAATTCACTTTTTGGGGAATGCCCAAAATTCCCCTTAGGAAGTGTGGAGGCCAAGTAATCATTAACATGTCTTAATCCCCCATTAAGTGTACATGAAACCATTAACTCCATAGCATGTGCATTAGCCTTTAATTTGTACATTAAGGTAGGTGGGTAGGTGGGGTCCTTCATGATCTTCACTTTGAATTATCTCCATCTTCATTCCTTTATATTCATGTTGTGCATGTGTGTGTCTTCATGAAACCACTGCTAATTGAGATCAAATTCCTACACAAATATATATAACTTTTCAATTAATTTTTCTCAAAGAAATATATGCACACAAATGACCGTTTTACCCCTATATGAAGATGGATATGTGACAATTTGGAATTATTATGGATTTTGGTTAAAACAATTTAAAATACCCCATATGATCATTTATTTAATTTAAATAGAATAAATATGGTGGTAAAAATATGCATATTTATGTGCACATCAACGAACTTGTATGGATGTATGTCTGACGTTACACTTTGGGATGTAAAGCTGGTTTCTATCAAATACATTTCTGTTGGTGGCGGAGAATTTATTCTCTTAGCTTAACACCCTTCTTCGAGACGAACGAGCTCAAAGGTTATGTAGTTGATGGTTACTAGTGATACATTCCCAATTTGGTAATGTGGCATACGAAGTGCTGCTGATCATTTGTTAATCGAAGTATGGCTTTTGTAAAAAGCGCAGCTTTGTAGACGAGACTTCGTCGGACCTCACAACCCGAAAATGGTCGAAACAGGAAGGATGCAGCAAGACAAATTTGGGGGTAGCGCCCTCAGGGTATGTCCATTTCCTTCTGGAAAAAGGTGGTATCATGGCATGGACCCCAGATACTTAACTTATGCGGTTACTGCAAATTTATTGCTTTGTGATTATTGCTTTGTGGTTGAGGATCCAAGGATAAAGGTTGGTAACAACCGGGGATGGCATACTTGTGGTAGTTACCAATGTTATAGTTATAATTACAGCGTGAGATAACTCGGCCTTGTGTTGGCAGAGAGACGGTTAAGTTCTTGGGGCGTCCTTTCAGAGGCGTTCCCATGTGGTAATAGGAAGTTCCTTAGCCTAACCATTTGTTGAAATCCAAAGAAATAATACGAGCCCTGTCCGGTTTTAGTTGTATAACCTGCCATGGAGTGTGGCGGTAACCTGCTATTGAACATGGTAGCTATAGTAGGCATAGTACGAAATGTCTATGCTGGCTAAGATTTAGTTATACTTTCGAAATGTTCTCACACTATGCACTAATGATAATATTAAAAAGATTTTGCGTGTCAAGCATGTTTTTCTATCATAAGGAGAAATCTCCTCCAATTCTGCGTTTGAATTGTGTGTGTGGCGGGAGGCCATATGGTAGTTTCATTTTCCAAAAGCATAGCGGATTTCTTTTTATTTTCAGTGTGAAAATAACCGTTTTTAAGATCTCACACCAGTCCCATGACTAACCTGGAGTTTATTGTTCTCATTCGAAATTCTGGGTGTCCATAATTATAACGATCCCAGACTTTTACTAAGTTTAAATTGATAACAAATTTAATTTTTGAATAAAAAAATTATGAAATTAATTGGTAAATTGATTCGAGTTTCTCCAAATTCGATTAAAATATGTGTTTTATAAGTTGATTTAGAATGGAATTTTGGGGTATATCTGAATACCTAAAATTTAAATAATATGTGTTAATATAAACAAAATATACCACCAAAATAAATAAATAAATAAATAAATATATGTAGACATACAAGATAATAAATATTTAAGTCAGAAATACACTCATGTATGTAAAATATAAAGTCAACACATTAGCTTAAAAATTTGATGTGAATGATAAAGTGAAACACGACAACAAGAATATATAGATAAGTACGAACAAAAGAAACTGTAAATATCTATGAAGGCTTGCAAAAGAAGACAATATTGTATATTCAAGTATGTACTCATAAAAATAAAGACAACAACAATTAATGTGAGTATCTTTAGCACACCATAATAGATCATCTCAGCCACCAAAGCAAGGTTATCAGCCACCAAAGAGAAAAAAATCTGCATAGTCAAATGAACAAAAGAAAATATCTCTGGTATGTTGTACAAAGGCAATATAATTACCCTGTACAAATATATTATCCTGTAAGCTTTCTTTTATATATACCAAACCTTCATTTCAGTTCGACCATTCCAAGCTGAGAAAATCTGAAGTAATACCATCTACAACTTAAACAAAATTCAACCTTATCACAATAATTAACAGCAACTAAATCAATTCAAACAAGAAGATCAAAAAGAAGTTCCAGCTAACATTTCACAGCTTGTTTCAAAGTGGAAGGCTCTGATCATTTTGGAAACCATTGTGAGTAACAATTTTTTTTATGTTGTGTATATAGAAATTTGTTCAGGTGTTTATATGTGAATGTGTGAATGTAAGCATGCCTATACAAATTTGGGATGTCTCTGTTTTGTTTTCCTAGACCAGATTTGCAAAACAAATTCTTATCTTTTGTTCTAATCACTGTTAGCACTTGGAATATAAACAAAAGTTGATTGTTTGATTTTGATCTAAGTTTTAAAAAAATTATTTAAGCCAAAACAACTTAGTACTGGCTCTGGAACTCAAGAAAACTGAGAAAACCTTAACTTAGTCAAAATTCAAACATTTTAATTTACGATTTCAGGTTTATAAACTGAATTCGTATACTTAAACATGATTTTTAAAGCTTAAATCATAATTTTAAGTGGAGGAGGGAAGAGCAGTTTGGGGTTGTTCCAATTTCTTTGTTTTGAGAATTTCTGGTGATTCACTGATTTGTTGAGGACGGGGTTCTTTGGGGTGGCAGTGGAGTGAACGGTGGTTATAGGAAAAATACTAGGATGGTGTGTAGTTGGTCATGGTGGCGGCAACAAGCATTTGAAGTTCGTAAGCCTAATTTTTGTCGAGGCTTAGTTTTTTGTCTCGTTCGTCGTCTAAAAGTGATCGCTACATGGGTTTAGGAGATGGTAAAGGGGATGGCGACGAGTAGTTGGCCGGAATTTTGAATTTTTTGATGGTCGGGGTTGGGAGGATGGCGACGTTCAGGGTTGGAGGAGTTTCAGCTGCTTTTGTTTCCAGGTTTCGTTTTGTGCTCGATTCGATTTCGAGAGGATGGCGACGTTCTGGTGGTCGGGAATTGGTGCAAGGATGATCGTCGACTTGTTCGACGATACAACGTCTACTGGAGGTGGACGGCGACGATGTGCATGTGCACTGTGCATAAATTCTGGTGATGTTGTTTTTGGTTGGAGCAGGAGATGGATACTCGAGTTTTACTTGAGTTATTTCATGATTTGCTCGAAGTTAGGTAGGGTTTAACTCAAAGTCATTTTGACTGGCTCGAGTAAATTGTCTTTACAGGGTTTTGTTTAAAACCTGACAGCGTTTAAGTTTTTAAACTAAACTAAATTTAAAAGTGTAAAGCAAGTTTTAAAACAAAGGTTTTGAAACAAGTTTAAAAATCTGAATTCAAAATGAGTTTGAATTCCAGTTTTTTTAATAAGTTTTTATAAAAATGAAATGTTTTAACAACTTTAAATTGCTAAAGTATTATATGAAGTGATTTTTAAATTCTGAAATTAAAGATTTATACAGAGTTTTAAATCTAAATTTAACTCGGGAGAAATGGTGGAAGACTCGGGTAGAAACTCGAGTGAACTGAGTATTTACCCGGGTTGGGTTTCAAAGGCGAAGTAAAAGTAATATTTGAAGTTAATCATCTTGAACAAGTTGAGCATTAACAATTTAATTAACGTTTGAAAGTTGAAGTGAAGAATTAATTCTAAGACATCATTAATTAAGTTAATATTTAACAATGTTTTCTAAAATCTTAATAAATATCTTAATTAAGTAAGTAATGTAAGATAAGTTTTAGATTTAATTAACATTTAAAGATTTTAAAGTTGATAATAATTTGATTTTCGAAGTTTAAGGAAGATTTTAAAATGTTAATTAAGATAAATAATTATAATTAATTAATTGTTTGGAAAGTAATTAAGAATGGTTAATTAATTTATAATTGTAATTACTTAAGTAATTAGGGATTTACCAATTTGCAATTAATTAATTGGTAAATTAATAGTTAAGTATCTAATTTATTTGTAATTAAGAATTGTTAATGATAATTAATCACAAAGATGTCAATTAAAGTTTTTTTATGATAAGTTAGTGTTTAATGAAAGGATAATCAATTTCATGATTAAGGTTAATTAATTACGTAATTAAGGTCAATTAAGTATTGATTTAAAAGGTAATTAATTAATTAAAGTTGATTAAGTAATTAGGGATAATTACTTATTGTAATTAATTAAGAACAATTAATTAAATGATAATTAATTGAGGGTTAATTTGTTAGTGAATTAATTAAAGGTTAATCATTTAAAAATTAAAGGTTGATTAATTTAATTGATAAATGTTTAAAGGACAATTAATCAAATGATTCGAAATTAATTAATGTTAATTAACCATGATTGATGACTTATCTGATTTAAATTAATCAGATAATTAATTAAGTTACTTATGGATGTTTTGAATTCTATTGATTGTTGAACTGTTTGATATTTCTGATATGTTGTGCTTTGTGCTATGAATTGTTTCCGTGTGATCTGTGATGAATGTAATTTATTTATCTATGATAAATTTATACTATTTATTTGTGAATCTATGAATGAACGATAAGCATTATAGATTATATCGCTTATCAATATCGATGTGCCTAAATATGTGATGTGATGATTGATGATGTTGCACTATTGTGTAAAACCTCTGGACCACACTATACACACACAAATATGGATTCCACGAGGAAATTGGTTAAGTCACAAATTTTTAATGATTTTAAAGATTGAATTTTTAATCCAGAATAGTTTTGGAATTGGAACTGAAAGTTTTTGAAAAGGGATTTCAAAAAAATAAAAGTTATTTTAAATAACTTAATAAAATTTGAAATTTAAATAATTTGATTTAAATTTGAATTCAATATTTGAAATTGAATTCAATGATTTGGAAATTATGGTTTCAAAAGACTATACGAGTTGTAAAGGTGTTTATATGGGTTTTTAGCCATTTAAAAAGTACGGTTTTGGAAATTAAAATTAAAATCCAAGTTTTATACTTGAATGGCTTTAACTTATGTAAATGTAATCAGGATTCCCAAGACGAGAACTATTTGTTTCAAATAATAATAGCTTTCATAAAAGAAAGTATTTCCAAATTGTATCAGAAGATTTCAAGTTGGAAATGAAATTGTAAATGTTTGAAAAAAAAACTATGAATTAACCTTTGTGAAGATGATTATACCTTGTTTTGAAATCGAAGAAGGTTTTAAATGGTATATCTTTCATATTAAAATTTGAATTGGAAATGGTTTGAAAGTTATGAATTAAATCTTTAACTTAAAGATTGAATGGGTTAATCCAATTGGAATGGAAATTGATTTGAAAATCTATGAATGGATCTTTGTGAAACTGGGTGAACTTTGTGAAATAAATCTTTTTGTTTAATGATTTGAAATGGTAATTTGTTTAAACCATTTGAAGAAAGGTTTTGGGTTGTGACTTAACTGTAATCCAATATCCATATGTTTTAAATATTGTGCTCATTATTCGGTTTAGCCGGGAAAGGACCTTGTGTCATATAACTCATTTCGAATAATGATACGGCGATATGGATAGCATTTGAAGACCGGTGGTGAACACCGGATATTTTCGAAAACGAAAGGATAACTCGTCGATTGTCTCTGCACCGGCTGATCCCCAGTATAAAGATCTCCATATGTGATGGGAAGTCCGGACGTGATTAGGAATTATCCGAATTGGCAAGGGCTTCTTCGGAAGTGTCTTCGGTTCTGTTCGAACTCGGAACAGACTTGTATGGATGTGTTTCTGAAATTACACATTGATATGTAATGCTGGTTTCTATCAAATATATTTTTGTTTGGTGGCGGAGATTTATTCTCTTAGCTTAACACCCTTCTCTGAGACGTACGAGCTCAGAGGTTATGTAATTGATGGTTACTAGTGATACATTCCCAATTTGGTAATGTGACATACAAAGTGTTGCTAATCATTTGTTGATCAAAGCATGGCTTTGTGCAAAAGTGTAGCTTTGTGGACGAAACCGCATCGAGCCTCACAACCCGGTAATGGTCGAAACGAGAAAGATGCGGCAAGGTTGCATGGGTAGCTCCCCTAGGGTATGTCCATTCCTTCTGGAAAAGGGTGGTATCATGGTATGGAGCCCAGATACTTACTCATGTGGACACTGTATATTTGTTACCGTGTGATGTTGTTGGTGTAGAGGGCCCTCGGATAAAGGTCGCAAACGACCGGGGGTGGCATATCTTAGGTTTTACTTTCCAGGAAGGGGGTAACCGGCCTTGTGTGGCAGAGAACCGGGTAGGTTCTCGGGGCGTCCCTCCAGAGGCGTACCCATGTGGTAATGGGAAGTTCCTTGGCCTGACCATTTGTTGGAAAAATCCAAAGAAACAATACGCGCCCTGTACGGTTTTAATTGTATACCTGCCACGGAATGTGGCGGTAACCTGCTATTGAATATGGTAGCTATAGTAGGCATACAATAATGCTTGTATGCTGGCTAAGATTAATATTATACTTTCGAAATGTTTTTCTGCACTATGCACTAATAATAATATCAAAATCGTTTTCGCGTATCAAGCATTTTTTACTATCGTAAAGAGAAATCTCCTCCAATTGTACGTTTGCATGGTGTGTGTGGCGAGAGGCCTTATGGTAGTTTCATTTTCCAAAGGCATTGCGGATTCCAATCTAAATTCTGTTGTTTGTTTTAAAGATAAAGATTTTTTTTCGTTGCTCATACCAGTCCCATGACTGACCTGGAGTTTATTGTTCCTTTCCTAAACTCTAGGTGCCCACAATTTTCCACACGGGCAGCCTAGAGTTGGGTTTTCAGATAGTTGAATAGTAGGAATCGATTCGATAGCCTTCTAAGCCTTTTGGATTTATGGATCGCATTTGCTACACTTCAGTTTTCACGGTTGACCTTGCTTAGCTTGGTGCAACTTGATGGTTGTTCGAGCTATCTTTAGTTTGGAGATAGTTTACAGTTGCATTTTTGGAGATGTATTCTATTGAAGATATTCTGCACCGCTACTATTTCTTGTATCTCTGATAGTATTGATATCTATTGTATCATTCTGTCGTTTCATCATTGTATCTAAATATTTTATCAAAATGTTATACATCAAATGTATTATTCATTTTCTTCTGCTGTGTTGTACTTAATCTGTTATAAGCTCCGGCACGATAACGTTTGGATCTGCGGCATTTTAGTACAAGTGGAGTATGGGTGTCGATTTTCGAACGCTGAAATTTGGAACGTGACAATTTGGTATCAGAGCTGAAGGTTGAAACTTTAGCTTAGGAGTATAACACATTAAGTAGCTCAGTAGAGATAGGGTGAAGTATACCCTAGAATGAGTATATCTCTAAGATATCCGTCTGTATGCCTCAGTAAATTCTCTTACTATCCACTGATAGAGAGTATGAGTGCAAGAAGAGGACGAGATACGGGACAGGGAAATACCAGCACAAATGGTCAATGCCATGCGACAACGGAAATAATCTTCCTCTATCAATCTCCTTTGATTCAATTTCAACTCTTTGATTGCTTCGTGGCTTCTCGAGGGAGAAGCTTCGGTGTGATAGTGACCCCTACGAATCGTGTAGATAAGTCTCTATTTTGTATTCTCTTCGTTTAATTTATAACATGCTTTCGTTTTTAACTTAAATGAATTTGAAATTCTATTGTAATTTCTTGTGAATATCAAAGTCCGAAGAGGGACAAGTTATGTATACTTTGGGGTATTCCGACTTGAGTTTGGAATCCATATCTAGTGTTTGAGAGTTGTGGAAGATTAAATCCATTTATCTATTGTTTGGATCTCGATATATTCTACGAGCAGTTAGTTGTCCTTGGACTAACCAGTGCCTTGCATATTTTGTAGATTTGATGACCCGAGCATCCTATGTAGTATCGAGTGAGTTTGTTCTCATATTGTTGATATTCTGATTTGGTAAGCCAAATACAAAATAGATATCCAGTTTGATCTGGAAAACTGTTTCTCTATCTTTGTGTATCTATCTTTGTTATCTCCCTGGAAAATTTCGAAGATGAAATTTCTTAAAGGGGGAATCTGTAACGATCTCGGATTTTTACTAAGTTTAAATTGATAATTAATTT
This sequence comes from Allium cepa, assembly GCA_030765085.1. Classification (NCBI taxonomy): domain Eukaryota; kingdom Viridiplantae; phylum Streptophyta; class Magnoliopsida; order Asparagales; family Amaryllidaceae; genus Allium; species Allium cepa. Next base: position 847,873,022 of record CM060943.1, read on the forward strand.
AATTTTTGAATAAAAAATTGTGAAATTAGTTGGTAAATTGATTTGAGCTTCTCCAAATTCGAATAAAATATGTGTTTTATAAGTTGATTTAGAATAGAATTTTAGGGTATATCTGAATACCTCAAATTTAAATAATATGTGTTAATATAAACAAAATATATTACAAATATATATATATATATATATATAGACATACAAGAAAATAAATATTTAAGTTAGAAATACACTCATGTATGTAAAATATAAAGTCAAAACATTAGCTTAAAAATTTGATGTGAATGATAAAGTGAAACAAGACAACAAGAATGTATAGATAAGCATGAACAAAAGAAAATGCGAATATCTATGAAGGCTTGCAAAAGAAGACAATATTGTATATTCAAGTATGTACTCATGAAAATAAAGACAACAACAATTAATGTGAGTATCTTTAGCACACCATAATAGATCATCCCAGCCACCAAAGTAAGGTTATCAGCCACCAAAGAGAAAAAAATCTGCATAGTCAAATGAACAAAAGAAAATATCTCTGGTATATTGTACAAAGACAATATAATTACCCTGTACAAACATATTATCCTATAAGCTTTCTTTTATATATACCAAACCTTCATTTCCGTTCGACCATTCCAGGCTGAGAAATTCTGAAGTAATACCATCTACAACTTAGACAAAATTCAACCTTATCACAATAATTAACAGCAACTAAATCAATTCAAACAAGACGATCAAAAAGAAGTTCCAGCTAACATTTCAGAGCCTGTTTCAAAGTGGAAGGCTCTGTTCATTTTGGAAACCATTGTGAGTAACTTTTTTTTATGTTGTGCATATAGAAATTTGTTCATGTGTTTATATGTTAATGTGTGAATGTATGCATGCCTGTACAAATTTGGGATATCTCTGTTTTGTTTTCCCAGACTAGATTTGCAAAACAAATTCTTATCTTTTGTTCAAATCACTGTTAGCACTTGGAATATAAACAACAGTTGATCGTTTGATTTTGATCTAAGTTTTAAAAAATTTATTTAAGCCAAAACAACTTAGTACTGGATCTGGAACTCAAGAAAACTAAGCAAACCTTAACTTAGTCAAAATTCAAATATTTTAATTTACGATTCAGGTATATAAACTGAATTTGAATACTTAAACATGATTTTTAAAGCTTAAATCATAATTTTTAAGTGATGGAGGGAAGAGCAGTTTGGGGTTGTTCCAATTTCTTTGTTTTGGGAATTTCTGGTGATCCACTGATTTGTTGAGGACGGGGTTCTTTGGGGTGGTAGTGGAGTGAACGGTGGTTGTAGGAAAAATACTAGGATGGTGTGTAGTTGGTCGTGGCGGCGGCGGTGAGCATTTGAAGTTCGTAAACCTAATTTTTGTCGAGGCTTAGTATTTTGTCTCGTTCGTCGTCTAAAAGTGATCGAGTGCTACAGGGGTTTGGTAGATGTTAGAGGGGATGGCGACGAGTAGTTGGCCGGAGTTTCGAATGTTCTGGTGGTCAAGGTTGCGAGGATGGCGGCGTTCCGGGGTTGGAGGAGTTTCAGCTGCTTTTGTTTCCAGGTTTCGTTTTGTGCTCGATTCGATTTCGAGAGGATGGCGACGTTCTGGTGGTCGGGAACTGGTGCGTGGATGATCGTCGACTTGTTCGACGATGTAGCGTCGACTGGAGGTGGATGGCGGTGATGTGCATGTGCACGGTGCATAAATTCTGGTGATGTTGTTTTTGGTTGGAGCAGGAGATGGATACTTGAGTTTTACTCGGGTTATTTCATGATTTGCTCGAAGTTAGGTAGGGTTTAACTCGAAGTCATTTTGAATGGCTCGAGTAAATTGTTTTACAGGGTTTTGTTTAAAACTTGACAGTGTTTAAGTTTTTAAACTTAAAGTAAATTTAAAAGTGTAAAACAAGTTTTAAAACAAAGCTTTTGAAACAAGTTTAAAAATTTGAATTCAAAATGAGTTTGAATTCCATTTTTTTATAAATAAGTTTTTATAAAAATGAAATGTTTTAACAACTTTAAATTGTTAAAGAATTTTATAAAGTGATTTTTAAATTTTGAAATTAAAGATTTAAACAGAGTTTTAAATCTAAATTTAACTCGGGAGAAATGGTGGAAGACTCAGGTGGAAACTCGAATGAACTGAGTATTTACCCGGGTTGGGTTTCAAAGGCGAAGTAAAAGTAATATTTGAAGTTAATCATCTTGAACAAGTTGAGCACTAACAAATTAATTAATGTCTGAAAGTTGAAGTGAGGAATTGATTCTAAGACATCATTAATTAAGTTAATATTTAACAACGTTTTCTAAAATCTTAATAAATATCTTAATTAAGTAAGTAATGTAAGATAAGTTTTAGATTTAATTAACATTTAAAGATTTTGAAGTTGATAATAATTTGATTTTCCAAGTTTAAAGAAGATTTTAAAATGTTAATTAAGATAAACTATTATTATTAATTAATTGTTTGGAAAGTAATTAAGAATGGTTAATTAATTTATAATTGTAGTTACTTAAGTAATTAGGGATTTATCAATTTGTAATTAATTAATTGGTAAATTAATAGTTAAGTATCTTATTTATTTGTAATTAAGAATTGTTAATGATAATTAATCACAAAGATGGTTAATTAAAGATTTTTTTATGATAAGTTAGTGTCTAATGAAAGGATAATCGATTCATGATTAAGGTTAATTAATTTCATAATTAAGGTCAATTAAGTATTGATTAAAAAGGTAATTAATTAATTAAATTTGATTAAGTAATTAGGGATAATCACTTATTGTAATTAATTAAGAATAATTAATTAAATGATAATTAATTGAGGGTTAATTTATTAGTGAATTAATTAAAGGTTAATCATTTAAAAATTAAAGGTTGATTAATTTAATTGATAAATGATTTAAAGGACAATTAATCAAATGATTTGAAATTAATTAATGTTAATTAACCATGATTGATGACTTATCTGATTTAAATTAATTAAATAATTAATTAAGTTACTTATGGATGTTTTGAATTCCATTGACTGTTGAACTGTTTGATATTTCTGATATGTTGTGCTTTGTGCTATGAACTGTTTCAATGTGATCTGTGATTAATGTAATTTATTTATCTGTGATAAATTTATATTATTTATCTGTGAATCTGTTAATGAACGATAAGCGTTATAGATTATACCGCTTATCAATATCGATGTGCCTAAATATGTGATGTGATGATTGATGATGTTGCACTATTGTGTAAAATCCCTGGACCACACTATACACACACAAATATAGATTGCACGAGGAAATTGGTTAAGTCACAAATTTTTAATGAATTTAAAGATTGAATTTTTAATCCAAAATAGTTTTGGAATTGGAATTGAAAGTTTTTTCAAAAAAATAAAAGTTATTTTAAATAACTTAATAAAACTTGGAACTTAAATAATTTGATTTAAATTTGAATTCAATATTTGAAATTGAATTCAATGATTTGGAAATTATGGTTTCCAACTACTATACGAGTTGTAAAGGTGTTTATATAGGTTTTTAGCCATTTAAAAAGTATAGTTTTGGAAATTAAAATTCAAATCCAAGTTTTATACTTGAATGGCTTTAACTTATGTAAATGTAATCAGGTTTTCCCAAGACGAGAACTACTTGTTTCAAATAATAATAGCTTTCATAAAAAGAAAGGATTTCCATATTGTATCGAAAGATTTCAAGTTTGAAATGAAATTGTAAATGGTTTGAAAAAAAAACTGTGAATTAACCTTTGTGAAGATGATTAAACCTTGTTTTGAAATCGAAGAAGGTTTTAAATGGTATATCTTTCATATAAAATATTTGAATTGGAAATGGTTTGAAAGTTATGAATTAAATCTTTAACTTAAAGATTGAATGAGTTAATCCAATTGGAATGGAAATTGATTTGAAAATCTATGAATGGATCTTTGTGAAACTAGGTGAACTTTTTGAAATAAAACTTATTGTTTAAAGATTTGAAATGGTAATTTGTTTAAACCATTTGAAGAAAGGTTTTGGGTTGTGACTTAACTGTAATCCAATATCCATATGTTTTAAATATTGCGCTCATTATTTGGTTTAGTCGGGAAAGGACCTTGTATCATATAACCCATTCCGAATAATGGTACGACGATATGGATAACATTTGAAGACTGGTGGTGAAGACCGGATATTTTCGAAAACGAAAGGATAACTCGTCAATTGTCTCTGCACCGGCTGATCCCTGGTATAGAGATCTCCATATGTGATGGAAAGTCCGGACATGATTAGGAATTATCCGGATTGGCAAGGGCTTCTTCGAAAGTGCCTTCGGTTCTGTTCGAACCCGGAACAGACTTGTATGGATGTGTGTTTGACATTACACTTTGAGATGAAAAGCTGGTTTCTATCAAATACATTTCTATTTTGTGGCGGAGATTTATTCTCTTAGCTTAAGACCCTTCTCTGAGACGTACGAGCTCAGAGGTTATGTAAATGATGGTTACTAGTGATACATTCCCAATTTGATAATGTGGCATACAAAGTGTTTCTGATCATTTATTGATCAAAGCATGGCTTTTTGCAAAAGTGTAGCTTTGTGGACGAGACCTCATCGAGCCTCACAACCCGGTAATGGTCGAAACAGGAAAGATGCGGCAAGGTTGCAGGGGTAGCTCCCCTAGGGTATGTCCATTCCTTCTGGAAAAGGGTAGTATCATGGCATGGAGCCCAAATACTTACTCATGTGGACACTGTATATTTATTACTGTGTGATTTTGTTGGTGTAGAGGGCCTTCGAATAAAGGTCGCAAACGACCGGCGGTGGCATGTTTTAGGTTTTACTTCCCGGGAAGGGGGTAACCGGCCTTGTGTTGGCAGAGAGCCGGGTAGGTTCTCGGGACGTCCCTCCAGAGGCGTACCCATGTGGCAATGGGAAGTTCCTTGGCCTAACCATTTGTTGGAAAAATCCAAAGAAACGATACGCGCCCTGTACGGTTTTAGTTGTATAACCTGCCATGGAATGTGGCGATAACCTGCTATTGAACATGGTGGCTATAGTAGGCATACAATAATGGTTGTATGTTGGCTAAGATTAATATTATACTTTCGAAATGTTTTTCTGCACTAATAATAATATCAAAATGGTCTTAGCGTATCAAGCATTTTTGACTATCGTAAGGAGAAATCTCCTCCAATTCTGCGTTTGCATGGTGTGTGTGGCGGGAGGCCTTATGGTTGTTTCATTTTCCAAAGGCATTGCGGATTTCAATCTAAATTCTGTTGTTTGTTCTAAAGATAAAAACTGTTTTTGTTGCTCATACCAGTCCCATGACTGACCTGGAGTTTATTGTTCCTTTCCTAAACTCTGGGTGCCCATAATTTTCCACATGGGCAGTCTAGAGTTGGGTTTTTCAGATAGTTGAATAGTAGGAATCGATTCAATAGCCTTCAAAGCCTTTTGGATTTGTGGATCGCATTTGCTACACTTCAGTTTTCACGGCTGACCTTGCTTAGCTTGGTGCAACTTGATGGCTGTTCAAGCAATCTTTAGTTTGGATATTGTTTGCAGTTGCATTTTTGGAGATGTATTCTATTGAAGATATTCTGTTCCGCTGCTATTTGTTGTATCTCTGATAGTATTGATATCTATTGTATCATTCTGTCGTATCATCATTGTATCTAAATATTGTATCAAATTGTTGTACATCAAATGTATTATTCATTTTCTTCCGCCGTGTTGTACTTAATGTGTTATAAGCTCAGGCATGAGTCAAATTTTAATGTTTGGATCTGCGGCATTTTAGTACAAGTGGAGTACGGGTGTCGATTTTCGAACGCTAAATTTGGAACGTGACAATAATTTTCCACACGGGCAGCCTAGAATCAGGTTTGAAGTTGTTCTGGAGTGAAGTCAGAAAAGTATGCTGTGGTGATCTAGATTTCAAGCTGGATGTCGAGACATATCACTAGTATATGTTATTCTTTTCCACTGTTTTGTTGTGTTGTAATACTCTAATGATGTAATGTAAAAACTGATATAGTTCTTTGTTTTAAGATTATTCATTTATCTATTATATGTTGTTCCGTTGCGAAATGTGAGATTCTATTATTGTTTTTGTTTCTTCTTCTATCTTCTTCTTCTTAAATCCTAACTGTACGGTTTTCTGGAATTCGGCTGTTCGGCATCTGATACAGTGGACGTATTGATGTCGACTTTCGTAATCGAAAAATTGGGTCATTACATATTACTTCGTGTGGTCTAAGTTATCTAGATGTGTAGGAAATAACTTTACCCTTCTGCACCAATACTGCTCTCAATCCAGTTCCACATGCGTCGGTGTATACTACAAACCCTTGATTTCCGTCTGGAACTACTAACACTGGAGCATTGGTCAACAAATGTCTTAACTTAAGGAACCCTACCTCACATTTGCCAACCAAATAAACTTTCCATCTTTCCGGTCAATATAGTCAGAGGTGCTGCTATCCGTGAGAAATCCTTAATGAATCTCTAGTAATAGCCAGCAAGTCCAAGAAAACTTCTGATTTTGGTTACCGTCTCTGGTCTCTTCCAATTGTTCACAGCTTTGATCTTATCTGGATTGACTGACAATCCTTTCTCTAAAACCACATGACCAAGAAACTTAACCTCTTTCTTCCAAAAATAGCACTTAGAAAACTTTGTTTTTAGCTGATTCTGCCTCAACGTCTCAAGCACAACTCTAAGATGATCTTCATGCTCCTTCTCATCCTTAGAGTATACCAAAATATCGTCTATAAACACCAGCACGAATCTATCTAAATACTCTCGGAAGACTCGATTCATTAAATCCACAAAGAAAGTAGGTGCATTCATCAGCACGAATGGCATCACTAACCACTCATACGAACCATATCTAGTTCAAAATGCTGTCAAAGGAATGATGTCCTCCGCCACTCTTAACTGATGGAGTCCTGTCACCAAATCCAATTGGGAAAACACCATGGCTCCACTCAACTGATCAAGCAGATCATCTATCCTTAGCAGAGGGTACCTATTCTTGATCGTCCTTTCATTTAACATACGATAGTCAATGCACATCCTTAATGTCCCATTTGGTTTCTTCACGAATACCACGGCTGCTCCCCAAGGCGAACTGCTTGGTCTAATAAAATTCCTTCCTTCAAAATCCACTAGCTTCACCTTTAATTCCTCTAGCTCTGGTGCAATATTTATTCGAAACTCAACAGCTCATTTCGGTGGTGATCCCGTAACTGGGTCAAAGATGTCTACAAATTCTCTTGCCACCTGAAACCGACTTAACTCTTCTCCAAGCTCCATGGCACTTAACAAAGCCCAAACACTCCTATTGGAATTTTCCGCTGAGAAGATGATTCGGTCATGACTATCTGGGTGTCTCAAGATATTTCCTTATCCTGGCAAAATATCCAAGCCTCATACTTACCCAATCAATCCATACCCAAAATGATCCCGAAATCGATGAAATCAAAAACATACAGACTGCATGCAATCTTACGACCTGACAAATCTAGTTCTAAACGGTCACATCGCATCCCTAGAATTGCATACCCTCCTGTTAGATTCGCAATCCTCAAGTAAGTAATAAGGTATGTGAGTTTTATGCAAAACCTATCAATCAAATATTATGATATAAATGAGTGTGATGCACGGGTATCAAATGTTACCCTAACTGGTATACTCTGAATCTAAACCATACCTTCCATCATAGTTTTTCCTTTTTCTACTATAGTAGGCCTAGAAGAAGATGGTGGTACAATAGAAAAAACCTTCCCTCTATCCATCCTGACTGGCTCTGGACACTGGTTCTTGTAATGTCCAACTTGGTCGTAGTTGAAGCATTTCACATTCTTCTTCTCTGCAGACTTCTTTCCTTTTCCTGTCTGGCACTAGTGAGCATAATGACCCTTCTTATCACACTTGAAACACACCAAATCAGTCTTTACCTTCTTGGAAGCCTTCCATTTTTGGGATCCCTTCTTGTTAAAGAATTTCCTTTACCTTCCGTGAAGAACCTGGGATTCAACTGGCTTCTTCCTAGTAGAAACAACAAGCATCTCTGCATGGCAAATAGCCTTCTCCACTACCATATTACAAGGCCCTCGGACATGAGTCATGGTCATTCTAGCTAGCTCTGGCTTTATCGTCATATAATTCTTTCATTTCTTCTGATATCAGTATCTATAGTAGCATATCCATATCAAGATAGCTCATCAACTTAGCAGCATACTCAATTACTGACATATCTCCCTGTACAAGGTCCATAAACTTCCTCATCAGCACCGACTTAGCTACCTTAGATAGAAACCTCTGCTCAAACCTCATTTTGAAATTAGCCCAAGTCAGTTCTTCCTCCGGAACTCCGACTATTACACTATTCCATGAATGGAGCGCAGCCCCTAGCAAATGTCTTGAGCCTAGCCTCATCTTTTCCTCATCATCCAAACCTAAATCAATAAAGATCCTCTCATAGCTCATCTGTTGAATCATGAGGTTTAATTCATGACAAGGAGCATTAATAAAGACTATATGGCGATAACAACAAAAAGAGAGTAACATATATAAGGTATAAATTACAAAGAGAAGAGATTTCAAAACTAGTTTTCGTATGACTATTTATTATGTTTTTGAGTCTTAGATATGTTTAGATACTGTTAAAGTCATTCCTCAAGTAGTTACACTTGCACACATAACAAATTATTTTCGTTTGAATATGCATTGAAATTCACTGTGAAAAATTGCACAGGTCAGTCGACTGATTACAGTCGACCAGTCGACTGACCTGGTGCAAAATCCATAGTGAATAGAGAATATATATACAAATTTGAAATTTAGTCAACTGAGCTTCTGAACTCAGTCGACTGACCTTCATATAATGGTTATATTTTATGAACGGATGCTTCCTCTTGCGAAGAGTTTCAATCCAATTCGAAGAGCAATGGCTGCATCTATTGATTGAATCTCTTAACAAAAGGTTGTATCTATCTATGCACTGTATAAACACATCAAAATCATTTTCCAAATCACCGATTCTTGAATAATTTATTGATCTTTCTTACTCTCTATATTCTCTGCATTCAAAAGCAATCAAACCATCTTCATTGCTTGAATCTTTGAATTCATATTCATATTGTTTGATTCATAGCGATAATCTTCCATTCATATCTTCATACACACTCATATACTTGAGGATTTGATTATAGGAAGGGTGTACACACATTGAAATATCTGTGTTATCAAGAAAACATTAGTCGGACAATTTTATATACTAGTAGAAGTCCTGTTCTGCTGTTCAGGCATTATGAAGTCCTCTTCGGCTGTTGAGGCGAAATCCTGTTCCGCTGCTTAGGTCCTTGTTCGGTTGCTCAAGGGTTGTATAGACCTGATCCTCCAGGTTTAGTGAGGGTTATTGTTTTAGTGAAATTCCAGAAGGAGTCTGGGACTAGACGTAGGACGGAGCTCCGAATCAGTATAAAAATCTCTGGTGTCATTTTTATTATATTGCTTTTATATTCTACACTATTTACTATATCGCTATCATTACTATACTCTGTATTATCATACATCCATATTGCACGATCCATAGAACACTTTCATTTGGTATCAGAGCAAGGCATCTCATAACCATTACACAGTTATTTGATATTTTGCTAATATGGAAAACAACACCAGCACTGTCACTAACACTAGTTTTATTACAGGTCAATCTACCGCACGACCTCCACTATTCAATGGCATGAATTACAACTATTGGGCAACACGAATGCGAATTTATATGCAAGCCAATAGTTTCGATGCATGGAATGTTACACAAGAAGAATATACTACAACTACTACTGAATATTCTACATGGACAGCTGCACAAAAAAAAGATGCTACTGCTAACGCTAAAGCAATGAATATGTTGTTTTGTGCATTAGATAAAAATGAATTTAACCGAGTTAGCATATGTAACACTGCATATCAAATATGGCAAACACTTAAAGTTACTCATGAATAAACTAACAAATTTAAACAAAGAAAAATATCTAGCAAGATGAGTCCATAAATGATATGTACTCCCGATTTTAAGATATTTATCATTCTCTAATAGGACTAGGAGAAAAGTATTCTGACTTCGATATCATGTCCAAAATCCTAAACTCTTTAACCGATGAATGAGAAAGAAAAGTCTTAGCTATTGAAGAAGCAAATGACATTTCTACCATGAAGCCGGAAGAGTTAATAGGAAATTTAATGTCCTATGAAGTAGATTTATAGGCAAAAAGAGTTCAAGCACAAGATAATAAAAATATGGCATTTCATGTAGAACAAGAGGAATCAGATTCAGAGGATGAAGATTTAGCTTTCATAGCTAAAAATTTTAAGAAATTTTTGAAGTACAGAAAAGGAAATCGAAATAATGGCAAAAAAAACTTCAACAATAAGCCATCATCCTCAGCACTAGAATACTTCAATTGTCATAAGAAGGGTCATATACAAAAAGATTGTCTAGAACAAAGGAATAGAAAACAAAATAAATATAGAAAGGAAAAATTCAAAAAGAAGGCATTTTTGGTAACATGGGATGACCCAGATTCTTCTTCTTCTGAAAGTAGCAGTGATAGTGAAAATGAACAAGCAAATGTTTGCTTCATGGATACTGATAATGAGGTAAATGATCTTACTTTTGATGACATGATTGAAATAAATTCTGAATTATTAGATACTTTGAAAAATCCCAAAAGGAAATATAAAGAAGCTCTCGAAAATCAAAATAGAGCATAACTCGAAAGAGATATGCTTAAAGATGAGAAGAAAATATTGAAAGAAGAACTTGAGAAAATTCAAGATTCATTTTCTAATGTTATTTCTCAACATACCTTATGAAGTCAAGAAATTGAGATTAAAAAAAGGAATGATGTTCTTGTTTCTAAAAATCATGAGCTAAAATCAAAAGTTAAAATGATCGAATTAGATAACACTGGTTTCAAAACTAAGTTAGACGATACTACTAGAAATTTGTCTAACATTAATAGAGGCAGAAAAAACTTATCTAAAATTATTGAAACTTCTCAGTCTGTCTCAAATAAGAAAGGACTAGGTTATACTAAGAAATCAGTAGTTCCACCAAAAATTAAGCAGAATAAGAGAACTATTTCTAAACCTAAGTCTACTATAGTTCAACCAAAAAGGGATCAAAGCTCAAAAACCATAAAAATATGGGTTCCTAAAACAAACAACAGTTTGATTAAGAAAAAATATATTGAGTCCTTTTTGAAAAATGTTCATAAAAATAAAAATTATTTATATAAAGGGAATACTGAACCCTCTTGGGTTTGATTTCCTAAGGCCTAACCCTTGGGACTTTATTAAAAAGTGGGTACCAATGTTATTTTTTTATTTTTTTGCAGGTCCTACTTAAGAAAAGAGGAAAATGGATACTCGATAGTGACTTCTCAAAACACATGACAGAAGACAAAAATATGCTAACAAATATCACATATTCAGATGGAGGCTCTGTCACATTTGGCGACAATTCCAAAGGTTATATCATCGGCAAAAGCGATGTGAGCAATTACGGTATATCTAATTTACCTCTCATTTCCAATGTTTTACTTGTCAAAAACTTGAAGCATAATTTGTTAAGTATTAGCCAAATGTGTGACAAAGGATTTAAAATCTCATTTTCTGAGGATAAGTGTAGCATTTATGATCAAAATGAAAATCTTATCTTTGAAGGTAATAGAGATAGAAACATATATGTTCTGAATATGAAAATTAATCATAATTCAGGTATGTGCTTAATAGCCAAAGAGAATTATCCTTGGTTATGGCACAAGACATTCTGCCATATTAACTTCAAAATTATAAACAAACTTTCGAAAAATGATTTAGTCAAAGGATTATCAAAAATGAACTTTAAAGTTGATCATATTTGTGATGCATGTCAATTAGGAAAGTTAACTAAATCATTTTTCAAATCTAAGAAAGTTATTTCTAGATTACAACCACTTGAATTACTACTCATGGATTTATTTGGACCCACTCAAATACAATCCATAAATCACAATTAATATGTGTTTGTAATAGTAGATGACTTTTCTAGATATACTTGGACCTTTTTTATGAAAAATAAAAGAGACATTTTTGATCATTTTAAAAATTTTGTTAAAAGAATTAAAAATTTAAAAGGATTAAAAATTAAAAATATTAGAAGTGGTCATGGAGGAGAATTCGAAAATGAAGTTTTTGATCATTTTTGTAAGAAGAAAGGAATCTTTCATAATTTTTCGTTTCCTAGAACTCCACAACAAAACGGAGTTGTAGAACGAAAAATAGAACTCTACAAGAATGTGCAAGAACTTTGTTAAATGGAAGCACACTTCCAAAAAATTTCTAGGCAGAAGCCGTAGCAACTGCTTATTATGTTTTGAATCGGGTTTCTATTCGACCTCTTAACAAAAATACTCCATATGAACTTTTTATTGGAAGAAAACCAAATATTTCATATTTTGAAGTTTTTGGATCAAAATGTATTATATTGAATACCAAAGATCAGCTTGGCAAATTCGATGCGAAATCTGACGAAGGAACCTTTCTAGGATATTTAGATCGAAGCAAAGCTTATCGGGTATTTAATAAAAGAACAAATACTATTAAGGAAACTCTTCATGTATCTTTTGATGAAAACTTTCTACAAAAACCAAGTATAAGAGATGATGAAGTACTTCCATATACCGTCACAAATACAGACAATATAAATTTTGAAGATGATGAAAACATAATTGATAATTCTAGAGAAGATGAGAATGTTGTTCATCACAACAATGAGTTAAGATGTCCACCAAGAATATTACGGGACATCCTGTTCGAAACATCATTGGAGAAATTAATTCAAACGTCCGAACTAGAAGTCAACTAAATAAAATGGGCCACGTAGCATTCCTTTCCAATATCGAACCTAAAAACCCTAAGGAAGCTTCTACAGACGACTGCTGGATCATTGCAATGCAAGAAAAACTAAATCAGTTTGAACGCAATGAAGTTTTGGGAGTTAGTTCCTAGACCAAGTGATCAAACTGTTATTGGAACAAAATGGGTCTATAATATTAAGGCGGACGAACAAGGCAACATCACTAGAAATAAAGCAAGTTAATCGCTCATGGTTATAATCAAGAAGAAGGAATTGACTACGAAGAAACGTTTGCTCCTGTCGCTAGATTAAAAGCAATACGTATTTTATTGGCATATGCATGTTTTCATAATTTCAAACTTTATCAAATGGACGTTAAAAGTGCCTTTCTAAACGATTATATAAAAGAAAACGCTTATGTTGAACAACCTCCTTTATTTATCTATGAGAAATATCCAGACCATGTCTATAAACTTAAGAAAGCTCTTTACGGTTTGAAACAAGCACCACGTGCTTGGTACGAACGGCTTAAGAGTTATCTAATAAATTTTGGATTTCAAATTGGAATGACCAAACACTTTTCATTAAACATTCAAAAAGGGATATTTTAATTGTTCAAATTTATGAAGATGATATCATTTTTGGTTCTACCAATGAAACATTTTGCCAAGACTTCTCCAAAATTATGACCAAAGAATTTGAAATGTCCCACATGGGAGAATTATCATATTTTCTTGGTTTACAAATCAAATAATTACAAAATGGCATTTTTATTAATCAAGAAAATATTGTAATAATTTAATCAAACGCTTTGGAATGGAAAATACTTCTGCCAAACCAACTCCTATATGTACAACTACACATCTCAATAGAGATGAAAATGATAGAAGTGTTGATCAAAAATTATATCGAAGTATGATTGGATCATTACTATATTTAATAGCCAGTCGTCCTGACATAATGTTGAGTGTTTGTGTGCGTGCTAGATTTCAAGCCAATCAAAGGAATCACATTTAAGAGCAGTAAAATGTATATGGTGTTATCTTAGTTATACCAAGGATTTTGGACCTTTCTATCCAAAAGAGTGTCCTTTCGAATTAGTATCATATAGTAATGTTGATTTCGGAGGATCTCGTACAGATCGGAAAAGTACAAGCGGTACGTGCCATTTTATTAGAAAATCGTTAGTTCCTTAGTTCAGTAAGAAACAAAATTGCTTTCTCTCTCTACATGTGAGACGGAATATATTTTTTCTACCTTAGCTTGTACTCAAGTAATCTACATGCAACAGACACTTAGAGATTTCGATATAAATTTGACAAATTCTATCATATATTGTGATAACACGAGTGCTATCAACTTGTCCAAAAATCCACTTAATCATTCACGAACGAAACATATTGACATTCATCATCATTTTCTTCGTGATAACATTGAAAAAGGAACAATCAATTTGGATTTTGTTTCCTCAGAAAATCAATTGGCTGATATATTTACAAAGTCGCTTCTCGAAAATATTTATGTAAAACTTCGATGAGAACTCGGAATCGTCTTTTTAAGTATTTGTAAAATTTTATGTCCGAGTAAAATTCTGCAAAATCTTTGCACTTTGCCTTTTCTAGTTTTTGAACTTAGCTCTCCTAACATGAAGATGTCTATTTTACCAGATGAGCTATGTTTGTTTCTTGTTTAGCTAAAACCAAAAAAATTTCAAATTTAAAAATATGTGTAACTGCCAAGATTTGAACTCTGGATCTTAGATTGGAAGTTGTATGTCTTTACCATATGAGCTAGTAATGTTATGTGTTAGACTTAAAACATAACATTATACTCATATTCAGTTTTAGTTTACACCTTCCATCTAAACAAACATTTCCTTCCATTCATCTCTTTTTACTATTTTTAGTCTATGATTATGTTTTCTCAAGCTTTCTCAGCCTCAAATTAATTCTCTTTTTAGCATACTCTTTACCTATTTAAACTTCATACTACCTCTTTTTTTTAATCATCACTTTTCTTTTTAATATCATCTTATCATTCCTATCAATTTCCGCAATTCACCATGATGTTTGACCTATTTATCCTTCTCATTTCAATGGCATCCAATGGTTATGATGATTCTGACCAATCAACAACTGACTATTCAACACCATCCTCCGCTTATACTTCTTCCTCTCAATCATTACCTACACCAAGTCCTTGCTAAGAACCTGCCAGGTTTGTATCTCCACAAAATCATACCGGACATTCTCCAGAAAAGAAGAAATTTCAACGTTTCTTATTCTTCGGTTCTCAATCAACTAAACAAAAGATTGATGATATGCATCATTATCAATGGGAACAACTAGGACTCCAACGAGAAATGTATTATGAGAAAAAAGTTAATTCCAAACGTCTTAACTTCCAGGAGCAACTCGGTTGGAAAATTTGTGGTTGCTCTACATTTAATGTTCATTAACCAACATCATCTTCTTTTAACAATCCATGGGAACCCAGTCCTCGACCACCTCCGGTCTCACCACATACAACGACTCGTAACAATATATGGTCACCATTACGACCGCACATTGAAGATACAAAAGTAGAGCCGGATGAACAAATTACACCACATAAAACACCTCAAAAGACACCACGAAAATCCCCATCCTCTAAATAATTTTTCTGTGTCTTTATATATGTCGTTTTATATTTTTTATGGTGTATTCATCCACCTTTTGTATAAGCTTTGGTACATATTGGTTTTTAATAAACATGCTCACTGTACATTTTAATAACAGTCAGTCGACTGACAACATCAGGTCAGTCGACTGAATACAGACCTAGAAAACTCTCGGGTTCCAGTTCAGTCGACTGAACTGATGTATTTAGTCGACTAAACGACGTTTATGAGCCTTTTTACCCCCATTTTCCATCTCTTTTTTACCCTATATCTTCGTAATTTCTCTTTTACTTTCTTCTTTTTTACCCAAATTCTATTTTTCCCAAACCCTAAAAATCCCATTTTTCATCTTTCATTTACAATTTACCACAAATCATGCCTCCCAAACGTTCAAAAACCGCTAGATCATCCTCAACTACAGCCGTAGACTCTCTCTTCACTCAATGGCTCTATGATTGAACGGCGGTGGAAAGATGGAACATAATGAAATCGACAAGAATATTTGATGGTTCTTTTATGATATTCCTGGATTTTGAATCTTATAGGTTTCGAGAATTGGCTGATCAAAGTGGCTTATAATCTTTAATAGACTTAAAATTGAATAGCCATAAGATTAATCACATTATGGTTAAGCTTTTCTATGCTAATCTTAACTTAGCACATCAACATCCTAGACATACCAAAAATTGTGTGTGGATTCTTGTTTATAGCAAACCTGTTTGGTTCTCTCTCAACCGCATTGCCCATATTTTACAATCACCAAATCATGGGGTCACCCTTGATGAAGTAGAGTGCAACATGGCAACTCGAGATAGAATAAGTCATCAATTTTTGGACGATGATGCAACCGATGTAAAATCAATATCTCTACCTCCTAAAGCCAGGATTATGCATAAGACCCTAATGAAAACTATTCTACCAAGGACCGGGTCATATAATCTTGTCTATCAAAATAATTTTAAAGCCTTATATGCAATTTGGAGTAACATGCAAGTCAAGTGGATGCAATTAATTTTAGATGAATTTCTCTCATTTAATCAAGGAAAAATGAATGTGATCTATTTTGGGGAATACATTATGCGTCTTCTTATCAACTAGGAAGTGCCATTTCCCGATTCCAAAGTGTCAAATGATGGTGCTATAAACATGAGAACTCTTAGTCTCGTGAAATTACCTGTTACTCCTCCTCCTATTATGGATTATGATACATGGAAAGCACACCAACGTGCACGACGTCAACAATAACAAGATCAAGGTCCTTCCTTTCAACCATGTCGCTCACCTATTCCTCCATCACATTCCAGAGATGATGAGATTCAACTTGCGACCTCCAGTCATTCAACCCAACAATTAATTGAGATTTTATCCAGGAACCAACTTGTTCTTACACACGTTAGAAAAGGTTTGATAAAAAGATTGACAAAATCAAATGTTTTTTCTCCATCTTATGGGATGCTATTTCTTGTTCTACCTTTACTTCGACCATGCCATCTATAGGAAAACGCTCTGTGCCACAATTTACCTGGAGCACATCCGAGGATAACACCGACACGGACACTAGCAGAATTTGCTGAGGTGTACATTGTGGTGAACCATCATCTTGAGGCAAGTCCCCGTCATTCCACAACAAGAATATGACTGGGATGCCGATGAATAGTTGGGGGCTATCGTATTTGGATATGGTATTTTCTTTGCTTTTTTAATCAACTTACTTTTCTATCAAGGCTTGTACTTAAATAGACTTGTGTTATTTTGGTTTATGGAACTTTATTTGCTTTTTCCTACGATACATTATGTAGCTACATCTTGGTTTGTTATGTTAGTTGTGCTTATTCTATGCTTTATGTCTACTTTTTTTCGATGACAAAAGGGGAGAAAAATGTCTACTAACAAGTTTTATGCACATTACTTTATCGCCACGCATTCAGGGTGAGAAATATATATAACTTTTGTTATATAATTTCTATTGTATATCATTTCGTCAGTTACAGGCTGTCATCAATCAAAAAGGGAGAGAATGTTGAATCATGAGTTTTGATTCATGATAAGGAGCATTAACAAAGACTATATGGCGATAGCAATAAAAAGAGAGTAACATATATATGGTATAAACTACAAAGAGAAGAGACTTCAAAACTAGTTTTTGTATGATTATTTATTATGTTTTTGAGTCATAGATATGTTTAGATACTGTTAAAATCATTCCTCAAGTAGTTACACTTGCACACAAAACAAATTATTTTCGTTTGAATATGCATTGAAATTCACTGTGCAAAATTGCACAAGTCAGTCGACTGATTACAGTCGACTAGTCGACTGACCTGGTGCAAAATGCACTATGAACAGAGAATATTTATACAAATTTGAAATTCAGTCAACTGAGCTTCTGAACTCGATCAACTGACCTACTTATAAAGGCTATATTTTCTGAACGGATGCTTCCTCTCGTGAAGAGTTCAATCCAATTCGAACAGTAATGGCTGAGTCTATTGATTGAATCTCTTAGCAAAAGGTTGTATCTATCTATGCACTATAAACAGATCAAAATCATTTTCCAAATCACTGATTCTTGAACGATTTATTGATCTTTCTTACTATCTATATTCTCTACATTCAAAAGCATTCAAACCATCCTCATTGCTTGAATCTTTAAATTCATATTCATAATCCTTGATTGTTATCAATAATTTTCCTTTCATATCTTCACACACACTCATATACATGAGAATTTTATTATAGGAAGGGTGTACACACATTGACATGTCTGTGTTATCAAGAACACATTAGTTAGACAATTTTATATACTAGTAGAAGTCATGTTCTACTGTTCAGGCATTGTGAAGCCCTCTTCGGCTGTTAAGGCGAAATCCTGTTCTATTGCTGAGGACCCTGTTCGGTTGCTCAGGTGTTGTATAGACCTATTCCTTCGGGTTAACTAAGGGTTGTTGTTTTAGTGAATTCCAGAAGGAGTCTTGGACTGGACGTAGGACGGAGCTCCGAGCCAGTATAAAAATCTCTGGTGTCAATTTTATTATATTGCTTTTATATTCCCACTATTTACTATATTTCTATCATTACTATACTCTGTATTATCATACATCCATATTGCACGATCCATAGCACACTTTCATTAGCAGCCAATTCTCAACCTCAACAGCATCCTCAATTCCCATAAACAGCTTTCCACCAAGACTGGTGTAATTCCTACTCAGCCTAGCATAATTATGTCTAGCTAAAGCTACAAGATTAGCTCCTCCAACATTACTAGTAGCTTCTGCTTGCAAAAGATTGGCTAACAACTAATATACCATTCCCGCATCTACCAGCGGATTTCCAGCACCTACGTTGACTTCAGCCTTTGGATTAGCATTAGCCTGTCTACCTTGGTTCCTCTTGGTATTAGATCGAGCATTTTCATTAGTTCTGGTGCTTCCTCTACCTCGATTTCCTCTTTCATTTCCTGCTTCCATATCTTCTTTCTCGTAAATCTGCATATGAGCCTTAGTAAGATACAAAAGAACGGTCTAAAAGAGAAGGGAATACGTACTTAAATATATACCTATATAGCATTAACCCAAACCTTGATCATATTTTCAAATTCATTGTATTATGTTTCAAAAAGCTTTTAGATTTGGCTTTTCTTTTAAAGTTTCATAAATCTATGCTCCGATACCAACTTGTAACATCCTCCTACTTGGAGGCCCAAAACTAATGCCTACGGATGCTGCAGTCACCCATAGTTATTAATCATCGACGAACAAATACGGCGATATTAGATACTTTGATACCCGGATCAAAAGAATATGGAAAAAATTTAACAAATTAAATACACATTTCCACTTTCCATTCAAAACATTTCATGTTCATTACATAATCCTACAAACGTTAACCACATTCAAAAAAAATATAATTATTACACATACGCCAAGAGCGACATATGAAGATGCCATCTTGGTTGATCAGAGTGTATAATAAGGCTAATAAATCTGCCTTTACATCCAAAATTCACAGCGGAAAAAGTTAACTCTAAATAACTGATTGCCTTATGCATGCCCCAGAAGCTTTATTCGTCTAAGAAGAGAACTTGGAAACCCTAAACCTCAAAATACTCAAAATTAATTGAGTATTCGAGAGTTCAAGGGATAAACAAAAACTTTAAGTCAGATAAAAAGCTTGGTATGAATAATAATCTAACATCTCAATCCATTTAGATATCTAGTGAGACCACGCCGCTTAACGGAACGGGTTTTCCCTTCACTAGTATCCTAAAACCTTTTTTAAAACCGTATACTGTGGTCCTGCATCCACAATGGTTAAAACAGAGCATTTGAAATGTTTATGAGGATATGCATATATGTAAACATCTTGGTTTCCCATCCTCGTTTTAATTGACTCCTGGTCATAATTATAGTTTCTAAGGTCACTATTAACCTATTAGTTTTCATGGGTTTACTAATAACCTTTTTATAATTTATGGACACCGTGTCCTATTTCATAGTGTCCATAGGATCACTAAGAACGTATAGGCCTCTGCCAGTTAACTTAATCAATACATGGGTCTCCCTGAACCTATTGGTCATTCCAATAACTCATTTTATCCTAGTTTTCATGGGTTTACTAGGAACCCATGGATTACTCCAGTAACTTCCTTCTTAGCCTAGTTTTCGTGGGTTAACTAGGAACATGCTGATACCTCTCTTAATATCCTTCTTATCCTAGTTTTCATGGGTTGACTAGGAACCTTTTGACTAATGTCAATACTTAATTCGGATATAGTTTTCATAGGTTCATAACAAACCAATTGGTCCCAGGAAACCATCCTTAATACAAAGTTTTCATGGGTTTACTATGAACCTATTGGTTATCCCCGATAAATTTTTAATCATAGTTTTCATGGATTTACTATGAACCTATCTCCCGGGCAACTTCAATGTTTAGGCATCCTATATTTTGGTCTTCATGACTCCCTAGATGCAATTCTACTCATTCAAGAGTTTAATCAATTTATATTCTCCACTAGGTCAACCTATCGGTTCTTCTACCCCTTTATCCCTAGAATGCATTTATAGGTCCTTTATCATGTGAATATATTTATATTTGAAGAAGCAAACATTATAGCTTACAATACCACTCTCGTGGGTTTAAAGTCCTTGAAATACCTTTTATATAAACATAGTTAATCCCTTTAACCTATATTTTTACCAAGCAATACTTCTTCAAATTAACGTACTTAAAGTCATTTCAAAACTCCTTTATTTAGCCATGGTATTTTCCTTTAAAAATGACTTTGGGTTTAAAAATCCTTCAGCACCTTAGAAACCATGCTTTCGCCTTCATTGAACAACCTCCTTCGAAAGCATTAAATTTTGTCTTTAAAACATTCGGCTCCTGCCTTTCGAATACTTTAAAACATCTCCTTCGAAGTCTTTCGACATTGTTAAAGTATTATCATATAGTGGAAATTAGCTACAAGGGCCTCATTAGCAAGTGCAATTAGTTTCTAGGACACACAACTGAAATAGTTACTTTTAAGGACAAAATGCAAAATAATTGGTCTTTAAGGCCCAAAAACCTATGAAATTATGCCCTTGAAAGTAATTAGACTGCCGACTTTGTCCTTAAAAGTAATTATTCTATTGAATTTGGTCTTAAGATTAATTTTTGTGGATGTGTGTCCTACAAAGTAATTGGACTGCAAAGTTTGTCCTTCTAGTGAAATGCCCCTATCATATAAGTATAGAAACATAACTTCCAAACCATTCGAAAATACCCCTTTTGAAACCTTTGAAGATTACCCTTCGAAACCATTGGAAGTCCCCCTTGCAAAATCATTGAAGGTTACCCTTCCAAACCAATACCTTTCGAAGCCATTGGGTTTATATTTAAAATAACATTTTTGGGTCAAAGTGAACTTAAGCGAGAGCATCTCTTTCGAAACTATTCTTCATTTTATAAAAACATTGGGGGAACTTGATGGTCTTGAAACCATCCTTTCGAAAGTATTAAAATATATGGGTAAAAAAATTGAAGGTTGGCTTCGAAACCCCTTTCGAAATCATTGCCTTCGAAACCCCTAACCCCTTTTGAAAGCAGTAGGAATTGGCTTATATTTATAAAAAAACCATACCTTTCGGCAGCATTAATGTCCTCAATACCATTGAAAGGCATCAAATCAAATAAGGGTTTTGACATGGTCAAAACTACGCCTTCTGATAGCTTCAATAAAAATCTAAGCAACTCCTTCGGAAGTTACTACTTTAAAACAAAGGTGGCAGCTCTCCTTCGAAAGCTTCTTTTGAACTACCTTTTTGAAACCATTAGTTTCGAGAGCTACAAAACCCTTTTGTAAATAGGCAAGCACTTTTCTTTTAAACAAAACAAAACAAGGGAACCAACCCCTTCGAAACACGTCTCGACACCCTATCTTCCGCCTTTCTCCGATCCACTACGTACCATCTAAATGATATCATGTGTATTGATTTACTAGTTTCGACCTAGAATGTTTCGACTAGATTGGAGGTGGAAGCTCTGGGTTGAAAGGTCCTTCTAAAGAAGGCAGAACCCACTTTTCTAAGCTAAAGGCCGATTTTACTAAATAAAGTAAGCTTTTTGAAACTAACTTGCCCACTTGTGAACATGTGATCAGTTACACTAAACTTTCAAATTATTTTACTAAAATTTGCCGCATTTTCATAAACCTAAAACTAAACAACATTTAACGAATAATCCTTTTCTATTAACAAAACAATTAAACCATTTTGGTCCTCCTTTTAAAATAATTTAATTTCCATACTAAATCACTTAATAAAAATCCCCAAAACTTCCATCAATTTACTTTAATTACGTTGCCTAGCATATTAAAATTTTAGACCCAAATCCTTATAATAATTTCAGAAATAATTTTATAAAACCAAATAATCACATTTTCCTTTGAAAATTATTAATTACCCACAACTTGGAAAATTATAAAAATTGAAACGCAACTCCAAAATCATGTTTCTCATAACATATAATTTTTCTATGGCATTTAAAAATCATTTACCTTGGTTTTACCCTAAAAACATGCATATCTCTTTTAAAACAATATTTTCTAATCTAAACAAATTATAAATCGAGTATATCATCATCTAATATATCATAAAAATAATTTACCCTTAAATTTGAAACCATATGATTATAAAATCAAAAATAAAGATGTAGTGATTATTATTCACCTTAGTTTGGATAAGGAAATTGGAGATTGATTGGGATTGATTTCTTCTAGTTTGAATCCTAAGCTTTAGATTTGATTTCTCTCTTCCTCTTTCTCCTTAATGGCCGGCTCCTATTTTCTTTCTTACGTTTTTAATTTTTTTCTTAAGATAAATGAGCGTGTATGGCTAAGGGGATAATAGTATAAGGGTGGAGGATGTGGGCGACAAATGACCCTAATTCCCTTATGTTTAATTAGTTAACACTTAGCCATTTTAAGCTTATCAATTTAAACAACATGGCCACAACATTAATTAACCAACCTCGATCTCTTTATCACTCTACATTATTCTATATAATTTATTCTAATTAAATCTACTAAACAATGTTATCAAAAATTAGGAATGGTACAAACTTATTCCACTTTATTTACTTGTATAATACTCTTCTATATCCTAAAGTACATACAAAATTAATTTTACTTTTTCAAAGATCTTGATGGGGATCAAATAAAATTATGGTTTATTCAAATCGAGTCAACCTATTAACCTTTTTAACTTAGAGTGTAAAACGAATAATATTTATGGGTTGACCTAATCAGCAATTATTTCATACTACTTAGATGTTTTTTAAGCAACTATTTGGTTTTAATAAAACAATGATTATAAAAACCTTCTTATTTAATTTAAGCCAATTTAAATCTGTGTTAAATTATCCTATATCTTATCTAAAGGTAAAATCTCATTTATCGAAACAATCTCTTATTACCTTTTGTTTTGGAACTAATTCCCTTTTGGGGAACCTAAAATAAATACCCGGTTTTTAATTTCAAAACTCATCCTTTAAGGCATACTACATATATTTTCATATACAATAACATCAAATTATTCAATAAAAATCTACTTTGGGTTCATTCGGATTTGAACGCACTTTATCACACAATCATAAAGAGACTAATTTACTAAGTACCCCATAATGTTCGTCTAAGCAAACATTTGATCGTCACTTAGAAGATTATTCAAATTACCACAAAGCAAATTGAAACAATTTCCTCCTAATTATCCTAAAGAAAATGCATTCCATTAAAATTTTACTTCCCAAAATAATTTCTTTTTCAATTACTTTCAAAAATACTACTATTTCATTTCTTAAAAACCTTTTTGAAGTTATTTTCAAAAATTCTGGGATTTAGGTTCAAAAATCTTTTTCAAAACATGTTTATAAACTTAATTTATATAAAATTTCCTTTATATAAAAATCAATTCATGATATAACAATTCTTCTTTATTATAATCGAATTTTCTTAAATGTTTATTATCTAAATGTTTTATCTGACCATTTAGACTATATTTACAACTTTTTATTAAGTTTAATACTTAACTCACTATTATTAAATGGTGAATTTTTAACTTGATCATATTCTTCTAACACCTTATAGTTAAATTGTGAAAATAAACTCACAAAGGGTTCGTTTTAAATCAAAGTGATAAATGCTCCTAAATAAACCAAGCACCATTTAACAACTATCAAACAACAGTCAATGCTTCTTATTTAAATTAAGCATAACCGAACAAACAATAGTGATAATAGCTACATATTATCACATTTAAACCCACACATTTTATAACTGTACAAAGTTTTGAAAATTATTCCTTTATATATAAAGAATATAATCCTTGGAAAAACATTAAATTTCCTAAAATTTTCAAAATTTTCAATACCACGTTCGGTGGCCTTGGTCAAGTGTGTAGAAAACATTATCGATACGGTGGCGTCCCACGTCTCGACCAAAATTCATAAAAACTCAATAGACCAATCAACATAATACGTTTTTATAACATTAACAATTACGCTCTCGAATATATAATACTCTCAAACTCATTATATGGTGTCACTTACCCTATCTCTAATGAGCCAAACCCAACCAGAGCCAAGGTTCTCGCTTAACCTTGCGCTCTGATACCAAATTGTAACGACTCGCCTTTTTTGACCATCGAAAGTCAACATTGAATGCACCACTCTATTCCAATATCGTGCATCCAATCGACAAAATGGTAGATTGTTAGGATAAATAAAAGAAAAACAGAGAATGGAGAAAAATAGAATCTCACAGCGGAATCAAAAACATATAGTATAGCAAGGACAGTAAAACTGTCACTCCAAACATATAGAGTATACTAGAGTTAAAAACTATCAGCTAGACAGTTATAAAATCTTGACCTTACAAATGCCGATAAGTATACTATATAATACAGTGGAAAATTAAAATACTATGATTTATGACTCTTCTGCTCCCCTTCAAGACCTCTATAACACCATGGAGAACTTGGGAAAATACTCGGTCTGACCCGATATTTATAAATAAATAACACACGGAGCAGCCTGGAAATACCAGCGTGAGATAACTCGAATAATGGGAAACATACACAAAAGTTCTGTAAGACCACGCCGCTAACGTAGAATCAGTTTTTACCTCACAAGAACAACATTCATACAGGCAAGAGCAGAAATAAATATCAAGAAACAAATCCAAATAAGAATGGGCATGATTAATATTTAAACCAGACTTGAAAGAATAGAAATAATGTGAGCAAAATCCAAACAAGACAGAATGGATAAACAAGATAACTGTACAATCATGATAGAATGGATAAAATAAGATAATTAACCATACGTGATAGAATGGACACAAAACCTATAATCAAACATCATGAAGGGTGGCCAACTCTTCCCATTGCAATTGCAGAAAAACTAATTCAAAGGTTTGAATCAAATAAGTAAAATGAAATTATCCAATATAACTAGGAGGGTGCTCCCCCTTCCATGAAAGTATACCTCTAGATAAAATATACTTCAGAGCACACGCATCTCTCTCGAGAACATCCAAGCCGGACCTCGGTTCACACGAGCATCCGAATATTTCACATTAATTCATGCATGCCGAAACCTCTCTAGATGATGTGAACATACCTTGATGGGTGCGATCCATATTGCTTGGCTCTCACTCGCACCTTGGTTTTAGTTTTTCTAGCGTTGAATATAAATGTTTAAAGCGAGCGATAAATCGTCTTAGATTGACGAAGCACAATAATGACTTGGAGGATGCACCTCACTTTTTCACGCCTTTGTTTTAGTCATTATCGATAAAGGATAACAAAGCTCAATGAAGCAATAAATCATCTTAGAATGATAATAACAAAGAAGCTGAAGTAACCAATAGCCGAGATACCAACTATCGAGGATATAAAACGATTATATATGGAAATTAAGCCTTGTATACTTATCCATATCCTTGTATTTCCTTTAGAGTTTGACATTAATCGAAGATAATATATCGTCTTATACAAATAAACAATTAAACCACCGAGGCACGAATGTTTATTGGTTGTATAATTGACTTTGGCATGAGTCTTGAAGCAACAACATGCAAAAGTATTTAACGGTAAATATACTTTATATTTCATTGTCAATCTTTAATTTAGTACATTTTTATATCTTAACAAATAAGCATTTTATCAATTTTACTAGGTTCATTAATTTATCGATGTAGAATATTTTAACAGTATATGCAAATGTTCTTACAATATTAGAAATTTAAATGTTACCATTTCCTTTTTCTGATAAGGCTCTTGCTAGATTTTTATGTCATAAAAAACCCTATAAAAATGTGAAAATGTTTTGACTTCTCTAGTGTGTGTTAGGAGTCACCTGCCTTTCGGTTTTGACCTTGAGGTTGATCAACAAATCATAGACCCATAAGCGATGGACAATGCTTTATCGATTGTATCATATACAACTCATAACAAATGGTCTTTGTCCTAATCTCATCTTAACCATAAAAAAATTAACAAATCAAGAGAGGTTATTCACTTGTACCCACCATTTCATGATGACCTAAATATAATGCACATACATTAAGGAAGATCAACAAATACATGCATGTATCTTACCTTGTCTAGTCAATATATTTATATTACTATACATTACATCTGTAGCTTGAGGAAGGTCAATGTTAAAGATTATTCAAGTAACATATTAATATATAAATGTTATTAACAAACTTATGTATTAAGGATTCATAATCTTTAATACAACACACATACACACACACACACACATATCTGTACATATACATGCATGCATACATACATACATACATACATACATACATATTTGTGTGTGTATTGCATGATATCAATTTAGTCGATGTCTTATGAAATACATTCATAATTTAAGTATTAGACAATCTAAAATAACAGTATACATATAATACGCATGCACTTGTCCCTTAAATCTAAGTTGGGTTTCTTATGGTTCCGCTTAAGTTCTATACATTCATATTATATAAGTTTATTTCATTTATAAAGTTTTATAGTTTAAATCACTTATATTATATATACATGTATCTTATGATTTAAAAATAATTTAATTAATTTTAATTATTATTGATTAAACCATAGTTAATTAATTTAACTTATATAAATTTTTCAAATTTTATATTACCCGTATTAAACTATTAAGATAGTTAATTAATTATAACATTGATAATTTGTTTATGTATACTTTATATGTATATATTTTAATTAGTTAGCTTTTAATCAATTTTATTTAATAAATTTTATTTAATTAACAATATAATTATATTCTTAATTAGTTTGAAATTGTAATTTATCACAAATAGTTATATAACTACAACAATTATTGTTATACACATATATATCAATGTATATGTTTTAATCAATTAAATTTTAATTAATTATATTATTTAGTTTAATAAATTATATTAATTAAACTTTAGTTTTGAATTTTCAAAATTAATTATTTAATTTCTCAAAATAATTTTGTAAAATGAATGCATTTTATAACATTTATAAAATTTTACTTTTTTATTTTAAACCGAACTTTTAAAGACAATTTTTTTTAATTTTTAGAAAATATTTTAAAAAACTAGGCTAAGGCCTAAAATTAATTTAGGCCTCTTATTAGGGATAAACTTTAGGCTTACTTCATCCTTCAAGCCAGGTAATTAGCCGGGCAAAGTACTTGTTTGCCCAATCTCGACCATCGATACTACATTTCTAGACATCCTACCAAATGGAGAGGCTTTAATCAGTTATCCTTAGCATTGGTAATTTAAACTACATAGATCATTTGGGTTATGATACCAGGGCAGTTTAAAGTAGATGAAATAGGTTGAATTAAAAAAAAAAATCCTACTTTGGGTCTATTAGGCCAATGAAGTCTAAAGATTTTATTAGATCCACTCTAATATTATTTTAAATAAAAACTTATTTTTTTGAAAAAGGAGTTTAGTGTTATTTAAATTCAATCAAAATGTGATTTGTATAAAATAGAAAATAGAAAATATATTTGGTGTGTAGTGTGTGGAACAGTTACTTGTTGAAATTAACTTAAAGAATGAAACCATGCATTTCTCTCTAGTAAACTTAGTCAACTAATTGAGAGAAGATTTTGTTTTGTTTAAAGGAAGAAATATTTCACTTCCCACTCTATAATCAAATTTATCGATGTAATTAAACATCGTATATGTCCAAATTTATACTTGACATGTATAGTAAGAATATCAAATATAGACCAGTGTAAAATGTGTAAGTGCAACATACAAACAATGAACATGGCTAACGTGATTGTACATAGTTCTGGGATTTAAACCTTAACTGACCCATTTTTCCCTTTATATATGCCTTTGTTATCCATAGTTTTGTTTAAAACTATATGTATGTATATATGCATGTGTGTGTATATAAGTGTATGTGTGTTTAAATATATATCAAATAAATATATAGTAATGAATCCTTTAATAAGTCAAAATTAATTCAAACAAGTCAATTATTTTGAATCCAAGATTTATTTCCAAAACATGTAGTGATTTGATTTAGTAAAACAATTTAAAAACAGGTCTTAATCTATAAACCCAAATATAAGTTATATTTATATGTTTATAATCTAAAGTAAGAAAAAATATCAAAATTTCATAAGAAATGATAATTTACCAAAAGTATACTTTATTTAACAATACTAAAGCGATGATTTATGTTCATTTGTACAATAATACAATTATCCTTTATTATTAGTACGTATATTTATAAAAATAATTTTTTTTGAAATCTTTTTAGTGCAAAATAATTTTAATTTGAACATTTATATATATATATCCTTGTGTGTACCTTACAATACAAAAATAAAAAGTGAATTACTAGATTTGCATATAGATCAAAATTAATAGAAATTATTAATGAAAATCATCAATATAAATTATCAATATCAATTCAAAACCAATTTAAATAATAACAAGTTATAATACTTTAAGATCTACACTTCTATATTTATAAGGAACAACAAATGCATACACACACACGCACGCACACACACACACACTAGAATGAATTAACCACTAGATCTAATACATCGTGAAATAAATAGATAAAAACTAATTGAATTTTACCTTGTTGATGTTGCCTTTTGATTTGCACTTTGGGTGTAGAAAGCTCCTAGTTTCAATTGAATCAACATCTAGACTTTGCCAAGGTCAAGAGATAACAACCATCTTTAATAATTTTATTTTATTTCTACTTTTTTGAGAATTTTTATTCCATCGGTGCCATGGAATTTCAGCCATGATAAGAGATGGAGAGAAGAGCAGAATAAAATTAATTGTCTATTGAAATTTTGGATGAATGAAAGAGAATTTTGTTTTAAAGGAAATATTGAAACATTTTAATTCCCTCTTTTAAAACCTTCCATATTTAATCCCTCACTATATATCGGCAAATCATCTCATGCCTGCATCATGCATCGCCTATCATAAAAAAGGCATGTGAGTTAATAAATTTTCCAATACCACTTAGCAATAAATCTATTTAAATCCAATTTAAATAATCTATCGATATCAAGTATCAATATGAGCATATATAAATTTAGTGTATGCACTTTATTACCAACTAATAATATTCAAAAAAATCAAATAAAATTTAGTAATTAATATTTCATAAATATTAATTAATTTAATTAATTTACAGTGACTATAAATTAGTTAAATCATGTGGTTTTTTGGAGTATCATGATTATGGCTGTGCGACCCAAATGTGTAAATTTAGTAAATGATTATATCAAACAATTCAAATATTAAATTTCACACATCACCTTGGCTAGTGGTGTGACATTTTGGTTTAATTTATTGCTTACACATCTTTTCGATAAAATCCAGTTTTACTTATTACAAGTGGTGCCTAATAGCAAAGATTATTTATACCAATTTTCTTCGTCAACATTATATCACGGTAGAAATTATGAAATTTGGTTTTGGTCAAAATTCCAATATCATCTACATTCAACTTGATTATTGTTGGACCAAAAAGTGATACAACACCCCAAATGACTAAAAATGGTATAGATCTAAATGGAATCAAACTAAATAGCAAAGAACACAATAAATTATATAGTGGTTTGACAAATCAAGTGTCAATATCCTCTTTTATATTATCAGATTTAGATTCGTTACAAGTACAAGAGCTTTATAATGATTTTAGATTTAGGCAACAATGTGTGCTCGGGTTTGATAGCACTCAATGGCAATGGTAGGAGTTAAAGTTAGGTGATGAAGAATATGGAGGCTAAAGATCAAAATGTCCCAAAAGTCCTCTCTATGTTCCTATGCTGCTTCTATTTATAGATGGAATCTTCCGTCCTAGCCGCAAAATCATGAAGGAACAGGTAAAATAGCAGATTTAAGAGAATATAAAGGAAGTGAAATTCTTCTTGAAGAGAATAATCATGTAGGTACGGACATTAATGTTCATCCAAGGAAGTAATCCACCTCATACTTTTACAAGCCTCGATCTCCTGAAGTCCAAGGGTGGACCACCTGAACAATCAACGTGACACTGACTACAATTACTGTCGGTACCGATAGTGTCATTTTTGCTTAACTGACTCCAAGCATTCTGAGTTGCTTCATCGAGCCATTTCAAGCATCCCTCTAAGCTCTTGATACATTTTGACTCGATCTCGACACCCATTTCAACTTAGCAGCTGCTCAACTAAAACATTGGATTACACTTTCCCTATAAAATATTCTTTTGTGGAACAAAA
This sequence comes from Allium cepa, assembly GCA_030765085.1. NCBI lineage: Eukaryota > Viridiplantae > Streptophyta > Magnoliopsida > Asparagales > Amaryllidaceae > Allium > Allium cepa. Next base: position 847,903,887 of record CM060943.1, read on the forward strand.
CATGCTTTGGATCAAGAAAAGCGATATTATCTTAGTTGCATAAGTGTCTCCAGGTAGCTAATCATCAGTTTTGAGGCATCATACCTATTCTGAAGCTATCTGTTCATCATTTAAAATAGTTGGCATACCATCTTTCCTTCTTTGCTAAAGTTATTATTACTCTAGAAACTACATCATGTCCCAATCAGGCATGATTTTCTCATTTCCTCTTCCTCTTCTCTTTTTGTTTAGTTTTCTATTTTTTGAATAAATCATGTCGGTATCAACCAAAACATGTTTGGCATTGACATGAAATCTTAAGTGATATGAATATTCTATACTTAATGGAATTTCCTTCACTTTATTTCATTTGCAGATCATTATTACTTCTCCATTAAAACCTCAACTTCCAACCATTGCTTAGGTTTTCCAAACCCATCACTTAGTCACCTCTGTCTCTATCATCTCAACAACCACTGCCAGCACCAGCCTGATGTAACTCATCACCATCCACATCGATTCGGTACTGATCCTTTTTTCCAAGAATCTTCATCCTAATCCTAGTTTTTGATCGAACCAAGGTAGGTTCTTAGAATACGACGCCACATATCAATCGTAAGGTGATGCCGACGTTGCTGCCACCGAAAGTTGTTGCTTAGCTATGGTTAAGGAGGTGATTGCTGCTTTGATTCATGGGTGACTATTCGTTTACATTCATTCCACTCAGTCAATTCAAGACTTAAGCCACCTTCAACAAATTTGTGTTGTGTTCGAAAAACACCAAAATTTCTCTGGTACGCCTTGATTTCCTTGACAATTGTTTTGGCTTTGTGTTTATACCATTCATACTTTAGGTTTACCAAGGTTGACTTTGGCTTTTTAATAACATCGAGTCTTCATATATGCAAGATGTTATGTTGGCCTCATTAAGTCTTGGTTGAGCCTGAATCACTTATTAAGCTTCAATAAGACGTCTTTGAAGAACGGTCACATCGAACGCACTTCAACGTCGACATGGATACTTAAATCTATGTTTCAAATTATATACCATGATCTAGTGTTACATCAAAGGAAGCTCTGTTTCACTCCATACAATGGTTCCGCTATTATTCACTCTACGATAATGGATTAGATCCAAACACAGTTCCAAAATGTGATGTTGCTTGTTTGTCAGCATGAGTAGGCTATCTGCATATAGTTTTATGTACACCATGCTTTGGACATAGGATACACGCCATATAAATTGATACTTCACACTGCCCTAATCGATATCTAGAATCAGATTAGTCAACACAGGACGACTTCCTTGGATCCTGCACATGGGCTACACAGGTTTAAATTAAAGTAAATTTCAAAATAAAACATACTTGTTATCGAGCTTTTTAGTGCTTAAAGACTCGATGATCTCCTCGCCTTGAAGTTAGTATTGGTCCTTCTACTTCTCCCAAGGCCTGTTCTTCTCCCACTTAAGTCTCTACGTCTATTTCATCAAAAGCTATGTGTTCTATGACATGCAAACTTCAAATGCTAGTTATTCCAATACACAGCCTCAAGAACAGATCCATTAGACGAATGACATGCCTAAGAGTTTTGGATAACCCTCTAGATTAAACTCCATCACTACTAACCATAGAGTCATTTCATTCTATCTGCCATCATCATAGGATTCCAGAGAGTGACGTTCTATTATAGATAATTGATTAATGAGCGCAAAACCCACCTCAAGGTTACATAGCATGCAACAAGTTCATGTGTTTAGGTGGATTCATTCTGACTTTAAGTGAATTCCTAAAATTCTTCTTATAAGAGATTAAGCTAGCTTCTACGTAGGTGCACCCCAATGGATACACTCTACAAGATTCCTTATACATCCTCTTTATGATGAGATTACGTCATCCCCAAAACATTAGGGAGCTTACCAATGTTTCAAGCTTTAAAAAGAGAACAAAGCTGCCTTTCTTACTAATCATTGAAGCATATAACTGCTGCAAAGTTATCGAGGTGCTCTATAACAAGCGTAGATACTTCAAAAGAAAATACTTCTTTATTCTTTATCCATATGGATTCAACCGCATTTGGTTGTTATGACATATGTCCCTTTTCTACCATCTTTACTCCATTTAGTTCTTTATCCAAATGCTTAATTTCTTTTATGTTCTCTTCATAGACCTTCCCGATTGAGATGATAGTAGTGTACATGTTGACACTCTAGCGCTCTTGAAGGAAGTTAAATACTGATTCCGTACTACCTCCTTCTTGCCTACAAATGAGAGGCATCGCCAGTATGACCTTCTACACCCTAACAGACAAGTTACACATCATCTGCACCCATCTAAGGAATCTCAAGTTGTTGTCTGGCCATCCACCTCCATTCACGATTCTGACGATGATGATCAAGGGAAACGATTAAGGCCAAAGGGGTGAAGTGAATGTTGATAAAGGAGAAGAAAGAGTAGTGGAGGAGAATATGGTAACTGAAGGAGATGAAGGAATAGGAGGTTGAGAAGGAAAAGGAGAAGAAAGAGAAAGAGAAGAAAGAAAAGAAGGAGAATGAGAAAGAGAAGGAGGAAAAGTGAGAGGGCAAAGGAGATGATGATGATGACGACTATAGCATTAAAGAAAATGAGTCATTGGGAAGACATCCCCTGAAGGGGACACGGTCTCTATCCTACCTCGCCCAATGCAATTGGTTATCAAATCTTCCCAATAGGCTGCTGGTGCAAGTCTGAGACTGATCGATAAGGTGACACAACCTACAGCTTCTTTTGAGAGTATCTTCGTTGAGCGATATTGGCATTCTTTCAACCTTTACTAGTGGAGGCACTACCATTGATGACATCCTAAATGCACACTTTGGTGAATTTAGCCTAAGGATATCCTTGCCGAGGTTGATGAAATCCCATCCTTGTAACTCATTTAATATGGTCCATAGAATACTTAGGAAAATATCAACACTTCACACACTCTGGGATCACAAACACCAACACTCTACACTCACTTTTAATCCATTGTTTTATTCTTGATGTATCTTCTTATTTCCAAGTACAATGGGAAGAGATTGTTATGGCTATCTCCACTCAAGCATGAGCCAACATCGCTTATCAACTCTGGACGCTTAGCACAACACCCTGGTTCATAGTAGGTGATTAAAGAAGTGAGAAGGAGGAGGAGATAAAGAGTGTTAGGATGAGGAGGACAGAAAGAGGTGCTGAGATGAAATAAAGAGCGTTGCGAGCTAGAGGAAAAAACACTGAGATGCCCATGATCGTCCCAAGTATGATTCTAGCACTTCTCAGCGATGCACCCATGCTCAAACTCCTTGATAACCACCTCCGTCAACTTAGCCTCCCATCACTACCTTTTCTACCACTTAAAAATCCAAAGAAGTCTCAACTCATGTAGCTCTGCTTCCATCCTATGCAGGCTTATTTATAGCTATCGGTATTGGGATGTAGGCAAACTTGCTTGACTTTCGCCTGGTGGGGTTCATGTATAACTGCAATGCTAGAGATATTTCTCATTAAGAGGCTAATCAGAAGGTAAATAGAGTTAACGAGCTCTTAGACCAGCTGTTTGAGTTGAAGGAGCTGTAAAAGGGCCTCTTTGACGTTTACATAATCAATCAAACGTCATCAAGTCATTCGAGATAGGGAGGAAAGATCATGATAGGATGGTCTAGGGCTACAAAATGGGCTAGCCTCACTAAAGCAAGAGACGATGCCATGAGATCAGCCATAAAATCTAAGGTGTTCATAGAGGAAATATCAAAAGCTCGCACTCAGGTTACAACGGTTATGAAGGACTAAACCAAGACCGCTCATCAGGAAAATTCGAAGATGGAAGGATAAGTTAAGGCTGAAAAGGAGAAAAATATGGCCCTCCACACTAAGCTGGATATTCTTAAGGGCAATTTAAAGTTGGAAACAGACTCCATTTATAACGCCCTATGGAATTTATAAGAAATTAACTAATTAAAAATAAGGTTAAAAATGAAAATTTGTAAATGTCAAATTTTGGTCATGGAAGTTACACCATTGCATTTATGGCGATTTTACAATCAAATTTCAGATATAAAGTTTTGTAATCGGAGCTCAAACGAAAAACGTATTGACATTTGAAGTTTCCAAAATTAAAGTACTTTGAAATGAATTTGAATTTTGAAATTCAAAATTATATTCAGTAGAACTTGGGGTTTAAGTAAACTTTAGATTAAACGTTAAGTTAAATGTTATTTAAGGCATAAAATAATAAATTAAACGAAATAACTAAAACGGTCCAAATTCAATAGGGCGGTCGACCGATTAAGGAAGGGCGGTCGATCGATTAAGGAAGGGCGGTCGATTGGTGAATATGGTGGTAGCTAGGTTTTTGTGAGGCACGAACAACCTTGATTTTCTTATTTTAAATCAGACAGTCCCTTCTTACCTCTATAAATAGGAAGCTAGCCCCATCACTTTTATTCTCAAATTATATGGCAACGCAAATGGAGCTCTGTTAGTTTTTCTATACGATTCAAAATTTCATAGGATTTCAAGATAAGGGATTTTAGATTTCAATATTCATTTTCTAATTATATTCTTCTCCAATCCTAGAAATTCAAAAATTAACTCATATACATTCCAATTGTTGTATATTTCAAAAGTAAGAAGTCTAAAAAGAAATTAGGAGTAGGTGCAATCAAATTCAAAAGACAGTTGGGAATCCTGTGTAAGTGCAAACCTTAGTCTCTCATTTTAGTAATTCTATAGTATAAGTTGACTTTGATATATTTCTTTGGGAATTTTTTCCATGGAAGTTTTAAAATAAAATTCTCAAAATTTTCCCAAAGTGAAATGTCAATTCTTATGTTAATTGGAATCTCAATTATTCTATATTAAAATAGTGGAATTTGTGTCGTGATTGCAATTTGAATATTTTACATTTTGTTCCATTTCTCCCTTATCTCCTTTGAAGTGACTAAGGGTTCTAAAAAGAAAATAAGTTAGGAAATGCTGTGTAAAGTACGGATTCTCCTATTCGTAGTTTTCATTGCCTATTTCAATAATTTAAATATGAATTCCTTTTTCATTGTATATGTAAAAGTTTAATAGAGTGTAAAAAGGTTTGAATTATAACTTTTATTGGTGTTGATTCTAGTATTTTAATATAAAGTAAGTTGGTAGTTGATTCTATCCAAGTCTATTGTTGGGCTAAGGATATTGGCTAATTTTTATGTTATGGTCTAGAGTTAGAAATGCATAAATTTGAAGTTTTAACATTTTAACGATTAGTGTAGGATGCAATATCTTTGCACACTTAAGAGTGTTTAGTTACGTATATGTCTATATATACATACATACATGCATATATATATATATGTATGTATGTATATATGTATGTATATTATCGTATAAATAATATATAATTAATAACGTATTAATTGCATAGTATAAATAGGTTAGTAATTAGCATTAAACCGTTAGGAACGAAGTTGTGATAATTATGAATTTTTTTTATAATTAAAGACGAAATAAGGAGATTCCGCTAGAAGGACTTAATGAGAAACTTTGTAAGGTACATAGGGTAGTTTGTTAGGTGAGTGGAAATTATGACTAAGTTATAGGGATGCAAGATCAGTCAAAAGCACACAGAAGTCTGCCCAGCTAATATGGATACCAACAGTGTAAATTTGGAACCGGTGTGAGACATCACCTATAATAAGTACCCACGAAGGACGAGAGGTTATTCCTAATTCTATAGAGTAAGTCTGCCCAGTTAATTAAGTTACCGATGCCAATGAACCGATGGACTAATGTGAGATGTCACGATTTGGGTTACGAGTCACAATGCATATGATCTCCTAGGCTCGGGGGTATTAAGGGGCTGTTATAGGGTAAGCCTCATCCCTGCTTAAGAAGTATTAAACGGTCGGGTTGTCGTTTAGACATAGTTGTGGGGATTCTTAGGAAGGTTCCGCTTCGGGTCAAGGTATTAAGTGGCTATTTATAGTCCGCCTCTCCTATAAAGAAATATTAAGTAACCTATTGAGATTTCATGCGATGTCTGTTAGAGTGTACCAGAGAGGGGTCCACTTTGGGTTAGGTATTAAATGATGGAGACCTACCCAAGATATAGGGGTTAAATGGTCAGAGTCTTCCTAATTCCCAATGAAAAGGTATTATGTGGCTTAGGTACATTCTCTCCTATTGTTAAGACATGATTGATGGTAGATACATGAGACTGGGAAGGGCCTTTGCCCTATAGTTGACAGTGAGTTATAGAGATGGATTGGAAAAGTATAGGTTATAGAATTGGACTAGAAGGGGCTTAGGGCTTATAGTTAGAGGTATTTCATATAGGATATAGTTAGGATGCATAAGACATATTCTTATCTAAATTATATTGCCCAAATACTATTGTGGAAAGGCTTGGAAATTTTATTCATTAGACTTGTAGACTTCCTTTTCAATACAGCATAGGTTAGAGAAGACGATGCTGATTTGGGAGATAAAGGCTTAGGCGAAGTCCTATGGTAGTTATTTATCTGTTTATGTTTTTTAATATTTCAATATACCCGTTTCAGACATGATGTTATTATGTTGAGATACTGTATTTCAGATATTGAGATATTTTGTTATGTTTTCTAGATTTGAATTTGTATAAAATGAGGACTATTTCTTATATTATATTTTAGTAGTTCCGCTATAAGATTCTGATGGCATGAGTAGACAGCTCTGTGTATTGTGCAAACCAACAACCAGCTATTGGAATCGGTCTAAGGTTCGGTGGGCCTTTACTGGGTCGGAAATTAGGCCTGTTTCAAGGTGGGTTGTTACATTTTGTATCAGAGCTTAAGTTACCCGATCAATGAGTATAAGTATACTTATGAGTGCGTACTTCTTAATTTTGAAAGTATTTTTCAAAAGCCCTACTCCGTATATATATACACATACACATATGCTTATTCGAACTTACGCAAACACACTAGCCAAATCTTTTATTTTGGTAAATAAATTATCTTAGGAAGTTGTAATTATGAGCGAATCGTTCCTCTGACACTAGGAAACCCTCTACCCAAGAGATACCCACTATCCAAGGGATGCCTGAATGGTTCAAGTAATTGCTAAGGCATGCAGGGCAAGTTCCCATTCTTCAAAAAATTGCACGAGCAGCACCCGTTGTCCCGCCTACTGAGGCCACACCCCGCCCTATGGATTTCCCCAAAATGTGCAAAGACTTTATAAATATGGGAGGAAAGGTTTATACAGAAGCTGAAAGTTTAATGGAAACGAAGACTTGGATTAATGACTATGAATGAATATTTTTGGAGATTGGATGGGAAGACCATATGTAACATCTTGATATTTTCAACCATTCGCATCCACACATGTCAGACTTGAATTGCTCAAAATATCAGATTGCTAATTTATATTTGGAAAAACTCAGCATATACGGTAAATAAATAACTCAAAGAATCACAGACATAGAGTAATATAACAATAAGCAGCGGAAACAAATGAATAGTAGTTCATGAAGCTACTATATATATACATAACAGAGTTAAACAAGATATAATAGAAGTCTCGAATACATAGAAGTCTCAATACAATAATCAAATAATAGGATCTGAATATATCAGTGGAGTCAACTGATTAACTGCAAGCTGAATAGATAGATGGATCTCCAAGCGAAGCTCCAATTCCAAAGGAGTGTCTCTAATGCTGTGATACTCAGTCTGACCCGAGCGTAAAAAAACACAAAACACTCATGTCAGGATTAATATTCTTAAATCAATAAATCCAACTCAAGTGAAATATCAACTGAAATACAAGTAACTCAAAGGATGTTTGGGATAACCAACCTCTAAGGATCCGTGGAACTATCTACTATGTAGTACAATATGCTATTATAATATGTCTATAGTAAAGCAAACTATTAAAATAGCATCAAGGTGTTGCCCATATCCCCCTTAACACACTTTATATATTTCCATAGTCTATATAGTACCGTAATCTCCTCCGTACTGGGCATCTCAGATGGCACTCCATAGGTATGGTATAAAAAACTCATAGTGGTCTCGATATGGTTGGTGACACGACACAACTAGGCAATACCAGGGTAGATATACCAATTACACTTCCGGACTGGTGGTAACGCATAGCCGCAGCTACCGCCCACCTCGATCCACCCTCCCAAAAATCCGAGAGTGCACCCAATCAATCACAAAGTAATAGAATGGTATCGAAGAAGTGTGTCTGATCGGAGGAGCTACCTCACTTGGCCCGTCAATTGCTCCTATTTTAGCCACCTTAAGCTAACTCATGGGAGTTAGGTCCACGTATATACCTCAAATAGATCATCGCCAACCATCCTACTTCATTCTAGAATCTCCACCGCGTACATAGTTGTTAAAGTGGTTTTCGGTATTGGCAGAGAGTATGACAATAACCGATCCCGATCTCTTTAATAACTAATCGTTATTATAACACCATGATCATTTCAAAATATCATGCTTTAAAACCAAAATATCATATCCATTTCAAAACCATATGAATACGATATCATTTCTCACTTAAAATAATATTCATTTCCAAAATCATAACGCTTTTCAAAATTATAACTCTTTCGAAATGATAACACTTTGAAAATCATAACACCTAAAAATATGATACTTTGAAATTAATAATACTTTCCACTTAAACAATTTAGATATAAAATAGTATATATAATAAAAATAGTTATAAGTTAAAATAGTTTATATTATAAAATAATTAGTATATTAAAATAGTTATAAATTTAAAATAATTTGTATAATAAAATAGTCATAAATTAAAATAGTTTATAATAAAATAATTTATAAAGTAAAATATTAAAATAGTTTTGGATATAATTTAAAAATATTTTATATAATAAAATATTTTCCTCAAATTTCACAAATTGATTCAAATCGACCCAAATTTCAAAATCTCATTTAAATCAAATCTTTGCTCTTCCATTTCATTCCAAATCTCAATAAACCATTTTATATCGATTTTAAATATAAAATAAACTACAAATTAAACCATTTCAACTTCAATAGATTTCAAAGCCTTAAATATTCAAAACATTTACAAAACTAAATTTGACAATTTCATATGTATATATATATGTATATGTATATATATATGTATATATGTATATACAAATATCAAATTCACTTTACTATTATTTAGTTTTGAAATATTTACTTAATCATTCCAATAACATTTAAATAAAACTTCAAATTACAAATTTAAATAAACTAAATAACCCATTTCAATTTATGTAAATTTGAAAATATTCATTTAAATAACTTTTAATCAAAATCAAGTTACAAAATCATATCTTTAAAAACTCAAATTTAATAAATTTCAAATCAAACTTATTTGAGTATAATTGTTAAATAAATACAATTTCAAACCATTTTGTAATTCTCTTTCCAACCTTAATTTATTTAAAATTGTTATAAAAATCTATTTTTAAAATATAAACTTAAATAAATACTTAAACATATTATATATTAATTAAATCAAACTTTATTAAATTAAATCTTATTATTATTAAATTTATTTTATAAAAAACTCATTTTATATATTTTAGAAATAGTAAAATTATAAGTAAAATCTTAAAATTTATAATTTCCAAACTAACCTATAAATTTAAATTTCCCAAAACATATAAATTTCAAATCTAAAATTTAAACCTTTATAAAATAACATATATATATATATATAATATTTAAAATCAATATTTATGTAAAACCATATATACTTCCTTTTTAAAATCATGGAAATCATTTCAAAATATATATATATATATATATATATATATAGACCAACGGTGTCTATGTATAATTTTCTATCCTATGGTCAATGTGTGTAGTTAAAGCGCTCGGCAGATTCAAAGTGGTGGAGGTGCAAAAAGTCATAGCGGAGATACAGTGTGGATATAGCAGGATATAGCGGATGGTTCTAAAATAGCATATAAAACTCGTACTTAATATTTTTACAAATATATAGATGGTAACTAAATGAAAAATTATCATTTTATTAAATATATTTAACATGTGCGAGTTTTATATGCTATTTTCAGTTCATTTAGTTACCATCTATATATTATCATAAATATTATATGTAATAATATATTATAATATATAGCAAACCGCTATGTAGTTAATGCCCCGCTATGTAGTTAATGCCCCATCTATATATTATCATAAATAATATTTATAATATATAAATACAATTTTTCAGTTCATTTTATTAAAGAAGATATAGTAGAAAGAGCAGAATATAGCGGGAATAACGGGATATAGCGGAAATAGTGGGGAATAAATTGGAAAGGCTATATTTTGGGGCTATATTGAAAAATCGTAGCGGTAGAAATCCGCTATGAGATATAACGGGGTTATAGCGGGGTAATAGTGGGGCATTAACTACATAGTGGTCAAGTGATACGGATATTTATCATTTTAATCCGCAATTTAAATATTTACGGGTATATATATTTTCAACCCGCAATCCCAAATTCAATGACAATGAAAATCGCTTGGGTTTATCATTTCAACCCATAATGATTTTCTCATATTCTACAAGATCGTTCGGGTATGTATATTTTCAATGCATAGGGAATTCTATACTAATAGGGAACTTGTAGAGTGCGAACAATGATGATGATAATATAGCATATCAACAACAGGCATATATCATCAATAACAGATAAATAAAAATAACATATCATGGTATCAAAAATCGTTGTTTCAAATTAAAACATATATATTAAAATCAAACATATATATACATAATATAATTTGAAATAATACATACATACATACATACATACATATATATATATATATACACTCAGCCGTATCATACAGAATATATATAAATATATATGCGAATGGACATATATGTAAAATTTATATAAATCTATATGTAACTGTTACAGATGTCATTATGTATATATACAATAACTTATATATTATAACTACTAAACATAAGACTTGCATATATAAAATATTTTTATGCTATAATACAGTAAACTAGAATATACAAACACTAAAACAATATTCTAATAACAAAATATATATACATTACCTTTCTTACGGCAAAACAAAAGTACACAATATATATATATATATATATATATATGGACTCAAAACAGATTTCATAAAACTGCTATAAACTTATATATACAACAAACAGATTATACATAACAACCTGTAATATATATTACTCCTATATACTATAATATATAACTTAAAAATATACATATAGATATAGTAAAATATTTTAGTAAGCAACAGGTATATAAAACTCAACAGACCTGACATACAATATATTATACAATCTTATATTTTGAAAATATATATGCATACTCCAACAAAATATGCAGACACAGCATATTATAACTTATAAAAATTTACATATAATATGATTTGTATGAACTATACAACAACAATTTATATAACTAAACTAGCATACACAAACATCTTTCAAAACCCAAATATATAACTAACATTATTACTTTATAAAATATAACATACGTAACTTACTGACGCAAAACAACATTGGAAACATATACATATACATATACATACTTATATAACTTAAATATACTAACAGATATATAAACTAACATATATAAGATATAGATATATACAAAACAACCGAAGAGGAGCGAATGAAGGTGAGGCCTTGATCTGGTTTTAAGGTAGGCAGTGGTGGGTATTCGGGTTTGGGTGGTGGGCTTTAGCTCGGTTAGGCTTGGAGGTGGCCATTGGAAGGAAAGTAGGCCGAAGGGGAAAAATGGGTCAAGTGAAAAGCTTGAGGAGGTGGTTTTGGTGAAAGGTGGCTAGAGGAGTTCTCGGCCTGGGAACAGAAGAGTAGCGAATGGGAGAGTGGAAGCAAGGCGGAGGTAGTAGTGTGGGTTGAAGGCTTTAGGTGAGCTCTTGATGCGTGGAAGGTTGGTCGGGCAATGGTGGGTCTCTCAGCTTTGGCCAGGCAGCAGAAGGCTGCAGTTTGATGGGTTTGAGCGGTAATGAGAGACAAATGGTGAAGGCATGAAGGCGAATAGGCAAAATTAAATGAAGAGGAATGGGTGAGAAAAGAAAAATCGTATAGCTTTTACAAATAAAAGCAACCATACTAAAATATTGTAATAATTTATTTATTTTTATATGAAAACAATAAGAGAAACAAGGGTAGAAACTGAACTAGCAAATATGAAGTGAAAAGGTGGAATAACAAAGGTCAAAAGCTCAGAATGTTAACTATATATGGTTATTGGTAGACACGGTAAAAGATCAAAGTGCATAGGAAACCAAAAAGCCAAATATGGAACTAATACGACGAATTGTTTTGGCGATTTCGTCGAGCAGCGGACTCCGAAATTGACAATTGAATATACCATAGAGATTAGCACGACAAGACAATCAAAACGGTATACCGATATCAGTTGTATGACCATCCTATTAAAAGTTAATATTCGGTACCGAAAATTCTGCTAAAACGCCAAAAATAAGATAAATGGAGCAATAGCAGTCCAAATTTGACGAAACGCAAGATGACATCTCACTCAGAAGATGATTTACAAATTTATTATATAAAAATATTTAGGTTTGAGAAATATTTTTTCATCATTAAATATTAACTGATTAAATTTAAATAAAATGACACAAGAAAATAAACTTCCATATTATCTGATGAAAATTTACCATTTGCTTTGTTTATATAGACGTATTCCAAATATCAAATTTTTAATTCAAAATTTAATCATTTAAAATTTCAAAAAAATTCAGTTAATTACGTTGTTAAAACCTTTAAAATTTACGAGTCGTTACACCCTATTAAGAGGAGGATGGCGGCATATCATCTAATAAGGGAAGCCTTGGATTGGCAGACCATGGTAGCTGATGAGAATGTCGAGGAAGGAATTACTTGGGTTGAATTCAAGACTTACTTTGAGCCATGATTCATGTCCAGACCTGAAGTAAGTTTGGAATTGAAAGATTTATATAACTTAGGCATGGAGACTCCACGTTGAAGGAGTATATCAGTAGATTCATGGAGCTAGCTAATTCAGATCGAGTTTGGTTGACACCCCCATGAAGAAGGCCATGAAGTTTGTTAAAGGCATGAATTCCCTAATTAGAGAGGTTCTTTTGACCCAAGTACCAACTGGCACCACTTATGTAACGTTAGTTGAGATGGCTTTGCTTCAGACTATTGGCTTGGAGGAGAAAGAGAAGGCAAGACTAGTGCAAAACCAAAATGGAGCTTAGAAGGGAGGATTTTGGGCGAACAAAGAGGCTAAATGGAAGATTGAGAAGGAGGGTATAACATGCCAAAGATGCTAGAAGAAAGGTACTTTGGTAAGGTCTGCAAGGTGAGATTGATGAGGAAGGAGTCCAAAGGAAGGGAAGTGCTATCACTACCACGAGAAGGGACACTATAAGGATCGGTGTCCAAAGCATATGAAGGAGGGGAAGAGTAGGCAAGCTTATGCCATTGAAGCTGTACCTATCTCGAGTAGATCTCCCACTAGACATGAAGGAAAAGCCACTGTGGAAGGTACAACTATTATTTCCGGGCATACAATTTATACCTTATTTAATGCGGGAGCATCACATTCATTCATAGCTAGAAATGTAGTTAACTCTTTGAGTCTTAAAACACTAGCAATCACCAACCCAATAGTCGTATCAAATCCTATTGGCCGTTGAGACATCTTTCTTTCATTCGTAAAGACCTAGTTATGGATATATGTAACATCAATTTTACATGTAATGCGTATGTTCTTAGTTTTGAGGGTTATGGACTTATTTATGGGATGGATTGATTATCCTGCTATGGGTTTATAATAGATTGCGATAAATGGATTGTTTGATTAAGGAGTTTTAAACGGTGAAATATAGATGTTTGATGCACACCCCAAAACTCAGTCGGTTATGTTATTTATGTTCTCCTAGCCTGTCATAAAATGATCTCTCATCCGTACCCATTAGTTCGAGAATTTCTTAATGATTTTAAAGAAGTCTCGGGTTACCCTCCCTGAAGGGGGATCGTGTTTGATTGATTGGAGAAGGATTTTAGACATGTCGCTTTGCCATTAAGACACATGACCCAAAAAGAAAGGCGAGAGTTGGACAAGCGGGTTTCGGGGCTATTACAAATGGAATTTATTCATCGAAGTACATTTGAATAGGGAGCACCAGTTGTCTTCATCACTAAGGTAGATGGTTTTCTAAGGCTACGCGTTGACTATAGAGAACTCAATAAGTTAACCCAGAAAAGTAGGTATCCCTTACCTAGAATAGATGACTTGTTTGAAAAGCTTGTTGGAGCCAAAATCTTTTCCCACTTGGACTTAACAATTGGATTTCGTCAATTGAGAATAGTTGAGGATAGAAAGTAGAAGACTACATCTCGAACTCCAAATGGACTGTATGAATGGGAAGGGATGCCTTTTGGATTGATGAATGCCCTGTAAATTTTGTAAATTTGATGAGTGGAGTTTTTAGGGGGCAGTTGAATAAATTCGTTGTAATGTTTATGGATGATATTCTAGTGTTCCCTAGAAGTGAGATTGAGCATGAAAATCACTTAAAGGAGGTACTAAGGACCTTGAGAAGGCACAAATTAAAATCCCAGTTCTCATAGTGCCACTTTTGTAGAAGGAGGTGATATTTTTTGGACACGTTGTTTTTGAGAAACGGTTTTCTGTTGACCTGCAAAGGTGGAAGTGATTCAAGGTTGGAAGATTTCAAAGAACGTCCCTGAGGTAAGGAGCTTCTTGGGTTGGCGGCCGTAAGAAATTCACCAAGGACTTTGCAAAGGTAGAAGTCCCATTAACTCGCTTAACCAAGTGATCGGAATATTTTCTATCAATTAGAAAAGACCTAATTTTATCATAATAAACCGCAAGTGCACGGCGTACAATTGTAGTACGTAGGAAAGTGGGTGTCGAATCCTCAGGGAATACAAATAATTTCTATTTATTTGATCAAATTAAACCAAGAAGTTGGGAGAAGTTCTAAATTAAAAGTGCAAAAAGAGTAATAAAGAGGAAACTACTATGATTGAGGAATAATTTAGAGGAATAAATCCACTCTCCAATTTAATCAAATAACAAAAGATAATTTCAACAATCCCTTTTTCTAATAAATGGAAATGATTTATATATCAATCCTAAATAAAGAAGTATAAATCATCAAATTTAAACATATAAATCGATCCACTTATTATTTATTTAGGAAATATTAATATATTTGATACAAAATCTATCTAAGCATGACCTATTAAGGTTTAAATCAAATATAGATCATCAAATTCAATCCTATGCCAAATATTTTTAATCATTCCATGGTTCATATATGTAGATAATTCTCTATTTACTTTATTACTTATTTAAAAATATCCGATTTGGGATAAACCAACATATGCTATCAAAAATATATGTAAAAACATGAATAGATCTAAAGAAAAGTAAGATCCAAAACAAGAGAATTGTAAAAGCATCTTTTTGTTGATTTCAATTTATAGCATCATTACCCCGAAATTGAAGGGGATTAGCTCATAATGAAATATGAACAAAAATAAATATAAAAAGGGAAAGAAGCCATTAAAGATAAAGAAGAAGAAAAGAGACCAATTTATTTTCTAACTCCAAGTAATAAAAATATTTCCTTCCTAAAATACAAATGGGCCTTTTGCCTTTTCTTAGTGAGATGTAGCTTATAATTGTAAATGAGTGTTTTCCATGGGCTTTAAACTTGTTCGATAAAAGGATTTTCGCTTTGAGCTTTGCACAATTTTTTCCTTTGGAACCTCTTTCTTTTGCATAAAAAATTCAAGGCATTAAATCATTCTTCTTCGCACCAATTTCTTGTTCAAATCTTCAAATTAACTGCATGAACCAACAAAGCTGTCAAGTTTTCAAGTAAATATCTGCAAACATAAATAAATAATTATAAAAAAATGCGCAGATAATTTTCTTAACAATAAAACATACACAAAACCCCTTTTTTGCCTAAAATGAATGATGATTGAAAGAATTTTCATGATTTGTGAAAACATGTAAAAATACCCTTTATGTAACTTTTATTTGCATGAAATAGACAAAAGGTGAGCATAAAAATGTACACATTTACGTGTACATCACCAAGAAAAACCTAGTTTTTGCATGGAATGAGAAACGCATGGAAGCATTTAAGAAGCTGAAGGAGCTATTAACATGCGCACCAGTACTAACTATTCCCGATGGGATGAAGCCATTCACCATTTACACCAATGCATGTGCTATAGGATTAGGAGCTATTTTTATGCAAGAAGGAAGGGTGATAGCCTATGTAAGTAAATAGTTGAAGGACCATTAAAAGAGACACCCAACCCATAATTAAGAGTTAGCGACTATTTTTTGTTTGAAAGATGTGGAGGGACTATATTTTAGGAGAAAGGTTTGAGTTATTCACTAACACAAATCCCTCAAGTACATGTTTTCCTAAAATAATTTAAATCTTAGGCAACAAAGGTCGATGAAGTTCATAGCATCATATGACTTTGTGATATAGCATACCTCGAGAAAGGGAATGTTGTCGTTGTCACCCATAGCCGGAAGCATACTACCCTAGGTGTTATATATTACTAGAAGCGGTTGGAGTTCCTCTCGAATTTCAATTTCCAACCGTCGATAGAACCCACTTCATGCTACATGGCAACAATGAGTGTTGAATATCCAAGTACATGATTTTTTTTATGATAATAAACATGTATATATATACGTATATTCATTTAAATGTATTTTTTATTGTAATATTTTATTTTCACATAATTAAATAAATATTTGCTGAATAAAATAAATAACACAGAATTTAAAATCCAAACAGATATTATGATATCCCAGAACTCTAGAAATCTGTAATTGATAAATAATTGGATTAATTAATGAAATATTGACTTATAAATCAAACAAATAAATATGATGATAATTATTTATATGTGGGTAAAAATTTATTTGGTAATTCCCTAATATAATTATTTGGAATGGACAAAATTTATTATTTTCAAATAAAATTAATATGTGTTTGTTTAAAAATATATTTATATATGAGTTGATTTTAAAATTAATTTAAATTTGGATTCAAACTTCAAATAAATGTATTGAAAATGTTACTTTGTAATAAATAGATGTATATATAAAGAACAACATGAAATGAAATACATATATAAACATTTGATATATATTGTGAACAGAAGGATCCTTTGTTTTATAAAAAAAAATGAATTTTCAAATTTGTAATATTTTCTTTAAAGAGTAAATTTATATTTACATACATAAGTATTTAGTAATAAAGTAAACTAAATAGGTAAGTTTATATTATCTTTTAATTAAATATATTTTTTTAAAATACTAAGAAACATGTGTAAACATTTTAGCATATCTTAGTAACACATGTAAAGAAATTTAAGTATTCAAGTGACAAATGTAAACTCTTAAAGGGACAAGTATCTTCATTTCATTTGTCTGTTTTTTGTTTCTCTTAACTCAAAAACAGAAAACTTTTCTCAAAAACCTGAGATTTAAACCCAAAAGGAAAATAGAATCTGAATTTAGTTAAAACCTGCAATTCGATTATGCTGCAAATTCAAATGGAATGAAGATTTACTCAGCATGTCAACAGCAGTTCAACATCAATTTGAAGCATGCATTCAAAATATTTTTTTCTTTCAGCAAAATCAACTCAACTTAAATAAGGAGGATCAAACAAATCTGGAAAACTTTTAACCTGGAAACAAATTGCTCCTCTGTTTGTGGCATATGCAGGTGAGTATTTAAAACCTGAGTTCCTCTGTCTATTTTAAATATGCCCGTGAGTCAACCTGGTTTATATATTTTGAAATGAAATTTAAATATATGTGATTGAGTGTGATAGCTACGGATTGCATGGACAATTTAGTTTGAATATGCCTGAAATTGATGGATGAGATTGTGGACATGTCTGTATATCTGTAGAAATTTTATTTTGGGTTCTCTGTTATTTTTAAATAATTGGAATTTCCTTTAAAAACATATATCTCAAGATTCAATCAATTTTGAGCCTAGATTTTTGAAAGGAAGTTGTAGATAACAGCATGTTAGAAATTCTAAAAATGTTTTCAAAATTTAGAATTCAGTAATTTATTTCTGAAATAAGAAAACACAGTAAAAATTGAATTTTTGTTAAAACTTTACAGAAATAATTTAATGATATGATTTCTTGGGTGGATTCGTGGTAATAAATCATGAATCTAGGTATAGATGTTGGGATTTTTAGTTTGGGTATGATGGAGATATTAGAGTTTGGTCGGAATTGGGTCTATTCCCATTTTCCGGCGATCGGCGGCGAAAGGGTGAATGTAGTTTGGTATGGAGGTGGCCGAGGTGTCAGGGAACTTTGGAAAAATGGGGGATGAGGTTATCTTTGGCTGTGGTGAACGACAAGTGGTGATGTAGGGTTCGCTTCTCTTTTGGATTATCGTGATTGCCGAAGATTCTCTCGGCGTCTATGGTGATTTTGATGGAATCGCGGGTGGGGGAACAGAAGTGGGGGTTCGTGACAAATCTTGCATGTGGATGACGACGTTCATTAAGATATGGTTCGTCGAGAAAGGAGCATTTTCCGACCTTCGCCATTGGGTTCAGTTGGTCTCGATGCTCGAAATTCGTTTGAAGATCATTTCTGTAGTTTGGTTGGGCTGTGATGATCGAGGGGGTCGATTGTGATTAGATAATGGCCAGAGAACTGATCAGCGACGTGATTTCCTGACGTGCATATGCACGGTGGCCATGGCATGTATCTGAGTTTCTTTTTGGATTGGAAGGAGATGACGGCCCGAGGCATTTTTGAGTTCTTCTCGAGTTCGCCTCAAGTTGCTACGGAGTAGAATTCATGTTTGTTGCTTCGAGTTTATTCGAGTATTGACTCGAATCTGTCTCGGGGTGATTAGCGTTTGTTTGGGGATCATGTTGATTTCAGTTTTCTTCATAACCAGGACTTAAACTGGTGTGGTTTTCAAAATTAAAGGAAGTAAGCTTAAAGTTTAAGTGAAGCTTTAACTTGATTTATAGGAATTATGAAATATTAAAATTAGGAATATAATGTTTAAACGAATTTAAACTTTAAAGGTGTAATTAATATGAAAAGATAGAAGTTAAATAAATTTAGGTAATTACTTGTTAAATAAATGGTGATTAAAGATTTATCAAATGTTTAATTATAGTTGATTACTTAGACTAGCAAATTAAGGATTGGTTAATATAGTTGATGAAAGATCATTAATTAAGTATTATCAAATAATTAATTAATGGAATTAATTAGAGATAATTAATTTTATTAATTAATTAAAGATACTCAATATTTAATTTGGTAAGTATTATTACTCAATGTAATTTATAAAAGTGTAATTACTTTGTAAGGTAATTAATAATTAATTACAGGATGTAATTAATAAAGGGATGAGTTATAAAGTGGAAGTAATTTGAATTAAATTTCTTTGTGAAATTAATAAAGGAAATTACTTAGGGCAAATAATTGAAAGGTTAATTAATCAAGGGGATTAAAAAGGGATAATTAATTAGGGAGTAATAAATTTATTTGATGAAGTAATTAATGGTAGTTAATTACTGTTGTTATTTATCAAGGATGATTCATAGTTAATGATGGTCATTAACTAAGGTTTATTTAGTAATTAAATAATATGATTAATTATTAATAATTAATTGGATTTATTAATTAATGATAATCAATTGTGAAATTTATTTAAGTTTAATTACTTAAGGGAAGTAATTAAGGAATTAATTACTAAATTAATGGGGTTAATGTGGTTGACCTAAATTAATTAATTAAGTTTAATTAATTTTAATCACTTGATAATTTGTTAATAGTTACTTAATGTAATTGATGATAGTGAAGTAATTAATGATAAGTACTGGATGTAATTAGTGGAAGTTGGAATTGTGAAAGTAATTTGGATTAAATTATTTTGTATAATTAATCAAAGGATTAATTAATAATTTATTTATTTGGTGAAGTAATTTAAGGGAAGATAATTACTGAAGTTATTAATCAAGGGTGATTAATAATTATGCTTAGTAATTAATGAAGTAATTGAAGGTTAATTACCGTATTGAGTTAAGGATAAATTATTTGTGAAATTAATGAAGAGTTAATTACTTAAATGTAATTAAAAGATGAATAGAATGATGATTGAAATCCCTAGGATTAATTGTTATTTCTAATATGTGGTTTGGGATGCTATGTGATAAGATATGTTTGTTTTGAACCGTGAAGGTGTGATTATTTATTGATGATGAATTACTGTGACATCCTGTATTAAAAAAAAATAGAATTGTATTTCACTTGAATAATTTAAGTTAAGTGACAATGGGTTTGAAGAGACCGGAGTCGGGTATTAGTGAATACCCGAAACCACTTCCATTCTTATAATTTGATATGTGAAAACTTATGGGCTAAAGTGGAATGACTTAAGTAAAATTGGACCATTTAAAATCTAAGTTTTGGGACTTAGAAATTGATGTTTGAAATGGTTGATGTCTATAATAACTTGTGAAGTGTAGATTGACACAAGTACCCCGGGTTTATATGAATTGTATACTTTTGTATTACATGTTAGATGGGTTTACTCACGCTGGTTTCCAGCCTGACCCGGGTGTTACTTTGATGTAATGCTCGGGTCAGACCGAGTATTATAGATTTTCAGGTAAGGACGTTCTGAAGCGCAGGAGGCGAGCTTGATGGCAGGGACTATAAAGAGTATCCACTGTGATATTGTAGTATCTGTACATGATGATTTTGTCCAATGTTTATGTACATGATGTAACTCTGATGTATAAAAATATAAGTGTAATAATATAATTCTTCTTGTAAAACTATTATTTATGAGATATTATATTTTATCTGCTGCGAATGTGAGATTGTGTGTTTATTTTCTGTTCTTCTTCTTCTATCTCTTTTTCTTTTCTCTAACTATCTGGAATTTTCGGGTTTGAAATTTCCGGGTCGTTACATTTGGTATCAGAGCTGAAGGTTAAGCGAGAACCTTGGCTCTGGTGGGATTACTCGTTAAGGAAAGGGTCAATGGTACCTTAGAATGAGTTGAGTGTGTGTGTGTGTGTATATATATATATGAGAGGGCGTACCTGTTATTTTCTTATATAAAGATTTTAAATGGTTTTATATAAGATTATATTTTGATATATAAAGCAATCTATCTTTCTAACAAATAGTAAGGGAATTGGTTGTTAAATTATTGAATTAAATACAACCAAACTGAAATTAAATCTTGAATTTGGAAAAGGTTTCGGGATAAGGATAAATTAATTTATGTAAACTTTATTTAATCAGTTTAGTTAATGGATAATAATTGGAAATGATAAATAAAGAGGGAGTTACTTAATGAAGTAACTAGAGGCAAGTAATTTAAGGGACAATTACTTAATGAAGGTAATTAAGAAATAAGTTAATTACCGAATGTGATTAATTGGAGTCAAGTAATGATGTAACTAATTTAAAGAAACAATAAATAATATTATTTAATGCAATTGAATGAAATGGTCCTATTTCAAACAAGAGTTGTTTGAATATTTTAAAAGAAATTTGTTTTGAATGAAAAACCAAAGGTGGTTTAAAATTTTAAAGTATAACTTGGTATGTAAAAGAAATTAATATGTATATATGTGGATATACATAACATCAAAGTTGGTTTGAAATAAACTCTAAATATTGAGTTTTGAATTTGGAATAAGATGTGATACCCAAGTGATAAGTTTTGAACTTATAAGTGGGAAAAATTATTAATGTGAAGTTTAAAATTTGAAATTCAAATTCAAATTGGGTAAGGTTGACTGGATTAAGTAAATTGAGTTTAACTTGGGAAAAGTTAAATAAGTTGGAATGATCAACATGATTTGGGAATTTCAAGATGAAATTGAAATTTAATTTAGGAAGTTAAATGGTTAATCTGAATTAGGAGTTTGTGTGATCTCAAAATGGGTTTGAGATCTGAAAATTGAAAATGAATGGATGTTTTAAAATAATTGGATGATATTACCCTATTATTATATAAATAAACTTTAAACTGTGAATTGAATTTGTTTAAGAAATGGAGGTGGTCATAAATCCATTATTAAGGTAAAATGGAATCATTCTGGACTTAAGATTTCAATGTTTAAGATAAAACTTCAAAGGATTGGTTTAAATTTGAAATTTGAGTTGAATTAGTTCAAATTGAATGTGATTTGAATTAATTGAAATGATGTTTGAAGATGTATAAGTATAAAGTTCAAATGGAAAATTTTAATTGGATTAATTTGAAACAATTTGAAATTGAAGTAGATTCAATTTAAAATTAGTCCGAATTGATTTGAATAATTTGAAATTGTAATAAAAAATTAATTAGTTTTAAATTCAAATGGAATTTGAATTAAATTTGGGAGGAAATCAAGAATAATTCAACTTGATTTGGAAATGGAGTTTGAAATTGGGATTAATTCAAACTGGAGTTGAAATGAATTGAAATTGGAACTAGTTCAATTGAAATTTATTTGAATTAGTAGAATTTAAGATCAAGGTTGAATAAAGTTAAATTTGGAAAGAATGAGGTTAATTCAACTTGATTTGGGGTTGAATCAATTTCAATGGAAATTGAAGTTATTTAAATTGAAGTTAGGTTAATTTAAATGGAAGGGGAAATTTAAATTGAATTGATTGAGAATGGAGATTGGGAAGTGAACAGTTTTGACTCTGGACTATTTTAATGCAAATTGTTTTAATATAAACCTATTTTTCCAAAGCTATTTATTATATATACAACCTTTCTTTAAAAAGCCAAACCATCTTATGCTTGTTTTACAATTATTTTTGAAACTGTTTAACAATTTTCTAACTATTCTATAAATAATTACTATTTTCAACTACTAATTACTATTTTATAGCTATTTTGCAATTATTTAAAATTTCTATGACTATTTAACTATTTTTCAATTATTTTACAATTACTGAACTATTTTACAGCTATTTTACAAACTAGTAATTATTTTCCCAATACTGATCTATTTTTAACTTTTCAAGCTATTTTCTAAATTTAATCTGGACAGAGTTTAAACTGTTATTGTTTAAATACCCAATCGAGATAAGAATAGAGGTGATAATCCAAATGGATTGTAGAAATTGTGAGTAAGTGAATGAAAATCATAGTGAATGTGAATAGAAATGGAATTGATTTGGCTAATAACCAATAAAGATAAATACGTAGGGTGAACGTATGTTATTCTATTCGCATAGTGATTTGATCCAGATTCGAGCGCAGAATTTCGAGATAATTAAGTCGATCCGAGTTGGGATTTTTCACTCGATTTTCGACGGCGAACCTGGATATGGATTGTTGATTGGTTCTGCATATTCTCTATCATAGTTATGACTATGCAAGGAGAATGACGGTTTCTGATCAAGAAACCAGATCTGAGTCCGCACTAGGAAGTCGGGTGGATGATACTTGTTCGGAAGTGAAATTTGTGTGGTCAAGTGAGCGATCAGATTGGTATGGCGTACGAATGATATGTGTACATCGTACAGATTTGAATGAAAATGATATTGAAAGGAGTAATCAAATTCGAATATATGATTTTGAATAAACAAGATTATATATCTTTGTTATATATAAGATGAAATTCCCCTTGTTGAATCTATTGCTGGAAGAAAATGATTTTTGAAAATGTTAGAAGTATAAAAGGAGATTTATACAAGTTTGAAATGATCCAAAGTTTTAATTTTTTTATATATTTGTATATATATGTACAAAGGATCTTATGAGGATTTTGGAAAAAGGTTTTGGGAACCAATGGATTTGGAGAAGGCTTTTGATTTTTGGGTAAAATCAATATTGAATTTGGAAAGCCTAATTTGTGAATTATCGATTTTGGAATAATCGATTTTTTGTAAAGGAGCTTGGTATGAGATCATACTAGGTGTATGATTTAAAGATACTATATATGTATAGTATAAAATGTTTTGATGATGGCTCTGGGAAAAAAGGCGCTCCCTTGAAATGGACTTCTCAGGAGTACCACTGGGTGGTGCTGCCTTGAGCCCCAAGGAGGGGTTCTAAAGTTGATCCTATGAGGAGTCCGGACAAACTAGTTCCTGAGGATTATTGGGTAGCGAAAGTCGAGGGCGCTGATGCCTACAGGAGCATTTGGGTTATGCTGTGACGACAGTGTAACTCGATGTCACTGCGATCTACTGTGGGGACCATAGCGAAAATCGTGTGGAGGATGAGTGTTAATGGTCTACAGTTGATTTTGCCGGGAAGGCAACGCAACATCGGTAGACTGCGATCTATGGTCAAGTGGAGTGGAGAAGTTTCATTCTTTTGGCAGCGAAATTCGAGGGCGCTGATGCCTACAGTTATATGGGTTTTTGCTGTGATAGCTACGTAACCCCAGTTGTAGCTGCGATCTGTAGCGGGTTCCATGGTGTAATCGAGGGGCGCGGAGGCCTACAGTTATCCGTGGATTTTGTCGGGACGGCAACGTAACCATCGGGTTAACTGCGACCATGGATGGGGGTGATGATTTCCAGAGCATCCTCACTAAAGATATATCCTCTATGTTCAAAAACTGTTTTCTATGTTTTCAATAAAATTATTTTTAAAGTATTTTCACTGGATGTTGAAATGAGTCTGCCAAGCACTTGTAGATTTTCAGTCTTACGCCTGATCAACGTATGACCGAATTTCTGTGAGAACAAGGATGGACTAGTTGAAACATCGAGTTATAAAAGTATTTTTATAAAAACTATTTTACTAATATTATATAGTTTTTTTAAAAGCGTTTTAAAATGATCAAGGAAAATTTATCTGAATTTGAGCATTTTAATAATTCTGGCTTCGTTCCTTTTCGGGGACGAAAAGATTCTAAGTGGGGAAGAATGTGATATCCCAGAACTCTAGAAATCTGTAATTGATAAATAATTGGATTAATTAATGAAATATTGACTTATAAATCAAATAAATAAATATGATGATAATTATTTATATGTGGGTAAAAATTTATTTGGTAATTCCCTAATATAATTATTTGGAATGGATAAAATTTATTATTTTCAAATAAAATTAATATGTGTTTGTTTAAAAATATATTTATATATGAGTTGATTTTAAAATTAATTTAAATTTGGATTCGAAATTCAAATAAATGTATTGAAAATGTTACTTTGTAATAAATATATGTATATTTAAAGAACATCATGAAATGAAATACATATATAAACATTTGATATATATTTTGAATAGAAGGATCCTTTGTTTTAAAAAAAATGAATTTTCAAATTTGTATTATTTTCTTTAAAGAGTAAATTTATATTTACATACATAAGTATTTACTAATAAAGTAAACTAGATAGGTAAGTTTATATTATCTTTTAATTAAATAATTTTTTTTAAAATACTAAGAAACATGTGTAAACATTTTAGCATATCTTAGTAACACATGTAAAGAAATTTAAGTATTCAAGTGACAAATGTAAACTCTTAAAGGGACAAGTATCTTCATTTCATTTTTTCTGTTTTTTGTTTCTCTTAACTCAAAAACAGAAAACTTTTCTCAAAAACCTGAGATTTAAACCCAAAAGGAAAATAGAATCTGAATTTAGTTAAAACCTGCAATTTGATTATGCTGCAAATTCAAATGGAATGAAGATTTACTCAGCATGTCAACAGCAGTTCAACATCAATTTGAAGCATGCATTCAAAATATATTTTTCTTTCAGCAAAATCAACTCAACTTAAATAAGGAGGATCAAACAAATCTGGAAAACTTTTAACGTGGAAACAAATTGCTCCTCTGTTTGTGGCATATGCAGGTGAGTATTTAAAACCTGAGTTCCTCTGTCTATTTTAAATATGCCCGTGAGTCAACCTGGTTTATTTATTTTGAAATGAAATTTAAATATATGTGAATGAGTGTGATAGCTATGGATTGCATGGACAATTTAGTTTGAATATGCCTGAAATTGATGGATGAGATTGTGGACTTGTCTGTATATCTGTAGAAATTTTATTTTGGGTTCTCTGTTATTTTTAAATAATTGGAATTTCCTTTAAAAACATATATCTCAAGATTCAATCAGTTTCGAGCCTAGATTTTTGAAAGGAAGTTGTAGATAACAGCATGTTAGAAATTCTAAAAATGTTTTCAAAATTTAGAATTCAGTAATTTATTTTTGAAATAAGAAAACACAGTAAAAATTGAATTTTTGTTAAAATTTTACAGAAATAATTTAATGATATGATTTCTTGGGTGGATTCGTGGTAATAAATCATGAATCTAGGTATAGATGTTGGGATTTTTAGTTTGGGTATGATGGAGATATTGGAGTTTGGTCGGAATTGGGTCTATTCCCATTTTCCGGCGATCGGCGACGAAAGGGTGAATGCAGTTTGGTATGGAGGTGGCCGAGGTGTCAGGGAACTTTGGAAAAATGGGGGATGAGGTTATCTTTGGCTGTGGTGAACAGCAAGTGGTGATGTAGGGTTCACTTCTCTTTTGGATTATCGTGATTGTCGAAGATTCTCTCGGCGTCTATGGTGATTTTGATGGAATCGCGAGTGGGGGAACAGAAGTGGGGGTTCGTGACGAATCTTGCATGTGGATGACAAGATTCATCGAGATCTGGTTCATCAAGAAAGGAGCATTTTCCGACCTTCGCCATTGGGTTCAGTTGGTCTCGATGCTCGAAATTCGTTTGAATATCATTTCTGTAGTTTGGTTGGGCTGTGATGATCGAGGGGGTCGATTGTGATTAGAGGATGGCCAGAGAACTGATCAGTGACGTTATTTCCTGACGTGCATATGCACGGTGGCCATGGCATGTATCTGAGTTTCTTTTTGGATTGGAAGGAGATGACGACTCGAGGCATTTTTGAGTTTTTCTCGAGTTCGCCTCAAGTTGCTACGGAGTAGAATTCGTGTTTGTTGCTTCGAGTTTATTCGAGTATTGACTCGAATCTGTCTCGGGGTGATTAGCGTTTGTTTGGGGATCATGTTGATTTCAGTTTTCTTCATAACCAGGACTTAAACTGGAGTGGTTTTCAAAATTAAAGGAAGTAAGCTTAAAGTTTAAGTGAAGCTTTAACTTGATTTAAAGGAATTATGAAATATTAAAATTAGGAATATAATGTTTAAACGAATTTAAACTTTAAAGGTGTAATTAATATGAAAAGATAGAAGTTAAATAAATTTAGGTAATTACTTGTTAAATCAATGGTGATTAAAGATTTATCAAATGTTTAATTATAGTTGATTACTTAGACTAGTAAATTAAGGATTGGTTAATATAGTTGATGAAAGATCATTAATTAAGTATTATCAAATAATTAATTAATGGAATTAATTAGATATAATTAATTTTATTAATTAGTTAAGGATACTCAATATTTAATTTGGTAAGTATTATTACTCAATGTAATTTATAAAAGTGTAATTACTTTGTAAGGTAATTAATAATTAATTACAGGATGTAATTGATAAAGGGATGAGTTATAAAGTGGAAGTAATTTGAATTAAATTTCTTTGTGAAATTAATAAAGGAAATTACTTAGGGGAAATAATTGAAAGGTTAATTAATCAAGGGGATTAAAAAGGGATAATTAATTAGGGAGTAATAAATTTATTTGATGAAGTAATTAAGGGTAGTTAATTACTGTTGTTATTTATCAAGGATGATTCATAGTTAATGATGGTCATTAACTAAGGTTTATTTAGTAGTTAAATAATATGATTAATTATTAATAATTAATTGGATTTATTAATTAATGATAATCAATTGTGAAATTTATTTAAGTTTAATTACTTAAGGGAAGTAATTAAGGAATTAATTACTAAATTAATGGGGTTAATGTGCTTGACCTAAATTAATTAATTAAGTTTAATTAATTTTAATCACTTGATAATTTGTTGATAGTTACTTAATGTAATTGATGATAGTGAAGTAATTAATGATAAGTACTGGATGTAATTAGTGGAAGTTGGAATTGTGAAAGTAATTTGGATTAAATTATTTTGTATAATTAATCAAAGGATTAATTAATAATTTATTTATTTGGTGAAGTAATTTAATGGAAGATAATTACTGAAGTTATTAATCAAGGGTGATTAATAATTATGGTTAGTAATTAATGAAGATAAATTATTTGTGAAATTAATGAAGAGTTAATTACTTAAATGTAATTAAAAGATGAATAGAATGATGATTGAAAGCCCTATGATTAATTGTTATTTCTAATATGTGGTTTGGGATGCTATGTGATAAGATATGTTTGTTTTGAACTGTGAAGGTGTGATTATTTATTGATGATGAATTACTGTGACATCCTGTATTAAAAAAAATAGAATTGTATTTCACTTGAATTATTTTAAGTTAAGTGACAATGGGTTCGAAGAGACCGGAGTCCGGTAGTAGTGAATACCCGAAACCACTTCGCTTCTTATAATTTGATATGTGAAAACTTATGGGCTAAAGTGGAATGACTTAAGTAAAATTGGACCATTTAAAATCTAAGTTTTGGCACTTAGAAATTGATGTGTGAAATGGTTGATGTCTATAATAACTTGTGAAGTGTAGATTGATACAAGTACCTCGGGTTTATATGAATTGTATACTTTTGTATTACATGTTAGATGGGTTTACTCACGCTGGTTTCCAGCCTGACCCGGGTGTTACTTTGATGTAATGCTCGGGTCAGACCGAGTATTACAGATTTTCAGGTAAGGACGTTCTGAAGCACAGGAGGCGAGCTTGATGGCAGGGACGTATAGAGAGTATCCACTGTGATATTGTAGTATCTGTACATGATGATTTTGTCCAATGTTTATGTACATGATGTAACTATGATGTATAAAAATATAAGTGTAATAATATAATTCTTCTTGTAAAACTATTATTTATGAGATATTATATTTTATCCGCTGCGAATGTGAGATTGTGTGTTTATTTTCTGTTCTTCTTCTTCTATCTCTTTTTCTTTTCTCTAACTATCTGGAATTTTCGGGTTCGAAATTTCCGGGTCGTTACAGATATTTTATTCAAACAAATATTTTATTACAATATTGAATAGTACAAATTTGTGCTCTCACTATATATACAAAATTTCAATTACAATACATTTCAATTTACATAACTGTCCTCACTACATATTACCCGTTCGCTCATATTTGTTCTTAAGCTGTATTCTTATTTGTATCCTGCATCTGAGTTATCTGCAAAATAAACACTAGTGTAGTAAAATTGAAAAAGAAATATTCATGCAGTGTAAAATAAAATAGGTATTTTGAAAATGTTATTTGCATCAGTTATTTGGGTTGTTCGTCATCATTTTCGTTTGAATCCATCATACATGAACAACCTATGACATGCACAATGTATCACTATACATGCCACAAGGCCGTGCACGCCGATATACATAGATAAAACTGCAGGGACAGGTGAGCACAAAGTCAAACTCGAGCCGAGGCTGGATTCAACTTAGGGGCAGTACAAATACATCACAAAATTTTCGAGTACAAGTTCTCATGCAATAAGAAGCCAAAACCAGACCATGCTAGCAAGTCCAAAAATGTGTACGCATGAGAACAGACTCGACAATGGAGTCAAAGCAAAATGAGAATTCAAGTGAAGACCAGAGAATACATGACTACCGTGAAATGAATTAGATTGCACATATACAAGTCTCAAGTCCAAAGACAAATTCCAAAATCACAATGAACCAGTACAAAAGGAGGTGGCTACAGTAACAGGCACACATGCCCAGGCTCAAAGACATAAACACAACATGATCAGCCTCAAAGCAATAACAGTTACAATATGAACTCAAGGAACAAGACCACATGACATTACAGCTACCAGAGTTCATTAGTTCATAAGCAACAACAAAAGTGGTAAACTAAAGAATACAACCAAACTCATGTGGAACAAGTGAAGGCATGGAGGCAAACAAGTGTACATATGTAAAGATATCAAGTGAACCATAAATATACTCATCTGAATACAATGACCAAAGGCTACCAAGGTCAGAGGCATTTTTACTGAAGTGCAGACCAAATTCAAGTGTGAACATAACCACTGACCACATACAAACCAAACAACAAGTGAAGACTCCAAATGCCACAAGCTCCAGACCTTAACTTCAATATTTACAAGTTAATATGCAGACAGCAGCTCAAATGAGCAATTTCAAACAAGTGCACAAATCAAAGACTCAAATGTATCAAGACATCAAAGCCAGTGAAACAAAGTGCACTCATATATATGACAAGAATGTAGACAAGTTTAGACATGAAACAGAGATAAGAACTGGTGAACTATAAGGAAACAACATATATGCAGTGACGATTAAGACTGCAATACCAAAGCACAATCACACACATATTATACATATGCAAACACACAAACAAATTTGTACATGAAGCTTCAAACATATAATAGACATCAATACCAAGGAAATGTGCAAACAATTTTGAACACACTCAAGCATGAATTCACAAACAAAAAAGATTGGTAGAAACTGCATAAGCTAATATACATACATACATACATACATACATACATACATACATATATATAGTGCACAACAATCAAATATGCAGTTCGATATGCATGCAAGGCTTCAACTTCAAGCAAACTACATGGACCCATACATACATATACACACAGACACATATGCATAGACACATGTATACATATATATGCTATGCATATGAATCTAATGGCCAACACCAGACACAAGAAAGAAGGCAGCAGAGAAAGGTACACAAGTGTTTAGGCTAGTGGCATAGCACAAAGGCAAAGACCACATAAATATATATACATATATGCACATATATATGTCTACACATATATGAGTCCAAATGAATAGGTCAAAATGCAACCATACCCTGCAACATGAATGCAATGACCAAAGGCAACAACATTCAATACAAAACTGAGGTGATCGTGAGAATAGCCTTCGAATCAAGCAGGTCAATTTACTCAACATACATCAGCGCACATGTACATAAGTTCAAATGCAATGCAACCAAGTGGACAGGGGAACCAAGTATACACACAAATGTACACATGGAAGGGATGCAACCTATACCAGATTACAAAGAGACAAGACTGCTTAAATTTTGACCCCTATAATATGAATTGAGTGAAGTCATGTGTATCCGAGCAGTAGTAACATACATGTGAAGTTCTACATAAATTGATAAAAATCAAAAAAGTATCAGGTTGAACCAATATGAGTAGTGTAAACATTTGTCAAGAAATATAGAGAATCAAAGCCATGGGTCACACATTTTTAATCAGAGTAAAAAGAAACTGAACAAGTAGAAGTGATTTTCAACAAGTCAATATATTATCTCAAATTCGAATGCTGCCAGCAAAGAACAGAACTTACAGGTGATAACATGACAACAAGTCAGAGGCTCAACAATATATTATCTCAAAACAACACAATTTCAAATAGCCAAATAAAAAAATTCGATAGTTGCCAGCAAAGATTGAAATCAGAGATGACAATAGAAAGAAGAAACGAAAGCCGTGATAATCAAGCAATGAAAATGTATGAATTGAAAAGGTCAGAAAACATCACCAACAATCAAGCAAAATTGAACGACTGAGCTAAAATTATCAGACGAATTCAAATAATATATTTGAATGAAAATAAAGGGAATCCATCCCTATTTAAACCATTAACATCATCAGCAAGAAAAGTATTCGAGTTCAAGCAGTTATCAGAGCAAGGCATTGGAATAAATCACAAGCTAATAATTCGAATCAAAGTCGAGTATTATCGAATAGTGAAAAAGGCAAAAATCGCATACCATATTAGCAATTGAACTTGACTTAATTGAATCAGCCATGAACAAATTGATCGGTTGAAGATATCATTGAAGCACCATTAATCAGTTCAACAAAGCGGTGACTTCATCATGAAGCCGCTAATTTTTGAAAGAGGGAAATAGGAACGAGGTAGCCATTTTTCAACTCAAAAGATACATGCAGATAATATAAAAGGAAAAGAGGGATATTTTTCACTGCATTTTTATTGGGCCCGATTAATACTTTGGACTGTTATTTTAAACTAGGGTTTTTAGTTTTGTTTTAGTTGTTTTTTATTTTGTAATTGCCTTTTAAACTTTTGTAATTTCTAGTCGTGTGACTAGAGGACGAACTACGGTGGTGTAGATCGAGAATTTGCAACTCAGTGGCTGAGTTATGGCAAGGTTTTGAGCATAGAGTTAGGTTAGTCGATAGTGGGTGCCGTGAATTTACGTTTGTAAGCGTCTGACTACTTAATTTCTAGTAGAAACCTTGAGGGCAGGACGTAGGAAGAGTTTTTCCGAAGCTTGGTAAACCTATGTTGTTTTATTTTTGCTTTTAATATTCTGTTATTATCTATGCTGCTACTATTATGCTATTATCAGTGCTGCAATTATTTTATATATTTTTGCATTAAATTTTAATTATTAGCATGACCCTATTCACCCCACCCTCAGGGTATCGGAGCTGGGAACAAAAGTCAATTTTTGTTTTAAAAATTTGTTTTTTCAAAAACAAATTATTGTTCTAAAATTTTGATTTTTTAAATGGCTTCTTTTAATAATGCTTTTGCTAAGGGTCAGAACACCAATGTTCAATGGTGAATATGCTTACTGGAAAAATAGAATGAAATTTTTTCTGAAAACCATTGGTTCTTGGAATATTGTTGAGACAGGATATAGGACACCAACTATTGTGGTAGATAATCAGGAAATAGATAAACCAATGGATCAATGGACATATCTTGAAAATAAACTACAAAATGCTAATGTTAAAGCTATGAATTCTATTATTTGTTCATTGGATCAAACTGAATTTAATCGTGTCTCACATTGTCTAACTGCGCAGGACATATGGTATACACTTGAAGTGACTGACGAAGGAACATCTCAAGTCAATGAATTTCGCCTTGATATGCTTAGTAGCGAATACGAGAACTTCATAATGTCCAAGGATGAGAATGTCAAAGAGATGTATAGACGACTTTCTAATCTCGTATACAAATCAAAATCTCTTGAAAAATAATACACAGAGTTGGAAATAGTCCGAAAAATCCTCAAAGTCCTTCCAT
The DNA here is from genome assembly GCA_030765085.1 of Allium cepa. Lineage (NCBI taxonomy): Eukaryota > Viridiplantae > Streptophyta > Magnoliopsida > Asparagales > Amaryllidaceae > Allium > Allium cepa. The sequence goes on from CM060943.1 coordinate 847,937,075, forward strand.
GAAATTTTGAAGCAAAAGTCACTGCCATTCAAAAATTAAAGGATTTGAAACAAATTGAAGTTGAAGAACTCATCGGAAATCTCACCACTTATGAGCTAGAAATAAAATTTAAGGAAGGACGAGAAGGAGGTGATACACGAAAGAAATCAATAGCTCTTAAAGGAACAACAGAAAATGATGACGACGACGACGACGAAGCAACTAAGCTGGCACCCTAGTAAAGAAATTCAAAAGGTGGAATCACAAATACGGAAATCCAGCTCTAAATCAACAATTGAAAAGCAGAATAGCCAAAGTACTAGACAACTCAGAAGAGCAGAAGATTATATGTCACAAGTGTGATAAACCCGATCGTATCAAGCCCAATTGTCCTAAGAATCGACTCAGCCAAGGACAGAAACCGAAAAAGAGAAGTTTTGTAGCCACTTGGGATAACACTGATGAAGATGATAAAAGCACTGGCAGTGAGAGTGAAAAGGCAGATCTATGTCTTCGAGGTGATATAACTGACAGTGATGATGACGAGCCAAGTGAGGTATAAAAACTTACTCATTCAGAATTACTCATATATTTTCATGAAGTAAATGGCTATTTTGAATGACTTAGGGAAAAAGTACACTAAAATTGAATCATAAAGAGATAGCTTGATAGAATTAAATAAACAGCTTGATCAATTGGTTAAAAACTATCAAATCAAGAGCCCTAAGTGTGATAAGTGTCCATCATTTGAAGAAGAGATTAGAAATCAGAAATTAAATCACTTGAAAATGAAATTCTTATTTTGAAAGAAAGTGAAAACATGAGGAGAGGAAATTCTATTAAAAAGTGCATACAATTATTAATGACAATGAATCTCTCAAAACACAAGTCCAACAATTGTCTACAACGTTAGAAAAAATTTCCAAAGGAGAAAGATCATTAAATATGCTATTAGGGAAACAAATTGTTAATACAGTTAGACAAGGACTTGGATATCCAATCTGAACTTGTTAGAAGCAAAATTAATCAAGTCAAATCCGAATGCACAATCTGTAGAAAAATTGGACATAATCAAAACAATTGTTGGTATAGACCCAAAAACGTGAAAACCATACCAATTTGGGTTCCAAAAGGAACAAATATAAAATGTCTTAAAGTCAAACAAATCTGGGTGCCAAGAGGAACAATTATAAATTGTCTTGAGTCTACTTAAACATATTTTTCAAAATCTTTTGCCACTAACAACCATGGACCTATAAAAACAAATAGGCCACAAAAATCTTTTCTCATATAGGTGTGGTGGCAGGCTAAGGAACAACAACAGTTTTACCTAGATTCTGGCTGTTTCAGGCACACGATAGGTGAAAAATCAAAGTTCCTTAGCCTAGTATAAAGGTGGCAGAATCACAATGGGCAACAACGAAAAATTATCGGCAAAGGTAAAATAGGCAACGATACATTTATCTTAAACGATGTATTGGAGTTTGACGTAAGAGACATAGTATTGGTCAATGTTTCCCCTCTTAGGAATGTTATGAGATTTGGTATATTGGGAAGTTAGCGCCAAGGTTTGTTGGGCCTTTCCTGATCTTGGAGAGAATAAAGAAACTTGTATATCGAGTGGAGCTGTCGATACGTTAGTAGGTGTCCATGTCATTTTCATGTTTGCACCTGAGGAGAGGACTTTATAACACTACCACTTTAGTAGAGCCTAATCAGTTAGCAAAGGTAGAGACAAAGCTGATGGCACCTTGCGCTACTACAGGACTTAGAAGTTCCACAACAAAGAAATTAGGTTGGTACGAATATAATAGGGAGATAACCCAATGGAAAGCGCATGGGAAACCAAAAAAAGTTGAAGTCTTCTCATCCTAAGGTTTTCACTGGTAAACTTATTTCTCTCCAAAATTTACATTTTATTTACATCGTGGTTGTTAGATTAGATGGTAGGGGATGGTTGTTGTTAACAGGTTTTTAACCCAGCAGAATTCAATAGGGGTTGGAACATTCAGATTAAATCAGAATGACTCGAAACTTAATCGAAAAGCCTAAAAGTACAAGATAAAGGACCCTAAGAAGTTTGGACTATTTTTAGACTAACATTTCGGATCGGTACCGATATGATTCAACTGGATCGGTACCGACCAAAATACTGCTTTATTGGATCTCCGTTCTACTTGTCTTACACTCCTATGTCTCCTTTAAGCTTATCTACCGAGTTTGATAACATTCTAAGCACCCAAGTAGAAGAAGTGAAGACTTATCTTATTTAGGTTACTGTTCAATCTAACCTACAAGTGAATCATCGTCAAAACAAGTCAACAAGCTAAGAAACTACATAGAGAGCGTCTTTATTAGGAAAGAAAGATAACCAAGTGGTCAAAGCATTAAAAGTGTTTAACTATTTGGATCGGTACAAATCCAATTGGATCGGATCGGTACCGATCCAAATACTTTGCTATAATGACCTTCATTCTTTTTGGACTTCCTCTGTATGATGAATGCAGGCCCTTGACAAAGCAGTTTGGGCCTAAGTGATCTCCAACTCCTATAAATACCATCCCATTTGCAACAGGAAAAGGATCGGCTCAGATCTCTGTTGAAATTATGCCGTTGTTTCTTCAATCTTCTTCTCCCTCACAACAGCTATTAAAGGGAAACTGAGATCCTTCCAGTTGTCTCCAACAATAGTGGCTTGATCTAACTTAGAAAAGAAGAATCATATTGTAATCCAAACACCTTTGTAACAACGGTTGATCAATAAAAACTACAAAGTGGAGATAGGCTTCGTTAACAGCCGAACCACGATAAAAATCTCTTGTCTCTTTAATTTTTTCTGCTATTTACTATTGCTTTTTCTATTTTATTTGCCTTGATAAACAAGGCTGGTCCTTTCACACTTGATCCAAAGTATTGATCCATTTTTTGGGTTAACATTTTGGTGCTTTCACTGTAAAGAATTCAACTCAGGCTTAGATCTAGCTATCTACTTTAGATCAGATAGGTTTAGAAGTTAGATCCTCAATCTCTTCTTAGAAGATTTGCCACTGAGAATCAATGGCACTGGGAAAAAAGGGAACTGCTTCTAAAAGATCCATAGGAGCTGTAATAGCTGGAGAAGAATCCAATCTTCAGCAAGTTGAGGTCAACGGCGCCAATAATCCATTAATCAGAGCATATTATGGAGCCAACATAGGAGATTAGGTGCCGGGAACTTCTATCCAGCATGATTTCATCACTAAAGGCGAATTGAATAAGATGGTTGATGAAATCAATCAAAAAATGGAGAATAGCTAGAAAGATCTTAAGGACAAATTAAATACCCTCCTAACCTTGTAATCACTAGTTGCTCTAAGAACCATGCCAGAACCTGCAGCTCCATGGAGTAGGAAAACGCGTCCATTCTGGCCTAAATAAAAGAAACGAAAGGCAGAAGAAAAAAGGAGCAGTGGGTGAAGCTGTAGGAATCACTATAGAAGGAAACGCAAGCACTACGCCAACTGCAAAGTAGCCCGCCATGAACTTGAATATGGAGATGAAAAACCTATGGGAAGATATAGTAGTGGATCTCTCGGACTCTGAAGATGATGAGCAACTTGATGATGACAAGTTGAAAGAAAACATTCATTCATTCAGTACTGGTAGGTAGGTCCAAACTGTGCCTATCCGACCAATCGTAAGCCAACAGAACTTCAAGATAGTAGTTTTTCAGAAGACGGGAGAGACTAGGCTTGAGTCCACTTACCAAGATCATTTGAAAGAATAAACACTTGGTGTAGTCAGTGGCAGCCAACGTGCGGACTACCGGACATCAAAGGCATATATCGTGGATATTGATGGACAAAAGTATGGATATGAGATATGACGAATAGGATTCGCTCCAAGCCGGACTCCCTTCACTAATGACATTCTAAATGTACCCTAAAAAGTTCACTATGTCGACTATTCCGTCCTCTGATGGAACTAGAGACCTAAAGTCTCACATGTATAAGTACAACTGGTACATGGACGGAGCGATTGCCTCAACTGCTATTCGATGCAGATGTTTTCCAATCTTTCTAGAGGTAATTGCTTCCATGTGGCTCACCATTCTCCTACCAAAATCCATCTCCACTTTTAGTGAATTGGCAACAAAATTCCTTGATCGGTTTAGGCTTCACATAGCACAACCAGAAGACGTAATGTCCTTATCTGGCATATTCTAATAATGAAATGGATCTTTGAAATCCTTAATGAGTCGGTTCAACACCGCGGTCATTGAAGTAAGTAACCCAAACAAAGATACGGTCTTCATGCCTTGGTCCGCACTATCCTTCCCGACTCTGAATTCGAAAAATGGATCAAAATGGAACAACCTATGAATAGGAAGTAATTTAACCAAAAGATGAGCTAGTACTTGATATTGAAAGAGGCAGAGGAGCTAGAAGGAAGACCTGCTAACCTACAACCAACCAGCGCTGGCCAAAATGGAATAGCAGCTAACCAGGATGTAAATACCTATGGGACCGCTACAGCAAACGCGGGGAAGGATGAAAACTAGGAAAATAAGAACCAAAATTCCAACAAGCAAAATGGAGGAAATAAAAGACCTAAAGGCTTGAGGCCCGAAGACTATACCCCCACTTAATGATATTCCAGAAAATATCTACCTTACGGCCTAAAAAGGAAGCAACTAAGTAGCAGAAGCATTCCGAAAATGCCGCCGCTTCCATGAAACACATGGTCACAACACAGATGAGTGTCGTCACCTGAAGAACCTGATTGAAGAGCTGATTTGGAAAAACAAGCTTCAACAAAATGTGAGGAAAACACAAAATCCTGAACAGATTCCAGCACTCTAAGCTCCTAAAGGACGGAGAACCAAGCTAGAACCAGCGAAGAGGGATCCAGATGGACCGACCAGAGACTCATCATCGAAACAATATCTAGAGGACTTGTAATATGTAAGCTCACCAAGACATGCTCCAAAAGATTCGTGCTTCGTGATCGAAGACAGAACTCCTACTATGCAGCAAAGGACCCTTAATGATGACATAGTTTTCTGGAATCAAGACACTGAAGGAATAGAAGCTCCCACCCTCAACCCTATGGTCGTGATGGTAAGAATCGGACCAGCATGGTCCGACGAGTATTGGTGGACAGTGGCATCTCTTTGAATATCCTGTTCAAACACACATTTGATCGGATGAAGATCAGTATGAAAGACGTAACCACTTACTAAACAAAGATTTTAAGATTCACCGATGAACCTAAGAAACCTATCGGAACAATTGATTTACCCGTATAACTTGGTGAAGGCGACCGAAGAGTCATTCTCATCTAAACCTTTATGATTGTAGATGAAATATTCTCTTACAACTTTCTTAGGTCGACCCGATTTAGCAGATTTCAAGATTGCTTTAGCTCAATGGTGTCTAACCATGAAATTTATGACAAATAATGGAGTTGGGGTAATCAAAGGAGATCAAAGTGCTGTTAGAAAATGCTACATCATAGAAATATGCGAGTCTAGAAGAGAATAATATGGGGAGAATCTCTACATTCGTGAACCAACTGAATAGCAACTACAGAGCCTCCCCTGGCTTTGGGACCATAGCCGACTCGACAAGACTTTGGACCCTAGAAAGAAAGGTTTAGGGGAGGATTGGACAGCATCGGCTGAATTGACGATGCCTGTCTTAGTCAATATGGATGACCCAACTCAGGTCCTAAAAATTAAATCACATCTTGGAAACAAGATGTGACAGGAACTAATCAAATTTCTTCATGCCAACCTGGACATATTTGCTTGGACACATTTTGATCTATGCGGGGTACCATTGGAGATTGCATGTCGTGCACTTAGTGATCCCAAGTATACACCGGTGAAACAGAAGAGACGCAGCTTAGGACATGAATGGTCTAAAGCGATAAGAGAAGAAGTGTATAAGCTGATGACGAATGGTTTCTCCATGATGCAACCTACCTGAATGGGTATCCAACCCGTTCCTGGTGAAGTCCAATGGGAAATGGAGAACTTGTATCGACTACTTGGGCCAAAATAAAGCTTGCTTAAAAGACAGCTTTCCTCTACCTAGAATCAACCAACTTGTGGAAAGGGAAGCTAGACATGAACTGTTATCGTTTATGGACGCTTACTCAGGGTACAACCAGATTATAATGCATGAACCTGACCAGGAAAACACCAGTTTCATTTCTGATCTAGGATTATACTACTACAAATTGATGTCACTCGGCTTAAAGAATGCTAATGCAATCTACCAACGACTAGTGAATGCAATGTTTAAACATAAGATTGGGAAGACTGTGGAAGTCTATGCAGGCAATATGTTGGATAAATCACGCATAGCTGCAAATCACTTGGACAACCTCACTGAAATATTTGAAATGCTCCAAAAATATAGAATGAAATTCAATCCACTTAAATGTCACTTCGAGGTAGCCTTTGGAAAGTTCTTGGGATTCATTGTAAGCACCAGAGGCATGAAAGAATATCCTGAACAAATTACCGCTTTATGGGAATTCGAGGCACCAAGGTACAAAAAAGAGTTACAAAGCTTGAATGGAAAGGTCGCAACACTAAGCCAGTTCATTTCAAGTGCAATTGATAAATGCATACCATTTTTGACGTGCTAAAGAAGGGAAAGAAGAACTTCGAATGGAATTAGGCTTAGCAGACCGCCTTCAAAGAGCTACTACGACATATGGAAACCCAGCCAATCCTTTCCAAGCCGGTAGATGGAGAAAACTTGTTTATCTACTTAGTAGTCTCGCCCTATGAATTAAGTACTACGCTCGTATGAGAAGAAGCCATGATCCAGTGACCTGTATATTACATCAGTAAACAATTCACTAAAGCTGAGAAGAACTATCAAAAATTGGAAAAACTAGCATATTGCCTTCCGATGGCTTCCAGAAAATCATGACCATACTTCTAGGCACACCCGATCAAAGTACTAACAGATCAAACCTTGAACCAAGTGTTATACCGGCCCTAAACTTTGGACGTCTTATCAAATGGAACATCGAATTAAGTCAGTATGAAATCACATATCATCTTCGAAGGGCGATCAATGGGCAAGCGTTAGCAGACTTTATTATCAAGTTTGCAATACGAGATAACAAGGTAGAAATTACTCCGAAAGTGGAGACATGCTAGAAGTTGTTCGTCAATGGTGTATCTAACAACTTCTGCTTGGGAGCAGGAGTCGTGCCCGAAACTCCCGAAGGACGATCCGTTTCCTCTGCCTTGCACTTCGAATTCCCTACAACAAACAGTGATGCCGAATATGAAGCACTGATAACCGAGTTTAAAGTTGTGAAGGAACTTGGGATAAAGTCCATACACATCCATAGACTCCCAGCTAGTCATCTATCAGGTGAAAGGCGAATACCCGGCCCAGGGAAAGAACTCATCGCGTATCTATCTAAACTGCAGGAATTGCTAAATAACATCCAACATTACACCAGAACTCATATCCCGAAGGAACAAAACACGGAGCCAGACTATCTAGCAAAACTGGCCAGCTTCGGAGAAGCTCGGTCATTGGGACTGGTCCCAGTTGAAACACTAACTGCTCCAAGCATAAGCGAGATGGATATCAACTGGATCCTTGAGACAACCGAAGAGCAAGAAACAAGGATGACACCAATCAAGGATTAACTGCTCAGAGGAACACTCCTACAGATAGGAATCAACAAAAAAGTTTCTTTGGAAGGCACCATAGTTCGTAGTACAGGATGGGATACTCTATCGAAAGGGATTCTCTACCCCCTTAGTCAGGTGTGTGACCAACGATGAAGCTTGAAGAATCTTCAAGGAAGTTCATGATAGCGACTGTGGAAATCACATTGGAGGGAAAAACCTTGCAAAGTAAGTCCTCCAATATGGGTATTTTTGGTAAGCAGTAAACCTCGATGCAGCAGATTATGCCAAACGGTGCGAACAATGCCAAAAGTTTGGCAAGATCAAAAGTATTCTTTCAACATAGCTAACATAGATGGTCAGCCCGTAGCCATTAGCAATTTGGGGAATTGATTTGGTTGGTGTATTGCTAATAGCCAAAGGAGGAGCAAAATACACTATTGTTATTGTTGACTATTTCACAAAGTAGGCCGAAGCAGAACCGCTGGCTACTATTACCGTAAAGAAAGTTATTAACTTTGTCACTAGAAACATTGTTTACAGGTTTAGAGTGCCACAAAAGATCATTATGAATAATAGGACTCATTTCGAGAGCGTTGAGTTCAAAGACTTTTGCACATGCTTCCGAATTGAGAAAATATTTTCCGCTATTGCACATCCACAGGCAAACGGGCAAGCGGAAAGAGTGAACAAGATCATCAAGTCCACCATCAAAAAGTGGCTAACTAAAGCTAAAGTAAATTGGGTTGATGAACTTCCACTCACACTATAGGCTTACAAGACAACACACAAATCTACAACTGGGCAATCTCCGTTCACCCTGGCATATGGTTTAGAAGCAATGATCCCAGTTGAGATGGAAGTCCCCTCTCATCGAAGGCAAAATTTCAATCAAAGGCAAAATGAATGGCTCATGCTCGAGTCACTCAATATGGTCAACGAAAAGAGGGAAGAAGCCGAACTAAGGATTGCTGCTCACCAAAAAAGGGTCACATGATTTTTCAACTCCAAGGTCCGTAACCGTACTTTCTAGTAGGTGACCTTGTCCTCAAACGTGTCTACCCTATAAGAACAACATTCAGACCAAACTAGGAAGTTCCCTATATGATCGATCAGAAGCTAAGGGATGGCATGGTCAAGCTAATGACACTACATGAAAAATTATTTTTCGCAGCATGAACGCGCAGCGTTTTAATGAAAATACTGTAATTATCTAGATGTAATTATTCAAAGAAAATGAAAAACAACCCCTAAAACGCTGCGCAAGACATCCAGCGGGAAAATAAAAATATGTTGCCTCTTTCCTAAATAGCTCAACATTGACACCTCTTCATCACGCATCCTTATCCCAAAATTCAATTAAAAATTGAACTCTTGTTTCTCTCAGAAATCCACTATCTACCTCCAAAAATCTTATTCACCTCTCGCAAACATCCCTAGCACCGAGGCCACCGACCCCATCTACACCACCGTCTCGAATATCGCAAAAAAGCCCTTAGTTTAGCACCTTTTGGTGCATCGTCTCCGTCACAGCCAATATGAACGAGAACATCATCGATGCTGCAAGTATCAGTATGAACCCAAATAGGTGCTTGCTTTTTGGTATGTTCGTACTGGAGTCATCGTTGTTGAGGTTGACTCCAAGGAAGGCAGCGGAGAAGGCAACGAGGATGATGGAGTTGAGGACTGGTGAGATGAGCTTTTGGGAGCTGAGGAAGAAGGAGAAGATCGCATTGAAGGAGAGCTGGGTTGATGAGACGAGGGAGAAGGTGTAGACTGGGAGGTAGAGGAGACCGTATGAGTATATGAGGTTGTTGAGGGAGGAGGCATGCTTAATTAGTTCAATGCATGTGATGTTAAAGTGTAGTACTTAATTTTGTGTATTGGGAACCTTGCTTATTACACCTGAGAGGAGAAAGGCTATTTGGCAATCAATGGTGAGCGATTTAAACAAATAATTCTCAAATCAGTGACAGTTTTGTAAAAATACAATTTTCACTTTATGTCTAATATATCACCGATTTACTCTGTCTTTAGTTTTTCATCATCATGCAAGAATAGCTATAGATGTTTTTCATGTGATTTTGCAGAAATAACAAGTCCTGTAAATGTTGAATAATTTTTTTGTTCCGATATGTTTTGTAGAAATAGAGAATGATTATCAAAAGTTGTTTTCAGAAAACTTTATTTTCAAAAATAGGAATATTTTAATCAAAAGTTTAGTCTACTGAAAATAGTTTATTGACCCCTTTTGTAACGACCTAGAATTTCTGTCATTTGAAATTCGTATATTTAATTGATTTTAAATATTAACAAGTAAAATTTGTAAGTCGAATAAATTTTATTTCGAATATCTAGATTTAATTGAATAATTAAATCGATAATTTAGTATTTGAAATTACTGAAATAATTGGAAATTGGGCTTAATGTGGTTAAAATTGATTTGTAAAGTAGTAGTAAATCATATTGGAGTTAGAATGATGTTATAGAACTTTTAAAATTGAATTTAAAGTTAATTTGTGGAAATTGAATATTTTAATATTTAATTGACGAGTAAGTCATTTTTCAAACAGGCTCGGATTTCGACGAAACAAGTTTCATTGGATCCGTAATGTTAAATTATTATAATATTTAAAATTTTGTGTCAATTGGATTTACGGTTTGTCCGGAGCAAGCTAAAACGCACTGAAATCGGTTTGAGTGAATTTTAAATTTTAAATGGTCGATTTGAAAACTTATCTTCCAAATATGATCGAATTGGCTTCCGATATATTCCATTGCGTTCGGAATGGGGGTAAAATATTATAAACGCCAGGCGGCACGCGTTGTTTCGAGTTTGGAACATTTTGGGATGAATAGTGTCATCAAATTTTCTATAAAAGGCCTCCATATTTCACAATTTGCACAAACCCTAGGTAAAATGTTTCATCCGCCACCTTTTATAATCAATGGCCGAAAATTTTGACTCTTTCTCTTCTATTTTCTTCAAATCTGTTAACAATTACCAGAATGCTCCAACTACAAAGTTGAAGAGGGCTACTAGATCTAGGATATCAACGGCTGTGATCGAATTTGAGTGCGTGGATCAACGACAAATCGATGATGAACGTATGCCATTCGCATGCGTTTTTCGAGACAATGGCAAGGCAAAGCTTCACTTCGTGCATGCCAGAGGTAGAGCTTGCGATGAGCTTCCGAACGATAGTTCCCGATCGTCTTCAAGTGCAATAGGGTGGTCGTGATAATTGGGGGTAGGTGGCGGCCATGGGTTTGTTCGAGCGCGATTTTTACCCGATAGAAGAAGATGTTGCGTGTGGCCCAGATCTAGGGCAAACAAAATCAACGGCTGCGATTGGTTTAAGGTTAAAAAAATAAAAAGAAAAAGGTTAATTTATTATATTATAAATTGTATGAACTTTAAAATGCTATAACTCTTTCATACGATGTCCGTTTCGCATGAAAAAAACTGCATTGGCTTCGTATTGACGAGTACTACGCAATGGAGCTGGTTTGGAGTTGATTTGACTAGTGTGAATTTTGGATAAAATTAAACGCACATTTAATTTTATTCGAAATAAAGCACTGCAACTGTTATTGAAACAAGGTGAGAACTTTTCACTCAATCGAATTGTGTTTCGATTTAAATTTTAAATAGTTAGATTTAAAATTGCTTGATTGTGTGATTGAATGATAAATTGCTATATGTTGTATTGATATAAACTCATATACCGCGACATTCCACCGTGAATGGAATTGGTATTATAGATGTACTTGGAGTTGATTTTCCCACATTATATAGCGGATGAGACCTTATTGCGCCACATAATAGCGGATAATATTTTATATAAACCCATATACCGCGATATTCTGTCTTGAAACGGGATTGGTGTTGTGCTAACATCCGTGGATGTAGGGAAACAGGTTGGTGGGATCCAACTGGATTCTTCAACAGTATTGATTTATTTACAGATATTTGCGATATATTCTGTTATCATATTGATATATGATGTTTGGATGCCGTGGTTGATGTATTGGTGCTGTTGCGGCATTTGGCCTATTTTTGGAGTTTTAAAAATGTAAAATAATGATTTCGAATTTAAAAGGATTTTCAAGTTATTTTTGAAAGTATACATTTTTTTGAATTTTGGAATTGATTCATTTTAAATAAATAAACGCTATATTTTTTATGTTATAGAAATTATGATTTTTGCGAAATATAATCGAAATGTGATTTTTGAAATAAGTAGTTGATTTATTTGTAAAACGGTTTAAATTGGGATTTTTGAATTATTATAAACGGTTTATATAAAAGATTTATAAAATTGATATTTATAAATTAAAAATATTGGAATTATAAAACGAGTTTTTATAAGTGTTAAAATGAAGTATAAATGGATTTCATAAGTGAATGAAATTTATAGATTTATAAACCGTGAAGTTATAAAATGAATAGATTTTGTAAAATAAAAGATTTATAAGTAATTAACTTATAAATTGGATTTTGGCATTTAAATGAGATATAAATAGAATTTGTTAATTAAGGGATTTAATAAGTTGAAGTTTTTATAAAATTTATATAGATGTGAATTTATAAACGTTGTTTTATAAATCCAAAACCAATTGAATTTGATAAGTAAATATGAAAGCTTATTAAAGGAGATATATCCATGATTTTGGACAGTGGATAATCCTTTAATTAAATATGTAGAAGTGTTGAGTTTGGTAAACGATTTATATCCATGATTTTGCACTGTGAATAATATATTAAAGGAATGTTTTAGGAAATGATCTTTTAAATAGAATTAAAACGATTTGAAGTGGTTTTAAAATGTGTTAAGGTTCGAAACATAGATTTCAACATTCATTGTTGAAATAGACGTTTTCGAGAAATAAAAGGAAATGGTGGTCTATAACACTGTTGTTATAGTAAATGATTTTCAAAAGGAAATGTTTTATATAATATTGGGATTTAGATATCTATCTTAATTTCGAATCCCTATACTAGTGATTTTGGGTTTTCGTAACGATGTTTTACGCAACATTCGTTTTGACTCAAATAAATGTGTTTTAGAGAATGTTTTCCTTAAAGAGTAAAATATATACTTAATTGTAGTTTAAGTATATTGAATATTTTCCAAATGTTGAAAATAAATATATTTTTGAATTACTTATCATTAAATATGTATGGAAATGTTTTCCAATATGAAGCGAAATTTTTGAGATTATATCTTTTAAAGATAAATTAGAAGTGAATATTTGAAATCAATTTGAAAATTGTATATCAGTGGATATTTGGAAATTTAAATTCACCATGGAATTTATAAAGAAAAGGAAAATTTGTTTAAAAATAAACATTGATTTGTTTTTAAAGTGTGGAAAAATATATCTTGTAAAGATATTTTTGAAAATAAATAACTTGGAAAATTATTTGGAATTTGGTGATGTTGTGCATATCTATTGATAGTTAAATAACCGACTATCAATATTTACCTTTAAATGGGTATTTGTTGTGATTTGCTTGAATTTGAATGCTACAATTATTTTAAAATAAGCGCTCGTTATTCGGTTTAGTCGGCAGAGGACCTTTGGGTCATAAATCCCATTCCGAAGAGTGATACGTCGTAATGGATAGCATTTGAAGACCGGTGTTGAAGACCGGATATTCTCAAAAACGGAAGGATTACCGTCGAATGACTCTGCATCGGCTGATCTTCGATATAGAGATTTTATCACCCTTTGTGATGGGAAGTCCGGTCTTGATTAGTGAATATCCGGATTGCAAGGGCTTCTTTGGAAGTGCCTTAGGTTCCGTTCAATCTCGAAATGGACTTGTATAGATGTGTGTCTGACGTTACAGTTTGAGATGTAAAGCTGGTTTCTATCAAATACATTTCTGTTGGTGGAGGAGAATTTATTCTCTTAGCTTAACACTCTTCTCTGAGACGTACGAGCTCAGAGGTTATGTAGTTGATGGTTACTAGTGATATATTCCCAATTTGGTAACGTGGCATGCTGAGTGCTGCTGATCATTGGTTGATCAAAGCGTGACTTTTATGAAAAGCGTAGCTTTGTGGACGAGACTTCATCGAACCTCACACCCCGAAAATGGTCAAAACAGGAAGAATGCAGCAAGGTTATTTGGGGATAGCGCCCTCATTTGGTATGTTCATTTACTTCTGGATAGAGGTGGTATTATGGTATGGAGCCCTGATACTTAACCTATGTGGTTGCTGCAAATTTATTTCTTTATGGTTGTTGGTGAATCCTGGGAGTCAGGTTATCAGGTCATTCTGGAATTCAGGAGTTGCTGTAGAGATTTGGAGGCAAGCTGGATGGCGTGGTGTATCAATTAGTATATAGTATTTCCTTTCCGCTGTTTGTTGTTGTAAACTCTGATAATGTAATGTAATGTGATGAAATGTAATAAATGATACAGTTTTTTTTTTGATTTAAAGATTATTCATTTATCTATTATATGTTGTTCCGCTGCGAAATGTGAGATTCTGTTATTGTTCTGTTTTCTTCTTTCTTTCTTTCTTTCTTTCTTCTTCTACCTTTTCTACTTTAAACCATAAAGGTTGGATTTTTCGGCCTTCGATTTCTCGGCAGTTGATACAGTGGACGTATTAATGTCGACTTTCGTGAGTCAAAAATCCCGAACGTTACATCTAGTATCAGAGCATTTGATTAAGCTACAACCTTGGCTCTGTTGGGAATTACTCATTAGAGATAGAGTCAGTAGTACTCTAGAATGAGTGTGAGTGTAATAATAGATATGAGCGCGTATTTGTTAGTGAATATAAAAAAGGTTTTATATTGTGTTTTCTTATCCGTTGAGCTGTTTGTGAATTCTGGTCAGTGCAGTTTGGCCAACTGTTTCGATAGGGGTTTCTAAACTCTTAAACGAGATAAACCGACATAGTATCATTTTAAATTGGGTAAATGAAATAAATTTACCTTGATTATATTTTATATAAAAAGGAATAACTTTTAAAAAATTATTGAAGTGTATATAAATTGATTGTTTGGTTGTTGAAAATGCAAGAATATATATATATATATAAGTTAATTAAAAGAATAATTGTATAAGAAAATGAATTATTAAGTATGGAATTATAATTAATGTGATTTACAATTGTGAAATAATGTTATATATAAGAAGTGAAACTATATGAATATATTTATAAATATGAGTTGTAAATAAGAATGAATTTGAACTATAGATTGAAAGTGTTGAATGAAGTTAATTTTATTTTCCAAAATTAAAAGTTAGATAGTGAAATTATATAAGAAAAAGATTTATAAATGTGATTTATAAGTAAAAGGAAAATTATGAAAGAATCTTAAGCACTGAATTCACTACTGTTACTGGGAAATAATAAGGGTGATGACTGCAGCATCATCAGTATCATTTTCAAGTTTCTGTGTGATGGATTTGCCACCATAGTAAATTGAAAATTGAAGTTTGGTTGTGATAAACAAATTTGAAATTAAAATCCAAGTTGTAATTGTTGAATATAAGTGAAACGAGTTTTGGACTTATAATATGAGATAATAAATTTGGCTTTGGTAAAGAATAAAGAATTTGGGTTAGCATAATAAATATATGATTTGAAATTTAACTAAAGAGAAGTTAAATAGAATTTACTTTAGAATTGGAATCTGAATTGGATTTATAAGTAGAAATTTAAGTTAAGTTAAACAAATGATGTTTGAAATGGAATATAACTTAAGTGGTGTTGAATGAAATTGATTTTGGTATTGAAGTAATTAATAAAGTGAAGTGATGAATATGGACTTGGGTTATATAAATGAAATTCAACCTTAATTGTTAAATAAATTAGCAATTGAATTAATAAATGGATTGAATGTTAATCAATCTAATGTAAATGAATTGATATGGAATAATGGATGTAAGTGTTAATTCATAAAAAAACTAGTAAATTGGAAACTGAATAATTGAATGGAAGTCAATTTAGTATCAACTAATTGGAATTAAAAGTGTTAAACCAAATTGAATGTGAATTTAATAATTTGGTTATGATTTGGTGGTTATATGATTGTTAGTTAATTGTATATAATTCATTAAGTGTTAATGAAATTGAATTGATAAATGGAAAGCTATGTAATTTGATTTGAATGTGGAAGTGAACTAACTTGAATGTAAATTAGTGAATATAAACTAATTGAAAATGAATAAACGAATGTTAGTAAAGTCCAATGCTAATGAATCAAATGTGATTAAATGAAAAACCAATTCATTGAATATTAATGAGAAGCAAATGTATATTGATTTTATATGGATTTGTTGCATAAGTTGCTGGATGATAGTTGTTTGGTGGTTGCATTTATTGCTTTTTGTCGCATTTGCTATATTGGCACATATTGTTGTTGCTTCTGGTATATGTTATATATTGATATTACTTTCATATATGCATGTTTCTCATTGTTGTTGAGTGTTTAGTAGGTGTGGATTGCGCTTGCTTCGCATTTGGAGCTCGCTTTCATGCTATATTAGCCATATATGCTCGCTAATAATATATAACGTACATATTTCGGATAACATATCGTACTTTTACACTTTTTTCCCTACGGGATGCCTCATTACTTTGATGAGATGTATATTTGTGATATATATATATATATATATTGCCATTTTTTTCGGATCGAGCCGCGCAAAGGAGGTTATGGCGAAATTTTCTGAAAATTTAAGGCGTTGGAATATTTTTGAGAAAATTGAATTTTTTTGAAAACTATAACTTTGATTTTGAAGTGAAAAGTTAAACGATATAGTTAGTTTTGAAAAGATAACTAAGTATGATTTGAAAACTTAGTAAAGTTATTGTAAGAAGTTTAGCTATGGCTTTTGGAAAAGTTAAAATGTTTAAATGAATTTGAAATTTAATTTGAACAAATGGTTTTGAAAAGAAAAGTTAATGGATTCTGTAACTTTTTCTTACTTGGAAATTTCGAGGACGAAATTGTTTTAAGGGGGGAGTTTGTAACGACCCAGAATTTCTGTCATTTGAAATTTGTATATTTAATTGATTTTAAATATTAACAAGTAAAATTTGTAAGTCGAATAAATTTTATTTCGAATATCTAGATTTAATTGAATAATTAAATCGATAATTTAATATTTGAAATTACTGAAATAATTGGAAATTGGGTTTAATGTGATTAAAATTGATTTGTAAAGTAGTATTAAATCATATTGGAGTTAGAATGATGTTATAGAATTTTTAAAATTGAATTTAAAGTTGATTTGTGGAAATTGAATATTTTAATACTTAATTGACGTGTAAAAATAGTCATTTTTCAAACAGGCTCGGATTTCGACGAAACCAGTTTCATTGGATTCGAATGTTAAATTATTATAAGTTTTAAAATTTCGTGTCAATCGGATTTACGGTTTGTCCGTGGCAAGCTAAACGCACTGAAATCGGTTTGAGTGAATTTTAAATTTAAAATAGTCGATTTGAAAACCTATCTTCCAAATACGATCGAATTGGCTCCCGATATATATTCCATTCCGTTCAGAATGGGGGTAAAACATTATAAACGCCAGGCGGCACGTGTCGTTTCGAGTTCGGAAATTTTGTGGATGAATAGTGTCATCAAATTTTCTATAAAAGGCCTTCATATTTCACAATTTGCACAAACCATAGGTTAAATGTTTCAGCCACCACCTTCTATAATCAATGGCCGAAAATTTCAACTCTTTCTCTTCTATTTTCTTCAAATCCGTTAACAATTATCAAAAAGCTCCAACTACAAAGTTGAAGAGGGCTACGGGATCTACGATATCAACGACTGTGATCGTTTGAGTGCGTGGATCAACGGCAAATCGATGATGAACGTATGCCGTTCACACGCGTTTTTCGAGACAATGGCAAGGCCGAGCTTCACTTCGTGCATGCCAGAGGTAGAGCCCGCGATGAGCTTTAGAACGATAGTGCCCGATCGTCTTCAAGTGCAATAGGGTGGTCGCGATAATTGGGGGTAGGAGGCGGACATAGGTTTGTTTGAGCGCGATTTTTACCTGATGGAGGAAGATGTTACGTGTGGCCCAGATCTAGGGAAAACGAAATCAACGGCTGCGATTGGTTTAAGGTTAAAAAAATAAAAAGAAAATGGTTAATTTATTATATTATAAATTGTATGAACTTTAAAATGCTATAACTCTTTCATACGAGGTCCGTTTCGCACGAAACGAATTGCATTGGCTTCGTATTGACGAGCACTATGAAATGGAGCTGGTTTGGAGTTGGTTTGAGCT
This sequence comes from Allium cepa, assembly GCA_030765085.1. Classification (NCBI taxonomy): domain Eukaryota; kingdom Viridiplantae; phylum Streptophyta; class Magnoliopsida; order Asparagales; family Amaryllidaceae; genus Allium; species Allium cepa. The sequence continues at coordinate 847,954,978 of CM060943.1, forward strand.
AGTGTGAATTTTGGGTAAAATTAAACGCACGTTTAATTTTATTCGAAATAAAGCACTTCAACTGTTATTGAAACAATATGAGAACTTCTCACTCAATCGAATTGTGTTTCGATTTAAATTTTAAATAGTTGGATTTAAAATTGCTTGATTGTGTGATTGAATGATAATTGCTATATGTTGTATTGATATAAACCCATATACCGCGATATTCCGCCGTGAATGGAATTGGTATTATAGATGTACTTGGAGTTGATTTTCCCGCATTATATAGCGGATGAGACCCTATTACGCCGCATAATAGCGCATAATATTTTATATACCGCGATATTCCGTCTTGAAACGGGATTGGTATTGTGCTAACATTTGGGGATGCAGGGAAACTGGTTGGAGGGATCCAACTAGATTCCTCAACAGTATTGATTTATTTACAGATATTTTCCAGAGTTTCTGTTATCATGTTGATATATGATGTTTGGATGCCGTGGTTGATGTATTGATGCTGTTGCAGCATTTGGCCTATTTTTGGAGTTTTAAAAATGTTAAAGTAACGATTTCGAATTTAAAAGGATTTTCAAGTGATTTTTGAAAGTATACGTTTTTTTGAATTTTGGAATTGATTCATTTTAAATAAATAAACGTTATAATTTTTATGTTATAGAAATTATGATTTTTGTGAAATATAACCGAAATGAGTTTTTGAAATAAGTAGTTGATTTATTTGTAAAATGGTTTAAATTGGGATTTTTGAATTATTATAAACGGTTTATATAAAAGATTTATAAAATTGATATTTATAAATTAAAAATATTGGAATTATAAAACGAGTTTTTATAAGTGTTAAAATGAAGTATAAATGGATTTCATAAGTGAATGAAATTTATAGGTTTATAAATCGTGAAGTTATAAAATGAATAGATTTTGTAAAATAAAAGATTTATAAGTAATTAACTTATAAATTGGATTTCGGCGTTTAAATGAGATATAAATAAAATTCGTTAATTAAGGGATTTAATAAGTTGAAGTTTTTATAAAATTTATATAGATGTGAATTTATAAACGTTGTTTTATAAATCCAAAACCAATTGAATTTGATAAGTAAATATGAAAGCTTATTAAAGGAGATATATCCACGATTTTGGACAGTGGATAATCCTTTAATTAAATATGTAGAAGTGTTGAGTTTGATAAACGATTTATATTCACGATTTTGGACGGTGAATAATATATTAAAGAAATGTTTTAGGAAATGATCTTTTAAATAGAATTAAAATGATTTGAAGTGTTTTTAAAATGTGTTAAGGATCAAAACCATAGATTTCAACATTCATTGTTGAAATAGACGTTTTCGAGAAATAAAAAGAAATGGTGGACTATAACATTGTTGTTATAGTAAATGATTTTCGAAAGGAAATGTTTTATATAATATTGGGATTTATATATCTATCTTAATTTCGAATCCCTATACTAGTGATTTTGGGTTGTCGTAACGTGTTTTACGCAACATTCGTTTTGACTCAAATAAATGTGTTTAAGAGAATGTTTTCCTTAAAGAATAAAATATATCCTTAATTGTGATTTATGTATATTGAATATTTTCCAAATGTTGAAAATAAATAGATTTATGAATTATTTATTATTAAATAAGTATGGAAATGTTTTCCAATATGAAGTGAAATGTTTTGAGATTATATCTTTTAAAGATAAATTAGAAGTGAATATTTGAGATCGATTTGAAAATTGTATATCAGTAGATATTTGAAAATTTAAATTCACCATGGAATTTATAAAGAAAAGGGAAATTTGTTTAAAAATAAACATTGATTTGTTTTTAAAGTGTGAGAAAATATATCTTGTAAAGATATTATTGAAAATAAATAATATGGGAAATTATTTGGAATCTGGTGATGTTGTGCATATCTATTGATAGTTAAATAACCGACTATCAATATTTACCTTTAAATGGGTATTTGTTGTGATTTTCTTGAATTTGAATGCTACACTTATTTTAAAATAAGCGCTCCTTATTCGGTTTAGCCGGGAGAGGACCTATGGGTCATAAATCTCATTCTGAATAGTGATACGTCGTAATGGATAGCATTTGAAGACCGGTGTTGAAGACCGGATATTTACGAAAATGGAAGGATTACCGTTGAATGACTCTGCACCGGCTGATCTTCGATATAGATATTTTATCACCCTTTGTGATGGGAAGTCCGGTCGTGATTAGTGAATATCCGGATTACAAGGGCTTTTTTGGAAGTGCCTTCGGTTCCGTTCGATCCCGGAACGGACTTGTATGGATGTGTGTCTGACATTACAGTTTGAGATGTAAAGCTGGTTTCTATCAAATACATTTCTGTGGGTGACGGAGAATTTATTCTCTTAGCTTAACACCCTTCTCTGAGACGTACGAGCTCATAGGTTATGTAGTTGATGGTTACTAGTGATATATTCCCAATTTGGTAATGTGGCATGCTGAGTGCTGCTGATCATTGGTTGATCAAAGTGTGGCTTTTATGAAAAGTGTAGCTTTGTGGACGAGACTTCGTCGGACCTCACACCCCGGAAATGGTCAAAACAGGAAGAATGCATTAAGGTTTTTTAGGGATAGCGCCCCCATAGGATATGTTCATTTCCTTTTGGATAGAGGTGGTATTATGATATGGAGCCCTGATACTTAACCTATGTGGTTGCTGCAAATTTATTTCTTTGTGGTTGTTGGTGAATCCTGGGATTTAGGTCGGTTACGACCGGGGGATGGCATACTCGTGTCAGTAGTTACCTAGCTAGAGGTAACCCGGCCTTGTGTTGGCAGAGATCCGGTTAGGTTCTCGGGGCGTCTTTCCAGAGGCGTACCCATGTGGCAATGGGAAGTTCCTTGGCCTGACCATTTGTTGGAAATCTAAAGAAACAATACGAACCCTTTACGATTGCAAATTGCATAACCTGCCTCCTTAGGAGGTAGCTATAACAGGCATAATATAATGGTACCTATGTTGGCTATGATTAATATTGTACTTTCGAAATGTTTTCCTGCACTTTGCACTTAAAGTAATAATATCAAAGAAATTTGCGTATCAAGCATCTTTGACTATCATAAGGAGAAATCTCCTCCAATTCTGCGTTTGCATTGTGTGTGTGGCAGGAGGCCTTATGGTAGTTACATTTTCTAAAAGCATTGCGGATCTATTTTAAAATATTTCTTTGTTTGTTTTTAAAGATAAATTGTTTTAAGTTCTCACACCAGTCCCATGACTGATTTGGAGTTTATTGTTCCCTTTCTAAACTCTAGGTTCCCATCATTTTCTACATGGGCAGCCTAGAGTCAAGTTATCAGGTCATTCTGGAATTCAAGAGTTGCTGTAGAGATTTGGAGGCAAGCTGGATGGCGTGGTGTATCAATTAGTATATAGTATTTCTTTTCCGCTGTTTGTTGTTGTAAACTCTGATAATGTAATGTAATGTGATGAAATGTAACAACTGATACAGTTTTTTTTATTTAAAGATTATTCAATGATCTATTATATGTTGTTCCGCTGCGAAATGTGAGATTCTTTTATTGTTGTATTTTCTTCTTTCTTTCTTTCTTTCTTTCTTCTACCTCTTCTTTAAACCCTAACGGTTGGGTTTTCCGGCCTTTGATTTCTCGGCAGTTGATACAGTGGACGTATTAATGTCGACTTTCGTGAGTCGAAAATCCCAAACGTTACACCTTTCCAAATATTGAGAGTTGAAACTTGAAGTTCATGTTGAATATCAGTAATAATGTGAGATTAGACTCCGTTTTTTATATAGAAAAATTGAAATAACTCCTAAGATACATACCTTCTAAGTTTGATTTCGTTCTCTGCTAAATCACCAGCCTTTTTCTTATTAATATCAACCTTTGTCTACTTTTAGGTCACGAAAATTGAGTTGTTGCAAAATACTTCAAATTGTAAAAGTAATTCATTAGCTACTGTTGTTATTTACTATTGTCGATCTACCACAATGGGTTCCTTTAATTCAAAATTAATTGTTGATATTTCTGTCAAATGATTAAAATAGATAGAGATGCCTTTTTGTTTACTAAAGACTCGTTACCTCTTTATATTATCATGTTTCCAAATTTTCATTTATGCTTACTATAATTGATATAATCTATAATTTGGTGTTAGAGGACATATGAGCTTATAGTATAGGAAGAAAATTTTGAGTTATTGACTTTTTTTTGATGCCTCTGTATGAGTGATTGCAATAAATACTTTGATAGGTATTGTCCAACTACCTTATTGAATTAGTGAGCTGCTAATGGCCATAACTATTTTATAATTATTTATGTGTGGGTGCTTTTAGTAAGTTGGCTTCTTATGCATCTTGGTTGCTATATACTAAATTTTGGCTAGTAACAAGCTTTTTTTGAATGCAAACATTTATGGTTGAAATCATAGTTATCATGATTAGATCACGACTTGAATCAAGATTTCGATGATTCAACCCGTTGAATCGTCAAAATTGTGCTTTTATCTATAGAAAAATTACAATATTACAAATTGTATGCAGAAAATTTATGCAGCATGAACCCTGATAAATCATAAATTGAAAGACGAAACTTTAGGAAAATTCCTACTCTAAGGAATTTAATGTTTATAACGAGCACGAACACGTGCTACGCGCACGGAGTTTAACAAAACATTGGATTGCTAAATTCATAATATATAAGCATATACACAATTTTTAATACTTATAACATCATATAAGCTTTACTTTGCATATTTAACATTTTTAGCATTATATGGACACATAGTAGCTTCATTAATAAAGAATTAACAATTGTAACAATCATTATCTTGTTTTGGTGTCTTGGAGCATATCCCAACAACGATTCGATTTTATTCATTAGGCATAACCTGATAACACATGGAAGAACAAAGAATATGATCTAAATTAAAATAAATATGCTGGCGGAGAGAAAAAATTAAAATGATACAAGGATTTATGTAGTCCATGAGACCAGTCAATGAATGGAGAAATGTATAATCTGTCTTTATGAGCTATTTATTCCTATTTCTTGATTCTTACGGTTTTGTAATTATATCGTGTATGTAAACACAGAATCTCTAAAATAGAAGCAACCCTTTGTACTTTTATCTGGACGGTAATATTACTTTAGTAAGGTCAGATAATTCTAAAATAAACATATAATTTAACATTTACAAGAAAAATACTTTTGTATATATGGGAAGGATTCACACATGCTGCATTGCACTGCTAGAATGAGAAGTAGAAATGTAAAATTATCAACAATACCGATTCTAAAATCAATTAATTTTGATTGCACGAATATCATGATAGTTTATAAACCTCGTTGCATTGCACTACTGAAATGAATGGCAAGGACTATTTCAACAGATGGTTATATGTGTTATACGTCTAGTATACCAAAACAGAGAATAATCAATTATAAACTCGTCGCACAAGTTTATAAATTAGATTTCCACTGCGCTGGAATTCTGTATTAGATAATTGTAACTATATGTTACGTTGTAAATAAATTACAACAATAACGTTATACTATTGTAAGAAATAGTACAACTTATAAACGGGAAAGATTACAGAGAATCTAACCAGTATACATAGGAAATTCCGTTTGAGGCTTGTCGTAACAATCTCCTTAAGAAATTTATTTCAAAATTCTCCCAAGATACAACAGACGTAATCTGCACGAGATTGTAATGAGTATGTCAACTCTATGATATATATGAATATTGAGAAGTAGAGAAAAGAAGCAGAAGAAATTAGATTGGAATGGGATTAGAATGTGATTAGTATTCTCTCCTATTTATAATTTCGTCTGCATCCCTTCAAACAGTCGCGTCCGCTTGACGGGTCACACCCGCTGCCTTTTGGTCGCTGTTGTTCGTTAACGGGTCGCACCCGCCTGCTATTGGTTTGCATCTGCTCGCGTCCAACAGTTCACACCCGCTCGCATCGCACCGCCTGGTACTATATGTGCCGCATCTGCTTCAATCGGGTCGCACCCGCTCGCGTTCGGTCGCACCTGTTCTGTTTGCTTCTAACGGGTCGCACCCGCTACTGTTTGCGCCTATTCAATCCGCGTCCGCTTCCAACAGATCCGCATCTGTTCGTATGGCCTTCAACTGTCAGAAAGCCTGGTCCAGTTTGCAGTAAAAATACGAGTATCATATTAGACCCAAACCCGAGACCGAGCCCGGCCCGGCCCGGTTCGGTTCGGTCGGACGGACGGCGGTGGCGCGCGCGCGTGTGGTGGAGATACATGATCTCCTTCCTCACAACGAAGCATACATTTGGGAGCGCCAGGCCCCCAACCTCCTCATGAGAAGGCCATATATAAACCAATATAGCTCTCAACAATTAGGCGATGTGGGACTTTGTATATTTCCATTCATTCAATTTCTTAAGGAATTCCAACAATCCCCCACATGAATGATAATATACATATCCTCCACACAAAGCGAAATATCACAGAGTACATATGGAATAATGCTTTATCGTGGATAAGTAGATATTTCACTTTGAACTTTCCCTAGTTAAAACTTATCGGATCTACTTGGCTAATCGGTGAATTATTTCATCTTGAACCGTCGGCCTTTATTGTATACCCAGGCAATAAGCTTTACGAAGCATTGATTCCCTTCTCATCCAATCTCTCGGTTGTGTTCATTTTGGTCTTGAACAATTTTTGGTTCTGCGAGTGTTTTTAGAGAATAAAAGCCTTTTAATATTCTCATAGAGCCGACCCAACTCACACTAACATAGGTGATCGCAACCATTAAGAGTATCCTACATATACCCCACTTGTTATTTCCAAGATATGGTCATCATTAAAAAACATAGTTTTAACCTTTAAATATTTCTATAGGCATGCATTTATGTTGTGCACCATAGGAATGGAGTTGGGCTATGTCCATGCAAATGCATTACGTCTTGAGTTATTCAGAACTGGTTTGCTTATTGATCCTAGTCCGTGGGATCTCCAATCGCTAGGATAGGTTTCCGTATAAGATAACTCTTTGTGGTTTAGGCTTTTAAACCCATTCCCCTTGATGCATAGTCAATTTTCTCTCTTAATAAACCTTTAGTAAATGGTCCGCTAGGTTATCATTTGTTCTCACATAGTCTATGAAAATTGTTCCATTTGAGAGTAACTGCCTAACCGTGTTATGGCATCGACGAATATGTCGTGACTTTCCATTATACACAAAATTGTGCGCTTTGCTTAGCGCAGCTTGGTTATCACAGTGTATGCATATGGCCGGTACAGGTTTAGGCCAAAACGGAATATCCTCTAAAAAGTGACGAAGCCATTTTGCTTCTTCGCTTGCTTTATCTAATGCAATGAACTCTGATTCCATAGTGGATCGAGCTATGCATGTTTGTTTAGTATATTTCCATGACACTGCTGCCCCTGCTAGGGTAAAGACATAACCACTCGTTGATTTTGATTTCTCTGAATCTGCAATCCAGTTTGCATCACTATATCCTTCTAAGACGATAGGATATTTTCCATAATGTAAGGAATAGTTAGTGGTATTTTTTGAATATCCAAGCGCTCTCATTAGTGCTTTCCAGTGTTACTTCCCTGGATTGCTTGTATACCTGCTCAATCGACTCACTGCATAAGCTATATCTGATCTTATGCAATTCATGAGATACATGAGACATCCTATTACACGAGAATATTCCAGTCGCATTACACTCTCATCAGTGTTTTTATGCAGTACTTCTGATGGATTAAAAGGCGTATTTACTCCTTTAATTCCAAAATTTTGAAATCTTTCAATCACTTTTTCTACATAATATGATTGAGATAACTCAATTCCATTAGGTGTTCTTATTATTTTTATTCCCAAAATAATATCTGCAACACCCAAGTCTTTCATGTCGAAATTGTTGATCAACATTTTCTTTATGGTCTCAATTACCTGAGTATTTGGACCGAATATTAGCATATCGTCCACATATAGACAAAACATCACTTATGATTGTCCAAGTTGTTTATAATAAACACATTTGTCACATTCATTTATACGAAAACCATTTTTCATCATGACACTATCAAATTTTGCGTGCCATTGCTTTGGAGCTTGTTTTAGTCTGTATAATGATTTGACTAATCTACAGACTTTGTTTTCATTTCCTTTGGAAATAAATCCCTCGGGTTGCTACATGTAAATCTCCTCATCGAGATTTCCATTTAAGAATGCTGTTTTTACATCCATCTGATGAATCTCTAGATTATAGATGGATGCAATTGCTATTAGCATTCTTATAGAGGTTATTCGTGTTACTGGCGAATATGTATCAAAAAAGTCTACTCCTTCTTTTTGACGATATCCTTTGGCTACTAATCTGGCTTTATACTTGTCGATAGAGCCATCTTCTTTCATTTTCTTCTTGAAAATCCATTTGCAGCTAATTGCTTTTATTCCTTGTGGAACATCAACAATTTCCCAAGTTTTATTACTTAGAATTGAATCAATCTCACTTTGGATTGCTTCTTTCCAACATGAGGACTCAGAAGATGACATTGCTTCCTTGTACGTTTGAGGTTCGTGCTCTAATACATATGTAAAAAAGTCCGAACCAAATGTTTTGGAAGTTCTAGCCCTTACGCTTCTTCTTGTTTCAGCATCCTCAATTTCGTGATGAGTTTCATCTTCATGCGAATCGTTTGATTCTTCCCTTGTCCTTTTTGGGACATTATTTCCTTCATTCCTTTTGTGCCGAAACACATCTTCAAAGAATGAGGCATCTCTTGATTCCATGATTGTATTTACATGAATATCCGTTATATCAGACTTGAATACCAAAAATCTGTAGGCACTACTATTTTGGGCTGGTCCAAGATAATAACAATCTACTGTTTTTGGTCCAAGTTTGACTCTCTTGGGAGGCGGAACTGGAACTTTTGCCAAGCAGCCCCACACTTTGAGGTATTTAAAGCTTGGTTTGTGTCCTTTCCATATCTCATACGGAATTGTTCCTGTTTTATTGTGAGGAACCTTATTTAATATACGATTAGACATATTTAGTGCTTCCCCCCACAAGTTCGTCGGTAGACCAGAAGTTAAAAGCATTGCAGTAATCATATCTCTTAACGTTCTATTCTTCCTCTCGGCTACACCATTTTGTTGTGGTGAATATGGAGCTATTGTTTGATGAATTATTCCATTTTCTTCACAGAATTGTTCAAATGGTGATTCATACTCTCCACCTCGATCAAATCTTAATATCTTGATCTTTTTATTTAACTGATTTTTTACCTCAGCCTTGTATTTTATAAATGTTGTTATTGCTTTATCTTTACTATTTAAAAGATATACATAGCAATATCGCGTATAATCGTCAATAAAAGCAATGAAATACTTTTTCTCACCTCTTGTAGGTAATGATTTAAAATCACATAAATCTGTGTGAACTAAACCTAGTGGTTTGGTGCTTCTATCAACAGATTGAAATGGTTTTTTAACCATTTTTGCTTCTACACATGTCTCACATTTGTAGTTCTTATCTACTTGGAAATTTGGAATCAATCCCAAGTTTGATAATTTCTTCATTTTTCGGAAGTTTATGTGTCCTAATCTATCGTGCCATAGTAAAATTTCGTGCTCAAGCAAGTAAGAAACTTCAAATTTATTAATAGCACAATCAGAATACATAGATTTATTGCCGATAACGGCTACGTTTGCTTTAAATAGGCCATCACATAAATAACCCCTTCCGATATACATTCCAGCTTTGAACATAACCATCTTGTCTGACTCAAACACCATTTTGAATCCCTTCTTTGATAGGACTGCACCAGAGATGAGATTCTTACGTATGTCTGGAAAGTGGAGCACGTTGTTCAACTTAACAGTTTTTCCAGAAGTAAACTTGAGGATTACTGTGCCACTGCCTTCGATCATGGAAACTGCAAAATTACCCACGTAGATTTTTTCTTCGTGTTTGAATTTCTGATATGTAGAAACATGGATTTGTCAGAACAAACATGACGAGTAGCGCCTGTATCTTCCCACCATTGGTTAGGATTCTGAACCAGATTGCATTCAGATACCACCGTCGAGAAGTTGAACTCGTCTACTTCCATGTTATCCACTATATTTGCCTCTGCTTCCTTGCCTAGTGCAGGAATTGGTTTCTCCTCCTCAAGGTACTTTTGCAGACCGAGTGTGGTGAGATAAAACAACATCTGATTCTGCCATGTCAAGAAATCATCACCATCTCCCTTGAACCATTCAGGTCTGTTGTGAGTAGTACTCTTTGAAAATTCTACTGTTGTCATCTCTGTTTTAGTAAGAAAACAGAAAAATTCTTAAGATGTTATACGTCTAGTATACCAAAACAGAGAATAATCAATTATAAACTCGTCGCACAAGTTTATAAATTAGATTTCCACTGCGCTGGAATTCTGTATTAGATAATTGTAACTATATGTTACTTTGTAAATAAATTACAACAATAACGTTATACTATTGTAAGAAATAGTACAACTTATAAACGGGAAAGATTACAGAGAATCTAACCAGCATACATAGGAAATTCCGTCTGGGGCTTGTCGTAACAATCTCCTTAAGAATTTTATTTCAAAATTCTCTCAAGATACAACAGACATAATCTGCACGAGATTGTAATGAGTATGTCAACTCTATGATATATATGAATATTGAGCAGTAGAGCAAAGAAGCAGAAGAAATTAGATTGGAATGGGATTAGAATGTGATTAGTATCTCTCCTATCTATAATTTCGTCTGCATCCCTTCAAACAGTCGCGTCCGCTTGACGGTTCGCACCCGCTGCCTTTTGGTCGCTGCTGTTCATTAACGGGTCGCTCCCGCCTGCTATTGGTTTGCATCTGCTCGCGTCCAACAGTTCGCACCCGCTCGCATCGCATTGCCTGGTACTGTATGTGCCGCATCTGCTTCAATCGGGTCGCACCCGCTCGCGTTCGGCCGCACCTGTTCTGTTTGCTTCTAACGGGTCGCACCCGCTACAGTTTGCACCTATTCAATCCGCGTTCGCTTCCGAACAGATCCGCATCTGTTCGTATGGCCTTCAACTGTCAGAAAGCCTGGTCCAGTTTGCAGTAAAAATACGAGTATCATATTAGACCCAAACCCGAGCACAGCCCGGCCCGGTTCGGTCGGACGGACGGCGGTGGGGCGCGCGCGTGTGTTGGAGATGCATGAACTCCCTCCTCACAACGAAGCATACATTTGGGAGCGCCAGGCCTCCAACCTCCTTATGAGAAAGCCATATATAAACCAATATAGCTCTCAACAATTAGGCGATGTGGGACTTTGTATATTTCCATTCATTCAATTTCTTAAGGAATTCCAACAATCCCCCACATGAATGATAATATACATATCCCCCACACAAAGCGAAATATCACAGAGTACATATGGAGTAATGCTTTATCGTGGATAAGTACATATTTCACTTTGAACTTTCCCTAGTTAAAACTTATCGGACTACTTGGCTAATCGGTGAACTATTTCATCTTGAACCGTCGGCCTTTATTGTATACCCAGGCAATAAGCTTTACGAAGCATTGATTCCCTTCTCATCCAATCTCTTGGTTGTGTTCATTTTGGTCCTGAACAATTTTTGGTTCTGCGAGTGTTTTTAAAGAATAAAAGCCTTTTAATATTCTCATAGAGCCGACACAGCTCACACTAACATAGGTGATCGCAACCATTAAGAGTATCCTACATATACCCCACTTGTTATTTCCAAGATATGGTCATCATTAAAAAACATAGTTTTAACCTTTAAATATTTCTGTAGGCATGCATTTATGTTGTGCACCATAGGAATGGAGTTGGGCTATGTCCATGCAAATGCATTACGTCTTGAGTTATTCAGAACCGGGGTGCCTATTGATCCTAGTCCGTGGGATCTCCAGTCGCTAGGATAGGTTTCCGTATAAGATAACTCTTTGTGGTTTAGGCTTTTAAACCCATTCCCCTCGATGCGTATTTAATTTTCTCTCTTAATAAACCTTTAGTAAATGGTCTGCTAGGTTATCATTTGTTCTCACATAGTCTATGGAAATTGTTCCATTTGAGAGTAACTGCCTAACCGTGTTATGGCATCGACGAATATGTCGTGACTTTCCATTATACACAAAATTGTGCACTTTGCTTAGCGCAGCTTGGTTATCACAGTGTATGCATATGGCCGGTACAGGTTTAGGCCAAAACGGAATATCTTATAAAAAGTGACGAAGCCATTCTGCTTCTTCGCTTGCTTTATCTAATGCAATGAACTCTGATTCCATAGTGGATCGAGCTATGCATGTTTGTTTAGTAGATTTCCATGACACTGCTGCCCCTGCTAGGGTAAAGACATAACCACTCGTTGATTTTGATTCCTCTGATTGCATCACTATATCCTTCTAAGACGATAGGATGTTTTCCATAATGTAAGGAATAGTTAGTGGTATTTTTTAAATATCCAAGCGCTCTCAATAGTGCTTTCCAGTGTTCCTTCCCTGGATTGCTTGTATACCTACTCAATCGACTTACTGCATAAGCTATATCTGGTCTTTGCTATTCATGAGATACATGAGACATCCTATTACACGAGAATATACCAGCCGCATTACACTCTCATCAGTGTTTTTATGTAGTACTTCTGATGGATTAAAAGGTGTATTTACTCCTTTAATTCCAAAATTTTGAAAATCACTTTTTCTGCATAATATGATTGAGATAACTCAATTCCATTAGGTGTTCTTATTATTTTTTATTCCCAAAATAATATCTGCAACACTCATGTACTCTTTCATGTCGAAATTGTTGATCAACATTTTCTTTATGGTCTCAATTACCTGAGTATTTGGACCGAATATTAGCATATCGTCCACATATAGACAGATCATCACATATAATTGTCCAAGTTGTTTATAATAAACACATTTGTCACATTCAGTTATACGAAAATCATTTCTCATCATGACACTATCAAATTTTGCGTGCCATTGCTTTGGAGCTTGTTTTAGTCCGTATAATGATTTGACTAATCTACAGACTTTGTTTTCATTTCCTTTGGAAATAAATCCCTCGGGTTGCTCCATGTAAATCTCCTCATCGAGATTTCCATTTAAGAATGCTGTTTTTACATCCATCTGATGAATCTCTAGATTATAGATGGATGCAATTGCTATTAGCATTCTTATAGAGGTTATTCGTGTTACCGGCGAATATGTATCAAAAAAGTCTACTCCTTCTTTTTGACGATATCCTTTGGCTACTAATCTGGCTTTATACTTATCGATAGAGCCATCTGCTTTCATTTTCTTCTTGAAAATCCATTTGCAGCCAATTGCTTTTATTCCTGGTGGAACATCAACAATTTCCCAAGTTTTATTACTTAAATTGAAGGATTGCTTCTTTCCAACATGAGGACTTAGAAGATGACATTGCTTCCTTGTACATTTGAGATTCGTGCACTAATACATATGTAAAAAAGTCCGAACCAAATGTTTTGGAAGTTCTAGCCCTTACGATTCTTCTTGTTTCAGCATCCTCAATTTCGTGACGAGTTTCATCTTCATGCAAATCGTTTGATTCTTCCCTTGTCCTTTTTGGGACATTATTTCCTTCATTCCTTTTGTGCAGAAACACATCTTCAAAGAATGAGGCATCTCTTGATTCCATGATTGAATTTACATGAATATCAGTTATATCAGACTTGAATACCAAAAATCTATAGGCACTACTATTTTGGGCTGGCCCAAGATAATAACAATCTACTGTTTTTGGTCCAAGTTTGACTCTCTTGGGAGGCGGAACTGGAACTTTTGCCAAGCAGCCCCACACTTTGAGGTATTTAAAGCTTGGTTTGTGTCCTTTCCATATCTCATATGAAATTGTTCCTGTTTTATTGTGAGGAACCTTATTTAATATATGATTAGACATATTTAGTGCTTCCCCCTACAAGTTCGTCGGTAGACCAGAAGTTAAAAGCATTGCAGTAATCATATCTTTTAAAGTTCTATTCTTCCTCTCGGCTACACCATTTTCTTGTGGTGAATATGGAGCTATTGTTTGATGAATTATTCCATTTTCTTCACAGAATTGTTCAAATGGTGATTCATACTCTCCACCTCGATCAGATCTTAATATCTTGATCTTTTTATTTAACTGATTTTCTACCTCAGGCTTGTATTTTATAAATGCTGTTATTGCTTCATCTTTACTATTTAAAAGATATACATAGCAATATCGCGTATAATCGTCAATAAAAGTAATGAAATACTTTTTCCCACCTCTTGTAGGTAATGATTTAAAATCACATAGATCTGTGTGAACTAAACCTAGTGGTTCGGTGCTTCTATCAACAGATTGAAATGGCTTTTTAACCATTTTTGCTTCTACACATGTCTCACATTTGTAGTTCTTATCTACTTGGAAATTTGGAATCAATCCCAAGTTTGATAATTTCTTCATTTTTTGGAAGTTTATGTGTCCTAATCTATCGTGCCATAGTAAAATTTCGTGCTCAAGCAAGTAAGAAACTTCAATTTTATTAATAGCACAATCAGAATACATAGATTTATTGCCGATAACGGCTACGTTTGCTTTAAATAGGCCATCACATAAATAACCCCTTCCGATATACATTCCAGCTTTGAACAGAACCATATTGTCTGACTCAAACACCATTTTGAATCCCTTTTTTGATAGGACTGCACTAGAGATGAGATTCTTACGTATGTATGGAAAGTGGAGCACGTTGTTCAACTTAACAGCTTTCCAGAAGTAAACTTGAGGATTACTGTGCCACTGCCTTCGATCATGGAAACTGCAAAATTACCCATGTAGAGTTTTTCTTCGTGATCGAATTTCAGATATGTAGAAAACATGGATTTGTCAGAACAAACATGACAAGTTGCGCCTGTATCTTCCCACCATTGGTTAGGATTCTGAACTAGATTGCATTCAGATACCACCGTCGAGAAGTTGAACTCGTCTACTTCCATGTTATCCACTACATTTGCCTCTAGTGCAGGAATTGGTTCCTCCTCCTCGAGGTACTTTTGCAGACCGAGTGTGGTGAGATAAAACAACATCTGATTCTGCCATGTCAAGAAATCATCACCATCTCCCTTGAACGGTTCAGGTCTGTTGTGAGTAGTATTCATTGAAAATTCTACTGTTGTCATCTCTGTTTTAGTAAGAAAACAGAAAAATTCTGTTTTAGTAAGAAAACAGAAAAATTCTTAAGATGTTATACGTCTAATATACCAAAACAGAAAATAATCAATTATAAACTCGTCGCACAAGTTTATAAATTAGATTTCCACTGAGCTGGAATTCTGTATTAGATAATTGTAACTCTATGTTACATTGTAAATAAATTACAACAATAAGTTATACTATTGTAAGAAATAGTAAAACTTATAAACGGGAGAGATTACAGAGAATCTAACCAGCATACATAGAAAATTCCGTCTGAGGCTTGTCGTAACAATCTCCTTAAGAATTTTATTTCAAAATTCTTTCAAGATACAACAGACGTAATCTGCACGAGATTGTAATGAGTATGTAAACTCTATGATATATATGAATATTGAGCAGTAGAGCAAAGAAGCAGAAGAAATTAGATTGGAATGGGATTAGAATGTGATCAGTATTCTCTCCTACTTATAATTTCGTCTGCATCTCTTCAAACAGTCGCGTCCTCTTGACGGGTCGCACCCGCTGCCTTTTGGTCGCTGCTGTTCGTTAACGGGTCGCACCCGCCTGCTATTGGTTTGCATCTGCTCACGTCCAACAATTCGCTCCCGCTCGCATCGCACCGCCTGGTACTGTAAGTGCCGCATCTGCTTCAATCGAGTCGCACCCGCTCGCGTTCGGCCGCACCTGTTCTGTTTGCTTCTAACTGGTCGCACCCGCTACTGTTTGCACATATTCAATCCGCGTCCGCTTCCGAACAGATCCGCATCTGTTCGTATGGCCATCAACTGTCAGAAAGCCTGGTCCAGTTTTCAGTAAAAATACGAGTATCATATTAGACCCAAACCCGAGCCCGAGCCCGGCACGGTTCGGTTCGGTCGGACGGACGGCGGCGGCGCGCGCATGTGGTGGAGATGCATGATCTCCCTCCTCACGACGAAGCATACATTTGGGAGCGCCAGGCCCCCAACCTCCTCATAAGAAAGCCATATATAAACCAATATAGCTCTCAACAATTAGGCGATGTGGGACTTTGTATATGTCCATTCATTCAATTTCTTAGGGAATTCCAACAATCCCCCACATGAATGATAATATACATATCCCCCACATAAAGCGAAATATCACAGAGCACATATGGAATAATGCTTTATCGTGGATAAGTAGATATTTCACTTTGAACTTTCCCTAATTAAAACTTATCGGATCTACTTGGCTAATCGGTGAATTATTTCATCTTGAACCGTCGGCCTTTATTGTATACCCAGGCAATAAGCTTTACGAAGCATTGATTCCCTTCTCATCCAATCTCTTGGTTGTGTTCATTTTGGTCCTGAACAATTTTTGGTTCTGCGAGTGTTTTTAGAGAATAAAAGCGTTTTAATATTCTCATAGAGCTGACCCAGCTCACACTAACATAGGTGATCGCAACCATTAAGAGTATCCTACATATACCCCACTTGTTATTTCCAAGATATGGTCATCATTAAAAAACATAGTTTTAACCTTTAAATATTTCTGTAGGCATGCATTTATGTTGTGCACCATAGGAATGGAGTTGGGCTATGTCCATGCAAATGCATTACGTCTTGAGTTATTCAGAACCAGGGTGCCTATTGATCCTAGTCTGTGGGATCTCCAGTCGCTAGGATAGGTTTCCGTATAAGATAACTCTTTGTGGTTTAGGCTTTTAAACCCATTCCCCTCGATGCGTAGTTAATTTTCTCTCTTAATAAACCTTTAGTAAATGGTCTGCTAGGTTATCATTTGTTCTCACATAGTCTATGGAAATTGTTCCATTTGAGAGTAACTGCCTAACCGTGTTATGGCATCGACGAATATGTCGTGACTTTCCATTATACACAAAATTGTGCGCTTTGCTTAGCGCAGCTTGGTTATCACAGTGTATGCATATGGCCGGTACAGGTTTAGGCCAAAACGGAATATCTTCTAAAAAGTGACGAAGCCATTCTGCTTCTTCGCTTGCTTTATCTAATGCAATGAACTCTAATTCCATAGTGGATCGAGCTATGCATGTTTGTTTAGTAGATTTCCATGACACTGCTGCCCCTGCTAGGGTAAAGACATAACCACTCGTTGATTTGGATTCCTCTGAATCTGCAATCCAGTTTGCATCACTATATCCTTCTAAGACGATAGGATGTTTTCCATAATGTAAGGAATAGTTAGTGGTATTTTTTAAATATCCAAGCGCTCTCATTAGTGCTTTCCAGTGTTCCTTCCCTGAATTGCTTGTATACCTGCTCAATCGACTTACTACATAAGCTATATCTGGTCTTTGCAATTCATGAGATACATGAGACATCCTATTACACGAGAATATTCCAGTCGCATTACACTCTCATCAGTGTTTTTATGCAGTACTTCTGATGGATTAAAAGGTGTATTTACTCCTTTAATTCCAAAATTTTGAAATCTTTCAATCACTTTTTCTGCATAATATGATTGAGATAACTCAATTCCATTAGGTGTTCTTATTATTTTTTATTCTCAAAATAATATCTGCAACACCCAAGTACTCTTTCATGTCGAAATTGTTGATCAACATTTTCTTTATGGTCTCAATTATCTGAGTATTTGGACCGAATATTAGCATATCGTCCACATATAGACAGATCATCACATATAATTGTCCAAGTTGTTTATAATAAACACATTTGTCACATTCAGTTATACGAAAATCATTTCTCATCATGACACTATCAAATTTTGCATGCCATTGCTTTGGAGCTTGTTTTAGTCTGTATAATGATTTGGCTAATCTACAGACTTTGTTTTCATTTCCTTTGGAAATAAATCCCTCAGGTTGCTCCACGTAAATCTCCTCATCGAGATTTCCATTTAAGAATGTTGTTTTTACATCCATCTGATGAATCTCTAGATTATAGATGGATGCAATTGCTATTAGCATTCTTATAGAGGTTATTCGTGTTACCAGCGAATATGTATCAAAAAAGTCTACTCCTTCTTTTTGATGATATCCTTTGGCTACTAATCTGGCTTTATACTTGTCGATAGAGCCATCTGCTTTCATTTTCTTCTTGAAAATCCATTTGCAGCCAATTGGTTTTATTCCTGGTGGAGCATCAACAATTTCCCAAGTTTTATTACTTAGAATTGAATCAATCTCACTTTGGATTGCTTTTTTCCAACATGAGGACTTAGAAGACGACATTGCTTCCTTATACGTTTGAGGTTCGTGCTCTAATACATTTGTAAAAAAGTCCGAACCAAATGTTTTGGAAGTTCTAACCCTTACGCTTCTTCTTGTTTCAGCATCCTCAATTTCGTGATGAGTTTCATCTTCATGCGAATCATTTGATTCGTCCCTTGTCCTTTTTGGGACATTATTTCCTTCATTCCTTTTGTGCGGAAACACATCTTCAAAGAATGAGGCATCTCTTGATTCCATGATTGTATTTACATGAATATCAGTTATATCAGACTTGAATACCAAAAATCTGTAGGAACTACTATTTTGGGTTGGCCCAAGGTAATAACAATCTACTGTTTTTGGTCCAAGTTTGACTCTCTTGGGAGGCGGAACTGGAACTTTTGCCAAGCAGCCCCACACTTTGAGGTATTTAAAGCTTGGTTTGTGTCCTTTCCATATCTCATATGGAATCGTTCCTGTTTTATTGTGAGGAACCTTATTTAATATATTATTAGACATATTTAGTGCTCCCCCCCACAAGTTCGTCGGTAGACCAGAAGTTAAAAGCATTGCAGTAATCATATCTTTTAACGTTCTATTCTTCCTCTCGGCTACACCATTTTCTTGTGGTGAATATGGAGCTATTGTTTGATGAATTATTCCATTTTCTTCACAGAATTGTTCAAATGGTGATTCATACTCTCCACCTCGATCAGATCTTAATATCTTGATCTTTTTATTTAACTAATTTTCTACCTCAGCCTTGTATTTTATAAATGTTGTTATTGCTTCATCTTTACTATTTAAAAGATATACATAGCAATATCGCGTATAATCGTCAATAAAAGTAATGAAATATTTTTTCCCACCTCTTGTAGGTAATGATTTAAAATCACATAAATCTGTGTGAACTATACCTAGTGGTTCGGTGCTTCTATCAACAGATTGAAATGGTTTTTTAACCATTTTTGCTTCTACACATGTCTCACATTTGTAGTTCTTATCTACTTGAAAATTTGAAATCAATCCCAAGTTTGATAATTTCTTCATTTTTCGGAAGTTTATGTGTCCTAATCTATCGTGCCATAGTAAAATTTCGTGCTCAAGCAAGTAAGAAACTTCAATTTTATTAATAGCACAATCAGAATACATAGATTTATTGCCGATAACGGCTACGTTTGCTTTAAATAGGCCATCACATAAATAACCCCTTCCGATATACATTCCAGCTTTGAACAGAACCATCTTGTCTGACTGAAAAACCATTTTGAATCCCTTCTTTGATAGGACTGCACCAGAGATGAGATTCTTACGTATGTCTGGGTGGAGCACGTTGTTCAACTTTACAGTTTTTCCAGAAGTAAACTTGAGGATTACTGTGCCACTGCCTTCGATCATGGAAACTGCAAAATTACCCATGTAGAGTTTTTCTTCGTGATCGAATTTCTGATATGTAGAAAACATGGATTTGTCAGAACAAACATGACGAGTAGCGCCTGTATCTTCCCACCATTGGTTAGGATTTTGAACCAGATTGCATTCAGATACCACCGTCGAGAAGTTGAACTCGTCTACTTCCATGTTATCCACTATATTTGCCTCTGCTTCCTTGCCTAGTGCAGGAATTGGTTCCTCCTCCTCGAGGTACTTTTGCAGACCGAGTGTGGTGAGATAAAACAACATCTGATTCTGCCATGTCAAGAAATCATCATCATCTCCCTTGAACGGTTCAGGTCTGTTGTGAGTAGTATTCTTTGAAAATTCTACTGTTGTCATCTCTGTTTTAGTAAAAAAACAGAAAAATTCTTAAGATGTTATATGTGTAGTATACCAAAACAGAGAATAATCAATTATAAACTCGTCGCACAAGTTTATAAATTAGATTTCCACTGCGTTGGAATTCTGTATTAGATAATTGTAACTATATGTTACGTTGTAAATAAATTACAACAATAACGTTATACTATTGTAAGAAATAGTACAAATTATAAACGGGAAAGATTACAGAGAATCTAACCAGCATACATAGGAAATTCCGTTTGAGGCTTGTCGTAACAATCTCCTTAAGAATTTTATTTCAAAATTCTCTCAAGATACAACAGACGTAATCTGCACGAGATTGTAATGAGTATGTCAACTCTATGATATATATGAATATTGAGCAGTAGAGCAAAAAAGCAGAAGAAATTAGATTGGAATGGTATCTCTTCAAACAGTTGCGTCCGCTACTGTTCGTTAACGGGTCGCACCCGCCTGCTATTGGTTTGCATCTGCTCGCGTCCAACAGTTCGCATCGCCTGGTAATGTATGCGCCGCACCTGCTTCAATCGGGTCGCACCAGCTCGCGTTGTCCGAAAGCCTGGTCCAGTTTGCAGTAAAAATACGAGTATCATATGAGTCTCAAATCTGAGCCCGATTCGATCGGTCAGACGGACAGCGGCGTGCGCACGTGTGGTGGAGATGCATGATCTCCCTCCTCACAACGAAGCATACATTCAGAAGCCCCAGGCCTCCAACCTCCTCATGAGAAAGCCATATATAAACCAATATAGCTCTCAACAATTAGGCGATGTGGGACTTTGTATATTTCCATTCATTCAATTTCTTAAGGAATTCCAACAATATGTTCCAAGCAATGGACTATTTTTTCTTCATTCCAGGAATTCATATAGTCCATTCTAGGTTGGAAAGGGTTTAAGAACTAGTTCTAATGCAAGGAGCTAAAAAGCATATCAGTTACTACTTCTTAAAGGCTGTAAGTATTAATTTTGCTATCGAATATCCATATTCAAGTAATTTTTTGCATACTTTTCTTTCAATGAATACATACTTTGTACTTTACATACTGAACTTGCCAAAATGCACCATTATACAGATGTTTCTCCACTGGTTTTAAACAATGCTAACTTTCTAAAATGAACCATTGTGCCGAACTGGAGATACTTGGATTACTTTTTGTACTCAAGAAATAAAAGGTTAAAATAAATGCTATTTTCAAGACCAACCCGTGCATGCTATACTTGATTTATGATTGTTAAATTCTGTAATTTTGATTTTTCATAGGTTAGATTAAGAATTCATATCAGTACTTGAAATGGTTTCCGTAGTACCAAAATATGTGAACATCCAATAATGAGGAAGCTTTTTTCCTAGGGCTGATTTTGGAGGTCATGATTGAGTTTGTTTATTATGTTTTCTATAATGAAATTATTGTCAAATTGGCACTGCTCCAATGCTCGTACGACAAAACTCGTAGTCCATGGGGCATGCTATAGGGTATTAGGTGAGTCATATTCTAATTATTATTTCATATTTTCGTTCCTTTGAGCACATAAGCCACAGCAGTGTCCTACCCATTTACAAGGCATGGTGCCAAGAACACTATATATGACATTTACAAAAAATGCACAGGTCGCTAGTTAAGACGGCATGTTGAATTGGCTTTAAAATCAATGCGTGAAACAAACTGTCACACAGAAGCTAAATTCTTAACTAGCTCAAATGAACAGGTTGGAATGTCCGAGAATGTATTGGACTTTAATCTGAAGCAAAACTGACCATAGAAAGAATTGAATAAAAAAAATTCTGATCTGAAGCATTGATCCAAGTTTGAGAACAATCGTTAATACATGACCTATGCACTTGAACTGGAACCAAATAGAGGAATGAAAGGCAGATGTGTTGAGCGTCGACGAAACTGAATTCTAAAGTGGAATGATGAGCTCGAAGCAGACACGGTCTGAACTGAGAAAATATGCTTGAGCATTGCCAAATACCATAAAAATAGCAGTTTGGAACTGAGCACGGCCAAAACCTATGTGAGTGTTTCCTCATGAAACAAAGTCAAGGACTGAAATGAAGCATGTTGAAAAGGCTGAGATTAGGCAAACAATGAGATGGGGGAGTGACGCTAGGTACAGGAGGCAGGGGACATGTAGCTTGCTGTTAAGGAAAAATGTGAATGAATTGAAGCATTGGGCATTGTTGGCAGTTAGCATGAAGTATACTTGATTCAGATATAATACTGAATTTTGTAAAGTATTATGAATAATCTATTATATATAATGCATGTAGAATAAGTGAGCATGTAGAATAACATTAAACACTATTATTACCATATATGCTAATATTTAGCATATTATATTTGTCACGGTTCCTTTCTAATACAACACTCCTCCTCCTTTTTACCTGTTCCTTTTATGGATATGGTAAACATGACTCTTTACTGAACTATTTCGAAACTCACATCCATTCTATAGAAAAGAACCTTCAATCCACTACCTTCATATTTGAAATGCAATAAATCTACCAAGTAGCAGTAATATGACTACATGTTCCTTATTTTGTAAAAATGTATGTGAATTATATTACTGTTGGTTTTGTTCTGCTCCCTTAAAACGTCCAGTTTTCTTTATACCAACGAGCTGATGTATGAGCGTATGAGCTTTGTCATATCCAACATTAATTAAGAACATCAACCAAAAGCCACTTATTTATAAACTGCTTGAAATCAATTATTCCTTTCTAATCAAACTTGCATTGTAGACTGGTTTCCGGTCCTTGACAAAAAGAGAATCAGATATTTACTCGCATGTCAAGAACAAAGTCTCATTTTGGACATTAAAAAAATATCACACAAACGCAATATGAACTAACATACTAAGTCTTCGTGTATTTGAAACACGTGGTTGTATAATCTTTAATTATGCTGAATTTAACTAAGTGAATCATACGTATATTACAGGTGTGCAAGTGATGCTATCTAGATTCATGAACAAAGCGAGTATATTATTTACAGTTCTTTTATGGATGTCGTTATTCTTCAGTGGCATCCCAATATAACAAGTTTATTAATAACTAGTTAACTATGTTTTATAAAATTAAACTAGTCTATAATAATAATAATAATAAATTAACTAATCTATAAAAATTAATTAAGTTTTATAAATTTTCAATAAGTTTATAGAAATTCAATAAGTTTGTAAAAATTAACTAAGTATTATAAAGTACAAATAAATGATAATGGTAATAAATTTTAGAAAAAACTAACTAAGTATAATAATAATAAATAATTTTATAAAATTAACTATAATTTATTATAATAATAAGTTAATTAAGAATTATAATAGTAATAATAATAAAAATTAAACAAGTCCATAATAATAATAATAATAAATTAAGTAATTTATAAAAATTAACTAATTTATACAAATTAACTAAGTTTTATAAAAATCCAATAAGTTTATAAAATTACTAAGTATGTAAAAATATAACTAGATAATAATAATAAATTTTATGAGAAATTAACTATGTATAATAATAATAAATAATCTTATAAAAATTAACTAAAATTTATAATAATAGTCATAAGCTAATTAAGATTGATGATGATGATGATAATTTAAATGAGTATAATAATGATACAATAATAATATTAATTATTATAATAAATCAACTAACTTATAAAAATTAAGTAAGCTTTATTAAAATTCAGCAAGTTTATAAAAATTAATTAAGTATAATAGAACTAATAATCATATCTTGTAATGCAGTGTGATATTATTACATGACAGAATAACAAAATTCCATTAAGAAAATAAAATGTTTATGAGATATATTCAAAGTCATAAGCAACAAATCGTTGCTTCTCACATTTCTATTTATAGGTCATTTATATAAGTTTCATATAAAGAACCGTTAAATATTAAATTGGAATAAATTGCTTATGAGTAGTTATGATGGCTTGTGCACATACCCTGCCCATGGGGAAGCCCACCAATCAAAATTTTGAAAAAATTTGTATGGTATATAGTTATTTATACAAAAACGGGTATGCTCATAAACAAAAGTGGTTGTAATTGGTAAGTTATGTTGAATTTGGTTGTGATGAGTAGGGATCATGTCTAGTTCATTGTAATATTTGCTTCAAATTTATTTTGCAAAAGAAGACTAGAATTTTGTTTTTGACCCGAGACAACCACATCTCTTGGTCGGGCCTGCGTATGCCTTTTTTTTAATCTTATGATTTGTCGCTCCAGATCATGATCCATCTTGTGAAGTATTGACCCTATAATAAACGTATAGGGACAATTTGTTTTGTTAAATTTCAAGCAGTAACCCCGAGTCCATCTGCTGCTCCAAGGCAGTGCTTAAAATTCAAGCACTAACCCATGGGGACACTTTTGTTTTGTTATAATGGTCAATGCTTATGGTTAATCTCATGTTATAAGAATGCTTAACAACCTTTTAATAGTGGCGAAACTAGATATACTTTGTGGTGGGCCTTGGATCTGGTCTTGGATCTGCTTGACAATACTTGAATTAATATTCTTCGTTACTATTTTCATCCATCAAAACTAGTGAAGAGTGGAAAAAAAACTAGTGTGAATTGGGAAAAAATCAAGTTTAATAGTCTGGATTAAAGAAGAGTAGAATAAGACAAATGTAAGTATATGTGTTCATTCAAACTGATAAACACTATTGTTTCTATTATGAAAAATGTAATGATTTGGGTAACATCTACATGCTTGATATTATGCATTTAAAATGTGCATTTCTATTCAGGTTTGAATAATAGAAAAATCATATGGGAAAAAAATGATAGATTATTGACTTTATGAAATCTTCAAAAAATAGGTTGATAATCCATTACACTCATAGAGTGATTTAACAGAAAAAATTGTACAATATCGCCTTCTTCAACATCTTACCACGCAGAGATTATAAGAAATGAGAGGAAACATGTATTAGAATTTATGTGAAGTTACAATTCACCCTTTGTTTTCTAGAACGAAATGAAAAAATGACCATTCCAAACATTTGCTCTTGAGCTAATTATTATCCTGAGCTTTATAATATCTAAAATCTTACCACCTCACTTTGTTGCTAAAAAGCTCATTGAGCATTAACAATATGTAAAAAAAAAATCCAAATTTCATATAAATTGACTTATCAAACTAAGCTTTTAGTTGGAACTTATTTGCAACTGACCAACTTGTTAAAACTCAATTTTTGCAACTGAGTTGTTGTAACTCTGTTTCTTGCAACGTAGCAAGCTACTCAATTGGATTTGCAACTGAGTTGCTGGAACTCAGTTTCAGCTGCAACTCGGTTTCAAATGCTTGACAATTTTTTTCCCATTCTTCACAGATGTTGATGCTTAAAATCCAAACTCTTTTCTATGCAAGCAGAAACACCGAGTCCATCTGGTCTATGATCTGTCATGTGATGAGCATCACATGTCATAGCTTCTCCTAAACACTCTGCAATTATTATTGCTCCTCTCTTTGTTGCTTGTTCCAAGCTCTTAATAATCTTTTATTTATTTTCACATACACATATGGAATTAGATAAATAAATTAAAAGTGTAATGATATCATGTAATATCAACGGACAAAAGATTTTATAGTCTCCTTTTATTTATTAATTCAAGTTTATAAGTCTGGTGAATCATTAGTTTTTGTAATATGGTAACTTTGATTTTTTTAGTTGGCAATCCATGATTCCACGTAAATCTACGTTTGTAAATATTTTTAGGTTTTTGCAATTCATGAGCCGGTTGCTAATAATCTGAAGAGGCTTGCAGAGGAATTTGGCTCTGACTGGGCTATGCAACATATTGTTCCATAGGTTTACAGCTTAAATACCGATATTTTCTAAATTGCCGGAACCCAATAAACTCCTAGGCGAGTAAACGAAAAAACAAAAAATAAATATGAAAAATATAAATGCTAAGTGGATAATGCAATAGCTGACATGTCACAGCAAATATCTGATGAATAAGTAGGATATATTTATAGCTACTTGAAATGATCAACAATCCACACTATCTATATCGAATGACATTTCTCCGTTAGTGTTTTCTATATAATAAAGCCAAAAATAATAAAATGGTTTTGGAACCTTTGTCAAAGAACTTATATCATCCACCTAAGTCATACATGATAGACACTATTAATTAGGAACCATCACCTGAGAACAATTTCGACTACCCAAACTGATTGAAAAACAACACGATAATCCAACCAATCATCCTTTTTTAATTATCAAATATATTTACAATATATAACAATTCTGACTTGTAAACTTTTACTTTGTTATTATTTTAAAGTTAAGTTAATATTTTACCAATAATGTATTTTAGTACAAAACATTAACGGCCATCAATGGTGTTGTTTGTGATTGAAAAGTCGACTAATGTTACGTAAGGAGTTAAAAAAACGTCTATACTTTATCAGTTAGAAACTGAGTATGTTCTGAAGCAGTGCTTAGATGGGTTGGCTATGCATGTGTTATCGCCTGCATAATACTTTAGATCAAAATCGTGGCACTTAGCGAAAAAAATTTACAACCCAAGCGAGCTATCTGGGAAAGAGCTCGATTGACATTTTCATCCATGCGCACTTTTTCAACTATATTTTTGCCACTTGAGTCATGATGCCAAGCTGGAAAAGTGATATCTATATATAAAAAAAGCATCGGACTTAATAGAAAACATAATGAATGAATCATATTTAATTAAATAAAATATATCAAATGGTGAAAAATTGTCAGTTAAAGTTTAACATCTGCTAATGTTAACTCCTCTTATCATTGCCATCTGTGTCCACTAACTTATTGGGGTTTATCCTTCCAATCTGATATTACCTAACAGCACAGATGCAGAAACAAATAGGATCAAATATAGAATGGCAAAGATTCCTATAAAATTATTAGGATTGTTTACCTTGAAAAGGTGAAATTAACCAATTAATAATAAATGAAAGGAAAGCACACAATTTTTTTTAATGCGGTTCCACTATCAATGTGACAGTGTTCATCCACTAAATATTATACAAATTAAATAAGTTTATAAAAAACAACTAAGTATTATAAAAGTTCAACTAAGTTAATTAAATTTTGTAAAAATCAACAAGCTTATAATAATGATGATGATGATGTTAACTAACTTAATAATAGTAATAATAAAATTAATAACCAAGTTAACTAAGTTTTATAAAAATCAATTTACTTATTATAACAATAATAATAATAAATTATAAAATGTTAATCGAGTCAACCAAGTTTTATAAAAATTGACTAAATTTATGCAATAATAACAATAATAATTCAACCAAGCTAGCTAAGCTCTATAAAAAATAATAGTAAGTTAACTAAGTTATATAAAAACTAATTAAGTTTGTACTAATAGTATAACAACAACAATAATAATAAATTAACTAAGTTAACTACTTTTTTAGGAATTAACTAAGATTTATAAAATTAAATACATCTATAAAAATCAACCAAGCATTATAAAATTTTAACTAAATAAAAACTAAAAAGTATATAATAAAAATAATAATAGTAATGGTTAACTAAGTTTATAACAATAATAATAGTAATAAGTTATAAAATATTAACCCAGTTAACGAAGTTTTATAAAAATTAACTTAATTTATTATTATAATAATAATAATTTAACTAAGTTAACTAAGTTTTATAAATATTAATAATAAATTAACTAGGTTAGTAAGTTTATAGTAGTAGTAGTAGTAATAATAATAATAAATAAATTACGTTTACTAAATTTAATAAAAATAAATTATGACTTATAAAAATTAAACAAGTTCATAAATATTAACTAAAATATAAATAAGTTAGCCAAGTATGTAAAAATTTGCAAGTTATAATAATGACGACGACGATGATGATTAACTAAGTTGGTAATAATACTACTACTACTACTACTACTAATAATAATAATAATAAATTATAAAATATTAACCAAGTTAACTAAGTTTTATAAATTTAACTAAATTTATAATAGTAATAATAAATTAACTAAGTTAACTAAATTTTATAAAAATTAACGAAGATTTATAAAAATTAAACAAGTTCATAAAAAGTAACCAAGTATTGTCAAAATTCAAATAAGTTAACTAAGTTTTATAAAAATCAACAAGTTTCTAATAATGATGATGATGATTATGATGATTAACTAACTTAATAATAATAATAATAATAATAAAAAAATTAATAGCCATGTTAACAAAGTTTTATAAAAATTAAATTAATTTATAATAATAATAAATTATAAAATGTTAACCAAGTTAACCAAGTTTTATAAAATTAACTTATTTATGCAAAAATCAATAAGTTTCATACTTTGAGAAGTTTGTTGATTGTAGTACAATCAAAATATATCTAGAGTATTTATATGTTCCTTGTAATATAAATTTGTGTAAATTTCTGTCGTAGTCCATTTCAAATAATATTAAATAGAGTATTTATGCATGTGTAATTTTAAATACTGATTAAAATTTAAATTTGAATGTAATCTCTGTCTAGTTGGTATTGTTTATAAATGGCTTTGGTTATTGTGGTTCCTAAGCATTTTTAACAGTTTATCGCCTCATTGATTTAGTTTTTTTAGTGCAAACTATTAAGCTTTCAAACAGGTGTTTGAAAAATCAGTTTCTACATGTATGGTACTTGATTGAGTATTTGGGACTTCAACACCAAGGCTCAATGCGAATGATGGTGTTACCTTGTTTTTTACCTTTCCACTAACTGTCTGATCGGGTATTACAAATTTTATTTAGTTCCTACGTTTATTAGAAGTTTCTTATTTTGTTGTTGTGTTGGGTTATAAAGCAAATCCACATTAAATGGAGAACACCATAATATTTAGCATTCAGTGAATATAATAAATTTTACAACCATAGATGTTAGAAGAAATGGCTTCCTTAGACTGCTCGCAAAGTTCCAAGTTCAAATCCCATGTCCTGCTCCAAGTGCAAGGTATCCATTTTGAGCAGTGCCATCTAAATCCAGTTTTATGCTCCATTTTACTTCAATGGACAAAATGAAGTATAAAAAGTACTTATTTAGAGACATTAAATATCACCCACTATCTAATAACTGTATTTGACTATGCCAATTTGGTGCGGTGTAAGCGTGTTTGGTGTTTCATCTGAATCGATACAATGTAGCTATGATTCGAATGGAAGCAGCATGCCAACTATTTTGTTACTTATGCAAGAAATATTGTACTCACAAGGAGGTCTTACGGTACAACTCAGTTCGTCTTTCAACTAATATATCGACAGTTTATACAAATATATCTAAAATGTAAGGTAAAAATGCACAACATGAAGAAGGTACATTTAGAATAACCCCAGAAAACAGTTAAGAAAAAGGTCAAAGAAATCAGTGAAACAAAGGAATCATACCTGAGGACATTAATGTGCATTGATTAGCAGCCCTGATAAAGGTATGAAAATCATCATGCATTTATATTCCAGTTTTCAAAGTTCAACATTGTGAAGTGCATTTTGATAAATAGGCATGGTTCAGAGAATAACATGAAGGAGTACTTGATAGCCTTTCACCTGGACAAGTTCTACATAGTGAAACAGAAGAAGACTGTTATAAACTCGTTAAGTCGCTCCCTGGTACGCAGTTTGCGCTATTGAGCTGGGCAATTGATTCAATGGTTGTTGTTGTTGTTGAGGAAGAAGATTTGAATAAAAGAATGCGAGAAATATCTCTATGGTATTTTCTCCAAATATGACACAGGTATGTGGACAACGTTGTTTATCCATCATGTAGAGTGATAATCATACAACGCTCTGTTTGAATTTGACAAATGGTCTTCATCTTCTCTTTCTTTTCCTTTGAACAATAGTCTCCATTCTTTTAGTTTTAATCCTGTCACTATTGACACTAATTGCATTAGCTCTCCTGCATTAGCAAAATCACACAATTTACTGTATTTAAGACTGTGATTTGGTCGAGAATTTTGCCATGCACGAGTACCTAATTCAATCAGACTTCTGTTCATTAAGACAGTATGCCACGCATACATGTAAAATATGTGAATTTTTGTGCAATTGTTAAAATGGAATTCACTATGCTAGAATTTCAAGTTTGTTTATGGTTATAATCAAAATTCATAATATACATATATTTATTGGTAGCGGAAAAAACATATATCGTTCCCGTGCACTTCTATGAGGCAGTGGTATCTCTCTTGATTATCCGTGAAGATGTGTTGGCATTGAATCCCCTTTCCGACAACTAAATAATATTCAAAAAAAATAGTTTATGTCTAACAATAGTTTTTTCAAATACAAGGACTGTTAAAATTAGGACGGGGTAGTCATAGCTAAAATTAATTTTAATATATTAGAAAAGATAAAAATAAGTAATCTTCGTGTAAAGATGAGGGATAATAAATCAAATTCAAAATTTATGCTTAATATATCTTTCAAATATAATAGAGGTATTATTGGAATTGGATATGAGTGGTTAAGTTTGAACTTAATGTTTATTTTATAATCTATAAAAAACTATAGGCCGTTTTCACCGTACAATGGGACCTTGTCTTCTTCTCCAATTAATAATTAATAATCTTCATTGTAGAATTCGTTCCCTATGTTTGGTTGCTATGGCTACTACTGGTAGAGCCAATGCTTATTTGAAATACATATAATGAGATTTACCTGCTAAAAATGATAAGCAATTCTATATTTGACTGCTAACAACAAGAGTTTTAGTTCCTTATAATTTTTGGTAAGAATCATCAAAAAATAGTGAGATGAATAGAGTAGTATTGCAAGCATCTATGTTAAATTAACTTGAATTTGAACTTGCTATATTTAATGCTAAATAGATCCATATTTGCTCTCTTCTACCGCTTTCTAATTGCATTTTTTCCTTATAGGCATATTGGACTCTTGAAGAAGACGGATTTGGACTTTTTGGTTATTCGCTCTTTTAGCAAGCTCTTTTTATTAGATTATGTTGCTAACATTTTTTTCTTAAAACATTGCTCATGAAATATTGTATATGACTAAATTTTTGTGTATGAAATTAGTGTAGCTTTGATTATGTTTAATATTTACAACCGATTATATTATCAAATTATATGTATTGGTGTTTTTTGAATTAAGCATTTTTGTTTTTGAATACATATTCATTGTTATTAAAATTGTTTTAAAACTGCTGTTGTAGTTATTAAATGTAAAAAAAAATTAATATAACGCAACATTATGAAAGTGCTATAAAATGTTGAAGAGAAATAAGCCGTAGTAAAATGGAAACGCTGCAACTATTGATACTATTATCTAATATGTTGCGATAACTCCTTTTGCAGCCTTTCATAAATGCCATTATAGGACTGTCCTATTGAAGCTTGGTGTTAGTCTACATTCTATATAACGCTGCTAAATAAGTTAGTAGCGTTTCAGAAACGCGGCACAAATAATTTACAGCAGGCTTTTATAAAAGCTTCTGTACCCTTTTTTGCAACATTTATGGAAACGCTGCGGTTTCTCTAGACATTATTGCAGCATGATATTACACAGCATTCTTTGAAACGCTGCGAATGAATACAGCAGCGTTTCCAAAACGCTGCAAAAGGTCTTTTTTTTAGTGCAACCATTGATGGAACCCAAATTCCCCGAGCTTGGAACAACGAATCACAACATCGTCACTTTATCTTAGATTTTCTCATGTATTTCCTATTTCTTGCAAGCAAGCCATCCCGAAACACCGGAGGCACTATAAATAGGCCGAATTTGCCCAACTTTCGTAAATAAAATTGCTTTGCTTTCTGAACCAATAAAACTGTGTTCATAAAAGTAAACTACTGATTCGATGGGGTCAAATCGACTCAAAACCATCCAATCGCTGCTTGAGGTAGTGGAACCATGCTCGAGTACCCTCCATCTACCTGCTAAGTCAATGGAAACAAATTGACTCAAACCGTTGGATCGATAGAACTCAATCCCCGCCTTCTAAGAATCGGTGTTGCTTCGGAAACATCAGGAAGCCCCAAAATCAAAGTCGCGTATTTCGTAAGCTATGCCCACCTCTTGGATTGTGGAATCACATCCAAGCAAACAAAATTACCTAAGCTGTGCATCACGTAAGTCAATCGTTACTTCTTAGTTCGCAAACTACGACCAGGCAAACCTCGATCCCACTGTGCGAATTTCGTAAGCCCACACTACTACTTAGATCAGCAAAATTGCATCCAGATATGATGAACTACCATATTGCAAAAAATCACATACTACCCCTAAAACCAAGAAAATAACACTCCAAGGAGCGATATGTATGTACGATAGCCTGAATGTCGGCATCGCGATGAAATCACTTAACAAAATCCCAAGTAATCGATGTTGCTCCGACATTGCCAATCACTTAAATATGTAAATCACCTGAGTGCGTAAATTACTCGCCGTGAGGCCGCTAAAGAGCTTCACAAGTATCTCAAGCTAGAAACTCCCAAAGATAGGAGTTGCAGTATAGACCTGACTGGGGGATCCCAGTCACGTATCAAGTGTTTGGAATAAATAGCCCCGTGAACTAGGGGACGCGCACACACCAACCTCAACCAAAGTAGAAAATACTTCACAATTATGTTACTCCAGATAAAGAATTTTGTGGTAATTACGGTGCTAAATAAAATAGCAATGAATAAAAACAAGTGGCATAAGTGCATGAATCATGAAACATAGACAATTAGACAAGTGAAGTTGCAATCAAAATTTCAATAGTTTTATTACTTGTAATGTTTTTCATGTACAACAACAAACAGCAGGGATCGTGCCCGCACAATATCGGCCAAGGAAAGGAAAAATGGAAAATACGAACACCAATGTTACAACAACAACAAGAAGTGTTAAGTGCAGACTCTGCACTTGTACAAAAAGCAACCAAAAAGCAAAAGACAAATCATGACTTCTTGTCACCACTTCCCCTATCTCCTTTTCCGCCTCTGATCAGCAACTTCTCAGGCTTCTCCCCTCTAGGGGCGATCTCGCTCTCTGAAATATAGCCACTAGCGGACCCTCCTTTTCCTTTTTGCTTGCGGGATTTGTAAGAACTCTTTGACGATATTTTCTACTCTTCAACCTTCTCCTCTTCACCGCTACCATCTTGTGACAACCCACATATTTTACGATTGTATATATATAAATATTGCATTATTAGTCGGACTAAAGTCGAAATGCTACTTTTTGTAAGCAGTCGAATTAGGACTCGAGACCACTTCCATTGAGTCTAAAATAGCATTTGCAACCATTTTGAGTATAAACATCGATATGTTTGGAATTGACTAGAATTGTGGTATTTTTATTTGGGGCTTTGAGTTTGGGTTTCAGCCCACTAATCTAACAAAGAACCCAAATCCTCCACAATAACAACTCCTACTCTTCTCCTCTTCATTCATTCATAACATTTCCTAACACTCAAGAAAAAGGAAAAATGGAGGAAAAGAGAGGAGATTAGAAATTCCTAAGCCCTAGTTCTCTTAGGAAATTCAAGTTCTTGCTTTAAAATCAAACAGAAGCTTAGATAAGCATTCTCTTCATCTTCTCCATCTCAATCTCTCTTCAATTCTCAGAAATTCATAAACCCTAACTTAGGAAAAACTTCACCTTTGATAATAGATTGAAGATTCAAGAGATGTATTGAAGAGGAATTGGTCTTGTTTTGTTTTAAAGCCTCTCATTCGTTGTCTTTGAGTTTTAAAGGAGAGTCCTTGAACTCACATCTATGTCTATACATTTCATTGTTGTTAGGTAAGAATTCCTAACATCTATTTCATGTTCAATTGCTTTTGATTTGAATTGATTTGATGAATTTTTCAATTTTGATGTTTTGAAGTCAAAATCTTTAAAGATCCTATCTTGGATATTTGGACATGTTTTTGGTGGTTTATCGAAGAGCCTATAGGGCTGGATTGTCGATTGGCATAAATCCATAGCATCTGTCGCCTATTCGATCGCATTTCCGTTTGGATTTGCCCTCTTTAGGCTAGGTTGTTTTTTTGCCTAGCAGAAAAATTCAGATGTCTAGAACAAAATCCAAACGTCTGGTTGAAAAATCCAGACGTGTGAAAGGGTTCTAGAAATAAATAAAAAAAGGGCAGAGCTAAAATCCAGACGTCTGGAGTAAAAATCCATACGTTTGGAACCAAATCCAAACGTCTGGTTGAAAAATACATACATCTGAAATGGTTCCAGAATTAAAAAGAGAAAGGAGAAAAAGCATATTTTTCCAGAACTTAGGGCCAAACGTCTGGGTATGCCTACCAAACTACCAGAACTGTCAATTTTGCCTATTTTGGCTGTTATTGAGTGGATATCAGATTTTTATCGATTGTTGTTAATCTGGTTAGTTGCAGGCGATTATTATCGGACTTTGATGACTTCATTTATGGATTTTTTTAGGAATATCCATTTGATGGATTTGTATCGATTTCTATGGTTTTGATTCACGTCATGGAATATAAATTTTTAGTGATTGATTGTTTTTACAATCATTTCTGTGATTTGTCACTTTAAAACTACAAAGGTTTCTATACTAGCAGTAAATACTCAAACTCTTTCACAAAAATGATTTCAACATTACTTTTAATACAAAGCTCGTTTTTAAAACCGTTTTTCAATCTATTAGTATATACAAACCTTTACCTCATTCATATGAGAAATCTAATTAAACGACTTAGCAAAAAAAAGTGGTATGAAATGCTTTCGTTTTCTTTGTCGTTTAATTCTTGGACTTGTTCGATTGAAATCTTGTGACAATTTCGAGTGGAAATCTACAATTTGTTGGTAAATATTTAAGTTAAGCCAGTGGTTAAAGGACATGAAGCTAAACTCATTTATTTACAAGCTTAGTGTAATTTACACTATCGATCAATGATGATCATTTTGTGATTTAGACTAGCGATACCCAATGTCTCTTTGTCCATGTGGAGGACTATACCCCGATTATATGGAGCTTCTTCTCATTTTTATGGGCTAGCAACCATGGTCTTTGGACCATTCGTAGAGCAATCGGCTCGAGGAGTCGGTGCATAGGGCATATCTTTTTAGGTGCGTCAATGTTCGACTTTGCATGGGGCATATCTTTTTAGGTGCGTCGATGTTCGACTTTGCATGGGGCATATCTTTTTACGTGCGTCAATGTTCGACTTTGCATGGGGCGTATCCTTTTAGGTGCGTCGATGTTCGACTTTGCATGGGGCATATCTTTTTAGGTGTGTCGATGTTAGACTATGCATGGGGCGTATCTTTTTGGTGCGTCGATGTTCGGTTTATGGGATATCAACTCGTTTATGATACACGTGTTGGTGAGTTTTTATGCTCCTGTTTGATATGCCTCCCCTTTGTGATTTCTAGATTTCTAATTGATGATTTCTAGAATTTGTGTTTCACCAATTTTTGCGGTTTACATTGATAAGTTTTATTAATATTTATGGTTTGGTGAATATGTTAAAGAATATGACATTATTTTTTTGGCGTTTGAGAATATTCGAGATATTGTATGATTTTTGTTGTTATCTAATGTATACTTGTCATAGTATGGCATTATTGTTATCATACATTTTCGTCATATCCCTTATCCTATCTCATTTTATATGATATTTATATCTAGACTGATCTGTTTATTATTTTCTTCTTAAATAATACTCGTGTCAGACCGTGGTGTTACACGTGCTTCCACTTGACTTCTTAGGTGGGACTAGCTTTTGACTTTTGGCGAACTACTTAGCTTAATAATTTTTGCTTTTATACATTTGAGATAGAGACTCCTTGATGTATACATATTCTTTTGTCTAGCACTTGTACCTATTCTTTTGTGATGTAGTGGATCTTGTATGACCACTACTTTGATGTACACTTTTATGTGTTATATTCATATCTGTTTCCGCCTTAGTGATGCGAATATCTGTGACCGATTTATGTTATGTTTATTTTATATTAGTTTTCGAAGATCACATAGCGACTGTGTGGTAGTATTGAGTTTGTAATTGATATGTCGGATTTCCTCTTGAAATGAAATGCTTGTAATACTGTCTGACATATCGTACTCGCACAAAGCAATTACACAGATGGTCGCTCCTCAACAGCCCTATTCTTCATGCTAGTCGATGGCATTACCTCGTAGTGTTCTTGGCTAGTGTGAGTATAGAGGTGGGGCGTCACACATCTGCTGCTTGGTCATCGGCTGCTCGGCTTCTAATTTTTCTGGTTAGCTTGCTTGATTTGCCTGCTTCAGTATATCAGTAGCTGCCAAGCCTTCCTTATGATAAATAGAGGGGCCATCCAAACCATGCAGTGCTTAATTTGGTCAGAATGCGAACCGGGCTATCAGCCAAATGTGGAGATGACGTTTGATGCGGTCAGAATGGTAGTAGATCTAGCATCGTGACAAGGTGGTAACTCAGAAGAAAATGAGGGTTGATCCATAATATCAAAATAAACGGCGGCTACCTTGGCAATTTCATCAGGTGCAAATTGGAAGTCTTCAAACATGGGAGAGATAAGGAAATTACTTGCTACGTGGGTCTGCTCATGCACCATAACTTCGAAGCCTTCACCTTTCCCTCCTTTGATAGCTGCATAATTACAAAAGAAGTAGGAATGGTCCCCTCATCAGCACAAAGATACAAAGATGGATCACCAGGGCTTGAAGGAAGATGCTTGGTTACAACCTTAGTAGCGATCGCAACATCAATGGCTTCTCTTTCCCTCTCCAATCATAAAATTTCCTGGCCCTCTAGTAAAGCTTGGTGGGATTCTTCATTCAGGTATGCCTGAACCTACTCCTCTTCAGTTAGCCTCCACCCATGTCTTAGAATCGAGCCAGAATCTCCTCTTAGACTACAGCAAGCATATGGGGGAATAATGGACCCAAGTAACTAGGACTCCCTTGGTGCAGCACAGAGTTAACATAAAAGCCCAAAATGGTAGCAACTAAGCCTTCCATCTTCTTCGTGAAGGTATCTTGAAGCTCGAAAAGCTGGCTTCTATGCTAGCTTTCTCCACCGCCAACAGCTTTCTCTCGGCATCTAAAGTCGAAACTTGTTCACGAAGAGAGGAAATTTCTTGAGCTTGTTCAACGATGGTTTTCTTTTGTGTTTCAACCATCGTCTCGCTTATCCTCAACTCTTCTTTCAAGGCCGCCTCATCAGTATGGCATTTCTTTATTTCATCTTTGAATATGAGCGTAGCCCAATCGGTTGATTCTTTCAACTCCTTAAACAAAGAAGCACTTTTTCTCTCTCACTTGAGGACATCACCCCTCTCTCTCTTCGGCCTCTCAATCTCCATGTCATGATCCGCGAACTGCTTCTCATACTCATCCTCTTCAGACTCGAATGAGAGAATTTCTTGGTAGTTGTTTCGATGGAGAGTGGACAGCTGCATGCGTAGTTTTTCCCACCACTCGGCTTGCTCCAAACCGTTCTGAATTGCTTGAAGATGGGGCGAATACGATTCAGCACGAATTAACTTCAAATTAGGCCTGTCAAAAACAATATCCCTTGAGAAC
Source organism: Allium cepa (assembly GCA_030765085.1). Taxonomy (NCBI): domain Eukaryota; kingdom Viridiplantae; phylum Streptophyta; class Magnoliopsida; order Asparagales; family Amaryllidaceae; genus Allium; species Allium cepa. The sequence goes on from CM060943.1 coordinate 847,992,694, forward strand.
AAGTTAGGGAAGGCAGCTTGCAGATGCAAGGAGCTAATAGGGAGAATGTAAGGCGCACGCCTAGAAATTGGGAGAGAGGTGCTTGGGAGAGAGGCGGTCATAGCAACATGAGTGGAGGAGGTCATGACACTTGAAGCAGGAATGCTTATCTTAGTGGAATCAGGCAGTTGCGAAGCGGGTTCTTGCTCTTTGTCTTTTTTCAGCCTTTTTGACGGATCCTCCCACTCAGTTGGGCTTTTTCTCTTCGCATAGCCACTTCCTCTATCATGGCCTTGATCTTTCTCAACACGGCGGCGCTCTTCCACCTCCCTGTCCTTCCTCCTCTTCCTTTCCTTGTTGGTCTCTCAAGAAGCATGGTACTGAAAGGGTGTCTCTGCAAACATTGAGACTCTAATACTCGATAAAGATCACTTTAAAAGCCATGAGACATGAGTCCTATAGTAAACGATAAAATGGCTTTAGGAAAGAGGCATTTTAATGAGCTAAAACATCATAGAAAATAATAATAATAATATAAAGTGTGTGATCCTAGTAAAGTGTGTGCTATGGTTTAAAGACCCTGATAGAATACACAAACTAGATCGAATCGCTGACTAATATCAGAAGATTGATTCCTGCAAGGATGATCTGAGTAAGCCGGAAGGCAACCTTTCTAAAGTGAAGTCATCCATATTTACAAAAATGTCGCTCGTATCTCCTCAGTCAATATCGACACCTTCTGACAGAGAGCTTGATACAGGTCTACCATTTGGAGAAGCTCCTTCAATAGGATATTTCGATGGGAGCATGTCCAAGGATCAACTCCAAGGCCTTGTTGCCTAAATTGATGTAACCCTCATCAAAATCCCAATCTATTTCTTCCTCGTTTGAAGGATGCTCCTTACCGATCTCTCCTTCCTCCTTCCCTAAAATCAATGGAGCCTTGTCCTTCCGTTGAATAAACTCTTCTTCTTTCTCCTCTAGGATCAATGGAATTTTAAGCAAACTGTCGACCTCCACTTGAATTTGGATCTCCTCATAGGTCTTCTTTGACCCATTGGATGGGTCACTTTCTTTTTCCTCGTCACCATCATCATTTTCACCAAAGTCATAGGAATAAAAAACAAAATGAGCCTGGGCTCTAGAGTGAGAAGAAGCACTGATGAATCCAATAGACCTCCCAGGGTGTAAAAGCCTATATCGGTGGAGATTTTCGTTTGCAAGCAAGAACCTCATTGTGCGCTCTTGAGCATCAACTGCGTTTAGGGCACTAAGAACAGTGTCAAGTGTCGGATACTTGTTAATCTTCAAAAGAACTGTAAGGAATATACGATTGAAAAGACTTGTAGAAATTAAAGGAAATTCCAAGCATGGTGAAAGAAACTTACAGTGTCAAGCGTCGGATACTTGTTAATCTTTGAAAGAACTATAAGGAATATACGATTCAGAAGACTTGAAGAAATTAAAGGAAATTACAAGCATGGTGGAAGAAACTTACCCCCTGTGGTCCATAAATGGGTGAATCCCTCTAGACATTTAGCGAAAAATAACTAGTTTTTGAATGAAGGAAATCTGCTGGGAAGATCCAATATAAGTTTCTAGCTACGTTGCGCCTCAATGTAAACGAGTAATGGGTTAGCCTCTCACTTTTTGAATAATAGAAGATATTACAACTCAACGAAACTTGGTGCATGACTGAGCATTCACATGAACAAAACATATAAGCACGTTAGCTTGGCATATCCATTTGAAGGAATTTGGAATCGGCCTGCCCTATGTTTTGAAGCATTGTCATTAAGAAGTGGTTGAACGGGTGCATTGCACCATATAAACACATATACTGGTGGCAAGCCACGTATCCAAAAGGTGGCCTATGAGCAAATTCTCCTCTCGATGGCAGAAGTACGTCATCCTCTAGGATAGCATGTGAGCTAATATGCTTTACATCATCCTACGTGTAAGAATTAATGGAGCTTTCTCCAGAGGATCAAGCAAGACTCTAAAGTTAGTAGGAGTGAGATCGACGATGGGGTCGACTGTCAAGCGAACATATTGAACTGAAGTTACAAATTGGCAAATCCAGCTGGGATCGACGTTGACTCCACTTCAAAAAGAGGTGAGTTTCCCCCCCAAATGATTTGCACCAAGAAGATATGCACTTCATTCTATATAAGAAAGCTTGTGTTCAAAACAGTCGGGTATGCCTAATCTCTAAACTATAGACTCTAGCATAGTTGATACTTGAAAATTGAAAGATAATTGATGTGTATCAACCACCGATCGGATCCCAAGTAATAAATGAGGGTGCGTGTGATGTGTGATCTAAGTGAGAATGGGTTCGGTGTCCTGAACGCTTTGAACAAACCATTTCGTGTAGATGGCTCGCTCACACCGGAAAGAGCGATCCATATCACCTATTAATTTCTTTTCTTCTATACTTACCTATTATCAATCAATGATCGATAATGGATCCACCTACTGAAGCGACACGGAAAGCCCTTCTTATTCCAGGTACACTGACTATGCAATGATGAGACCAATCCAAAGCAAGCAACTATAGATCTATGGGTTCGAATTGAGTAGATGATTCTTAACAAAAGTCAATTTTAGTTCTTTGGAAAGTGAATACAACATGAGCTGCATACAAGATGCTACCCTAAACTATTATCACCTTCTACAAAAACCAAAATCACTCTGCAAGAGCTATGCCGAGATCGACTGTGTAACTCAATGCAAGTTAATTCTAACTCTGTTGATGAAGATAGAAAAACATATTAAGCACTAGGGTAAAACCCTAGCTTCGTTCTGAAGAATTCAAGGCTTGATTTACTATCTTCTTCCATAAAGTCTCAATCGGCTAGAATCTGCCACTATATCTGTTGCCAACACAACTTCATCACTAATTGATAATTTAATAATACATCAAAATCCACTTCACCGACCTTCGAAATTGAGAAAAGTGATTTGATCTCTGATTCAAGATAGCCTAAACTAGATTATTAGATGATTTAGATCGGCAACGCCTAAAAAAAGGCATAATCTTGATGGTCGTGGCTCCAGGAGGCAGCAGCAGGTGGCGTTGGTTGTAAGATCGACATCAGTGGCTTCTAAATGGACGGTGAGCTTGGATCGGTAGGCTAAGGGCTCGAAAGGATCAGATGATCGAATTAAAATAAGGTAAAGTAGGGGGTCGAATCATATTAAAAGAAAGAGAAAAATTTGGAAAAATTGTCAAGTACTTTGATCGGTACCAATCTAATCTAATTGGATCAATACCAATCCAAAATTTCTCCCCCAAATGGTCTCAAATTTTCCTTATTCGACCTACTTAATGTTCTTATTCATTCTAGAAATTATTAAGTCGAGATCATTCCGTAATTACGAACAATGGAGAATCATAACCAAGGACTAGATGTTGGCTGGTACGTCATAGATAGCTTTGCAATATGGCTAGACACGATTGATGAAACTCATTGAAACAGAAACCCAAAGATAAACAATTCCAAAGCATACCTTGTTTTTAACGAAAGCATACTTTAGGGGGCAAATGTTAACCGGGTTTTTAACCTAGAAGAATTCAATGGGGTTGGAACATTCAGATTAAACCAGAACAACTCGAAACCTGAACGAAAAGCCTAAAAGTACAAGATAAACGACCCGAAGAATTTTTGTCCACTTTAGGCTGACATTTCGAATTGGTACCAATCTGATCCAATTAGATCGGTATCTATCCAAAATATTGCTTTATTGGATCTTTGGTCCACTTGTCTTACACTCCTATATCTCCTCTGTGCTTATCTATCGAGTTTGATAGCATTCCAAGCACCCAAATTGAAGAAGTGAAGACTTATCAGATTCAGGTTACAATTCAATCTAACCTACAGGTGAATCATTGTCAAAACAAGGCAACAAGCTATGAAACTACATGGAGAGCAACGTTATCAGGCAAGAAAGATAACCAGGCGGTCGAAGCATCAAAAGTGCTTTACTATTTGGATCCATAACGATCCAAATACTTTGCTCTGATGACCTTCAATCTTTCTTGACTTCCTCTATATGATGAATGCTGGCCTTCGACATAGTGGTTTTGGCCCATGTTCTCTCTAACTCCTATAAATACCATCTCATTTGCAACCGAAAATGATTGGCTCTGATCTCTAATAAAATTCAACCATTGCTTCTTCACTCTTCTTCTCCCTCACAACAGCCATTAGAGGGCAATTAAGATCCTTTCGGTTGTCTCTAACAATGGTGACTTGATCTAACTTAGGAAAGAAGAATCATATTGTAATCCAAACTCCTTTAAAAAAAGTTGATCAATAAAACTATAAAGTGGATGTAGGCTTCGTTAACAGCCGAACCACTATAAAATCTCTTATCTCTTTACTTATTCTATGATTCCTATTGCTTTTTATTTTATTTTCCTTGATAAACAAGGTCGGTGCTTTCATACTCGATCCAAGGTATTGATCCATTTTTTGGGTTAACAGTTGCCACAATTTTTACTATCATTTTTGCACTCATGTAGAATTTCATGCATGATTAGGATGCTTGCATACATGCTGATATGTCACGATCTTGCATTCATGCTAGGACTAAGCTCTCTTGTAGTATATTTGCGTACATAATCACATTGCACTTTTGGTTGGGTAGATGGTTGTGTAGGTAACTTAGTTGTATAACATGGATGTTAAGTGCGCGTTAAACTATTTGTCCTTAAGGAATTTTAGGGACGAAATCCATTTTATAGGAGAGAATGTGGCACCCTGTCAAATTCATAAGAAATTAATTAATTAATAATAAGGTTGAAAATGAAAATTTTGTAAATGTCGTAATTTGGCTATGGAAGTAACATCATTGCATTCGTGTTAATTTTCTAATAACCTTTCATATATAAAGTTTTGTAATCGGAGCTCAAACGGAAAAGTTATTGACGTTTGAAGCTTTTGAATCTAAAATAATTCGAAATGAATTTGAATTTTGAAATTTAAAAATATATTAAGTAGAAACTCGGGGTTTAAGAAAATGTTAGATTAAATGTTAACTTTAAAAGTTAATTAATATATTAAATAATAAATTAAATGAAAGAATTAAAATGTTCCAAATTTAATAGGTTGGTCACCCTCCTTCCATAGGTTGATCGACCGCTTTAGGAAGGGTGGTCGATAGGCGAATATGGTGGCTGTTGTGTTTTTTAAGGTGTGAACGACCCGGATTTTATTATTTTAAATCATACGATCCGAACACCATCTAACATTTATAAATAAAATGCTAGCCCCCTCACTTTTATTCGCAAATTATTTGGAAACACAAGCGGAGCTCTATCACTTTCTTCTATACGGTTCAAAATTTCTCAAGATTTCCAAGTAAGGAATTTTTGGTATTCAACATTTAATTTCTAAATCTACTCTTCTCCAATCCTTATAATTCTATATCTAATTCATATACAATCTGATTATTGTATATTTCAAAAGGAATAAGTCTGAAAAGAGATTAGGAGTAGGTGTAATCAAATCCAAAAGAGAGCTGGGAATCATCTGTGAGTGGAAATCTTAATTTTTCTAATTTTGATAATTGTATACTTTGATATATGCCTGGGAAAGTTTGTCCGTGAAAATATCAAACTAAAAATCCCATAATTCCCTCCAAAGCAAAATGTCAATTCTTTCGTTAATTGGAATCTCAATTGTTCTATACTAAAATAGTGGAAATTTTATAGTTATTACAATTTGAATATTTTACATTTTGTTCAATTTCTCACTTTTCTCTTTTGATATGACTAAGGGTTCTAAAAATAAAATAAGTTAGGAAATGATTTGTAAAGTACGGATTCATCTATTTGTAGTTTGCATTGCCAATTTCCATAAGTTAAACATGAATCCCTATTTCATTGTATATGTAAAAGTTGAGTAGATTGTAAAAGGGTTTTAATATTAAGTTCTATTGGTGCTGATTCTAAAATATAAAATAAGTTAGTAGTTTCTATACAAGTCTATTGTTGGGCTAAGGATATTAGCTAATTTGTATGTTATGATATGGAGTTAGACTTGTATAAACTGGAAGTTTAAACATTTAAGGTATAGGATGTAAAATCTTCGCATGCTTTGGAGTATTTATTATGTGTATACACACACATATGTGTGTGTATGCATATTCATATGCATATGTATATGTATATTAGCATATAAGTAACATATTAATTGTGTAGTACAAATAGGTTAGTAATTAGCACTAAACCCCTTAGGAAAGAAGTTGAGATAATTTTGGAAAATAATTTATATTTAAAGGCAAAATAAGGAAATTTCCTTATAAGGCCTTAATGAGAAACATGGTAAGGTGTATATGGTAGTTTATTAGGAGAGTGGAAATTATGCTAAGTTATCAAAATGTAAGGCCAGTCAAAAGCACGTAGAAATATGCTACTCTAGCTACCAATAGTGTGACTTTGAGGCTGATGTGAGATATCACCTAAAATAAAATACCAACGGAGGACGCGAGGTTAGTCACAATTCTATAGGATAGATCTGCCCAACTAATCTGGCTACCATCGCCTACAAATATACAGACTAACATGAGCCATCATAGTTCAGGTTACTGGTCATAATGCGTAGGACCTGCTTCGGGGTTGGGGGTGTTAAGTGGCTCTTATAGGATCCTCCTCCTAACTTAAGAAGTATTAAAAGTTTGGGGTTGTCATTTAGGCATGGTAGTGGGAATTCTTAGGAAGGGTCTGCTTTAGGTTCAAGGTATTAAATGGCTATCATAAGGTTTTCCTCTCCCACAAAGAAGTATTAAGTGGCCTAATGAGATTCTGTGCGATGTCAGCTAGAGAGTAATAGAGAGGGGTCTATCTTGTGTTAAGTATTAAATGACAGGGACCCGCCTATGATACAAGTATTAAATGATCAGACTCTGCCTAATTTCCATTGAAAAGATACTAAGTGGCTTGGACACTTTTTGTCACATTATTAGGACATGATTTACGGTAGATGCGTGGGGCTGGGAAGGGCCTTTGACCTACAGTTAAAAGTCGGTCATAGAGTCGATTGGAAAAATATAGGTTATAGAATTGGACTAGAAGTGCCTTAAGGCTTACAATATGAGGTATTTCATATAGGATATATTTCGGATGCATTAGACATATTCTTAACTAAATTATACTTCCTAAATACTATTATGGAAAGGTTCAAGATCTTTATTCACCAGACATTTTGTTCTGACTCCCTACTCATTACAACACAGGTCAGAGAAGATGACGTTAATTTAGGAGGTGAAGGCGGAGACAGAGTCATGTGGTAGTTATCTATGTATTTGTTTTCATTATATTTTTATGTTCCCATTTCAGACATTATGTTATTATGTTGAGATATTGTATTTCGGATGTTCGGGTATTATGTTATGTTTTTGAGATTTGATTTTTATAAAATGGGTATTATTTCTGATATTATATTTTATCTTTTTCATTGTGAGATTTTCATATAATAAGTAGATAGCTCTATGTATTGTGCAAACCAACAGGTGTAGGGTTTGATGGACTTTTATTGGGTTGAAAATTAGGCCAATTTTGGGGTGGGTTGTTACACCGAAGTACAGGCTCAAGATGATGTCACTGGAGAAAGAAGAAATTAAAGACCTCAAGATAAAGGAAACTGAGAGAAAAATCTAAAGTGGCTAGGAGATAGTTATTTCATCATGTTAGCTAGCGCCAAAGAAGAAATACTCCGAAGAGTTGCTACAACCCGTGAAGGCGTTACTGAAGAGACAATGAAGTTTCATTTCTTGGATGAGGAAGATATCGTTGCCCTAAAGAATGACAAAGTTATTCTCATTGTAGATGATGTGGCTACCGAAGAAGTCATTAACGATGTTCCTGATGATTCTAGTGCATCAGATAAGGTAGAATCGTTTACGCCCAAATCTATAGAGCCTGCAATAGAGATTATAATTTCTGCAATAGCCACCTCTAAGAGTATCATTCTGAGACTCCTATCCCAACCAACCCCGAAAATCCAAGCCTTACTCCCAACCTTCCCCGTCAGAAAATTAGCCAACCTAAAGGTCACAGTTCTTGCAGCACTTTGAAATCCTCTAATCTTGCTTTCGACAAGCTTGAAGACCTATTCATGCGGACCACTGAAGAAAAACCCTTATCTCATTAGGTATGCACGTTAGAGCAAGAGAAGATCCAGGAAGAGAAGGGTTCAATGAAGACATTAACGAAGCTTGAAACCAAGAGTAGCAAGCAAGGGAATAAGAAATAAGCGACTGGCCCGACTTTTTGGAGGAAAGTTTTCTTTTGGCTTTTTTAATATTTTTCTTTTCTTTTGCATAATCGGCATTATGTACAAACGACAGCCGCGACTCTTGTATAAAAGTTAATGTAAATAAAAGACCTTTTTTTATGTACAATCTTTGTCATCTTTAAATTTTTGTACTTTCCATTTTACTCGCCTATATGTATATATTTTCAGTTGTAATTCAATTACATTTATATTATACATGCATATGTCTATTAAATACTCTTACTTATTATAACTTTGTATATATAAATAAATCTTGGAAAATACTTCATAATATTTCATTATTCGGTTTGGTTTATCATTGCCAAAGTATTATTATCTTGGCTAAAATACTTTTCATTTATTCTACCAACTATGTGGCTAACCTTGTTTTACTTTGATCGAGTTCCATTCGATCATCAACAATGTTTTAGCTGTTGTGGTACCTATATTCATATGTTTCCTTTTTCTGGGAAACAACACTTAAGGTGTCTTTATCTGAACACCGAACTTTGGTCTCGCCTATCTCCACGTAATGATCGAATTCATTCTTTGACCTTCATCACTTATAAATAGTCGAGCGTGGCCCGTTGGGTCATAAGTGCGGTCATAGTTATAAATAGTACAATTATTCATCAACCCCCATCGTTAAGGATCGATATTCCAAATACTTATCTCTGAGCATCAATTTCCAACCTTGCCTATCTCCTAAAGTTGGTCAAAATCACTCACCGACTATCATCATTTATCTTTGGTTGGTTTTGTCTTATTAGGCCACAAATATAGTCGTGAAAGCTTCGATTGCACACCAGTTCCTGTCTCTGTGGACCAGTATTTTGATTGCCTAACTCTGGGCATTCCTCGTTGACTTTGCCTATCTCCGAGAATTAGTCAAAGGTTAGAGGAATAAGAGAAAATCCTTCGATCGACCCTAATGTGATTATACTCCCATAACCCGATCATGGATCAAAGGATTTAGTCGGTACCTACCTTGGATGCCTGATTGTGCTGCTAATCACACAACATAAAGTTTATCTTATAAAAACATGGTTCGTTTAGTTTCAAAAGCCAAATTTATTGATAAACAAAGGAAACAGCATGTCCTTCATTATTAAATGTCACTCAATTCAATAGGGTGGCTTATTTTAAAAAAAATGAAATAAACAAATCTAAGTTAAGTAGTATCATATGTGCTTGCTATTGCACGCTAATGGAATTGGGAACCCACCAACAATCGGTAACTTAAAATTTCCATCTCCAAGCTTCCGTTCAATCGCATAATGACATACTCGATTTGGACCAATTGTCCCCATACCTCAAAGGATTCTTTTCAAAAGAAGTCCCCTGCCTCAAAGGTATGGTTCCTGACCTTGGTATTGAAATGCCATGCTACTTTTTTCTTATTAGCAGTTACCTTAAGTTTATCCTTTTCCTGTTTCTCATCAAATAAACAAAAGGACTCAAGCAAGAGTTCCTCGTTCATCTTATGATCATACTTAATCTTCGATGGGAGGGGATTTCCTGTTCTATCAGAATCGTTGCCTCATCTCCATAGGCCAAAGCGAATAGAATGTGCCTAGTTGCATACTTACCGGTCGTTCTATAAGCCCATGATGTTAGTGGTAACTCATCAACCTATTTTCCCTTGGCTTTCAGCAGTCATTCCTTCAGGATGGATTTGATGATGCCGTTTACTACCTTTGCTCGCCCATTCGTTTGTGGGTGCACTAATACCAAGAAGCTCTTTGTAGTTTGGTACCACTTATAGAAGTCTTCAATCTTGTTACTCTTGAATTGAATTCCATTATTAGTAATGATTCTCTACTGGACTCCAAATCTTCATATGATGTTCTTTAACACAAAGTTGATCACTTTCTTTATCGAGATCGTATATAGCGATTCCACTTTAGCCTACTATGTAAAGTAGTCCACTGCTACAATAGTGTACTTCGCTCCGCCCTTCGACATTGGTAGTACACCAATTATATAAATTCCTTAAACCGTAAAGGACTATAGGCTAACCATTTGCGTAAGCTCTACAGATAGGGCTCTAGGTATTTTTGTAAACCTTTGGCGTATGACATCATCTTATTTAGTCAGCTACATCTCGGTTAATCATCAAATAAAAGTATCCACAACAAAGTATCTTCTTAGCCGAGGACTACCTTAGTGCATCACCACAGTTTCCTTTGTGCACATCCGAAAGTATTTTCTTCGCTTCATCTTTGGTGACAAGCCATAACAAAGGGTTTCAAAAACCTCTCCTATATAGCACTTCTTCTTGTATAATAAACTATGGTTCTTTACGAAGGAGTTTTCACCATTTATCCCTACCATTCAAGAGAGTTCCCTTTAACAAATAGTGTTTATTTGGGGTCATCCACGAATCATTTTCCTCTTCGTCCTCTAAGATCCAATCGACATCCATCTGATTGATGCTTGAAGCTAATAAAACTTCCACTAGAATAGGTCCCATAAGTTGTGCATCCCCAAAGCTTGTTAGTTCATATAGTGTATGTATTACCTTCTTTAGGTATGTGCATAATTGTAAAATGTTAAATATCATTCAATAGCTCCAATTTCTTTGTCAGATAAGGGGTGAGTCTAACTCTCTTAGCTTGAAATTCCTTCTTGACTTGGCAGACCAACAACTAGAGTCAATAAATATATGCAGTACTTTGACCCTTTGTTCTTATTCTATCTCAGGTCCCGCAATTAGTGCTTCATATTCGGCCTTATTGTTCATTGTCGGAACTCTAGCTTTAGTGCATAGCATATTATTCGTCCTTATAGGTACACGAGAATCACTCCCACATCAGAACTTTACGTATTGGAAGTTCCATATATGTATAACTTCCAATGGGAAACCCGAACCATATCTTCTTCCTCTCATCCATCCTAGACAATGAATTCAGCCAACTTCTGCCCTTGTATCACCTTAAAGGATGTATATTATATTGTATTGTTTCAGTTTAATGTTCCATTTCAATAATCTTCCCAAGGTCTCAGGTCGATGCAGTACTTGCCTTAGTGGCTGATTAATAAGAACTTTTATCGAGTGAGCATGGAAGTATGGTCGTATTTCCCCGAAGGGATCAACAAGTAGTATGCCAGCTTCTCCAACTTTGGGTAGTTATTTTTTGCTTTGGTAAACCACTTGTTGATATCGTATATGGGACTCTATATCTTAGATTCCTCATGTACTAAGGCTGCACATAGTGCATGAGTAGATATCGCCAAATAGATGAATAGATCTTCTACTTTCAAGGGCTTCAACATGGTCAGTGGTCTCTCCATATGCTCTAAAAATTTCTAGCAAGTTTCCTGACATTCCTTGGTCCAAAGAAACTTTCCATTTTCTTCTTAAAGGTAACTATATACACTTGTCATCTCCATCGAAATAAACGGACTCGGTGCAATGACTATCCCATTTAAGCTTTATATTTCCCTCCTTATTTTTATGCCAGCAACATCTTTCAATGCTTGTATATGCTCTGGATTAGCTTCGATGCCCCTTGAGTTCATGATGAAACCGAGAAATTTGCCCGATGCGACTCCCAAAGAACAATTTAATAGATTGAGCTTCATTTCATACTTCAAAGTAAATTGAACATCTCAGCGAGGTCATCCATATGATTCATTGATCGCTGTGACTTCACCAGTATATCATCCACATAAACCTCCATTGTCCACCGATTTGATCTTCAAACATCTTATTTACCAGTCGCTAGTAAGTAGCTCTAACATTGTTCAAGCAGAAAGGCATCACCCGATAAAAGTATAGACCGAAGTCAATGATGAAACTCATATGCTCCTGATCTAGAACATGAGTTATTATTTGGTTGTCACCTAAATATGTATCCATAAAGAAAAATAGTTCATGTCAAATCATTGAGACCATAAGTTGGTCTATCTTTTACAATAGGAAGTTGTCTTTTGGGCATGCTTTATTTAAGTCTGAATAATCAACGATTATCTGTAATTTTTCATTTCGCTACTTGACAAGCAAAGGTTTAGATACATATTCAGGGTAAAACATGTCATCAATAAAGCCATTTGTCTTTAGCTTATCCACCTCTTCTTCAAGTGTAGCACATCGCTCTGGACCGAGGTTATGTCTTTCACAGGAGGGCATTTTAGGTCCGCATTCAATGCATGACAAGCTACCTCTGGCAATATTCCATATATTGGAATGTGTCTAGGAAAATAAATCGAGGTTTGCACAATGAAACGCTAGGAATCCAACCTTGAGGAACTTAGTAGGGTAATCCACATCGATCAGGATGTTGACCGTTAGCTTCGTTGGCACCACCCTCACATTATAATGCTCTTTTCGAGAGTTGCCAACAAGCAATCGATATTTCACGATCAAAGGTGTAGTACTGCTTGTAGTAGTGGTCCTTATATCTCGTATTACCGATCGAAAGATGGTCGAAAAGAAAAAATCTCTATTTGATGGAGCTTCTTCCTATACCTAAAGCAAAATACTTAATAGCACGACGATACATTTACACAAAACTTCTACCCCGAGCACAGTAATAGAGCCATAGACAGTCCAATGAAATTCAGTCCACGAAATAATTTGATCCGTGGATAGAATCATTATGGTAAAGGTCGTAATGCCAGAGGAATCATTACCGCAAGACATAGAGGGGGAGGTCATAAGCGTCTATACCGTAAAATCGATTTTTGACGGAATGAAAAAGACATATCTGGTAGAATCGTAACCATAGAATATGACCCAAATCGAAATGCATACATTTGTCTCATACATTATGGGGATGGCGAGATATATTTTACACCCCAGAGGTGCTATAATTGGAGATGCCATTATTTCTGGTACAGAAGTGTTAGTCCTTGAGATGATGGTTTTGATGACAAAAACCTTAGGAATTGTTATAAAATATAGATACTAACATTATAGTTTAGATATATATGTATATGTAGGATTTAACCATGCAGGTACCAAGAATGAAGACTGTACAGTATAGAGATTCAAGACTGAAGATATCAAGATTGAAGACTCCACTATAAGAAAATGTTCTATTAATAGCAAGTGAGGATTGCACGAGAGTTTGACTTGCTATAGTTATGTATGTTAGCCATCATTCAAGGTAAAACATAGCTTGAGTTCATGCCATCTTTAACCTAAACGAAAATTTGGCGGTGAAATTTTATTTTTCGCTCCTTCTTATTCCTAAGCTGCCGAACATTCCTTTTCCCATCGTTCCAGATTCCAAAATAGCCTTTACGAATCTCCTCTCTGGCCACACAAATCATATTCAATCGCAAATCTCAATGAAGTCGATTCCTGCATGAAGTCGATTCTGTGACATTCATCTACAAACATTCAAAGCTCGCCGCGACATTCATCTACGAAGTCGATTCCTCCATGAAGCTAAAACGCGAATCTCAGTGAAGCTAAAGCGCGATTCCTCAAGGCATCTTAAGCATGATTCTACAGCTCGACTGAAGCATGATTTCAACTCACAAACTTGACATTAGCTATACTTTTCAATTTTTGTTTTTTTAATTGTGCATTTAATGCTTGAATTAAAATTTTCTGAATGGTTTTTGAAATCTTTGGTGAAGAAAGTATTATATATAGGTGATGTACACGAAAATGAGTTAGAAAGTTTGTTGTTTATTATTTATAGGTTTCGATTTTGAATTGGCTTGTGATTATTTTCCTTGTTTGCAAATTAAATAATGCTATTCCGTTGATTACAAACTAGTTTTCTGTTGAAGCAAATTAGTTTTTCACTGGGGCCTACAAATTAGTTTTTTTAAGCTAAAGTAAACAAGATGTAAAGTAATTTGATTTGCAATATTTGATTGAACAGAAATGAATTTGGAGAGTATAATTGATCTTGTTTCATTGATTCAACATATATATGTACATAGCTATTTATAGAACAAAATGTAATGGTCCATTTGCTAATTGGGACGGATCAATACAAAAGATGATTTCTGCTTTTGGTTGAAACAGTTTGAATTTGAGATAAATTCATTTGCTCAGCTGTACACATATTCATTTGTCTTTAATAGAAGCAAATGCTTGAAATTGGTACTCTAACAATAACATCTTAGGTTTTAAAAAATAAGGTGATAATAAAGCTTAAATAAATGGAGTATGGATAATTTAAAATGCATTGGTATATTTTATAATATTCGATTGCCGTTTATTTACATTGAAAATCTAAATTTCATAATGTATTTTGACGATGCTTTTATAACCAATAGGTTGAAACCCATGCTCTGCACATGGGTACGTGATTGACATGCAACATGTTAGGCATAATTCGAGAAGCACCTTATGTCTTGCGTTCCACTATTGAGTTTTTAGGTGTTAGGTTGTAAGGATTGGGATGACTGATACTCCAGCATCTGTAATGCATTGTTCATTCAGATTTTAGAAGTGATGGGACTAGTAGCAGGTGGCAATTTACTTGTCCTAGTCTTGCAGATGCCATGAGGCATGAAATGCAATTCAGTTTGCAAAACAACCGATTTGTAATTAGTTGCAAATTGTGACTCAGTTTGCAAGTTGAAATTCATATACAATGATTTGTTTCTCAGAGTAGAAAAATGCATCAGTTCCTAATGTTTCCATGTTTGTATCCATGTTCCAATTCCTTCTGTTTCCATGTTTGTATCCATGTTTCCTTGTGTCATGCTCCAGTTCCATTTATGCAAACATGAATGAATGGTTAAGGCATGATCGAACGGTTCCATTGTAAAACTACGTGTGTTCAGCTAGGTGTTTTCATATGCGAGTTCATATAATTGCACTCACCCATGCATAAGTTATATTTGGTGCCTCTTGACTAATATGATGCCAAAGTGTCTCTCTTTCTATAGCACTATTACTACTGTAAACTACAGCACATATCATCATGAAACCACTTGATTTGTAGCTGTCATAGTGATATGCGGGGTCGAAGAAGATAGAACAGACAAATTCCATACAGTATTATCCCATATGACCAAAATCCTTCCTAAGCATTGAGCAGAGTTACTAGTAATAAGGTTCCAATTATTTGACGATTTATTACTAAATAAATGAAGATCAAAGGGATTCCATTTATGTTCTACTGAACCAACAATTGTTGGTTTAAACTCTGTTAGGAGTTTGAACACATCATCCACACTACGTGATGTGTTTATACCACTAGCATTCCATGTGAGGAGACTCATTTAATGGTTGAATTGCTCCTTAGTATTCTTTTGGAAGGAGCAATTTGTGTAGTAGATTTTTTTCCTTTGTCAACATGTAGATAACTCGTGTTTTTTGTAAGTTTGGGTAAGGAAATTTAAATGATCAGTGAATTTGTTATTTGGTTGGAGCTGGTCCTCAGTATAAACATTCTTGATATCTGATTCTACTGTCTTGTTATCTTCAGGTCGTTCAAAGTTGCTCGGATTTCATCGTTCTCATGGTTATCGTCAGCGGATGAAGAGAATTCAGGTATCTCTTTCCTTCGTTTGGGGATCTATTTTGGCTCTGATGCATTTATGTGGATAGGTTACTTATGGCCAAAGGTGCTTCTGTGCATAATTTTGTTATGGCCAAAGGTGCTTCTATGCATAATTTTCATAAAGTTTATTTATTTGTTATTAACCATAACTTTTACTCAAATATTTATATCTATTAGCTCTTACTGTTTAATCTCTGTGCAAAATAATATCAAAGAAGAACATGATCTAGAAGAAAAATAAATTAGAGTGGTAAAGGCTGAAAGATAGCTCGATGAACAAGTGTCCAAGAAAAAACATCCATGTTTGGTCAACCTTAGTAAATTCTGATTGCTCTCAGATTGTTTTCCTCATTTTTATGATATAACATTCTGATTGCTCTCAGATTGCACAATTACATAACTCCTTTATAGATTTGCACCCTAATTATTCCCTATACTTTACTATATAGGTACACAAACCATTCCTTTGCTATATGAAGATTGCTAGCTAAAGTTGCTAATAAAAGGTACGTTTTTATGCATTTGAATACGTATGTTATTATGAAGTATATTTTGTTATATATGATATACGTCCGATCTTATTTTGATCATGTAAATGTATATTGAATTGAAGTATATAGGAAAGCAATAATCACGCAAAGGATGTGTTGTCGAAAATTCATGAAACCCGATAAGTTTATAAAAGTCAACAAAGTTTATAAGAATTAAATAAGTTAACTAAGTTTTATAAAAAATAAATAATTTTCTAAAAATTAACTAAGTTTTATAAAGTTAAATTAATATCTAAATATTAATAAAATTTTATAAATTTTAAATACATTTATGAAATCTAAGTATAAAAATTTAACTAAGACAACTAGGTTATATAAAAAATAATTAAAATTAAAATAATAATTAATATCTCATTGAAGACTTCTAATTAAAGCACCAAAAGGAAAAAGGGGTGTATTTCTAAAGATAGCAGAGTTACAAATGCAGATAGTTACAAATGCAGATAGTTAAAAATCCAAAAAGTTTTAAAGAGAGCAGTAGTTACAGATTTAGAAAGAATTTATTAAATGGGCATGTCATTTAACACTATACCCTTATACTACATTTCTATTTGAATTATTCCAACTATAACTTCTATAATTGCACATGTTGCTAACCTATGCTTTTATACCATGCAATATTTTGTGCTTTGCCTGTTTTAAACCAGATATGCCTATTTTACTCACATCCTACATATAATGGTATCAAGGTTTGCAATCGTTCATTCAATTATATATATACATATATATTCTTTTTTCAATTATATATATACATATATATTCTTTTTTCAATTATATATATATACACACACATATATTCTTTGTTCAATATAAATGTAAATGTTATGCGCATGTGTAACAACATCACAGGTTGTAGGACAAATGTATCTAGGAATCCAAATTTGCAGAAACTAAGAAATGGCTTTTAAAGTACAAATTTAACTAAGATTGTTGCATTTATTGTTTATTCCAAATGTTGAATTCAAAAGGTGAAAATGAAAAAAAAGTTTTTATTAGCTTTTAAAGTACATATAGTTATAAAGTACGTGTCCTTTTCTAGAACTGGCAAATAAAACTACAATGGCTCATCCACTGAATGATATAGGCATGAATTCTAAATGCTATATGTTAGACCAATTTTATACAAATATAAATTATTACATGCATGCATACATACATACATATACATACATATACACATACATATATATAATAAATAAGTATACGAATTAATATAAATTATATATATGACGAATATTATATATTCATGTAGATATGTATGTGTGTTTGTGAAAATCATAAGGCATGCTAGTCTACCAATAATGTATTGTGCTCTCGAAACTCAATAAAAAACACGATTTAATTTTTTAACAGCTAAGTTATATAGTTAATAATAAATAGGCGAAACACCATTTTATCTCCATTAATGCTCCTATGGAGATTCTTGCGCAATTTCTTTATTTATTAAAAACACGAAAATGTTACCAAATCTTAATAGCTTCGTAGGTATAATAAATAATCTATGAAAGGAAATATATTGGATTCCTATATGGAATAAATGGAAAACACAATTTATTCTTAATATACCCATTACTATCCAATTAAATTGAAGTGCAACTGAAACTTTTTTAATACTTTAACAAGCATGTTGGTCATGTATTTAGATTTACATAAATCATGGATAAGTTACAATAGTTGATCATATATATTGGGTATGCTCATGTAAATGCCAATTAGTTGAGAAATTGCAAATCAATGTCTGCATGTATACCTAGCTAATTACTTACTTACTGCTAATTAATTTACAACCAATTAATTTACAGCCAATATGGTGAAATAAAGTGACTAATTACTTAAGGTAGCGATTCCTTTACAATTAGCATGTATTATATGCTGGATGAAATTAATAATAATCCCAAACTGATATGTCAACCTTCCTATAACATATGTGTTTTAGTCTTAGCAAACTGTAGTTCTTTTTTGTAGTCGTATACTTCATTATTTTATTATAACTTTAGTGAAACATTATGTTTTTGGTTTATTACTTATCTTGAATGTGGTATGAATGAATATCCAGTAATTTAAATGTTCAAAACGATTCTTGGCACTCTCACATATTGAGATAAATCGACCATTGAAATTAGGAAGTGTATAAATTGGAAATATACATATTCATGTCAGAAATGATGCGAATTTATAAATCCAACAACATCCAGTATCTCAAGCGTAATTCCCTATAAAGAAAAAGAAGAAGACAATTTATATACAACTTTAGGAAGAGGTTTATGTCACATGACAAAGAAGAAGCCTCAATAGCTACCTGCCAGAAGACTCACATGAACTTTAGGAAGAGCTTTATGTCATGCTAATTTTTTTTTAATTTGGATAAAAGACAATGTTGGATTCATAGTTAATGAACATACATAATATCCATGAGCGGTTATTGCAGTTGTAGGCCATGAGGTTGTAAAGTACATGTACCAAAAAGCTTTCCATGCAGGTTGCAGTTTATTTGAGAGCAAATGTTATTTTAATACAGTTCTAATCATATTAAGTGCAACTCTGGTTGTCGATGCAGGTCTTAAATGGAGCCTGACAGTGTCCATGGTTTGATAGATCACATGTAGCACATATTCAATGTCGTCCTTAACTTCTGTTTCTAATCCTTTAATGTTCAGCGTGCATCACAGGTACAATTATATATAACAATGTGTCTTAACTGCATCATCATGCAATTGCAGCTTAGTAACATATGAAATATACAGAAAGTGCTCCTCTTACCGTTGTCCAGTTACTTTGGGTCAACTAAATCAGTAAGGAAATGTGTATTCATATCCTCTCTTTTATCCTGCATTTGGCAGTTTTTGATCAGAATCAACGCCTGCAGTCCATAATAGTCGACAGAATAGTTGGAGCAAAGAAAGCATTTGCAGGGACAAGAAGGTTACCTCAATACAATTCCACATGTTTAACAACATGGATCATGATTAAAAACTAATGCTAATTCAGCTAAATTCCATTAAATCAACATATACATTATGCACTAGGGAAGACAATGGCAGAAAAGCAGCATGGAAGGCAGCTCATGAAAGAGATATAATGCTAGTCACATTGTGCCCTGGTCTTGTTACAGGTCCAGGATTTATCCACAGAACTCCACTACATCCATCGCATATCTCAAAGGTTACCTAACTAGTCACTAATACTTAATTAATGATTTGAATCACATATATAAGTTGTCAAGGTGAGCATGTTCGATGGTCAGAGCATGTATCAACTAGTTGTACTTGGGATTCTCATGTTCGATGGCAAACGCCTTCTCAAGATTAGCGGCCCAAACTCCGATGTTTCATCGATACTCTCATATTCAACACTTTTGTTTTTTGCCAGGTATATATTATACTATGTATATATAGTAAGTGGTGTAATAATGGTGTAACTAAGGTTTGTTGTTTGGTTATGTAGGTATTCAATCAAATAAACAGCAGAGAGATGGAGAAAATAAACGGGTTTAGAGGAATATTTGGAAGCGGGACATTTACTGGGGTATTGATATCAACAGTGGTGTTTCAAGTAATATATAGTGTCATGTGTATCTTTAGTATTTGAATACTTCTATGTGTCGTTTTGGTAAGATTGCTTACGTATAATATTTGTTTTGTTTATTTGCATTTGTACTCTTCATACGTAGTTATGAAATATAATGAACACATGTTGTTTTGGTGTAATTTTATTTGTTTACATATAACGTATTGGTAATCAAATGTGATCTTAGTGATATTTAATTTCTTCATACATATATGCATTGAAACATCAAAAAGAAGCATAAAAAAGCTTAAGCAATAAGATGGCAGTAATAAAAAATGCTATAAAAGGTAAAAATAGTGTTTGTAAAATGCTATAATAGGTCACAGACTATTAAAAGAACTCATTTATAGCGTTTTTGTGTTGCTATCATAGGTCACAGACTTATAACAACATGTTGATATACAACGTTCATAAAAACGCTATAAAAGCTTTTAACAGCGTTTTCCAAACGCTGTTAAAAGAACTCATTTATAGCGTTTTTGTGTTGCTATCATAGGTCACAGACTTATAACAACATGTTGATATACAGCGTTCATAAAAACGCTATAAAATCTTTTAACAGCGTTTTTTAAACGCTATTAAAAGTCCAAATTGTTGTAGTGCTCATGAATATCAAGATTATCAATAGTTCAAGATTTCAATATAAGTAATTTAGTTAGGAATTTTGTTAAAACTCCTAGAAAAGCACTGGCATCTTAAAATCCAATTAATTAGTGGAATGGAATCCACTTCGATTCCGTTAAAGGGGTGGAACCATAAGTAGGATGGAACCTACGAAAAATTAAGTGGAACATTGTTTTGTATCCACTAACTTTTATTCAAATTTTTTACAAAATTATATCTTGTTTTCAAAATGATTTCAAAATCTTCCTTTTAAAAGTATCAAAAACATCTATCGTGGTTTTAAAATACTTTTAGCCTCAAAATAATCTTTATTTTCAATATCAAATTATCCATGGTTTTAAACTATCTTTTAATTATAATATATTTAACTTTTAATATTTATACTTAGATTTAAATATAAAATTATAGTAAAATTATATATATTATTCTTTATACTTATTTATGTATTTTAACTATACTTAAGTATATTTATAAAGTTTAAAATAGTTTTAATACAAGATGGAAGTTATTTTCAAAGAAAAACAAATCATCAAAAATACCATAGGCTTGTCGACAACCCCTAGGGACCCCTATCGACAAGGTGGCAGTTTGTTTCAAAATTTGAATTTCAAAAGAAGTATCTATTCGTCATATCCTTTCACGAATGGACACGGCCGTTGTTCTTCTATAAATAGGGCAGTTTTAAACGAATTTGTATTCATATTTCTCTGATTTCACTCATCTTCTTCCACATTTCTATATACACATTTTTACCATTGCACTACCGAAATCACCATTGAATCTAACTAGATCATTTCTGGTTCGATTCTCTATCACTATCTCAACAAGATCACAGTGCTATTCAGAGTTATAGACTTCTTTGTAATTATTTAAGCGAGAAAAGGTGTGATTGTAGCCTGTGAAATCAATCAAGCAAGAAAAGGTGTGATTGTAGCCTAGGAAATCAATTGGGTGTACTTATTGCCCATAAAATCAAGTATCACTACCTAGAGGATTGTGAATCTGGAGTGGTGTAACGATCCTGAATTTTAATTTAATTTAAATTGATAATTAAATGAAATTTTGAATAAAAATTTGTAAAATTAATTATAAATAGTGATGTGAGTTTCCCCGAGTTCAAATATATTCTATATAAATCATTTAAATTTTTAAATATTATGTATATATATATATGTGAATATATATATATATATGTATATTTGGGTATATATGAGTCAATTTGAAATTTTAAAATATATGTGTATATATAGAGAGATGTAAAACAATAATTTTAAGTTATGAATAAAAATAAGAAACAAATGCACTTACCAAGTTAAAATAAATGTTTAAAAATTTAACATAGAAACATATTTATTAAAGTATAAGATAAGGAAAGTAAGTATCCATAGTAAACTAAAAATAAAATAAATACAAGTATGCAAGACAAGAAAATATAAAAACAAAAGTAAAGTAATACAAAATTTCTACAACCATATCCTTTTGCAAAACAAAATGAAGTTGCAGCCACAAAACAAATATGCAAGTAAACAAAATAATTGAAACAAAACAAAGTACAAATATGCATGAACAAGTAAATATGCAGGCAAGTATATCAGTACAAGACAAATAAATGCCATACACCTCAACAATTAATGCAAGCCTCTTCACCCATGCTTATTATACAAAGGACATCACCTGTACAAGATATTATCACTATTACAAATAATAACATTACCCTGTAAACTTATTTCATATATCAACTTCATCTCATTTCGTTCCATTCAAACAAAGAAGGATTCTTCAGCTTGCAATGTCACATTCTGTTCTTTCTCCTCTGTTCTTCTTCTCATGACAAGTGAGTAAACTTTTGTTTTAACCTTTAGATTGTTAATATGACTTGATGTTGTGATAGATAATCAAAATAATGTGGTTTCCAAAGAAGTAAGTATGTGATTGCTTGGGAAAATTGATGCATGTCTGTATGGGTTTATATATACACACCTCTGTTCTCTGTTAAAACCTAAAACAGTGAATAAATAATGTTTTCTTTTTATCTAAGTATTGTTAAACTTGAGAATAACAATCATGTATTGGTGAATATATTGAGTGATAATGATCTGTCTTTTATCTTCTCTGTTCCCATAGGTTCTTTTGTATAACTGAGTTACAGTTTTAAAAGCAAACAGGAAAACTTCAATCTCATATCACTAAATCAATATTAGGCCTTAGTTTCAAAGGCTAATGAGTGTGTTTAAGTATCAGTTACTATATAAAAAAATATATATATATAATAGTTTTATCTACAACGAAATATACAGTGGGTATAAACTTGATGTCACTGATCAAAATTTAATTTTCCATAAGTTCGAATGAAACAAATTTGAGATTTACTTATATAGCCTGAATCGGCAGGAGATGATAGGATTTTTAAATCGAAAATGGTAATTTTTCATTGTGTGATTTATGAGGAATTTGTAGATGATCGGCAAGTGGGTTTTTGGCTAATTCCGGCGTCGTGGTGAACTGGGGTAGTCGAGGTTGGTCGAGGAGGTGGAGGAGCTTACCACGGTGGTAGAAAAAATAATTGGAGGTGGTCACGACCCCGGAGGTGACGGCGGCGATCAAATTTAGTTTTTAAACCTAGTTTTCTTAGCGTTCGAACTTGGCTCACCACGCCTCCCCTAGTGCATCGAGCTGTACGAAACTCAGGGGAGGGTTAGCGTAGGGGGTGTGCGAGGTAAGGCCGGAGTTGGGGATTTTCTGGCGGTTGGTTTCGCTTGGTCGAGGCGGTTTTAGATGAAGAGGGGTGTTCGAGTTTTGATCTGGAAGCTCGATCCCTCCCAGAATTTGATTGCGCCAATTTGAATTTTGAGATCGATTTTCGTGTCGATTTGTGACTTGTTAGGGGTGGCAAGGTTCGCCAGATCGCCGGAGCAGCGATGTGCATGCGCACGACCTGAATTGGTATCAGTGGAAGATAGGCTGGACTCGTGATGTTCTCGGGTGTTGCTCGAAAATGTTGAAGGTCTGCTTCGAGTAGACCTGGGTTCGTGTAGTGTTTTTCCCATTGTTATTTAACAGTAAAAAAAAAAAAAAGAAGAAGAAGAAGAAGGAGATGGGTTGCGTACAGGGAGTCTCGGGGAAGATGGGTAAATGACTCGAAGTAACACTCGAGTAAATCGAGTAGTTGACTCGAAGCAAAATTAGATGGCTCGGCTGATTCGCTAGTTACAGGTTGTAAAAGAAAACTGTCTGGTTTTAAAATCCAGACCTGAACAAGTTTTGAAATCCAGATTAAAAGATGAATTCAGATTTAACCTTTGCAATCTGGTTTTTTAAAAAATATAAGTTTGCAAAGAGATTTAAAATGTTCAAATAACCTGAATGTTTGAAGTATACTTTAAAGGTTTGGATTTAAAAATAAAGTGTAAATGTAAGGAAGGGATTTAAACAAAAAGTTTTAAATCAAGGTTTAATTCTGTAAACCAAATTTAGTTTGAATCTTGGTTTGTAAATTAAGGATTTATTAATCAAAGTTGAAAATAAATGCATGTTCAGTTTTGAAATTTAAAGTTAGTTAAGCATATAAGTGGATTTAAAAGAATTTGAATTTCAAAGTGAAGTTGGAATGAAGGAAAGGAATTTAAACAAAGTAAAACCAAAAGAAAAATCTGAATTTAAGACTGGAATTAAAGTCGAGATTTTGATAATTAAGTAAAGTTTTGGAAATCAAATATTTGAATATTAATTAGATATTAATTAATGATTAAAGTGGATTAAATCAAGTGATTAAGCAATAGTTAATTTAAGGATAATATGATAAACCAATTTGGTAATTTATGTGAGAATTATTAATTCATTAAAGGTTAATTGATTTAATGAAAGTGAATAAAGATTCATTATTAATTAATGAGTAATTACTTAGTTGTTGCAAATTAATTAAAAATATTTTATTAAGGATAAATTATTAACTAAGCGATAATTAATGATTAACTAAAAGATGGTTTATTAAATGTTTGTAATTAATTGATTATTAATTGACCTTAACTAGAAAATTTATTCATAAGAATTAATCTGATTTAAATTAATCAGATAATTAAATTGACCCTATTTATGGATGTTTGGATATATTGGATGTTGAATTGTTTGATATCCCTAATATGTGATGCTTTCTGTTATATTCTGATTTGTGTTGTGATCTGTGATATAATTTATTATCTGTGATATATATATCTGTGAATCTGTGTATGAAAGGTAAACGTTATAATTTATATCGCTTATCGAATATATTGTTGTATTTGATCTGTGATGATTGAATGATGTTGCACTACTGTGTGAAACCCCTGGACCACACCATACACACACAATTATGGATTTCACGAGGAAATCAGTTAAGTCACAGATTTTTGAAATAGTTTTTAATTTGAACTTTAAATTCAAATGTTTTGGAAATGGAATCGGGATAAATGTGAAAAGCTTTTGGAATGGAATTTCAAAATGGAATTTCAAAATAGAATTTATTATTTTTAAATTACTTGATTAAGTTTTGGAATTTAAATAAGTTGGTTTAAATTTAAATTCAATACTTGAAATTGAATTCTGTAATTTGAAATTAGGGATTAATGATATTATACTAGTCATTATGAGTTAAACCATTTTTAAAGTATTATTTTTGGGAATTTGAATTTAACCTAACGATTTCAACTCCTATAAATGAATCAGATAAACTTTATTAAATAAATTTGGAAAGGTTTTAAAAATTTTAAAAGTTCAATTTAAAATATGTTTAAATTTAATTGATTTCTAAATATTATATTTTATTTAAATTAAGTTTAATGATTTAGAATTTGATAATCAATTGTACTAAAGATTATTATTAGTTATTTTGAATTTGATTTAATTAAACATAATTAAATTTGTAAAGACAATTGAGATAATTGAATCATTTTTAATTATCAAGTTTTATTTGTTCATAAATGATTTAATTAAGATAATCACTTTGGATTAATCTAATATAATACTTAGGGAAGTAATTAAGTGATTAATTACTAAAGGTAATTAAGTAAAGGATAAATACTTTATTAAAAGTAATTAAGTAATGTGATTAAGAGTTAATCATTTGAGTTATTAATTGAAGAATTAATTAATAATTAGTTAAAGGTTTAAATTTTTTGATTAATGATTAATGAATAAAAGAGTTAAGAATAATTAATTAAGTGATTAATTACATGTTAAAGTAATTAAGTATGGATAATTAATGATTAAAGATTTGTTAATCAAATGTTCGAAGGTTAATTAATTTAAAGAAAAATTAATTAATTAATTAATGAAGGTGATTAAGACTTAATCAATTGTAATAAATGATAATTAATCATTGATTAAAGATTACTAATGAAAGTAATTATGTGGTTGATAAATTTAAAACCACGCAAATTTATTCATCTTAACTGAAGATGTTTGATTGTTATTGAATGCTTTGTGATGGATTGATATATTTGATATATGATGTGATGCTATGTATTGCTTTGTGCTAAGCTGTTATATCTGTGATGTATATATTGTTATGCAAACCCTTGACCCATAAAACGACATTTGGATTTCGATGCGACAGGGAGTCGGATTCCATTTGGTTATCCGAAACCCACATCGAATTGTAATGATTGAATCTGTGCTGATTGATGATGTGCTCTTATTGTGTAAAACCCCTGGACCACACTTATACACACACAAATATGGATTGCACGTGGAAATGGGTTAAGTCACAGATTTTGAAATTGTTTTAAAAATTGAATTTTCAAATCCAAAATAGTTTTGAACTAGAATTGAAGCTTTTGAAAATGGTTATTTTTAAATAACTTGATTAAGTTTGAAAATTTAGATAATTGGATTTAAATTTGAATTCAATATTTGAAATTGAATTCTAAAATTTGGAAACCAAGGTTTTAAAAAGGATATTCAACTTATAAATGGGTTTATATGGGTTTTTAAACCATTTTAAAGGTGGTATTTTGGAATTTAAATTCAAGCCAAGATTTCAACTTGTATAAATTGGATTTTTCTAAAACGAAAACTATTTGTTTTCAAATAATAAAGCTTTCACATAAGAAATGAACTTTCAATTTGTGTTAAAGGGCTTCAGGTCTAAAAAAATGAAAATAGTATTCCAAGTTTTAGATAAATTTTTGGAAACGGGTTTGAAAGCTATAAATCTTTAATTTTAAAGATTATAAATTGGGTTAATCCAAATTGAATGGGAATTGTTTTTGAAATCTATGGATAGATCTATGTGAAATTGGGTGAAACTTTGTGAAATAAATCCTTTTGGTTTAAAGATTAAAAATGGTAATTTGTTTAACCATTTGAAAGAAAGGTTTGGATTTTATAAGTTGTGACTTAACTGAAAATCCCATATCCATATGTTTTAAAATATGGCGCTTACTATTCGGTTTAGCCGGGAGAGGACCTTGTGTCATATAACCCATTCCGAATAGTGATACGACGTTATGGATAGCAATTGAAGACCGGTGGTGAAGACCGGGTATTTGTGAGAACGATAGGATAACCTATCGATTGTCTCTGCACCGAGTAGCTACGGTATAGAGATTCCCTTAGTGATGGGAAGTCCGATCGGGATTGTGGATACCCGGATTTGCAAGGGCTTCTTCGGAAGTGCCTTCGGTTCTGTTCGAACCCGGAACAGACTTGTATGGTTGTATGTCCGACATTACACTTTGAGATGTTATCTGATCTCTATCAAATACATTTCTGCTTGGTGGCGGAGAATTTATTCTCTTAGCTTAACACCCTTCTCTGAGACGTACGAGCTCAGAGGTTATGTAGTTGATATTTATCAGTGATATTCCCAATTTGGTAATGTGGCATGCTGAGTGCTGCTGTGTGATGATCATTGGTTGATCATTTGTGATATGATCATTTGTTTGATCATTTATCTTTGTGATCATTGCTTTGGCCATCTGTTGACCCAAAGCATGGCTTTGTTGCACAAAGCGTAGCTTTGTGGACGAGACTGCATCAGGACCTCACTCCCCGGAAATGGTCGAAACAGGAAAGATGCGGCAAGGTTATGAGGGTCGCGCCCTTTAGGGTATGTCATTTCCTTCTGGAAAAGGGTGGTATCATGGTATGGAGCCCAGATACTTACTCATGTTGATACACTAAACCTATTACTGTGTGGTGTTGTTGTGCGCGCACTCGGATAAAGGTCCCAAAGGACCGGGGGATGACATATTCGTGTAGTAGTTACCTAGTTACAGAGGTAACCCGGCCTTGTGTTGGCAGAGATCTAACCGTAACGTTAGTTCTCGGGACGTCCCGCCAGAGGCGTACCCATGTGGCAATAGGAAGTTCCTTAGCCTGACCATTTGTTGGAAATCCATTCATCCAATACGTGCCTTGTACGGTTTTAGTTGTAGAACCTGCCATTTAACATGGCAGCTATAGTAGGCATAGCATCATGGTACCTATGCTGGCTAGGATTTATATTATACTTTCGAAAGATTTCCCACTATGCACTAGTAATAATATCAAAGAATTTTTCTCGTAGTAAGCATGTTTGACTATCATAAGGAGAAATCTCCCCCATGTGTGCGTTTGCATTGTGTGTGTGCCGGGAGGCCTTATGGTAGTTTCATTTTTCAAAAAGCATTGCGGATTTCAAATTTAAATTCTTCTATCTGTTTTAAAAGACCAACTGTTTTTGTTTGCTCACACCAGTCCCATGACTGACCTGGAGTTTATTGTTCCTTTCCTAAACTCTGGGTGCCCACTATTTCCCACACGGGCAGTCTAGAGTTGGGGTTTTCAGATAATCAATGGTAGGTGTAGATTCGATAGCTTTCAAGCCTTAGGATTTGGCAATCGCAATTGGATCGAGTTGCTTCTCTTCATCTTGATTTGAGAGTTCGAGCTATTCTGGATTGGTGCCTTGGAGATGGAGATTACCGATACTGGAGTTCTTCCCTGAAGACTATTTTGGAGATGTGTTCCGCTGCTAGTGTTATCTTTTATTTCCGCTGCTATTCTTTGTATCTCTGATAATGGTGTTATCTATTGTACCATTCTGTTGTACCATTCATGTTGTATCAGTTATTGTATCAAATGTTGTATATTGATATATGCTATTCTTTTCTTCCGCTGTGTTATTTACTTAATGTGTTATAAGCTCCGGCGAACCAGGTTCGACGTTTGGATCTGCGGCATTTGAATACGAGTGTCGTATTCGGTGCCGATTTTCGAAGGTCGAGTCAGGGTCGTTATAAGTGGTATTCCAAAATGAAAACTGTTGTTTTCAAATGATAAACACTTTTAGATAAGAACTGAGATTTCAGTTAATTAGGGGAATTTCAAGATTGAATAGAGAAATGATTTTCCAAGTTATGAATGAATTCTTTTTGAAAGCTATGAATTAAATCTGGTTATTTTTAACAGATTTAAATTGATGATTTGTTTAAATCAAATTGAAATGAAATTGTTTTGAAGGCTATAAGTTAAATCTTTGATTTAAAGATTTAACGAGTTAAATCAAATTGAAATGAAAATTGATTTGGAAAATATGTGAATGAATCTTTTGTTTAAAAGATTTAAATGTGAAAATTGTTTAAACTGTTAAAGGTTGTGAAAATGAATCTTTTTGTTTAAAGATTGAAAATGGTAATTTGTTAAACCATTTGAAAGAAAGTTTGAATTATTAAGTTGTGACTTAATTGAAATCCCATATCCATATGTTTTGAAAATATTTTCGCTCACTATTCGGTTTAACCGGGAAAGGACCTTTGTGTCGTATAACCCATTCTGAATATGTGATACGTCGTTATGGATAGCATTTGAAGACCGGTGATGAAGACCGGGTATTTGTGAAAGCGATAGGATGACCTATCGATTGTTTCTGCACCGAGTCGCGCCGGTATAGAAACTCCCTAAGTGATGGGAAAATCCGATCGGGATTGTGAATATCCGGGTTGCAAGGACTTCTTTGTAAGTGCCTTCGGTTTTGTTCGATCCCGGAACAGACTTGTATGGATTGTATGTCTGACATTACAAGTTGAGATGTAAAGCCGATTTCTTTCAAATATATTTCTGTGGTGGCGGAGAATTTATTCTTTTAGCTTAACACCCTTCTCTGAGACGTACGAGCTCAGAGGTTATATAGTTGAAGTTATCAGCGATATATTCCCAATTTGGTAATGTGACATGCTGAGTGTTGCTGTAAATGATCATTGTGTTGATTATTTGTGATAGGATCGTTTATTTGATCGTCTATCTTAGTGATCATTGTGTTGATCATTTGTTGACCCAAAGCATGGCTTTTGTATAAAGTATGTTTTTGTGGACGTGACTTCGTCGAGCCTCACACCCCGGAAATGGTCAAAACAGGAAAGATGCAGCAAGGTTATGAGGGGTAGCACCCTTTAGGGTATGTACATTTCCTTCTGGATAGAGGTGGTATCATGGTATGGAGCCCAGATATTTAACCTATGTGGTTACTACGAATTTATTACTTTGTGGTTGTTGGTTTTCGGGATCCCGTGAGAAAGGTCGTTTACGATCGGGGAATGGCGTGCTCGTGTCAGTAGTTACCCAGTTAGGGGTAACCCGGCCTTGTGTTGGCAGAGTTCCGGTTTGGTTCTCGGGGATGTCTTTCCAGAGGCATTCTCATGTGGCAATGGGAAGTTCCTTGGCCTGACCATTTGTTGGAAATCCAAAGAAACAATACGAGACTTGTACAGTATTATTTGTATAACCTGCCATGGAATGTGGCGGTAACCTGCTATTGAACATGGTTAGCTATAGTAGGCATACGATAATGGTCGTATGTTGGCTAAGATTTATATTCTACTTCCGAAATGAATTTTCTCTACACTATGCACTAGTAATAATATCAAATGTCTTTTTAATGCGTATCAAGCATCTTTGACTATCTTAAGGAGAAATCTCCTCTGATTCTGCGTTTGCATTGTGTGTGTGTGCGGGAGGCCTTATGGTAGTCTCCTTTTTCAAAAGCATTGCGAATTGACTTTAAAATCTTTTGTTGATTGTTTAAAGATAAACTGTTTTTGTTGCTCACACCAGTCCCACGACTGATCCGGAGTTTATCGTTTCTTTCCTAAACTCTGGGTGCTCATTATTTTCTACACGAGCAGTCTAGAGTTGGGTTTTACAGATAGTTAGATATAGTGGATTATCTGGAGTTAGTTCAGTCTTTGGACCACACCAGTCTTGTTAAGCTTGGTGCAATGTTTATGGGGAGTTCGAGCTATTGCTGGATTAGTTCTTAGAAATGGAGTTGCAGTTATTTCTGGAGTTCTTCCTTGAAGACTATTTTAGAGTTATATTGTTCCGTATGTTAAATGTTATCTATTTTCTTTCCACTGCTATTTTATTGTATCATATCTCTGATGTATATTGATATCTATTGGATCATCTGTTGTATCAGATATTGTATCAAAGCTGTATATCAATGTATTATTCTTTTATTCCGCTGTGTTGTTTACTTAATGATTGTTATAAGCTCCGACGAATCGGATTTGAACGGTCGAATCTATGGCATTCGAATACGATTTGAAGTATGGATGTCGATTTTCGAGCGGGCAAAATCCGACTCGTTACATTTGGTATCAGAGCTAAGGGTTGAACTTTAGCTCAGGAGTGTAACACGTTAAGTAGCTCATTAGAGATAGGATGAAGTAAATCCTAGAATGAGGAATCCTTAAGATATCCGTTTGAATGCCTCAGTAAATTCTCTTACTATCCACTGATAGTAAGTATGAGTGCAAGAAGAGAACGAGATAGAGGACAGGGAATACGACTATAATTGGTCAATACTCTGCAACAGTTGAAATAACTTTCTTCTCAATCTCTTTTGATTCGTTTCTAAATTCTTTTGATTTCTTCGTACCAGCTACAAGAAGAAGTTTTGGTGCGGTGATGCCCTACGAA
The DNA here is from genome assembly GCA_030765085.1 of Allium cepa. Taxonomy (NCBI): domain Eukaryota; kingdom Viridiplantae; phylum Streptophyta; class Magnoliopsida; order Asparagales; family Amaryllidaceae; genus Allium; species Allium cepa. The sequence continues at coordinate 848,024,107 of CM060943.1, forward strand.
TCGTTGTAGGAAATTTTTATTTCGTATCTTCATCGATTTCTTATCAGTTTTTCGTTTTAAACTTTAATGAATTTGAAATTTAGAATTAAAAATTTGAATAAATTAGAAATTGGAAATTTTGAATGAATTGAAAATTTTAAATTGAGTTAAATTGATTAATAGAATATGAAGGATAATTTGAATTGAATCAATAAAACGATTTCGTTTAAAACCGAATTTTGAAATTCTATTATAATTTCTTGTATCTATTATTGATATTCTGATTTGATGAGCCAAATCCAGAATCGATATCCAGTTTGATCTGAGATATTTCTTCTATCTTTCGTCTATCTCTGTATTGTTTTCGTGCCTGCGAATTTCGAGGACGAAATTCTTTTAAGGGGGGAAGTCTGTAACGATCCTGAATTTTAATTTAATTTAAATTGATAATTAAATGAAATTTTGAATAAAAATTTGTAAAATTAATTATAAATAGTGATGTGAGTTTCCCCGAGTTCAAATATATTCTATATAAATCATTTAAATTTTTAAATATTATGTATATATATATATATGTGAATATATATATATATATATGTATATTTGGGTATATATGAGTCAATTTGAAATTTTAAAATATATGTGTATATATAGAGAGATGTAAAATAATAATTTTAAGTTATGAATAAAAATAAGAAACAAATGCACTTACCAAGTTAAAATAAATGTTTAAAAATTTAACATAGAAACATATTTATTAAAGTATAAGATAAGGAAAGTAAGTATCCATAGTAAACTAAAAATAAAATAAATACAAGTATGCAAGACAAGAAAATATAAAAACAAAAGTAAAGTAATACAAAATTTCTACAACCATATCCTTTTGCAAAACAAAATGAAGTTGCAGCCACAAAACAAATATGCAAGTAAACAAAATAATTGAAACAAAACAAAGTACAAATATGCATGAACAAGTAAATATGCAGGCAAGTATATCAGTACAAGACAAATAAATGCCATACACCTCAACAATTAATGCAAGCCTCTTCACCCATGCTTATTATACAAAGGACATCACCTGTACAAGATATTATCACTATTACAAATAATAACATTACCCTGTAAACTTATTTCATATATCAACTTCATCTCATTTCGTTCCATTCAAACAAAGAAGGATTCTTCAGCTTGCAATGTCACATTCTGTTCTTTCTCCTCTGTTCTTCTTCTCATGACAAGTGAGTAAACTTTTGTTTTAACCTTTAGATTGTTAATATGACTTGATGTTGTGATAGATAATCAAAATAATGTGGTTTCCAAAGAAGTAAGTATGTGATTGCTTGGGAAAATTGATGCATGTCTGTATGGGTTTATATATACACACCTCTGTTCTCTGTTAAAACCTAAAACAGTGAATAAATAATGTTTTCTTTTTATCTAAGTATTGTTAAACTTGAGAATAACAATCATGTATTGGTGAATATATTGAGTGATAATGATCTGTCTTTTATCTTCTCTGTTCCCATAGGTTCTTTTGTATAACTGAGTTACAGTTTTAAAAGCAAACAGGAAAACTTCAATCTCATATCACTAAATCAATATTAGGCCTTAGTTTCAAAGGCTAATGAGTGTGTTTAAGTATCAGTTACTATATAAAAAAAAAATATAATAGTTTTATCTACAACAAAATATACAGTGGGTATAAACTTGATGTCACTGATCAAAATTTAATTTTCCATAAGTTCGAATGAAACAAATTTGAGATTTACTTATATAGCCTGAATCGCAGGAGATGATAGGATTTTTAAATCGAAAATGGTAATTTTTCATTGTGTGATTTATGAGGAATTTGTAGATGATCGGCAAGTGGGTTTTTGGCTAATTCCGGCGTCGTGGTGAACTGGGGTAGTCGAGGTTGGTCGAGGAGGTGGAGGAGCTTACCACGGTGGTAGAAAAAATAATTGGAGGTGGTCACGACCCCGGAGGTGACGGCGGCGATCAAATTTAGTTTTTAAACCTAGTTTTCTTGGCGTTCGAACTTGGCTCACCACGCCTCCCCTAGTGCATCGAGCTGTACGAAACTCAGGGGAGGGTTAGCGTAGGGGGTGTGCGAGGTAAGGCCGGAGTTGGGGATTTTCTGGCGGTTGGTTTCGCTTGGTCGAGGCGGTTTTAGATGAAGAGGGGTGTTCGAGTTTTGATCTGGAAGCTCGATTCCTCCCAGAATTTGATTGCGCCAATTTGAATTTTGAGATCGATTTTTGTGTCGATTTGTGACTTGTTAGGGGTGGCAAAGTTCGCCAGATCGCCGGAGCAGCGATGTGCATGTGCACGACCTGAATTGGTATCAGTGGAAGATAGGCTGGACTCGTGATGTTCTCGGGTGTTGCTCGAAAATGTTGAAGGTCTGCTTCGAGTAGACCTGGGTTCGTGTAGTGTTTTTCCCATTGTTATTTAACAGTAAAAAAAAAAAAGAAGAAGAAGGAGATGGGTTGCGTACAGGGAGTCTCGGGGAAGATGGGTAAATGACTCGAAGTAACACTCGAGTAAATCGAGTAGTTGACTCGAAGCAAAATTAGATGGCTCGGCTGATTCGCTAGTTACAGGTTGTAAAAGAAAACTGTCTGGTTTTAAAATCCAGACCTGAATAAGTTTTGAAATCCAGATTAAAAGATGAATTCAGATTTAACCTTTGCAATCTGGTTTTTAAAAAAATATAAGTTTGCAAAGAGATTTAAAATGTTCAATTAACCTGAATGTTTGAAGTATACTTTAAAGGTTTGGATTTAAAAATAAAGTGTAAATGTAAGGAAGGGATTTAAACAAAAAGTTTTAAATCAAGGTTTAATTCTGTAAACCAAATTTAGTTTGAATCTTGGTTTGTAAATTAAGGATTTATTAATCAAAGTTGAAAATAAATGCATGTTCAGTTTTGAAATTTAAAGTTAGTTAAGCATATAAGTGGATTTAAAAGAATTTGAATTTCAAAGTGAAGTTGGAATGAAGGAAAGGAATTTAAACAAAGTAAAACCAAAAGAAAAATCTGAATTTAAGACTGGAATTAAAGTCGAGATTTTGATAATTAAGTAAAGTTTTGGAAATCAAATATTTGAATATTAATTAGATATTAATTAATGATTAAAGTGGATTAAATCAAGTGATTAAGCAATAGTTAATTTAAGGATAATATGATAAACCAATTTGGTAATTTATGTGAGAATTATTAATTCATTAAAGGTTAATTGATTTAATGAAAGTGAATAAAGATTCATTATTAATTAATGAGTAATTACTTAGTTGTTGCAAATTAATTAAAAATATTTTATTGAGGATAAATTATTAACTAAGCGATAATTAATGATTAACTAAAAGATGGTTTATTAAATGTTTGTAATTAATTGATTATTAATTGACCTTAACTAGAAAATTTATTCATAAGAATTAATCTGATTTAAATTAATCAGATAATTAAATTGACCCTATTTATGGATGTTTGGATATATTGGATGTTGAATTGTTTGATATCCCTGATATGTGATGCTTTCTGTTATATTCTGATTTGTGTTGTGATCTGTGATATAATTTATTATCTGTGATATATATATCTGTGAATCTGTGTATGAAAGGTAAACGTTATAATTTATATCGCTTATCGAATATATTGTTGTATTTGATCTGTGATGATTGAATGATGTTGCACTACTGTGTGAAACCCCTGGACCACACCATACACACACAATTATGGATTTCACGAGGAAATCAGTTAAGTCACAGATTTTTGAAATAGTTTTTAATTTGAACTTTAAATTCAAATGTTTTGGAAATGGAATCGGGATAAATGTGAAAAGCTTTTGGAATGGAATTTCAAAATGGAATTTCAAAATAGAATTTATTATTTTTAAATTACTTGATTAAGTTTTGGAATTTAAATAAGTTGGTTTAAATTTAAATTCAATACTTGAAATTGAATTCTGTAATTTGAAATTAGGGATTAATGATATTATACTAGTCATTATGAGTTAAACCATTTTTAAAGTATTATTTTTGGGAATTTGAATTTAACCTAACGATTTCAACTCCTATAAATGAATCAGATTTCCAAAATGAAAACTGTTGTTTTCAAATGATAAACACTTTTAGATAAGAACTGAGATTTCAGTTAATTAGGGGAATTTCAAGATTGAATAGAGAAATGATTTTCCAAGTTATGAATGAATTCTTTTTGAAAGCTATGAATTAAATCTGGTTATTTTTAACAGATTTAAATTGATGATTTGTTTAAATCAAATTGAAATGAAATTGTTTTGAAGGCTATAAGTTAAATCTTTGATTTAAAGATTTAACGAGTTAAATCAAATTGAAATGAAAATTGATTTGGAAAATATGTGAATGAATCTTTTGTTTAAAAGATTTAAATGTGAAAATTGTTTAAACTGTTAAAGGTTGTGAAAATGAATCTTTTTGTTTAAAGATTGAAAATGGTAATTTGTTAAACCATTTGAAAGAAAGTTTGAATTATTAAGTTGTGACTTAATTGAAATCCCATATCCATATGTTTTGAAAATATTTTCTCTCACTATTCGGTTTAACCGGGAAAGGACCTTTGTGTCGTATAACCCATTCCGAATATGTGATACGTCGTTATGGATAGCATTTGAAGACCGGTGATGAAGACCGGGTATTTGTGAAAGCGATAGGATGACCTATCGATTGTTTCTGCACCGAGTCGCGCCGGTATAGAAACTCCCTAAGTGATGGGAAAATCCGATCGGGATTGTGAATATCCGGGTTGCAAGGACTTCTTTGTAAGTGCCTTCGGTTTTGTTCGATCCCGGAACAGACTTGTATGGATTGTATGTCTGACATTACAAGTTGAGATGTAAAGCCGATTTCTTTCAAATATATTTCTGTGGTGGCGGAGAATTTATTCTTTTAGCTTAACACCCTTCTCTGAGACGTACGAGCTCAGAGGTTATATAGTTGAAGTTATCAGCGATATATTCCCAATTTGGTAATGTGACATGCTGAGTGTTGCTGTAAATGATCATTGTGTTGATTATTTGTGATAGGATCGTTTATTTGATCGTCTATCTTAGTGATCATTGTGTTGATCATTTGTTGACCCAAAGCATGGCTTTTGTATAAAGTATGTTTTTGTGGACGTGACTTCGTCGAGCCTCACACCCCGGAAATGGTCAAAACAGGAAAGATGCAGCAAGGTTATGAGGGGTAGCACCCTTTAGGGTATGTACATTTCCTTCTGGATAGAGGTGGTATCATGGTATGGAGCCCAGATATTTAACCTATGTGGTTACTACGAATTTATTACTTTGTGGTTGTTGGTTTTCGGGATCCCGTGAGAAAGGTCGTTTACGATCGGGGAATGGCGTGCTCGTGTCAGTAGTTACCCAGTTAGGGGTAACCCGGCCTTGTGTTGGCAGAGTTCCGGTTTGGTTCTCGGGGATGTCTTTCCAGAGGCATTCTCATGTGGCAATGGGAAGTTCCTTGGCCTGACCATTTGTTGGAAATCCAAAGAAACAATACGAGACTTGTACAGTTTTAGTTGTATAACCTGCCATGGAATGTGGCGGTAACCTGCTATTGAACATGGTTAGCTATAGTAGGCATACGATAATGGTCGTATGTTGGCTAAGATTTATATTCTACTTCCGAAATGAATTTTCTCTACACTATGCACTAGTAATAATATCAAATGTCTTTTTAATGCGTATCAAGCATCTTTGACTATCATAAGGAGAAATCTCCTTCGATTCTGCGTTTGCATTGTGTGTGTGTGCGGGAGGCCTTATGGTAGTCTCATTTTTCAAAAGCATTGCGAATTGACTTTAAAATCTTTTGTTGATTGTTTAAAGATAAACTGTTTTTGTTGCTCACACCAGTCCCACGACTGATCCGGAGTTTATCGTTTCTTTCCTAAACTCTGGGTGCTCATTATTTTCTACACGAGCAGTCTAGAGTTGGGTTTTACAGATAGTTAGATATAGTGGATTATCTGGAGTTAGTTCAGTCTTTGGACCACACCAGTCTTGTTAAGCTTGGTGCAATGTTTATGGGGAGTTCGAGCTATTGCTGGATTAGTTCTTAGAAATGGAGTTGCAGTTATTTCTGGAGTTCTTCCTTGAAGACTATTTTAGAGTTATATTGTTCCGTATGTTAAATGTTATCTATTTTCTTTCCGCTGCTATTTTATTGTATCATATCTCTGATGTATATTGATATCTATTGGATCATCTGTTGTATCAGATATTGTATCAAAGCTGTATATCAATGTATTATTCTTTTATTCCGCTGTGTTGTTTACTTAATGATTGTTATAAGCTCCGGCGAATCGGATTTGAACGGTCGAATCTATGGCATTCGAATACGATTTGAAGTATGGATGTCGATTTTCGAGCGGGCAAAATCCGACTCGTTACAAGTGGTGTACCTAGTGGCCTTGAAATCGAGGGTGTAATTGTAAGAACTGATGTTGAAAGGAAATATGTACTTGCGTGCGGGACTGGATGTAGGGTAACTACGAACCAGTATAAAATCGTGTTCTTTTCTTTATTGCTTTTACTTTATATCTGCATCTGCGTTTGATTCTATGATCATATTTGTGTCTGAATATTGCATACATTTGTGTTCAAATTAATATAAACTCAAAAAGATTTAGTAATCCCTTAAAACATTATTCACCCCCCTCTAGTGTTAATTCTAGCCTTAAGATCCGTAATCTGCATTTCTCATATTTGGTATCAGAGTAAGGTTTTCAAAGTTTTCATAATCTGAATTTTGAAAAATTTGAAAATGGAAATTTTTTTGATAAAATTATTAACACTATTTTCATATGAATATGTCACAGAATCATCATGATATTGTTGTTTAAAACTATATTTAGTTATTTTGAAAAGTCACTTGATTCTTTAAAATGTTATGTTGTTTTGAAGAAGAAGAGTTATGTCTAATGACCGTTGGTTAAAAGATACCAGATAATCATTCATCAATCAAGAAGAACAAATGGATATATAATAGCAATCGACAATGAAATGGTGTGATAACCCAGATTTTGGGACATCTAATAATTGGATTTTAGATTCAAATTTAATTTGAATTTGAATTTAGTCTGGATATTGAATTTCAAAGGATAGATATATGTCTTAATTATAATTTGAATTTAAAAGAGTGTATGTATATATGATTTTTTAAAAATTATTTCCTTTTTAAAGATTATGTAGATTTTAAATTTATCAAGGGATTTTATACATTTTCTTTAAAAAATTATTTAGAGAAAAATTTAATTTGTATACGTATAAAAATTTATATAAAATCATATCAAAACATTTAAAACATATAAGTACATGTGTAAGCTAATTACACACACAAATTACAATTGCTAACATGGAATTATGTGATGTTACAAGTGGCAAACTAAAAATTTCTTTTAGAATCTAATTTTAAAGAAAAAATATAGCGAGAAACCTGGCCATAAGGTTCTCATTTCAAACATCTTCTTCCTCTAAAGTTTCTTTCATTTTCAAAAACTAAAATAAAATGAAAACAATCTATAACAAAACATAGTAAATTTGAAACTACTTAAATCTCCTACAAGCTCTCAAAACTGAAGCAATCATCAAAGCAGATTCAACTCAACCCATAAATCAGATAGATTCAAGGTCATCATAAATCAAGCAATTTGAATTCAAACATTAGACACCAGATCATACCTGTAGCTTGGTTCTCTGTTTCCAGAAAACAGGTGAGTAAACAATTCTTATTTAAAATTTTAAAATCTGTTTAGACAATGTCGTATGTAGTAAAACTTTAGATAAATTGTAAAAGTGCTTGTTTGATTGTTGTATATAATCTCATATGTATATATATTATGAAAATTTATGAGTGCATGTCAGTGTTTTAGCTCTGTTCTTCACTTCCAGATTGCAGATAAGGTTCGAAAAAATTTAATGCTCTTCATCTGTAATTTTTTTAGTCTTCAATGAATAAACAAGAATTGGTTGTTATAACAAGATATCAGTTTTAAAAATAGTTCCAAGCTAAATCTGAAGCTAGTTTGGATAATAAGAAGGAAGAACAGTAAAGATTCAACCCATATCAAAATTTCGATCTTAATAATTTGGTGATTCAAGTATATGACTTGAATTATTATCAAAAATGATGATTTTTAAAATTGAAATCATGAATTTTAATTAAGTAACTCAAGAGATATTGAATGATAAATGGAAATTGGAATTTCGTCGTTTGCTGGTGATCGTGGAAGTTTTTGACGTTGGGGTTTTGGTCGAAGGAGGCCATGGGGTCAACGAACATTAGGAAATGGTTGATTGGGTTCAGAAATCGTCGGGGTGGCGAAACAAGGAGATTGTAGGGCTTTATGGTCTCATGGGTTCGACGATGAATCAGGAATCATCGCGACGGTGAGGATGGATCGAGCTTGATCGGAGTGGGTAGAAATGAAGCGTAAGTCGGAGATTATGATTTCTGGTGGGTCGGCATGATTTCTGGTGAACTAGATCGACGAGGCAAGGAGGTTTTCATCATCAGGTTTGGGTTCGAGTGTGTTTCGTCAAGCTTGAATTTGATTCCGGTCGACTTCGTTGAACATGGATGATCGAAAGGTTTGGGAGGATCGTGCGTGGTGTGTCGGTGGTCGCTGCAGTGATTGATAATGTCAGGAATGCGTGTGCACATGCACGGTGCAACATCTGGTGTCTGGTTTTGTATTGGATTTGGGAAGAAGGTGGATGTACGGGTCGAACTCGAGGGGCTTGGCGTGTTGAACTCGAAGTTGTTGAGTAACTCACGTAGCTTGGGTTTCGTCTCGGGAAGGGAGTAAAGCAGGCCCGGGTTTTGACGATGATGTTCTGTTTGATCAAATAATGCAGGTTTAAAAATTTAGAAGTGTTTTATAATATAAACAACCTTTGCTTGAAAGTTTGTTTAAAAATGAAAACTTGATTTTTTTTTTTTAAATTAAGAAATGATTAAAAGATTAGGTAATTTTAAATCCTAAAATTTAACTTTAAAGGTTAAGCTAATAGTATGGTGATAAATTATTTCAAAGTTCATTTAGTGAGGATTTAAAGGAAAATTAAAGCCATTTATAAAAATAAATGGTTTATCTTTAATCAATTAAGATTTTTATAAATTAAATTAAGTAATAAGGGATGATTAATTACTAAATGAAATTAATAAATGTAATTAATTAATGATAATTACTTAATGGAAGTAATTAAAGATACTTCTTAATGTCATTAATTAAGGTGGATAAATTTGTTAAGGGTTAATTAATTAAATTATTAATTAAAGTTTAAATTAATTAATGATCAGAGGTTAATTAATTGAGGATAATTAACCAATGTGATAATTACTTGATGAAAGTGATTTAAGGGAAATTACTTAAGAGAAGTAATTAAGGATTAATTACTTAGTTTAATTAATTAAAGGGGTTAATTACTCTATACAATCAATTAATATGATCAGTTTAAGTTAATTAATTGGTTTAATTAATTTAAATAATCACTTGATAATGGAATTGAGTATAATTACTTAATGAGGCTCATAAAGTGTAGTTCCTTAGAGAAGTAATGAGAGGATAATTACTGGATGTGATTAATTAAAAGGAAATTACTTGATGGGAAGTAATTAAAGGATAATTACTTGGTGGAAGAAATTAAGTGATAATCACTCAGTGTAATTAAGGGATTAATTAATATAATTAATGGAAGTGATCAATCTTGCTTATTAATGATTGAATGATGATGAGTGTTTTGAATTAGTTGATATCTCTGATATGAATTGCTTTGTGATATGCTATGTTGGATGAATGGTGAAAATGTGATTATCTATCAATTATGAATTGCTGTCTAAAAGTGTTATCCGGTAATTAAAGTTGAATTGTATTTAATTGGATAACTTGGATTTAGATGACATTGGATTCGAAGAGACCGGAGTTGGGTATTAGAAAATACCCGAAACCACTTCGATTTGTAATCTACAATAATTCTTTATGGATTCGACTTTGGAATAAATAGGCTGGAAAGGAATTAAAATGTAAGCTTGGTCATTTAATCTAGGTAATAATCCTTAGATATGATTGTATGATGTGTATTTACTATGGTATGTTTAGAACTCGTAGTAAGGTACGAGTTACCCGGGTTTATTTAAGTTGTATGCGTTTGTATTCCATGTTAAATGGGTTTACTCACGCTGGTTTCCAGCCTGACCCGGGTGTTACTTTGATGTAATGCTCGGGTCAGACCGAGTATTACAACTTTTCAGGTAAGGACGTTCTGGAGCTCAAGAGGCGAGTTGGATGGCAGGAACGTATGGAGTGTTTCTGCTCTAATATATTGTTGTATATCTTAGACATGGTTGTATATGTCTAGTGTTGTGTAATGTTGTAACCCTGATGTATAAAAATACAAGTGTATCGATACAGTTCTTATTTGTAAAACTGTTATTTATGTGATATTATATTTTGATCCGCTGCGAATGTGAGGTTTCTGTGACTTGTTCCTGTTTCTTCTTCTTTCCTTTTCTTCTTTTCCTAACTATCTGGAATTTTCGAGATCAAAATTTTCGGGTCGTTACATTTGGTATCAGAGCGAGGTTAAGCAAGAATCTTGGCTCTGGTGGGGAATACTCATTAAGGATAGGGCCAATGGAACCCTAGAATGAGTTCAGTGTGTGTGTATATATGGGAGCGTACTTGTTATTTTCTTATATAAAGATTATAAATGATTTTATATAAGAATATATTTTGATATACAAGGCAATATTTCTTTCTAATAAATATTAAGGTAACTGGTTGTTAAATTATTGGAATTAAATTAAGTGGTAATAGGAATACAACCAAATTGAAATTAAACAAAGAAAAGTTTGAAATGAATTCAAACTGAAATTAAAATCTTGAATTTAGGAAAAGAGTTTTGGAAATAGATGATAATGAATGGTTTCCAGATATGATAAACTTGATTATTATCATAAATGATTGTTGTATTTAATAATGAAATGTGGTAAGGAAGTAAAACATTTGGGTAAGTATAACTTATAATTTGGAATTGAAGATGATCTAAATTGTGAAGTTTTAAATCTAGGTCCAGAATTTGAAAATTGTTTAAAGTGATAAAGAAATAATAAATAATGTTATTTAATGTATTTGAATGAGGGGTCCTATTTCAAACAAGAGTTGTTTGAAAACTTAAAGGAAGTTGTTGTGAATTTAAAACCAAAGGTGGTATAAAACTTAAGGTATATCTAGGTGAGCAAATTGATATATAAGAGATGAATTCTTCTAATTAAGTCTAATTTATAGGTTAGGAGATCCCTCTAGAATTCAGTCTTTGAGAGAAATGGCTAAAAGTGAAGAATGGAAGGCAAGGCATAGAGAACGAAAAGCAGCTGCAAGTAAGCAACGAGAAATAGAAATTCAGGAGTCTGAAAATCGGATTAAGGAAAGAAATGGACCAGGACCTTACGATAATGTCACTTGCTATAGATGTTTCAATAAGGATCATTACACAGCTAAGTGTGGTAAAACAAGGAAGGAATTAAAGGGTACATTCCAACGATTTTGCTCTGAGATATTATGTTTTAAGTGCCATAAGAAGGGACATTTCCTTAACCATTATCCTGAAGTGAGGGAGGAGAAGCGTAAACCAATGGAACCGGTCAACGATTAAACCATTTGCTGTCATTGTAAAGGGCTGGGACATATCACAAGAAATTATCCCAAGAGATAGAAGAAGAAGATTAAGGTTGTGGAACATCCAGTAGGAAGCATGGAGGTCATCCAGATTGATGAGAGGGTAGAAACTTTTTGTGGAAAATGCTATAAGTGGGGACATCCCGTTGAAAAGTGCATGTATGGGCTTTGCCCATTGGAAGGAAGTCCATAAGAAGGATTCTGATAGAAAACGCTAGGACTCTAAAACCTAGGTGATGGTGTAAACATCTTAAGTATGACTATGTAAGGCTTTTATTGTTATGAATGGATGTAATGTTGCACTGCTAGTGTGTAGTCTATCAATATATGAAATATTTTGTGGCGGTGTGATCTAATAAAATCACCTTCTCTTATTTGAAATGGAATTTGAAATTAATTCAAACTGAAATTTCAAAGGGTTGGTTTCAAAATTGAAATTTGATTTTCAAAAAAAAATTAGCTATTTAAAAAGGATTTGAATTATTATTTGAACTTTGAATATGTTAAAATACAAATTGTATTCAGAATTAAATGGTTAAGTTGATTTGAAGGATTTAAATCAGCATAAAAAAATTTTAATTCGAATTTATATAATTTGGCATAGTTCAAATTTGAAATTTGAATTGAATTAGTTCAAATTGAATTTGATTTGAATTAATTGGAATCGTGATTTCCAATTGATAAGTTTAAAAATTCAAATGGAAAATTTGAATTAGATTAATTTGAAATGAAATTAGAGTTGAATGAGATCAAATTCAAATGAGAATTGTGATTAATTCAAACTGGAATTGATATGATTTGAAATTGGTTCAATTTGATAATCTATTTGAATTAATTGAAATTGTGATTAAAGTTGAATAAGTAAATTCAAATGGAATTTAATTTGAAATTAGAAAAGAAATTGAAGATTAATTCAACTTGAATTGGGGTTAAATCAATTTCAATGGAAATTGAAGTTATTTAATTTGGAACTAAGTCAATTTAAATAGAAATGGGAACTTAAATTGAATTGATGGGAATGGAGATTTAAAATTGAAGTTTGGCTCTAGACTATTTTCAAAACAAATTATTTTAATATAAACTGTTTTAAATCTATTTTCCAAGCTATTTACTATATACAACCTTTCTTTTTTAAAGCCAAATTATCTTATACTTATTTTACAATTTTTTTTGGAACTATTTAACAATTTTTCAACTGTTTTATAAACTAATTACTGTTTTTCAACTACTTTATAACTAATTACTATTTTACAACTATTTTACAATTATTTAAAATTTCTATAACTATTAGTTTATTTTCCAACTATTTTACAACTACTTAACTATTTTACAACTACTTTAAAAACTAATAATTATTTTCAACTATTTATCTATGTTTAAATTCTACAAGCTATTTTCAAAATTTAAGCCGGTCAGAGTGCAAACTGTTTATGATTAAATATCCATTTGAGATAAGAACTGAGATGATAATCCAAATAGGATTGAAGCAATTGTAAACAAGTGAATGAAAATTAAAGTGAATGCAAACAGAAGGAGATTGATTTGGCTAATAATCAATGTGGATAAATATGTAGTATGTATGTATATTATTCTATTCGCATAGCGATTTGATCCAGATTCGAGCACAGAATTTCGAGATAGTTATATCGATCCGAGTTGGGATTTTTCACTCAATTTTCGACGGCAAATCTGGATATGGATTGTTGATTGGTTCTGGATATTCTCTATCATAGTTATGGCTATGCAAGGAGAATGAAGGTTTCTGATCAAGGAACCAGATCTGAGTCCGCACTAGTAAGTCAGGTGGACGATACTAGTTAGGAAGTGGAATTGTATGATCGAGTAAGCAATCAGATTGGTGTAGCATACGGATGATATGTGTACATCGTACGAGTTTGAATGAAATTGATATTGAAATTTATGAATAAGAAGTGTGAAATGATTTTGAATGCAAGTATATTTTGTGAAATATACAATGAATAAAAGTGAAAGTTGGATATTTCTATGTTAAAGGTTCACTTTATAAAGAAAAGAAATGAGAAATCGAATTGAATATTTGATTTAGAATAAACAAAGTTATATATCTTTGGTATATAAGATAAAACTCCCCTTGTTAAATCTATAGCCAGAAGGAAATGGTTTTTGTAAGTATTTGAAGTATAAAAGGGTTTTATACAAGTTTGAAATGATCCAAATATTTTTACCAAGGATTATATATATCTATATATATATAAAGGATCTTATGAGGATTTTGAAAAAGGTTTGGAACCTTTGGACTTGGAAAGGCTTTTGATTTTTGGTAAAATCAATATTGGAATTTGGAAAGCCTAGTTTGAGAATTATCGATTTTGGGATAATCAATTTTGAGAAAGGAGATTTATATGGATTCATACTAGGTGTATGATTTGGAAGATACTATACGTGTATACTATAAAGTGTTTTGAAAATGGCTGTGGAGGAAAAGGCACTCCCTTGAAATGAACTTTTCAGGAGTACCATACGTTGGTACTGCCTTGAGCCTCTAAGGGGGAGGTCCTAAAGTTGATCCTGTGAGGAGTCCGGACAAACTAGTTCCTGGGGATTATTGGGTAGCGAAAGTCGATGGCGCTGATGCCTACGGGGGCATTTGGGTTATGCTGTGATAATAGTGTAACTCGATGTCGCTGCGATCTACTGTGGATCATAACGGAAATTGTGTGGAGGTGAGTGTCAACGGTCTCCGTTTGATTTTGGCGGGAAGGCAACGTAACATCGGTAGACTGCGATCTATGGTCAAGTGGTGTGAAGAAGTTTCATTCTTTTGGAAGCGGAATTCGAGGGCGCTGAGGCCTACAGTTATATGGGTTTTCGCTGTGATTAGCAACGTAACCCCAATTGTAGCTACGATCTGTAGTGGGATCTATGGTGTAATCGAGGGATGCGGAGGCCTACAGTTATCTATGAATTTTGCTGGGACGACACGTAACCATCGCGTTAACTGCGACCATGGATGGGGGTGATGATTTCCAGAGCATTCTCACAAAAGATATTTCCTCTATTTTCAAATGTTATCAATATTTTCAATAAAATTATTTTCCAAATATTTTCACTGGGTATTGAAATGGGTGTGCTAAGTACTTATAGATTTTCAGTCATACGCTTGATCAACGTATGACCGAATTTCTATGAGAACAAGGATGGACTTGTTAAAACATCGAGTTATAAAATGATAATTTTATAAAACTATTTTGACAATATTATATAGATTTAAAGTGTTTTAAAGAAGTGTTCAAAGAGAAAATTTAACATATATTAAGTATTTTAAAAAATTCTGGCTTCATTCCTTTTCGAGGACGAAAAGATTCAAAGGGGGGAGGAATGTGATAACCCGGATTTTGGGACATCTGATAATTGGATTTCAAATTCAAATTTAATTTGAATTTGAATTTAGTCTGGATATTGAATTTTAAAGGATAGGTATATGTCTTAATTATAATTTGAATTCAAAAGAGTGTATGCATATATGATTTTTTTTTTAAATCATTTCCTTTTTAAAGGTTATGTAGATTTTAAATTTATCAAAGGATTTTTTTACATTTTCTTTAAAAAAATTATTTAGAGAAAAATTTAATTTGTATATGTATAAAAATTTATATAAAATCATATCTAAACATTGAAAACATATAAGTACATGTGTAAGCTAATTACATACACAAATTACAAGTGTTAACATGGAATAATGTGATGTTACAAGTGGCAAACTAAAAAATTTCTTTTAGAATTTGATTTTAAAGAAAAAAATATAGAGAGAAACCTGGCCATAAGATTCTCAGTTCAAACATCTTCTTCCTCTAAAACTTCTTTCATTTTCAAAAACTAAAATAAAATGAAAACAATCTGTAACAAAACATAGTAAATTTCAAACTACTTAAATCTCCCACAAGCTCTCAAACCTGAAGCAATCATCAAAGCAGATTCAACTCAACCCATAAATCAGATAGATTCAAGGTCATCATAAATTAAGCAATTTGAGTTCAAACATCAGACACCAGATCAAGGAGAAGTCTGTTTACCTGTAGCTTGGTTCTCTGTTTCCAGAAACCAGGCGAGCAAACAATTCTTATATAAAGTTTTGAAATCTGTTTAAACCATGTTGTATGCAGTAAAACTTTAGATAAACTGTAGAAGTTCTTGTTTGATTGTTGTATATGATCTCATATGTATATATATTATGAACATTTATGAGTGCATGTCAGTGTTTTAGCTATGTTCTTCACTTCCAGATTGTAGATAGTGTTCGAAAAAATTAAATGCTCTTCATCTGTAATTTTTTTAGTCTTCAATGAATAAACAAGAATTGGTTGTTATAACAAGATATCAATTTTAAATATAGTTCCAAGCTAAATCTGAAGCTAGTGTGGATAATAAGAAGGAAGAACTGTAAAGATTCAACCCATGTCAAAATTTTGGATCTTAATGATTTGGGGATTCAAGTATATGATTTGAATTATTATCAAAAATGATGATTTTTAAAATGAAATCATGAATTTTAATTAAGTAACTCAAGAGAAATTGAATGATAAACGAAAATTGGAATTTCGTCGTTTGTTGGTGATCGCGGAAGTTTTTGATGTTGGGGTTTTGGTCGAAGGAGGCCACGGGTTTAACGAACATTGGGAAATGGTTGATTGGGTTCAGAAATCATCGGGGTGGTGCAACAACCCACAATTTCTATTAATTAAAATTTGTATATTTAATTGAATTTAAATATTAACAAGTAAGATTTGTTAGTCGAATAAATTTTATTTTGAATATATAGATTTAATTGGATAACTAAATCGATAATTTAATATTGAAAGTATAGAAATAATTGGAAAATTGGGTTTAATATGATTGAAAATGATTTGTAAATTTTTATTTAATCATACTGGAGTTAGAATGATGTTATAGAATTTTTAAAATCGAATTAAAAGTTAATTTGTGAAAATTGAATATTTTAATATTTAATTGACGAGTTAAAATAGCCATTTTTCAAACAGTCTTGGATTTCAACGAAACTAGCTTTATCGGATCCGTAATGTTATATTATTATATGGTTTCAAATTTCGTGTTAATCGGATTTACGGTTTTTCCAGGGCAAGCCAAAACGCATAGAAAGTGGTTTAAATCGATTTATTTAAATTTGATCGTTTATTGCCGTAACACGTATAGATGATCGAATTAGCCTTCGAAACACATTCCATTGTGTTCAGAACGCGGGGTAAACCTTAGAAACGCCAGCCGGCATGCTTCGTTTGGAGTTTGGAAAATTTTGGGGTGAATAGTGTTTGCAAATTTTCTATAAAAGGCCCTCCATTTTCACAAATTGCAACACAACTCAGAAAAACCCTAGCCGCCGTTTCATATAGTTTTAGCGGCCCGAAATCGTGCCTTCTTCTTCACTCGATCTCTTCCAATCCACGTGAAATTTCAACAAACTCTCAACTACAAAGATGTAGAGGGCGACGAGATCTTGAAGATCAACGGCTATGATCGTAAATTTCGTCACGAATCGACCGCAATCTTCGTTTGAATTTCCGGTCGTCGTTTATGTTTTTCGAGCTGCATCGATAACCGAGCTTCAATAGATTTAGGGTGAAGGTGGAGTCGAGTATGGGCTTCAACGTGGTATTCTCTGATCAACATCTTGATGTTCGAAATTGGTTGCGAAAATTCGATGTTGATGGCGGCCGTGGGTATCTCGAGTTTGAATGTGAAATTGGGAATGGAGGAGAAGATGCGTGGAACGACCCTGATTTGCAGAGGCAGGATCCAACAGCTCAGAAATAATTGGGTTTAAAATTTAAATAAAAATAGTAAATTTGTTTATATTATATCGTGCAAACTTTAAAAATTCATAACTTTGTCATACGAGGTCGGATTTTTACGAAACGAATTGCGACGGGTTCGTTTTGTCGAGCACTACGCAATTTGGAGTCGATTGGAGTCAGTGAAAGATTTGGGTAAAACTAAATGCACGTTTAATTTTATTCGAAATAAAACGCGGAAACTGAATTGAAAGCAAGGTGAGAATTTCTCACTCAATCGAAATTGTTTCGATTTAAATTTTGAATAGTTAGATTTAAAATTGTTGATTGTATGCCTGAATGATAAATTATTATCTGTTGATGATTGAAATAGACATTATACGCCGTATATTAAGCGGAGCTTATTTATTAAAAACATATACCGCGAATATTTCACTTCAAAGTGAAATTGGTATTATATATGTACTTGGAATTGATTTTCCCGCATTATATAGCGGATGAGACCCTATTGCACCTCATAATAGCGGATAATATTTTATAAAACCTATATATCGCGATATTCCGTATTGGAACGGAATAGGTATTGTGCCAACATCTATGGATGCAGGGAAACAGGTTGGAGGGATCCAACTGGATTCCTCAACTGTATTGATTTATTTACAGATATTGTGATATTTGTTGATTATCATATTTATATATGATGTTTGGATTGTCGTGATTGATATATTGTTGCTGTTACAGCGTTGGCCTATTTTTGGAGTTTTAAAAATATTAAAGTAACGATTCTGAATTCAAAAGGATCTTAAAGTATTTTTGAAAATATACGTTTTTATTAAATTTTGGAATTGATTTATTTTAAATAAATAAATGTTATAAATTTAATGTTATAAAAATTATGATTTTTGTGAAATATAACCGAAATGTGATTTTTGAAATAAGTAGATGATTAAATTTATAAAATAGTTTAAATTGGGGTTTTTGAATCATTAAAAGCGATGTATATAAAAGATTTATAAAATTGATATTTATAAATTAAAAATATAGGAATTATAAAATGAGTTTTTGTAAGTGTTAAAATGAAGAATGATTGGATTTCTTAAGTGAATGAAATTTATCGATTTAAAATCGTGAAGTCATAAAACGAATAGATTGTTGTAAAATAAAGGACTTATAAGTAATTAACTTGTAAATTAGATTTTTGGTATAAAACTGAGTTATGAATTGAAGTGGTTAATAAAGGAGATTTATAAATCGGAGTTTTTATAAATAGAAATGGAATTTACAAACATTGTTTATAAATCTGAAATCAATTGAATTTGGTGAATTAAACCTAGAAGTTTATTAAAGGGGATATATTCGTGATTTTGGATAGCGAATTATCTTTTGTATAATATGTGTAATAATAAAGAGTTTGGATCGGGAGTTATATTCACGATTTTGGACAGTGAATATATTGTTAAAGAAAATGGATATGTTTTTGGGGAAGTGATATTATAAAATGAAGTTAATTGTTTTAAAGATGTTTTAAAATGTGTTAAGTATCGAATACATAGATTTCAACATTCATTGTTGAAATAGACGTTTCGAGAAATAAGGAAATGGTGGACTATAACACTGTTGTTATAGTAAATGATTTCCGAAAGGAAATGTTTTATATAGTATTGGGACTTATATATCTATCTTAATTTCGAATCCCTATACTAGTGATTTTGGGTCGTTGTAATGATGTTTTATGCAACATTCATTTTGACCCAAATAAATGTGTTTAAGAGAATGTTTTCCTTAAAGAATGAAATATATACTTAATTGTGATTTAAGTATATTGAATATTTTCCAAGTGTTGAAAATAAATGGATTTGTGAATCACTTATTATTAAATAAGTATGGAAATATTTTCCAATATGAAGTGAAATGTTTTGAGATTTTATCTTTTAAAGATAAATTGAAAATGAATATTAGAAATCGATTTGAAAATCGTATATTCATAGATATTTTGGAAGTGTAAATTCACTATGGAATTTATAAAAGAAAGGGAAATTTGTTTAAAAATAAACATTGATTTATTTTTGAAGCGTGGAAATAAATTTACGGATTTGGAACGTGAGTTTAAAATAAATCGGTAAGGATTTATTTGATTGATTTAAATGAACCATTTTAAATTTAAAATGGATAAATATTTGGATGTGTTTTCGTTTAAGGAAATTGATTTGAAATTTGTTTTCAAAGATTGGAAGGTGAAAAAATGATTTGAAATTTGTTTTCAAATGGTTGAAGTGTGGAAATTATATATCTAGTAAAGATATTTTGGAAAATAAATAATTTGGAAAATTATTTGGAATTTGGTGATGTTGAGCATACCTATTGATAGTTAAATAACTGACTATCAATATTTACCTTTGCTTGAATTTGAATGCCACACTTATTTTCAAAATAAGCGCTCACTATTTGGGTTAGCCGGGAAAGGACCTTGGGGTCGTATAACCCATTCCGAATATGTGATACGTCGTTATGGATTGCATTTGATGACCGTTGTTGAAGACCGGATATTTGTGAAAACTGAAGGATTGCCGAATATTTCTGCATCAGCTGATCTCCGACATAGAAATTTATTACCCTTTGTGATGGGAAGTCCGGTCGTGATTAGTGAATATCCGGATTTCAAGGGCTTCTTTGGAAGTGCCTTCGGTTCCGTTCGATCCCGGAATGGACTTGTATGGATGTGTGTCTGACATTACAATTTGAGATGTAAAGCTGGTTTCTATTAAATATGTTTCCGTTGGTGGCGGAGAATTTATTCTCTTAGCTTAACACCCTTAGAGGTTATGTAGTTGATAGTTACTAGTGATACATTCCCAAATTTATAATGTGGCATACGAAGTGTTGTTGAGCATTTGTTGAGCAAAGCACAGCTTTTGTATAAAGCGTAGCTTTGTGGACGAGACTTCGTCGAACCTTACACCCCGGAAATGGTCAAAACAGGAAGGATGCTGCAAGGTTATTAGGGGGTAGCGCCCCTTTAGTGTATGTCATTCCTTCTGGATAGAGGTGGTATCATGGTATGGAGCCCAGATACTTACCTATGTTGTTGCTGCAAATTTATTACTTTGTGGTTGTTGGAATCGAGGATCCTCGGATATAGATCGGTTACGATCGGGGAATGACATATTCGTGTCAGTTGTTACCCAGTTTGAAGGGTAACCCGACCTTGTGTTGGCAGAGATCTAACTGTAACGTTAGGTTCTCGGGTCGTCTTTCCAAAGGCGTACCCATGTGGCAATGGGAAGTTCCTTGGCCTGACCATTTGTTGGAAATCCAAAGAAACAATACGAGCCTGGTACGGTTTTAGTTGTAGAATCTATCATTCACTTATGGTGGCGCCTCACTGCTTGGATGGTAGCTATAGTAGGCATACGATACTGGTCGTATGTTGGCTAAGATTTATATTCTACTTTCAAAATTGTTTTCCTACACTATGCACTAGTAACAATATCAAATGTTTCTTTTTAATGCGTATCAAGCATCTTTGACTATCATAAGGAGAAATCTCCTCCGATTCTGCGTTTGCATTGTGTGTGCGTGCGTGCGGGAGGCCTTATGGTAGCCTCATTTTCCAAAAAGCATTGCGAATCTATTTTAAAATATTCCTGTTGTTTGTTTTAAAGATAAACTGTTTTAAGTTCTTACACCAGTCCCATGACTGACCTGGAGTTTATTGTTTTCCTTCCTAAACTCTGGGTGCCTACCAATTTCCACATGGGCATTCAAGAGTCAGGTTTATCAGGATATTCTGGAATTCAGGAGTTGCTGGAGGCAAGCTGGATGGCATGGCGTATTCACTAGTATATAGTATTTCTTTTCCGCTGTTTGTTGTTGTTTGTTGCTTTACACTCTGATGATATAATGTAATGTGATGTGATGTGATGTAATAACTGATATAGTTCTTTGTTTAAAGATTATTCATTTATCTATTATATGTTGTTCCGCTGCGATTGTGAGATTCTGATATTGTTCTGTTGTTTCTTTCTTTTCTGTTCTATCTTTTTCTCTCTTCTTCTACCTCTTTCTTTTTCTTTAATCCTAAAGACTCGTAAATTTGTTCCTCTTTGGCTGGGTTGTTGTGCAATGTTGCCAGCTCAAAGGAGTATGTATTTTCGGGCCTTTACATTTGGTATCATAGCTTATGGTTAAATGACAACCATGGCTCTGTTGGGTATTACTCATTAGAGATAGAGTCAGTAGTACTCTAGAATGAGTGTGAGTGTAATAATAGCTATGAGCGCGTATTTGTTAGTGAATATAAATTGTTCTATATTGTGATGATTGGTTTGTTGAATGGTATATGGATTCTGGTTAACACGAGTAATTAACGTTGTTAATAGGGATCTCTAAACACTTACACAGAACAAATTGACACGATATTGTTTTAATAGGGTAAATGAAATAATTTTACCTTGATTATATTTTATATATAAAGGAATAATTTTTCAGAATTATTAAAGTGTATATGAATTGATTGTTTGGTTGTTGAATAAGTTAGATAAAACAACAGCTGTAAAAGAATGAATTGTATAAGGAAATGAATTATAAGTATGAAGTTATAATTAAAATGATTTACAATTATGGAATAATCTTATATATACAATAAGTGAAATTATATAAGTAAAAGATTTATAAATGTGATTTATAATCTAAAAATAAAATTCCAGAGAAGTGTTTTGAAAGGATTTGATATTTAGGAAAATTGTTTTGGAAAAATTAAAGCTCTAAACTCTTTTCGATCGTTGGAAAATAATTCCGATGATGATTGCAACATCATCGGTGTTCATTTTCGGGTTTCCAAAAGAGGGATTGCTGCCAAGTTGTTTTAAATGAAAGTTGTTTGGAAAATTTGGATTTGGTTTTGGAAATTCAAAAGATAATTTGAATTGATTTCAAAAATGGTTTTGAAAGGTTGAAAAGACTCTGGGATCCTATTTAAAATATTTATGGGAATGATAAATGAGTTGATAACTTACACAATTTGAATTTTGATAGAACAAATTTGACTTAAAGGATGGAGTTAAATTAAAGGAAGTATAAGTAAATCAATAAAATGCAAGTGGTAATTGTTGAATATAAGTTGTATAACTTATAAAATGAGAAAATGAAAGTGAAACAAATTGTTAAAAATGGTTAAACAATTTTGTTAAGCAAAATAAATTTGAATTGGATTTATAAGTGGAAACTTAAATTAAGTTAAATAAATGATGTTTGAATGAGAATATAAATTAAGTGAAGTTGAATAAATTTGATTTTGATATCGAAGTAAATTAATCAAGAGAAGTGATGAATATGGACTTGAGTTATATAAATGAAATTCAACTTTATATTGTTAAAGAAATTAGCAATTAAATTAATTAATGGATGGGATGTAAATCAATCGAATGTAAATTAAATTGATATGGAATAATGAATGTAAGTGTAAATCCATTAGAAGCTAATGAAGTTGAGGAATTGAATAAATTGAATGGAAGTCAATTTAATATCAACCAATTGGAGTAAAAAAAAAAGTGTCAAACCAAATTGAATGTAAATTGAATAATTTGGTTGTGTTGAATAATACATTGGTTGTTATATGATTGTTAGTTGATTTTATATAATTCATTAAGTGTTAATGAAATTGAATTAAGGAAAATTGAAAGCTATAAATCAAAATGGATGTTAAGTGAATTTGATTTGAATGTGGAAGTGAACCAACTTGAATGTAAATTAGTGAATGCAAACTAATTGAAATTGAAAAATGAATGAATGAATATTTGTAAAGTCCAATGTTAACAAATCAAATTTGATTAAAATGAAAAACCAATTCATTGAATATTAATGAGAAGTGAATGTATATTGATTTGATATGGATTTATTGGATGATAGTTGTTTGGTGGTTGCATTTATTGCTTTTGTTGCATTTGCTATATTGGCATATGTAGTTGTTGTAGTGATATATGTGGTATATTGATATTATTTTCATATATACATGTTTCCCATGGTTTGTTGTGTGTTTAGTAGGTGCGGATTGCGCTTGCTTCGCATTTGGAGCTCGCTTTCGCGCTATATTAGCCGTATATGCTCGCTAATAATATATAAGGTACATATCTCGGATTACATACCGTACTTTTACACTCTTTTCCCTGCGGGATGCCTCATCACTTGATGAGATGTATATTTGAGATATATATACTGTCATATATTTTTCTGGATCGAGCCGCGCAAAGGAGATGCTGGCGAAAATTTTCGAAAATTTAAGGCGTTAGAATATTTTTGAGAAAATTGGAATTTTTTTAAAAACTAAGTTGGATTTGGAAACTTAATAAAGTATTGTAAGAGGTTTAACTATTGGATTTTGGAAAAGTTAAACACTCAAATGAATTTGAAATCTAATTTGAACGGTTTGTTTTGAAAAGTTAATGGATTTCAAGATTTTTTCTTACTTGGTAATTTCGAGGACGAAATTCTTTCAAGGGGAAGTCTGTAACGACCCAGAATTTCTATTAATTAAAATTGTATATTTAATTGAATTTAAATATTAACAAGTAAGATTTGTAAGTCGAATAA
Organism: Allium cepa; assembly: GCA_030765085.1. Taxonomy (NCBI): domain Eukaryota; kingdom Viridiplantae; phylum Streptophyta; class Magnoliopsida; order Asparagales; family Amaryllidaceae; genus Allium; species Allium cepa. Next base: position 848,048,182 of record CM060943.1, read on the forward strand.
ATTTTATTTTGAATATCTAGATTTAATTGGATAATTAAATCGATAATTTAATATTAAAAATATAGAAATAATTGGAAAATTGGGTTTAATATGATTGTAAATGATTTGTAAAATTTTATTTAATCATACTAATGTAAGGACCCGCAAATCCGTACTCTTTGAATATACACTAATCTCCATTGATAAATTCAAGATGAACAGAAATACGAATTCTCAATGTTTAAGAAAAAGAAAAAGGATAGAAAAAGAGATAAGAAGATAGAAAAATAGAACGGAATAGAAAGAAAACAACAGAACAACAACAGAATCTCACAATTCGCAGCGGAACAACATATAATACATAAATGAATAATCTTTAAACAAAGAACTATATCAGTTATTACATTTTTATACATTTCATTTCATTACATCATATCACCAGAGTGTACAACAACAAACAACATCAAACAGCGGAAAAGAAATACTATATACCAGTAATACGCAATGCCATCCATCTTGCCTCCAGCAACTCCAGAATATCCAGAATATCCTGATAAACCTAACTCTTGACTGCCCGTGTGGAAATTGGTGGGTACCCAGAGTTTAGGAAGGAAACAATAAACTCCGAGTCAGTCATGTGACTGGTGTGAGAACTCAAAACAGTTTATTTATCTTTAAAATCAAAATAGAAGAATATTTTTAAAGTCAATTCGCAATGCTTTTAAAAATGAGACTACCATAAGACCTCCCGCCACACACACAATGCAAACGCAGTCTTGGAGGAGATTTCTCTTATGATAGTCAAAGATGCTTGATACGCATTTAAAAAGAACATTTCATATTATTATTAGTGCATAGTGTAGGAAACAATTTCGAAAGTAGAATATAAATCTTAGCCAGCATAGGTACCATTATAGTATGCTTACTATAGCTACCATATTAAATGGCAGGTTCTACAACTAAAACCGTACAAGTCTCGTATTGTTTCTTTGGATTTCCAACGAATGGTCAGGCCAAGGAACTTCCCATTGCCACATGAGAACGCCTCTGGATGGACATCCCCGAGAACCAAACCGGATCTCTACCAACACAAGGCCGGGTTACCCCTAACTGAGTAACAACTGACCGAGTATGCCATCCCCCGGTCCTTTGGGACCTTTCACCGAGCGCTCGTCATCAATTCACACAATCATAAAGTGTTTTCAACATGAGTAAGTATCTGGGCTCCATACCATGATACCACCCTTTTCCAGAAGGAAATGCACATACCCTAAAGGGCGCTACCCCTCATAACCTTGCTGCATCTTTCCTGTTTTGACCATTCCCGGGGTGTGAGGCTCGACGAAGTCACGTCCACAAAAACATACTTTATACAAAAGCCATGCGTTGGGTCAACAAATGATCATAGAAATGATCATCAGGATAGACGATCAAATAAATGATCCTATCATAAATAATCAACACAATGATCATTTCACAGCAACACTCAGCATGTCACATTACCAAATTGGGAATATATCGCTGATAACCTTCAACTACATAACCTATGAGCTCGTACGTCTCAGAGAAGGGTGTTAAGCTAAATGAATAAATTCTCCGCCACCAACAGAAATATATTTGAAAGAAATCTGCTTTATATCTCAATTTGTAACGTCAGACATACATTCCATACAAGTCTGTTCCGGGATCGAACAGAACCGAAGGCACTTACAAAGAAGTCCTTGCAATCCGGATAATCTCTAATCACGTCCGGACTTCCCATCACATAGGGAGTCTCTATACCGTAGCTACTCGGTGCAAAGACAATCGACGAGTTGTCCTTTCGCTTTCAAAAAGATCCGGTCTTCAACACCGGTCTTCAAATGCAATTCATAACGACGTATCACATATTCGGAATGGGTTATACGACCCCATGGTCCTTTCCCGGTTAACCCGAATAGTGAGCGCTTATTCAAAAATAAGTGTGGCATTCAAATTCAAACAAATCACATCAAATACCCATTCAAAGGGAAATATTGATAGTCGGTTATTGAACTATCAATGGATATGCACACATCACCAGTTTCCAAATAATTTTCCAAATTATTTATTTTCCAAAATATCTTTATTAGATATATAATTTTCACACTTCAAAAATAAATCAATATTTATTTTTAAACAAGTTCCCCTTTCTTTTATAAATTCCATAGTGAATTTATATTTCAAAATATCTATGACTATACGATTTCAATTATTCATTTCAATTTATCTTCAAAAAGATAAATTCTCCAAATATTCACTTTATATTGGAAAACATTTCCATACTTATTTAAAAATAAGTAATTCACAAATCTATTTATTTTCAACACTTGGAAAATATTCAATATACTTAAATCGAGATTAAGTATATATTTCATTATTTAAGGAAATCATTCTCTTAAACATATTTATTTGGGCCAAAACGAATGTTACGTAAAACATCGTTACGACAACCCAAAATCACTAGTATAGGGATTCGAAATTAAAATAGATATATAAATCCCAATACTATACAAAACATTTCCTTTCGGAAATTGTAACAACCGTGGTATTTTCAACCATTCGCATCCATTATAAGTGTATAGGTAGACACTCATGCCGGAATTAAATTGCTCAAAATACCGCGTTGTAAATAAAAATTTAGCAAATCTCAGAATATACGGTAAATAAAAATCATAGAATCACAGACACAGAGTAATAATAGTGCAGCGGAAGTAAAAGAGATAGTAGTTCATGAAGCTACTAAAAAAATATAAGATACATCAGAGTTAAATGAGATACAACAGAAGAGTAACAAGATACATCACTGAAACACTGGATACTGAAACAAAATAGAAGGCTGGATCTTCAAGGAAAGCTCCAACTCCGAAGGTGAATCTTGAATGCTAACTCAATCAATCTAACTCGAGCGTAAAGCAAAACACAAAACACTCGAGTCAGGACATAAATACTTATAAACTGTAAATCAACTCAAGTGAACAGTAACAAAATGCATCAGTAACTTAAAGGATGCTTGGGACCGCCCATCCTCTAAGGATCCGTTAAACTATTTACTATGTAGTAATATATGCTATATACGGTAATGTCTAATCAGTAAAGTATAATCATATAGAAAATAGTGTTAAGGGGATGGTGAACCTTAACGCTGTCGGATCTTTAAAACCAAAATCGTAGTGGGCTCGATATAAGAATATGACACGGCACGCGAGGCAATGCCAGGGTGGATACACCATTTGTACTCCCGGACCGGTGGTGACGGCAAGCCAGCAGCTTCCGCCCACCTCGAACAATACCCCGAATCAAATGTGGCGCCACCGAATCGAATCACAAAAGTAATAGAATGGTTTCCGATGGAGCATGCTCGATGAAAGGGTGCGACCCTTTGTGTAGCCCGGTATAGCTCCTGTTTTAGTCATATATGCCAACTCACGGGAGTTGGGTCCACGTAATATACCTCGAGAACGTCGCCACCATCCTACTTCATTCTGGAATCTCCACCGCGTACACAGTTGTTAAAGTGGTTTTCGGTATTGGCCGGCTATAAGACAATATCCGATCCCGGTCTCTTTAACAACCAATCGTTATTATAACCCGTAGTTATAACTTTAAAACATATTTTATACTTCAAAATAAAATATCATTTCAACCCAAATCTTTATCAAAATAAAGATTAAATCATTTCCAAACCATTTCAATATATCATCATACCATATCTTTCAATTCAAATATTTATCAAAGTAATTATCAAGTCATTTCAAATCATTTTTAATACATAAACATCACATCTTCCAAATTCAGTATTTATCAAAATAATTATCAAGTCATTTCAAATCATTTTTAATACATAAACATCATATCTTCCAAATTCAATATTTATCAAAATAATTATCAAGTCATTTCAAATCATTTTTAATACATAAACATCACATCTTTCAAACTTCATTTTCAAATCGTCTTAATTTCAAAATATCATAGCTTTTAAAACTTCATCTTCGAATCATTTAATATATACCAGAATATCATATCTTTCAAAACTTCATTTCAAATCATTTCAATATATCATATCTTTTCGAAACCACATTTCAATCATTTAATATATCAAAATATCATCTCTTTTCACAACCACATTCATTTCAATATCGTTATTCATTTTATTCAATTTAAAATACCATTTCAATTCATATTTCAAAACAGTTTATATTCCAAAAATCATTTTTAATCACTAAAATGAAGTTATTATGTTTAATAATTAAATTATTAAACTTCCAAAATTTTCAACTTTCAATGTTCATTTATTCACTTAAGTTTATTAAAACAGTAAAGATTCACTTTTCGTGGCATTTAGAAAATGCTACGGAAAAATACATTCAAAACAGTTCACTTTAACAAAAGACAACATTTTAAAATGTTGTAATAGGGTTTACTTAAATTTCAAATAAACTTAGTTAAATTCAAAAATTATAGCACTTACAAAAATTTTCTATAATAGCTTTTAATTCAATTTAGCTTTTTAGTTCATTATCGTCAACTACAGCATTTACAATGCTGTAATATCATTCACATTGTAATTAATAGAATTTCAAAAATGCAGTAAATTAACTTCAAATATTCAATAAAATTTCTCAACCAATTATATTTTTATTTAAAACATTTTTTTAACTTATAAAATCATACATTTCACATTTATAAACATCATTTAATTTTCCTCAAGTTCATGATTTTATAAAGTTAAATTTCCATTCAAAAATCAAGTTTTAATAATAATTCACTTATCAAAATGCAATGTTCAATTTTAGATTCACTACATTAAATTTCAACTTAACATTTATGTTAAAATTCTCAAATATAACTTATTTTTATTTTTATTTACTTAACTAAAATTTCCCTTTCAAGTCAATTTCATAAATTTCCAATTTTAGTTATATTTCAAAATTTCAACTTAAAATATTCATTCATTTCACATTTCAGCTTTATTAAAAATCATTAATATGATATAAAATCACTTTAAATTCAATTTATATTCAAATTATCATAAATTCATATTCAATTAAATTTCCAATTATAATTAAATCAATTTTTCCAAAATAACTTACGTTCAAAATTTCTAACTTTTCCATTAATTCAATTCACTTACAATTATTCATAAAATCAATAATATTTTACAAAAATCCTTTTTAATTATATTTAAATCAAAATAATATAATATTTACATTTCTAAAATAACTTTAAAGATTTTAGGAAAACATATATTAACTACGGGTCTATATATAATTTTCTACGCTAGGTAAAGTGATACGGATATGTATCATTTCAATCCGCAGTTTAAAAAGAAAAATCCGGGTTTTATCATTTCAAACCCGCAATCCCAAGTTAAACAAATGATTTGAAAATCATTCAGGCCTATCATTTCAGCCCATAACAATTTTCCCTTATTCCAAAGTCCGTTCGGGTATATATCATTTCAACCCATAGTGATTCTAATCAAAAGGGAACTTGCGGTGTGATAAACTGATATAAATAAACAGAATAGCATAATAAACAGTAACAAGTGATATAACAGGTGTAATAACAGGTGTAAACATCATATGATCATAATATAGCAGTTATAACATGATGCAATACATTTACAGATTCAAATGGTGTCGGTTTATCAGTTATATAGGTACAGATTGTCTGGTGAGAATAACTCACCGGTTTGAGCTGGAGACACAACAACGAATTTCACGAACGGATTCTACACAAGCACAAAAGCACGACACAGATACGAATGGAGGAGCCAAGGATTAATTCCCTTGAATACAAATCAAACAAACAATAACAAACATGAATTATAAACCAAGATATTACAAAACAATGCTAGGAATAAGTACACAATTCCAAGCTAGAACTTTTGCACTTGCATTCACCTTTGTATGCTTCAGCTATGGACTGGAAAAGCACTGTAATGGGTTTTGGATCAGGTTTGGATGCAACAGGTCAGCGTATCATGGATTTGATGATGGTGCAAAGGTATGTGTACATGAAACTATGACTACAAGGCATAAACAAGGATTTTGGTCCATATTTGGCTCGACCTATGGCACACTTGGGCTGGCTATACTTACTCCAGATCTAGACAGTGGAGAGTGATGGTATAGCAGCACCCAAAGGTCATGTGGTTGCTGGTGGTGGTGGTTCTAGGGGTGGCCAAGAGGAGTATGTGAAAGGATATTGGCATTAAGGCTCGGCTAGGCTAGTTTTAAGGGTTTGCTTGCAATTTTTGTGGAGTTTTCAACATGGGGAGGCCACGGCCTGATCTGGTTCAGGTCTGGACAGTGGGTAGGTGGAGGGTCAAAGGTTGTATCGTGGTGGTGGTGGAACAATAGGAGGTGGCCAAGGCAAGATATGAAGGAGATAGTGGAGTATATGGCTAGGCTAGGCAATTTCAAGGGGTTTGGTGCAAAGTTTGTGATGCTAACCTCAATGGATGGGCAAAACTTGGTTAATGTCAGAGGAGGGGGAGGAGGAGCTGCTGTAGATGGTGGAGGAGATGGTGGAGCTGATAGTGGAGAGGTTAGGCTGAGCAAAGCATGAAGAAGCAGGGCAAAAATCAAGGCAAACAAATGGAAAAAGGAAGAAGATGAGAGGAGAATGGAAGCCATATTTTTCTTTGAAGTGCCGTGAGTTTTTAGGAGATGAAGGAGGACAATTGTTTACGTGCAAATGATATGTGATCAGCTGAAAGAAATGAGATATGGTTGGCCTCAATTGAATGCAAGAGTTAGAAAATGAAAAGGTGGGAAAACAAAGAGACTTAAGCAACTAAAGAGTCACAAAACCTTTCAAATTTCCACTAAATTCTTTTTAATTTTAAATAACTGAAATATATATATAAATCCAGATAAAAATACGAAAATTTAGTAAATAAACAAAAATAAATAAATAAATTATTAATTATATATAGTTTAATTAAATAAAACAGCAAAATTTACAACTAGTCCTGAAAATATGAAAAATAAGTGCAATGAACTTGGAAAATTTTTTATGTACTTAAAAATATTTATAAATAAAGATAAGAACACAAAATAAAATGAATTCACAAAATAAATAAATAAATTTTAATTAAAATATAGTTTAGACGAAGAAAATAGCAGAAAAAGGAAACAGCCTTTTAAAAATAGGAAATCATCATAGTAAATTTTAGAAAAATCCTATTATTATTTTTAAAATATTTAGAGATGAAAATATACATAAATTAACATATCTACCCATATTAAAAGAAATATAAGAAAGAAAAATATGATTTATAAAATTTAAAATACGCAAAATTGCACAATAAAACAAATTATACTAGAAATTGAAATGTACATAACTTTTACATTTTAACTCCGTTTTCAACGAAACGAAAAGTGGTGTTCTTAGAATTCTATGTAATTTCATAATAAAAGATAAAATTTATAATTTTAAACTTTTAAAATTTTAAGTCAAAAGTCAAAGTTTGACTATTTTGACCAAAATCAACATTTCAGGAACATATTCAAATTACACAAGTTTGGAATTATAATTTCATATAAAATCAAGATTTATATTTAAGTAATAAAATTTAATCATTTAAAATAAGTAAAATAAGTTATTTTTTAAATCAAAATAATTAAAATAAAATAAAAAAAATACAGGGTTGTCACACTCTCCCCCACTTAAATCTTTTCGTCCTCGAAAAGGAACGAGGTACGGAAAAGCACAAAAAAAAGATAGAGTGAAATAGGATTAAGATAAGATGACAAGAAGATTGAAATTATACCTGATAACTGTTGTTATAGGTAAGTTTAACAAGGTGGAGATGATCTTTCCAAGATTCTCCAAAATTAAGAACACAGGCACGAAAAGGTAGATTCAAAATGATTACCAAAGATCTATCAAAGATTATAGAAAGATTTCTAACATAAATATTGTAGAAAGATGCCTATACCTATCTATATCAAGATAAGGATGATAAGGACAACCAAAATATAGTTTGGAAAGCAAAATAAGGAAACAGATTTGAAAGCATGGAAATTTCAACTTAAATTGATAATTAATATTTTTACACAAGTTAAATAAATCTTAACTATATCAAGTTTCATTATCTTATTATCCAATCATCTTAAACTAACAAAAAATTTCTTATAATTGAAAATATTCTTTAAAAATAAAATTTAAGAATTAAATTTTCGATTACATTCAAACCATTTAGAGATAAGTCATAATATATATAATATGTCAAATCAAATTTCAATCATATATCTATATTATTATAAATCAAGTCATATTTTAGAAATTCAAATCAATTAAATTCCCCAAAACAAAGCTGTAGCAAGACTACATAACAGTCTCTTAACTTCGAACTCGAAAATGAACGTCGATGATGTCGCGATCATCACCGAAGTTATTTTCCAGCGACAAAGAGAAGAGCACTAATTTTAAACCTTTAAAATTCTTTGAAAAAAAATTCTATTCAAAATACTTTAAATAATATAACCCTTTTAAAACTTTTAAACCAAAGTTCAAGATCATCGGAAAATAAATTCTCAGATTTCTTTTCTAAATTCATTTAAGTTCCCAAATCAATTTATAAACAATTATTTATAAATTCATTTATAGAACAATAAATGATAAATCAAGTATTATCATTTCAAATTATCAATTTGAATCATTTCATTAAGTTCCATAAACTTATATCAAAATTTATTTCATTAACCAATTTTTTTTTAAATATATTGTGTCCGTTTGTTCTGTCAAAGTGTTTTGGAAATCTTATCGATAGCGCTGATCAGACGTATCGATCAGAAACCCAACTCAACATCAACAACTCAAACAACACAATATATAAAACATTTTAATTTTAAATACTAGTTTACAAATACACTATACATGAATAGATTTTCAAAGAAGGATAGAGATTCAAATTTTTGATTAACACAAATCAAAGGAGATTATGATTTAAAAATAAGTTGGAAACAAGGATGACATGATTAAATAACAGAATAGGAAGATGGATAAGCTTATATAAATCACGGGCAACCTTAACCGGGTCAACCGTGACTTAAAGAATAAGATCAATGTTGATTTTTCTAGGGTAAATCTACATTTGATCCCAAGAGTTAGAGTTTGAAATAACAAAAGATATTAGCATCTAAACCAAGGATAGATAAGAATCTCTGGTGAATCGATGCTAACTGCAAAGGAGTTTTCCCCCTTTTTCAATTAAATTTGAAATTGGTGTGATCGCCGAATCACTAGAAAGATCATTCGAAGCGGAGTTATGGAATGCTCCAGAGTCAAAAGAAGATGAATAGTGAGGGATACGAATGGATTTTGGAACTGTAGGGAACGTTCCAAAATATAAAGGAATCGAGTCAAAAGAGAGAGAATCAAACTCGAATGAAAGTGATTCTGTAAATACATTCACTCCATATGCTGAGTTTTGCCTAGAACTACCAGAGCTCTGATACCAACTGTAACGACCCGATATTTTCAACCATTCGCATCCATTATATGTGTATAGGTAGACACTCATGCCGGAATTAAATTGCTCAAAATACCGCGTTGTAAATAAAAATTTGGCAAATCTCAGAATATACAGTAAATAAAAATCATAGAATCACAGACACAGAGTAATAATAGTGCAGCGGAAGTAAAAGAGATAGTAGTTCATGAAGCTACTAAAAAAAATATAAGATACATCAGAGTTAAATGAGATACAACAGAAGAGTAACAAGATACATCACTGAAACACTGGATACTGAAACAAAATAGAAGGCTGGATCTTCAAGGAAAGCTCCAACTCCGAAGGTGAATCTTGAATGCTAACTCAATCAATCTGACTCGAGCGTAAAGCAAAACACAAAACGCTCGAGTCAGGACATAAATACTTATAAACTGTAAATCAACTCAAGTGAACAGTAACAAAATGCATCAGTAACTTAAAGGATGCTTGGGACCGCCCATCCTCTAAGGATCCGTTAAACTATTTACTATGTAGTAATATATGCTATATACGGTAATGTCTAATCAGTAAAGTATAATCATATAGAAAATAGTGTTAAGGGGATGGTGAACCTTAACGCTGTCGGATCTTTAAAACCAAAATCGTAGTGGGCTCGATATAAGGATATGACACGGCACGCGAGGCAATGCCAGGGTGGATACACCGTTTGCACTCCCGGACCGGTGGTGACGGCAAGCCAGCAGCTTCCGCCCACCTCGAACAATACCCCGAATCAAATGTGGCGCCACCGAATCGAATCACAAAAGTAATAGAACGGTTTCCGATGGAGCATGCTCGATGAAAGGGTGCGACCCTTTGTGTAGCCCGGTATAGCTCCTGTTTTAGTCATATATGCCAACTCACGGGAGTTGGGTCCACGTAATATACCTCGAGAACGTCGCCACCATCCTACTTCATTCTGGAATCTCCACCGCGTACACAGTTGTTAAAGTGGTTTTCGGTATTGGCCGGCTATAAGACAATATCCGATCCCGGTCTCTTTAACAACCAATCGTTATTATAACCCGTAGTTATAACTTTAAAACATATTTTATACTTCAAAATAAAATATCATTTCAACCCAAATCTTTATCAAAATAAAGATTAAATCATTTCCAAACCATTTCAATATATCATCATACCATATCTTTCAATTCAAATATTTATCAAAGTAATTATCAAGTCATTTCAAATCATTTTTAATACATAATCATCACATCTTCCAAATTCAATATTTATCAAAATAATTATCAAGTCATTTCAAATCATTTTTATACATAAACATCATATCTTCCAAATTCAATATTTATCAAAATAATTATCAAGTCATTTCAAATCATTTTTAATACATAAACATCACATCTTTCAAACTTCATTTTCAGATCGTCTTAATTTCAAAATATCATAACTTTCAAAACTTCATCTTCGAATCATTTAATATATACCAGAATATCATATCTTTCAAAACTTCATTTCAAATCATTTCAATATATCATATCTTTTCGAAACCACATTTCAATCATTTAATATATCAAAATATCATCTCTTTTCACAACCACATTCATTTCAATATCATTATTCATTTTATTCAATTTAAAATACCATTTCAATTCATATTTCAAAACAGTTTATATTCCAAAAATCATTTTTAATCACTAAAATGAAGTTATTATGTTTAATAATTAAATTATTAAACTTCCAAAATTTTCAACTTTCAATGTTCATTTATTCACTTAAGTTTATTAAAACAGTAAAGATTCACTTTTCGTGGCATTTAGAAAATGCTACGGAAAAATACATTCAAAACAGTTCACTTTAACAAAAGACAACATTTTAAAATGTTGTAATAGGGTTTACTTAAATTTCAAATAAACTTAGTTAAATTCAAAAATTATAGCACTTACAAAAATTTTCTATAATAGCTTTTAATTCAATTTAGCTTTTTAGTTCATTATCGTCAACTACAGCATTTACAATGCTGTAATATCATTCACATTGTAATTAATAGAATTTCAAAAATGCAGTAAATTAACTTCAAATATTCAATAAAATTTCTCAACCAATTATATTTTTATTTAAAACATTTTTTTAACTTATAAAATCATACATTTCACATTTATAAACATCATTTAATTTTCCTCAAGTTCATGATTTTATAAAGTTAAATTTCCATTCAAAAATCAAGTTTTAATAATAATTCACTTATCAAAATGCAATGTTCAATTTTAGATTCACTACATTAAATTTCAACTTAACATTTATGTTAAAATTCTCAAATATAACTTATTTTTATTTTTATTTACTTAACTAAAATTTCCCTTTCAAGTCAATTTCATAAATTTCCAATTTTAGTTATATTTCAAAATTTCAACTTAAAATATTCATTCATTTCACATTTCAGCTTTATTAAAAATCATTAATATGATATAAAATCACTTTAAATTCAATTTATATTCAAATTATCATAAATTCATATTCAATTAAATTTCCAATTATAATTAAATCAATTTTTCCAAAATAACTTACGTTCAAAATTTCTAACTTTTCCATTAATTCAATTCACTTACAATTATTCATAAAATCAATAATATTTTAAAAAAATCCTTTTTAATTATATTTAAATCAAAATAATATAATATTTACATTTCTAAAATAACTTTAAAGATTTTAGGAAAACATATATTAACTACGGGTCTATATATAATTTTCTACGCTAGGTAAAGTGATACGGATATGTATCATTTCAATCCGCAGTTTAAGAAGAAAAATCCGGGTTTTATCATTTCAAACCCGCAATCCCAAGTTAAATAAATGATTTGAAAATCATTCAGGCCTATCATTTCAGCCCATAACAATTTTCCCTTATTCCAAAGTCCGTTCAGGTATATATCATTTCAACCCATAGTGATTCTAATCAAAAGGGAACTTGCGGTGTGATAAACTGATATAAATAAACAGAATAGCATAATAAACAGTAACAAGTGATATAACAGGTGTAATAACAGGTGTAAACATCATATGATCATAATATAGCAGTTATAACATGATGCAATACATTTACAGATTCAAATGGTGTCGGTTTATCAGTTATATAGGTACAGATTGTCTGGTGAGAATAACTCACCGGTTTGAGCTGGAGACACAACAACGAATTTCACGAACGGATTCTACACAAGCACAAAAGCATGACACAGATACGAATGGTGGAGCCAAGGATTAATTCCCTTGAATACAAATCAAACAAACAATAACAAACATGAAATATAAACCAAGATATTACAAAACAATGCTAGGAATAAGTACACAATTCCAAGCTAGAACTTTTGCACTTGCATTCACCTTTGTATGCTTCAGCTATGGACTGGAAAAGCACTGTAATGGAATGGTTTTGGATCAGGTTTGGATGCAACAGGTCAGCGTATCATGGATTTGATGATGGTGCAAAGGTATGTGTACATGAAACTATGACTACAAGGCATAAACAAGGATTTTGGTCCATATTTGGCTCGACCTATGGCACACTTGGGCTGGCTATACTTACTCCAGATCTAGACAGTGGAGAGTGATGGTATAGCAGCACCCAAAGGTCATGTGGTTGCTGGTGGTGGTGGTTCTAGGGGTGGCCAAGAGGAGTATGTGAAAGGATATTGGCATTAAGGCTCGGCTAGGCTAGTTTTAAGGGTTTGCTTGCAATTTTTGTGGAGTTTTCAACATGGGGAGGCCACGGCCTGATCTGGTTCAGGTCTGGACAGTGGGTAGGTGGAGGGTCAAAGGTTGTATCGTGGTGGTGGTGGAACAATAGGAGGTGGCCAAGGCAAGATATGAAGGAGATAGTGGAGTATATGGCTAGGCTAGGCAATTTCAAGGGGTTTGGTGCAAAGTTTGTGATGCTAACCTCAATGGATGGAAAAAACTTGGTTAATGTCAGAGGAGGGGGAGGAGGAGCTGCTGTAGATGGTGGAGGAGATGGTGGAGCTGATGGTGGAGAGGTTAGGCTGAGCAAAGCATGAAGAAGCAGGGCAAAAATCAAGGCAAACAAATGGAAAAAGGAAGAAGATGAGAGGAGAATGGAAGCCATATTTTTCTTTGAAGTGCCGTGAGTTTTTAGGAGATGAAGGAGGACATTTGTTTACGTGCAAATGATATGTGATCAGCTGAAAGAAATGAGATATGGTTGGCCTCAATTGAATGCAAGAGTTAGAAAATGAAAAGGTGGGAAAACAAAGAGACTTAAGCAACTAAAGAGTCACAAAACCTTTCAAATTTCCACTAAATTCTTTTTAATTTTAAATAAATGAAATATATATATAAATCCAGATAAAAATACGAAAATTTAGTAAATAAACAAAAATAAATAAATAAATTATTAATTATATATAGTTTAATTAAATAAAACAGCAAAATTTACAACTAGTCCTGAAAATATGAAAAATAAGTGCAATGAACTTGGAAAAAATTTTATGTACTTAAAAATATTTATAAATAAAGATAAGAACACAAAATAAAATGAATTCACAAAATAAATAAATAAATTTTAATTAAAATATAGTTTAGACGAAGAAAATAGCAGAAAAAGGAAACAGCCTTTTAAAAATAGGAAATCATCATAGTAAATTTTAGAAAAATCATATTATTATTTTTAAAATATTTAGAGATGAAAATATACATAAATTAACATATCTACCCATATTAAAAGAAATATAAGAAAGAAAAATATGATTTATAAAATTTAAAATAGGCAAAATTGCACAATAAAACAAATTATACTAGAAATTGAAATGTACATAACTTTTACATTTTAACTCCGTTTTCAACGAAACGAAAAGTGGTGTTCTTAGAATTTTATGTAATTTCATAATAAAAGATAAAATTTATAATTTTAAACTTTTAAAATTTTAAGTCAAAAGTCAAAGTTTGACTATTTTGACCAAAATCAACATTTCAGGAACATATTCAAATTACACAAGTTTGGAATTATAATTTCATATAAAATCAAGATTTATATTTAAGTAATAAAATTTAATCATTTAAAATAAGTAAAATAAGTTTTTTTTTTTAAATCAAAATAATTAAAATAAAATAAAAAAATACAGGGTTGTCACAGAAATCATTTATTATAACAACAGTGTTATAGTCCACCATTTCTTCTATTTCTCGAAAACGTCTATTTCAACAATGAATGTTGAAATCTATGGTTTCGAATCTTAACATCTTTTGAAAACATCGTTAGATCGTTTTATTTCTGTTCAAAATATCACATCCTAAACATTTTATTTAACATATTATTCACTATTCAAAAACGTGAATATACTTTGTTAACAAATTTCATCCTTTTATTCATTTTATTTCAAAGGATTATTCACAGTCAAAGCGTGAATATAACTCCATTAATAGGTTTCAACAATTTACTTATCAAAATAAGTCGTTTGCGAATTTTATAAAACAACGTTTATAAATTCTATTTCTATTTGTTTTATAACTACTTCCTTTTTTTTACATCTCCTTTATTAACCTATTCAATTTATAACTCAATTATAAACCAAAAGTTCGCATTATAAGCTAAATGCTTATAAAACGATTATTTTACAAAATCGTTCTTTTAAACTTCATAAT
Source organism: Allium cepa (assembly GCA_030765085.1). Lineage (NCBI taxonomy): Eukaryota > Viridiplantae > Streptophyta > Magnoliopsida > Asparagales > Amaryllidaceae > Allium > Allium cepa. The sequence goes on from CM060943.1 coordinate 848,063,297, forward strand.
TATAAATCTTATAACTTATAAGATTCAATTATTTATCCAAATATATTCTTTAATAACTTCACAAAATTTATAAATCTTACTATTTATAAATTTCATTTATAACTTCACCATTTATAATTTTATAAATTCCATTCACTTATGCAATCCATTTTCACTTCATTCAAACACTTATAAAGACTCGTTTTATAATTCAAATGTTTTAATTTATAAATATCAATTTATAAATCCTTTATAAAATCAATTTATACTATTATTTTAAAACATCTTTAATCTCCTTTATAATTTCACCATTCTCTTGATTTATAAAATAATCAAATTTTATAAATCCTATTTTTAAACTTTTTATAGTAAATTCAAAAATCCAATTTAATTATTTTAGAAAAACATTAACCCATATTTCTCAAAAATCAATCTTTAACCGTATTTCTCAAAATCATAATTTTTATAACTTTAAAAATTATAACGTTTATTTATTTAAAATGGATCAGTTCCAAAAATATTTTATAAACGTATACTTTCAAAATCACTTTAAAAATCATTTTAAAATCCTAAAATTTGGTCCAATGATGCTACATACCAAATAGTCAATCACGACAACAACGATATCATATATCGATATGATAATCCATCAAATATCAAAATATATGAATTCAAATAAATACTGTTGAGGAATCCAGTTGGATCCCTCCAACCTGTTTTCCTGCATCCACAAACATTAGCACAATACCAATTCCGCTCCAGTACGAAATTATCGCGGTATATGGGATTTAAAATATTATCCGCTTAATAGACGGCGCAATAGGGTCTCATCCGCTATACAAATGCGGGAAATCAATCAATTGCAATATATACATATGCCAATATATATATATTGCTATATATATAATACCAATTTCACTGTTTATGAAATATTCGCGGTATATGTTTTTAATAAATAACATCCGTTTACTAACGGCGCATAATATCTATTTTAACAATCAATAGATAACAACCATCATTCAAACATGCATTCAAATATTTTAAATCTGACTATTTAAAATAAAATCGAAACCGATTCGATTGAGTGAGAAGTTCTCACCTCGATTTCAATTTTGTTTTAGCGATTTATTTCGAATAAAATTAAACTGACGTTTAATTTTACCCGAAATTCTCACTAACTCCAAACGACTCCAATCCAATTGCATCGTGTAGTGCTCGTCCATACGATTCCAACGCTTCCTGTTTCGCGCGTTTTCGATCTCGTATGAAAAAGTTATGAATTTTTGAAGTTTACACAAATTTTATATACATAATTTACAAATTTTATTTATAATTTTAAACCTTAGCCAATCCTAGCCACAAGATCCTGCACCCCACCATCGTGACCGTCCATATGCTTCTCCTTCCCTCACGCGTGTTTAACCTAGTAACCATCACGTAACCGAACCCATCATCCACAAACTAGGGTTCCACCCCGCTCCTCCATCGATCGTCGAGAATACGATCAGATGCCGACATCATGAAGCTCTCACCCACGTGCACCTCCGCCCCCATCACCGTCGAACTCGGCTACCCCTAGCTGCCTAGAAACGCGTGCGACATACCCCTGTACGCGGCCAAAAATCATCTTCCATTGTTGACAAAACACCATCTTAACCGTATGGATGTGAAGGTCTTGCGAAGCTCTTCGATTTTTCTTCAGAAAGTTTTTAACGAAAGCCTGTGGATTGGGAGAGATTGAGGGGAGAAAGTAGGTGATTTTCGGCCATAGATAACTAATGGTGGCGGATGATGAAGTTAGGGTTTAGTTTTATTTTTTTATTTTTTTTGTGAGAGGTTAAGGGTTATTTATAGGAAATTATTCAAAACACTATTCATTCCGGGTTTTCTAAACTCCGATTTACGCGCCGAAGCTGACGTTCCTAGGGTTTATCCCGCGTTCCGGACACAATGGAATAGGTTTCGAAAGCTAATTCGGTCATCTGTGCGAGTTATGGCAATAAACATTCAATTTAAATTAAACTGATTTAAACGATTTTCTAGGCTTTTTAATTTGTACCGGACAAACGGTAAATCCAATTGACACGAAATTTGAAACCTTACAATAATATCACATTACGGATCTGATGAAACTGGTTTCGTCGAAATCCGAGACTCTTTGAAAAATGGCTATTTTAACTCGCCAAATTAATATTAAAAACAATTACGATGCGTTTCGAGCTGCCACGATCAAACGATAACTCTGATTGCTACGAAAATTGATATCCGGTAATAACTAACTATTACGGATCCAATGGAACTGGTTTCATCCAATTCTAAGACTGTTCAAAAATTGACTATTTTCACTAGTCGATTTAATATTAAAATATTCAATTTTCACAAATTAACTTTTAATTCGATTTTAAAAGTTCTAAAATATCATTCTAACTCCAATATGATATAATAAAATTTTACAAATCATTTTCGATCATATTTAACTCAATTTTCAATTATTTCCATAATTTCACATATTAAATTATTGATTTAATTATCCAATTAAATCCAATTATTCAAAATAAAATTTATTCGACTTATAAATTTCACTTATTAATATTTAAAATTAATTAAATATTCAAATTTTAATTACTTAAAATCCTGGGTCGTTACAATCTTCCCCCCTTAAAAGAATTTCGTCCTCGAAATTTTTAAGTAAGAAAAGTTATAGAATTTATTAACTTTCCATAATTCATAGCCAAACTTCTTATAATAACCTACTAAGTTTTCAAATCGTACTTAGTTATCTTTTCAAAACAACTACTATTGTTTAACTTTCAATTCCAAATCAAAGTTAAAGTTTTCACAATTTTCCAATTTTCTCAAATTTTTCTAACGCCTTAAATTTCCGAAAAAATTCGCCATAGTCTCCTTTGCGCGGCTCGATCCGAGAAAAAAATGACAGTATATATATCACAGATATACATCTCATCAAGTAACGAGGCATCCTGAAGGGAAAAAAGTGTAAAAGTACGGTATGTAATCCGAGATATGTACCTTATATTTTATTAGCAAGCATATACGGCTAATATAGCGCGAAAGCGAGCTCCAAATGCGAAGCAAACGCGATCCGCACCTACTAATCACTCAACAAACAACATGAGAACCATGTATATAGACAATAGTATCAATATACAACATATAGCAACATAATAACTATGCATGCCAACATAGCAAATGTAATAAAAGCAATATACTCAACTATCAACAACTATCATCCAACTAACATCCATAACCAATAAATATTCATTCATATTCTCATTAATATTCAATGAAATGGTTTTCAATTTAATCACATTTGATTCATTAACAGTGGATGTTTACTAACATTCATTTTCAATTAGTTTATATTCACTAATCCATATTCAAGTTGGTTCACTTCCAAATCAAATTCAATTCTATTTAAAATTCACTTAACTTCCAATTGGATTTCAATTACTTTAGCTTCCAATTTCATTAACACTTAATGAATTATATACAATCAACTAACAATCATATAACAACCAAGGTATATTAATTTACAACCAAATTCCTTTGCTTATATTCATTCAATTTGGTTTAACACCATCACTTTCAATTGGTTTAATTAAATTGGTTTTCATTCAATTATTCAACTTCTAATAACATTAAATTTTAATGAATTAACACCTACATTCATTATTTCATATTAACTTAATTCACATTCAATTGATTAACATTTAATCCATTAATTCAGTTCAATTACAAAAGTTGAATTTTATTACACATAACTCAAGTTCACATTTATCACTTAACTTTATTAATTTACTTTGATACCAATATCAACTTCATTCAACATCTCTTAAGTTATACTTCATTTTATAAACATCACTTTGTTTTACATAACTTAAATTCCTACTTATAAAGAAATTCAGATTTCAATTCTAAAGTAAATTTCCATTTAACTTTAAATTCATTTTTATTTATAACTCATATTTATAAATATATTCATATAGTTTCACTTCTTATATATATAAGTTTATTTCTCAATTGTAAATCACTTTAATTATAATTCAATTCTTATAATTCTTTTGCTTATACAATTATTCTTTTATTTAGATTATTCAAACAACTAAACAATCAACTTATATACACTTTAATAATTCTGAAAAATTATTCCTTTATATAAAAATATAATCAAGGAAAAATTATTTCATTTACCCAATTTAAAACAATACTGTGTCGAATTGTTCTATTCAAGTGTTTAGAAACCCCTTCGGCATAGTTGTCCAGACCGTGCTGACGAAGGTTCATATGCCACTCAATAAACCAATCATCACAATATAAAACAATTTTATATTGACTAACAAATACGCTCTCATAGCTATTATTACACTCAAACTCATTCTAGAGCACTACTGACTCTATCTCTAATGAGTAATACCCAACAGAACCATGGTTGTCGCTTAACCATATGCTCTGATACCAAATGTAAGGAACGTACCGTCAGCGGTCACAACCGGTAGGCTTTTCAACCATCCCAGCCCCACCGTGGCTTACACTGATATCCCAAACTTGCTTTTACGGCCACCCTTTCGAATGTCACGGCTTCGCCTAACCAACCCCGTAAAGAGGACGTGTCATAACCAGATGTAAGGACCCGTTTCTTCAACTTTCGAAAACTGACATCAATACGTCCACTGTATCAACTGTCGAGAAATCGAATGCCGAAAAACCGAACACTTAGGGTTTTAAGAAAAAGAAAGAGACAGAAGAAGAGATAAGAAGATAGAAAAATAGAACGGAACAGAAAGAAAACAACAGAACAACAACAGAATCTCACAATTCGCAGCGGAACAACATATAATACATAAATGAATAATCTTTAAACAAAGAACTATATCAGTTATTACATTTTTATACATTTCATTTCATTACATCATATCACCAGAGTGTACAACAACAAACAACATCAAACAGCGGAAAAGAAATACTATATACCAGTAATACGCCATGCCATCCATCTTGCCTCCAGCAACTCCAGAATATCCTGAATATCCTGATAAACCTAACTCTTGACTGCCCGTGTGGAAATTGGTGGGCACCCAGAGTTTAGGAAGGAAACAATAAACTCCGAGTCAGTCATGTGACTGGTGTGAGAACTCGAAACAGTTTATTTATCTTTAAAATCAAAATAGAAGAATATTTTTAAAGTCAATTCGCAATGCTTTTAAAAATGAGACTACCATAAGACCTCCCGCCACACACACAATGCAAACGCAGACTCGGAGGAGATTTCTCCTTATGATAGTCAAAGATGCTTGATACGCATTAAAAAGAAACATTTGATATTATTACTAGTGCATAGTGTAGAGAAAAATTCATTTCGAAAGTAGAATATAAATCTTATCCAGCATAGGTACCATTATAGTATGCTTACTTTAGCTACCATATTAAATGGCAGGTTGTACAACTAAAACCGTACAAGGCTCGTATCGTTTCTTTGGATTTCCAACGAATGATCAGGCCAAGGAACTTCCCATTGCCACATGAGAATGCCTCTGGATGGACATCCCCGAGAACCATTTATCCAAATATATTCTTAATAACTTCACAAAATTTATAAATCTTACTATTTATAAATTTCATTTATAACTTCACCATTTATAATTTTATAAATTCCATTCACTTATGCAATCCATTTTCACTTCATTCAAACACTTATAAAGACTCGTTTTATAATTCAAATGTTTTAATTTATAAATATCAATTTATAAATCCTTTATAAAATCAATTTATACTATTATTTTAAAACATCTTTAATCTCCTTAATAATTTGACCATTCTCTTGATTTATAAAATAATCAAATTTTATAAATCCTATTTTTAAACTTTTTATAATAAATTCAAAAATCCAATTTAATTATTTTATAAAAACATTAACCCATATTTCTCAAAAATCAATCTTTAACCGTATTTCTCAAACTCATAATTTTTATAACTTTAAAAATTATAACGTTTATTTATTTAAAATGGATCAGTTCCAAAAATATTTTATAAACGTATACTTTCAAAAATCACTTTAAAAATCATTTTAAAATCCCAAAATTTGGTCCAATGATGCTACATACCAAATAGTCAATCACGACAACAACGATATCATATATCGATATGATAATCCATCAAATATCAAAATATCTGAATTCAAATAAATACTGTTGAGGAATCCAGTTGGATCCCTCCAACCTGTTTTCCTGCATCCACAAACATTAGCACAATACCAATTCCGCTCCAGTACGAAATTATCGCGGTATATGGGATTTAAAATATTATCCGCTTAATAGACGGCGCAATAGGGTCTTATCCGCTATACAAATGCGGGAAATCAATCAACTGCAATATATACATATGCCAATATATATATATTGCTATTATATATAATACCAATTTCACTGTTTATGAAATATTCACGGTATTTGTTTTTAATAAATAACATCCGCTTACTAACGGCGCATAATGTCTATTTTAACAATCAATAGATAACAATCATCATTCAAACATGCATTCAAATATTTTAAATCTAACTATTTAAAATAAAATCGAAACCGATTCGATTGAGTGAGAAGTTCCCACCTCGATTTCAATTTCATTTTAGCGATTTATTTCGAATAAAATTAAACGGACGTTTAATTTTACCCGAAATTCTCACTAACTCCAAGGACTCCAATCCATTTGCATCGCGTAGTGCTCGTCCATACGATTCCAACGCTTCCTGTTTCGCGCGTTTTCGACCTCGTATGAAAAAGTTATGAATTTTTGAAGTTTACACAAATTTTATATACATAATTTACAAATTTTATTTATAATTTTAAACCTTAGCCAATCCTAGCCACAAGATCCTGCACCCCACCATCGTGACCGTCCATATGCTTCTCCTTTCCTCACGCGCGTTTAACCCAGTAGCCATCACGTAACCGAACCCATCATCCACAAACTAGGGTTCCACCCCGCTCCTCCATCGATCGTCGAGAATACGATCAGATGCCGACATCATGAAGCTCTCACCCACGTGCACCTCCGCCCCCATCACTGTCGAACTCGGCTACCCCTAGCTGCCTAGAAACGCGTGCGACATACCCCTGTACCGGCCAAAAATCATCTTCCATTGTTGACAAAACACCATCTTAACCGTATGGATGTGAAGGTCTTGCGAAGCTCTTCGATTTTTCTTCAGAAAGTTTTTAACGAAAGCTTGTGGATTGGGAGAGATTAAGGGGAGAAAGTAGGTGATTTTCGGCCATAGATAACTAATGGTTGCGGCTGATGAAGTTAGGGTTTAGTTTTATTTTTTATTTTTATTTTTGTGAGAGGTTAAGGGTTATTTATAGGAAATTATTCAAAACACTATTCATTCCGGGTTTTCTAAACTCCGATTTACGCGCCGAAGCTGACGTTTCTAGGGTTTATCCCGCGTTCCGGACACAATGATACAGGTTTCGAAAGCTAATTCAGTCATCTGTGCGAGTTATGGCAATAAACGTTCAATTTAAATTAAACCGATTTAAACGATTTTCTAGGCGTTTTAATTTGTACCGGACAAACGGTAAATCCAATTGACACGAAATTTGAAACCTTACAATAATATCACATTATGGATCCGATGAAACTAGTTTCGTCAAAATCCGAGACTCTTTGAAAAATGGCTATTTTAACTCGCCAAATTAATATTAAAAACAATTACGATGCGTTTCGAGCTGCCACGATCAAACGATAACTCCGATTGCTACGAAAATTGAAATCCGGTAATAACTAACTATTACGGATCCAATGGAACTGGTTTCGTCCAATTCTGAGACTGTTCAAAAATTGACTATTTTCACTAGTCGATTTAATATTAAAATATTCAATTTTCACAAATTAACTTTTAATTCGATTTTAAAAGTTCTAAAATATCATTCTAACTCCAATATGATATAATAAAATTTTACAAATCATTTTCAATCATATTTAACTCAATTTTCAATTATTTCCATAATTTCACATATTAAATTATTGATTTAATTATCCAATTAAATCCAATTATTCAAAATAAAATTTATTCGACTTATAAATTTCACTTATTAATATTTAAAATTAATTAAATATTCAAATTTTAATTACTTAAAATCCTGGGTCGTTACAACTGGAGTTAGAATGATGTTATAAAACTTTTAAAATTGAATTAAAAGTTAATTTGTGAAAATTGAATATTTTGATATTTAATTGACGAGTTAAAATAGCCATTTTCAAACGGTCTTGGATTTCGACGAAACCAGTTTCATCGGATCCGTAATGTTATATTATTGTATGGTTTCAAACTTCGTGTCAATCGGATTTACGGTTTGTCCGAGGCAAGCCAAAACGCATAGAAATTGGTTTAAATCGATTTAATTTAAATTTGATCGTTTATTGCCGTAACTCGCACAGATGATCGAATAGCCTATGAAGCATATTCCATTGTGTTCGGAACGCGGGGTAAACCTTATAAATGCCAGCCGGCGCGCTTCGTTTGGAGTTTGGAAAATTTTGGGGTGAATAGTGTTTGCAAATTTTCTATAAAAGGCCCTCCATTTTCACAAATTGCAACACAACTCAGAAAAACCCTAGCCGTTTCATATAGTTTTAATGGTCGAAATCGTGCCTTCTTCTTTACTCGATCTCTTCCAATCCACGCGATATTTCACCAAACTCTCAACTACAAATATGTAGAGGACGACGAGATCTTGAAGATCAACGGCTATGATCGTTAATTTCGTTACGAATCGACCGCAATCTTCGTTTGAATGTCCGGCCGTCATTCACATTTTTCGAGCTGTATTGATAACCGAGCTTCACTAGATTTAGGGTGAAGGTGGAGTCGAGTATGGGCTTCAACGTGGTATTCTCTGATCAACATCTTGATGTTCGAAATTGGTTGCGAAAATTCGATGTTGATGGCGGTCGTGGGTATCTCGAGTTTGAACGTGAAACTGGGAATGGGGGAGAAGATGCGTGGGACGACCCTGATTTGCAGAGGCAGGATCCAACGGCTCAGAAATAATTAGGTTTAAAATTTAAATAAAAATAGTAAATTTGTTTATATTATATCTTGCAAACTTTAAAAATTCATAACTTTGTCATACGAGGTCAGATTTTTACGAAAGGAATTGCGACGGGTTCGTTTTGTCGAGCATTACGCAATGGTGCTGGTTTGGAGTCGATTGGAGTCAGTGAAAGATTTGGGTAAAATTAAACGCACATTTAATTTTATTCGAAATAAAACGCGGAAACTGAATTGAAAGCAAGGTGAGAACTTCTAACTCAATCAAAATTGTTTCGATTTAAATTTTAAATAGTTAGATTTAAAATTGTTGATTGTATACCTGAATGATAAATTATTATCTGTTGATGATTGAAATAGACATTATATGCCGTATATAAGCGGAGCTTATTTATTAAAAACATATATCGTGAATATTTCACTGCAAAGTGAAATTGGTATTATATATGTACTTGGAGTTGATTTTCCCGTATTATATAGCGGATGAGACCCTATTGCGCCTCATAATAGCGGATAATATTTTATAAATCCTATATACCGCGATATTCCATATTGGAACGGAACTGGTATTGTGCTAACATCTGTGGATGCAGAAAAACAGGTTGGAGGGATCCAACTGGATTCCTCAACTGTATTGATTTATTTACAGATATTGTGATATTTGTTGATTATCATATTGATATATGATGTTTGGATTGTCGTGATTAATATATTGTTGTTGTTGCAGCGTTGACCTATTTTTGGAGTTTTAAAAATATTAAAGTAACGATTTTGAATTCAAAAGGATTTTAAAGTATTTTTGAAAATCTACGTTTTATTAAATTTTAGAATTGATTTATTTTAAATAAATAAACGTTATAAATTTAATGTTATAAAAATTATGATTTTTGTGAAATATAACCGAAATGTGATTTTTGAAATAAGTAGATGATTAAATTTATAAAATAGTTTAAATTGGGGTTTTTGAATCATTAAAAACGATGTATATAAAAGATTTATAAAACTGATATTTATAAATTAAAAATATAGGAATTATAAAACGAGTTTTTGTAAGTGTTAAAATGAAGAATGATTGGATTTCTTAAGTGAATGAAATTTATCGATTTATAAATCGTGAAGTCATAAAATGAATAGATTTTTGTAAAATAAAGGACGTATAAGTAATTAACTTGTAAATTAGATTTTTGGTATAAAATTGAGTCATGAATTGAAGTGGTTAATAAAGGAGATTTATAAATCGAAGTTTTTATAAATAGAAATGGAATTTATAAACATTGTTTATAAATCCGAAATCAATTGAACTTGGTGAATTAAACCTAGAAGTTTATTAAAGGGGATATAGTCGCGATTTTGGATAGCGAATTATCTTTTGTATAATATGTGTAATAATAAAGAGTTTGGATCGGGAGTTATATTCACGATTTTGGACAGTGAATATATTATTAAAGAAAATGGATATGTTTCTGGGGAAGTCATATTATAAAATGAAGTTAATTGTTTTAAAGTTGTTTTAAAATGTGTTAAGTATCGAATACATAGATTTCAACATTCATTGTTGAAATGGACGTTTCGAGAAATAAGGAAATGGTGGACTATAACGCTGTTGTTATAGTAAATGATTTCCGAAAGGAAATGTTTTATATAGTATTGGGATTTATATATCTATCTTAATTTCAAATCCCTATACTAGTGATTTTGGGTCGTCGTAACGATGTTTTATGCAACATTCGTTTTGACCCAAATAAATGTGTTTAAGAGAATGTTTTCCTTAAAGAATGAAATATATACTTAATTGTGATTTAAGTATATTGAATATTTTCCAAGTGTTGAAAATAAATGGATTTGTGAATCACTTATTATTAAATAAATATGGAAATGTTTTCCAATATGAAGTGAAATGTTTAGAGATTTTATCTTTTAAAGATAAATTGAAAATGAATATTAGAAATCGATTTGAAAATCGTATATTCATAGATATTTTGGAAGTGTAAATTCACTATGGAATTTATAAAAGACAGGGAAATTTGTTTAAAAATAAACATTGATTAACTTTTGAAGCGTGGAAATAAATTTACGGATTTGGAACGTGAGTTTAAAATAATTCGGTAAGGATTTATTTGATTGATTTAAATGAACCATTTTAAATTTAAAAAATGGATAAATATTTGGAAGTGTTTATGTTTAAGGAAATTGATTTGAAATTGATTTTCAAAGATTGAAAGGTGAAAAAATGATTTGAAATTTGTTTTCAAATGGTTGAAGTATGGAAATTATATATCTAGTAAAGATATTTTGGAAAATAAATAATTTGGAAAATTATTTGGAATTTGGTGATGTTGAGCATACCTATTAATAGTTAAATAACCGACTATCAATATTTACCTCTGAATGGGTATTTGTTGTGTTTTGCTTGAATTTGAATGCCACACTTATTTTCAAAATAAACGCTCACTATTCGGGTTAGCCGGGAAAGGACCTTGGAGTCATATAACCCATTCCGAATATGTGATACGTCGTTATGGATTGCATTTGATGACCGGTGTTGAAGACCAGATATTTGTGAAAATGGAAGATTACCGTCAAATGTTTCTGCATCGGCTGATCTCCGATATAGAAATTTATTACCCTTTGTGATGGGAAGTCCGGTCGTGATTAGTGAATATTCGGATTTTAAGGGCTTCTTTGGAAGTGCCTTCGGTTCCGTTCGATCCCGGAACGGACTTCTATGGATGTGTGTCTGACGTTACAATTTGAGATGTAAAGCTGGTTTCTATCAAATATGTTTCCGTTGGTGGCGGAGAATTTATTCTCTTAGCTTAACACCCTTAGAGGTTATGTAGTTGATGGTTACTAGTGATACATTCCCAAATTGGTAATGCGGCATACGAAGTGCTGTTGAGCATTTGTTGAACAAAGCACAGCTTTTGTATAAAGTGTAGCTTCGTGGACGAGACTTCGTCGGACCTCACACCCCAGAAATGGTCAAAACAGAAAGGATGCAGCAAGGTTATTAGGGGGTAGCGCCCCTTTAGTGCATGTCATTCCTTCTGGATAGAGGTGGTATCATGGTATGGAGCCCAGATACTTAACCTATGTTGTTGCTGCAAATTTATTACTTTGTGGTTGTTGGAATCGAGGATCCTCGGATATAGATCAGTTACAATCGAGAAATGACATATTCGTGTCAGTAGTTACCCAGTTTGAAGGGTAACCCGGCCTTATGTTGGCAGAGATCTAACCGTAACGTTAGGTTCTCGGGTCGTCTTTCCAGAGGCGTACCCATGTGGCAGTGGGAAGTTCCTTGGCCTGACCATTTGTTGGAAATCCAAAGAAACAATACGAGCCTGGTACGGTTTTAGTTGTAAAACCTATCATTCACTTATGGTGGCGCCCTACTGTTTGGATGGTAGCTATAGTAGGCATACGATACTGGTCGTATGTTGGCTAAGATTTATATTCTACTTTCGAAATTGTTTTCCTACACCATGCACTAGTAATAATATCAAATGTTTCTTTTTAATGCGTATCAAGCATCTTTGACTATCATAAGGAGAAATCTCCTCCGATTCTGCATTTGCATTGTGTGTGTGTGTGCGGGAGGCCTTATGGTAGTCTCATTTTCGAAAAATCATTGCGAATCTATTTTAAAATATTACTATTGTTTGTTTTAATGATAAACTGTTTTAAGTTCTCACACCAGTCCCATGACTGAGCTGGAGTTTATTATTTTCCTTCCTAAAGTCTGGGTGCCACCAATTTCCACATGGGCAGTCAAGAGTCAGGTTTATCGGGATATTCTGGAATTCAGGAGTTGCTGGAGGCAAGCTGGATGACATGGCGTATTCACTAGTATATAGTATTTCTTTTCCGCTGTTTGTTGTTGTTTGTTGTTGTACACTCTGATGATATAATGTAATGTGATGTGATGTAATGTAATAACTGATATAGTTCTTTGTTTAAAGATTATTCTTTTATCTATTATATGTTGTTCTGCTACGATTGTGAGATTCTGATATTGTTCTATTGTTGCTTTCTGTTCTATTCTATCTTTTTCTCTCTTCTTCTACCTCTTTCTTTTTCTTTAAGCCTAAAGACTCATAAGTTTGTTCCTCTTTGGCTGGGTTGTTATGGAATGTTGCTAGCTCAAAGGAGTACGGATTTTCGGGCCTTCACAGGTGGCGACACAAGGAGATTGTAGGGCTTTGTGGTCTCATGGGTTCGACGATGAATCAGGAATCATCGCGACGGTGAGGATGGATCGAGCTTGATCGGAGTGGGTAGAAATGATGCTTGAGTCGGAGATGATGATTTTTGGTGGGTCGGCATGATTTCTGATGAACTAGATCGACGAGGCAAGGAGGTTTTCATCATCAGGTTTGGGTTCGAGGGTATTTCGTCAAGCTCGAATTTGATTCCGTTCGACTTCGTTGAACATGGATGATCGGAAGGTTTGGGAGGATCGTGGGTGGTGTGTCGGTGGTCGTGGTAGTGATCGACAATGTCAGGAATGCGTGTGCATATGCACGATGCAACATTTGGTATCTGGTTTTGGCGACTCGTAGGAGGTGAGAGGGGCCCTTTGCATTTGGGAAGAAGGTGGATGTACGGTTCGAACTCGAGGGGCTTGGCGTGTTGAACTCGAAGTTGTTGAGTAACTCACGTAGCTAGGGTTTATCTCGGGAAGGGAGTGAAGCAAGCCCGGGTTTTGACGATGATGTTCTGTTTGATCATATAATGCAGGTTTAAAAATTTAAAAGTGTTTTATAATATAAACAACCTTTGCTTGAAAGTTTTTTTAAAAATGAAAACTTGATTTTTTTTTTTAAATTAAGAAATGATTAAAAGATTAGGTAATTTTAAATCCTTAAATTTAACTTTAAAGGTTAAGTTAATAGCATGGTGATAAATTATTTCAAAATTCATTTAGTAAGGATTAAAAGGAAAACTATAGCCATTTATAAAAATAAATTGTTTATCTTTAATCAATTAAGATTTTTATAAATTAAATTAAGTAATTAAGGGATGATTAATTACTAAATGAGGTTAATAAATGTAATTAATTAATGATAATTACTTAATGGAAGTAATTAAAGATACTTCTTAATGTCATTAATTATGGTGGATAAATTTGTTAAGGGTTAATTTATTTAATTATTAATTAAAGTTTAAATTAGTTAATGATCAGAGGTTAATTTATTGAGGATAATTAACCAATGTGATAATTGCTTAATGAAAGTGATTTAAGGGAAATTACTTAAGAGAAGTAATTAAGGATTAATTACTTAGTGTAATGAATTAAAGGGATTAATTACTCTATACAATTAATTAATATGATTAGTTTAAGTTAATTAATTGGTTTAATTAATTTAAATAATCACTTGATGATGGAATTGAGTATAATTACTTAATGAGGCTTATAAAGTGTAATTCCTTAGAGAAGTAATGAGAGGATAATTACTGGATGTGATTAATTAAAAGGAAATTACTTGATGGTAAGTAATTAAAAGATAATTACTTGGTGGAAGAAATTAAGTGATAATCACTCAGTGTAATTAAGGGATTAATTAATATAATTAATGGAAGTGATCAATCTTGCTTATTAATGATTGAATGATGATGAGTGTTTTGAATTAGTTGATATCTCTGATATGAATTGCTTTGTGATATGCTATGTTGGATGAACGGTGAAAATGTGATTATCTATCAATTATGAATTGCTGTCTAAAAGTGTTATCCGGTAATTAAAGTTGAGTTGTATTTAATTGGATAACTTGGGTTTAGATGACATTGGATTAGAAAAGACAGGAGTTGGGTATTAGCAAATACCCGAAACCACTTCGATTTGAAATCTACAATAATTCTTTATGGATTTGACTTTGGAATAAATAGGCTGGAAAGGAATTAAAATGTAAGCTTGGTCGTTTAATATAAGTAATAATGCTTAGATATGATTGTATGATGTGTATTTACTATGGTATGTTAAGAACTCGTAGTAAGGTACGAGTTACCCGGGTTTATTTAAGTTGTATGCTTTTGTATTCAATGTTAGATGGGTTTACTCACGCTGGTTTCCAGCCTGACCCGGGTGTTACTTTGATGTAATGCTCGGGTCAGACCGAGTATTAAAACTTTTCAAGTAAGGACGTTCTAGAGCTCTAGAGGCGAGCTGGATGGCAGGAACGTATGGAGTGTTTTCGCTCTAATATATTGTTGTATATCTTAGACATGGTTGTATATGTCTAGTGTTGTGTAATGTTGTAACTCTGATGTATAAAAATACAAGTGTACCGATACAGTTCTTATTTGTAAAACTATTATTTATGTGATATTATATTTTGATCCGCTGCGAATGCGAGGTTTCTATGACTTGTACCTGTTTCTTCTTCTTTCTCTTTCTTCTTTTCCTACTATCTGGAATTATTGGGATCGAAATTTCCGGGTCGTTACAAATGGGTACCAGATCAGTATAAATTTTTTTGTTCTCATCTACAACTTGACTTGATACTATACTTCTCTCCATCTGCTTTGCAATGCCACTGGTTTCGTGCGATTCCGTCAAGTAATGACCAAGTTATGGTCAAATGATATTTTGGTGAACAAAGAGAAAAAGAAAGCAAACTGTCAATGGAATTCTTCAAATTGCATGTAAAGATTTGAGTATTTTGTCCCAACTCCTTTTTCAGATTGTAGTCCTTGTTCCCACGATCGTTTTGATGGGTGGATTATCATATTCCGATCAAAATTGAGTGAGGTAGGACAGTTTGAAGTTGGCTATCCAAAACTGAAAAACTGTGTGCGGGATTTTCTTCATTTCTCCTGCTGATCGGCCTATTGCACCACAACACCATCCAAATTCATCACCAAACTATTACTAGATCATAGCCCTTGCTTTCCTCTTCGATTTTCCGCTGGTTTCTTCCATTTCCATTAAGAA
Source organism: Allium cepa (assembly GCA_030765085.1). NCBI lineage: Eukaryota > Viridiplantae > Streptophyta > Magnoliopsida > Asparagales > Amaryllidaceae > Allium > Allium cepa. The sequence continues at coordinate 848,079,280 of CM060943.1, forward strand.
ACGAAGGAGATATGCCTTCCAGAAGTTTGATAATATATAGAAAAACGGGAAGAAGAAGAAGAAGAGAAATTTTTATGAAAAGTGGTGATTGTTGGGCCTATTTATAATGGTTGAAGTGTCCATTCATTCAAAATTCAAATTCAAAGTTTTGACGCCAAGTTAGTCAATCTACTAAATCATCTGCATCTTTCTCATATGGTCTTCAAATTCAGCAAATGAACATACTGCGCTGATCAGAAAAATGAGTCTGTCACAATAGAACAGATCTTATCATCAAATTTTGAAAGATATAAATGTATGGTTCATGGAAATGGAAGAACAACAAAGTTAGAAAGTTGGAGGAATGCAAAAAGTGGTACGCTTTACTATTATTTCGTCTTTATTGCTGCATTTAGGAATATATACTATGCATTTAGTTAGGTATAAAAATTTATCTCTTTTATAAGTTTTGATATTTTGGTCCATATATCGACACACCATAACTAAGTCCTTTAAAATGTGTTCCTTCCAAATGAAATTTTACAACTAATTTATTACAACTATACTAATTAGAAAAGCATACCTTCATTCATGATTTCAACTTTTCTAATGTTATTTTTACTTCTCATGCTCTATTTCTTTTAAGATACTAATTTTATATCTTTAAGAAATTAATAGAATGAATTTAGAATGTTAGAATAAGGCGCTATTTATATATTTCTTCAATTAATAAGGTTGTACCACACTTGTCATATAAGTAGATAGTGACATACATGCACAATGTCACGTTTCATTACACTTGTTCTATAATAAAAGCATTTTTACATGCATAATGCCAAGTGTCTTTACACATGTTTTTTCCATAATTTTTTATATTTTTTTAAGTGATTTAGTTATATTATCTACTTTAAAAAATTGGGTCAAAAATCAATTATTTACACGTCAAAATCTAGTCATAAAACTAGTGCAAAATCATGTTAAAAACAAGCCCGAAATTTCAGATAGCATTTCTAAAATGCTTCTTTTCTTCTGTAATGTTTTGTAAGTACTGCATATTCGTTTTTACAACATTTCTGTGCTTTGAAACGCTGTAGAGTTTCAAAAACTTTACATAGCATTTGGTAAAAGCTACAGTTTTAGTTTTATAAAGTTTTAAATATACTACAAAAACTTTTTATAGCATTCTTTGAATGTTGTTTTTCTTTACGAAACTTTAAACTATGTAAAAATAATATTTAAATTAAGTATTTTTCTCTATTCTTTTTAGAGTTAATTTCTAACTTATATTAGGATATTTTAAAATTAATTTCACGTTTAAATGTTTTTTAATAATTAATTAAATTTTTTAAAAAGTAAGAGGCCTTAATATAACACATGTTTATTTTAGTTTTTCAATCTTTATTATTTTATTTAATATTTCATTATGATATTTTTAAATTTAAAAGATGTTTAAACATAGTTTTAAATATTTAAACCAATAATAATTTAATATAAAGGTTTTAATTAGTAAGTTAAGTATATTATAAACATGGAAGTTTGGATTCTTAAAAAAACAATCAAGTTAAAAAAATATTTTAAATAAATTAAATAAGTAGGCTATTAATTTTTATAAAAACCATATTTGATCATATATATAGTTTAAATCCATATTTATTAGCAATTTTATTTTGATATTGAGTTTGATTACTACCTTTCATGAATATGTTATAGTTTTTATATCATTTATTACCTTTAAACTCTTTTCTTTACTACTTTTTCAGTCCCATTCATTAGTTTCCTTAACCTAAGTCTAGCAATTGTGAGTTACCTTTGTTTGGTTGAAGTACTTTATAATAAATAATTTCATATATATATACATACATACAGACACACACACAGATATATATATATATATATATATATATATATATATGCTTGTCAATTAGATATTACTTATCGCTTATGTTTATCTTATAATCTGGATGTCTCTTACCGTAGTATATATATCATCATATCATTCTGCATATTATTATTATTTTACTTCATTATCATTTTGTTTCATATTACATATCATTATGCATCCTTTTTCATATCACATTTCATTGCATATTACATCATAAATTACAATGCATGAAATATCATAATCATTTGCATCACAAGTTGCACTTCATTTTGCATATTATCTCATGCTACATTGCATATGTCATACATTTCATACTGCATTACAAACTACATATTGCATACATGTATACATAACGAGTGTATTTTATTTAGGAGGAGTTTGTAGTATTGTCTTATAGTATAGGATTATTAGTTTTAGATTTGTTTGGTATGTTTTGATTGACTTGTTTGACTTGATTGACTTGTTTGACTTAATTGAGTTGTTTGACTTGATTGACTTGTTTGACTTAATTGACTTGATTGACTTGCTTGATTTCATTGATTTGTTTGAATTGTTTGACATGATTGGATTTGATGTGCGTGTTGATTGGATTGTTTGAAATATACTTATGCATATTTATGTATTGAATAATTATAATATAATTATGTTAATGTCTTTCACATTTCATTTACAATGCTTTGTTCTAGTATTAGTTTAAGGGGGAGATTTTTGTTTTTACGGTTTTAGGTTGGTTTTTGTTGATGACAAAGAGGGAGAATTATAATATAGGATAGTAAGTCATAGATTAAGAGGGAGTTATTAGTTTTAGGGGGAGTTATAGTGAAGGCGAAGTATATTTTATAAACATAGGTTGTCATCATCAAAAAGGGGGAGATTGTTAGTCCTTGAGATGATGGTTTTGATGACAAAAACCTTAGGAATTGTTATAAAATATAAATACTAATGTTATAGTTTAGATATATATGTATATGCTGGATTTAACCATGCAGGTGCCAAGAATGAAGTCTGTACAGTATAGAGATTCAAGATTGAAGACTCATGAGTATCAAGATTATCAAGAGTTCAAGATTTCAATATAAGTAATTTAGTTAGGAATTTTATTAAAACTCCTAGAAAAGCACTGGCATCTTAAAATCCAATTTATTCGTGGAATGGAATCCACTTCGAGCCCGTTAAAGGGATGGAACCCTAAGTAGGATGGAACCTACGAAAAATCCAGTGGAACATTGTTTTGTATGCACTAACTTTTATTCAAATGTTTTACAAAATTATATCTTGTTTTCAAAATGATTTCAAAATCTTCCTTTTAAAAGAATCGAAAACATCTATCCTGGTTTTAAAATACTTTTAGCCTCAAAATAATCTTTATTTTCAATATCAAATTATCCTTGGTTTTAAACTATCTTTTAATTATAATATAGTTAACTTTTAATATTTATACTTAGATTTAAATATAAAATTATAGTAAAATTTTATATATATTATTCTCTATACTTATTTATGTATTTAACTATAGTTAAGTATGTTTATAAAGTTTAAAATAGTTTTAATACAAGATAGAAGTTATTTTCAATGAAAAACAAATCATCAAAAATACCATAGGCTTGTCGACAACCCCTAGGGACCCTTGTCGACAAGGTGGCAGTTTGTTTCAAAATTTGAATTTCAAAAGAAGTGTCTATTCGTCATATCCTTTCACGAATGGACATAGCTGTTGTTCTTCTATATATAGGGACAGTTTTAAACGAATTTGTGTTCATATTTTCTCTGATTTCACTCTTCTTCTTCTTCCACATTTCTATATACACATTTTTACCATTACTCTGCCGAAATCACCATTGAATCTAACTAGATCATTTTTGGTTTGATTCTCTATCACTATCTCAACAAGATCACAGTGCTATTTAGAGTTATAGACTTCTTTTTAATTATTTAAGCGAGAAAAGGTGTGATTGTAGCTTGTGAAATCAATCAAGCGAGAAAATGTGTGATTGTAGCCTAGGAAATCAATTGGGTGAAATTGTTGCCTGTAAAATCAAGTATCTCTACCCAGAGGATTGTGAATCTGGAGTGGTGTACCTCGTGGCCTTGAAATCGAGGGTGTGATTGTAAGAATTGATTTTGAAAGGAAATTCTTATTTGTGTGCGGGACTGGATGTAGGGTAACTCTGAATCAGTATAAAATCCGGTGTGTTCTTTCCTTTATTGCTTTTACTTTATATTCGCATCTATGTTTGATTCAGTGGTCATATCTGTGTCTGAATATTGCATATATTTGTGTTCAAATTAATATAAACTCAAAAAGATTTAGTAATTCCATAAAACACTATTCACCCCCCCTTCTACTGTTAATTCTAGCATTAAGATCCGTAATCCGTATTTCTCACATGTAGTTGCAATGTATCCATAGTCCTAATGTAGAGAGGCTTTTCTTTTTCCCTTTTTCATGTCCTTTTGCCTCTATGAGCTCCGTGATATAGTATTCTCGACCGGTGCGCTGATCGCCTTGGATAGATCCAACTTGTTTCTTGGTAGGGAAATTCATCATCTGACACCATGGAGCTGGGACTATTCTGAAACTAGCAAGGTTGATTAGCTCAGAAAGTCTTTGTAAGAAAAAAACTAATCAACTATCATGAAGGTCTACACTCGCATAATCTCGCAGTCTCCTTCACCCAACTCAATCGATAAATCAACACAACCGACATGCTCCTTAGCCTCTATGGTAAATCCCTGGACATGAGATTTACATAGCTTTGGGTCCTACCCACTCATTAATATGGTCAAATGTTTTCTTGAACAAGATATTAACTGAGCTTCCATAGTCAATCAGAACTCGATGCACGGTAGCTGGCCCTACCACGGTCGTAATCACCATTGGATCAAGCATCGATGCTTGCATCCCATTAACATCTCTATTTGAAAAGAAAAATCGACTTTCGTTGTCTTAGGTTGTTTTTTCGAACCTCGGTCTTTGACAGTAAAATAACTTTCCTATGGCACACGCTTTAACGAAGTCCCAAACCGCTCTATTTTATTCTGGATTTTTTTGTTGGATGAGGTCCTACCATTATCATGTTAATCATAATACTACTATTCGATTGCCTAGGCCTCTCTCCACCAGATCTAGATTGATCCCTTTGAGCTTTCTGCTCCTAGGGTCTAGCATTTTGTCTGCCATCCTTCGGGTCTCTTACATACTGCTGCAAATTCTTTTTGCAAATCAGAACTTCAATAACATCTCTTAAGTGATGATACTCATTGGCATTGTGCCCATAAGTGACATGGAAGCGGTAATACTTCCCCAAGCTCCATTCAGCATTAGTCGCCTCATTTCTAGGAAGCTTCTTGTTATTCTCTGTTCCTTATGTAGTAAGGTATATATTTTCAATCATATTTTTTAATGGAGTATAATACAATCCACCGGCTTTAAATATCTCGAATGCTTTTTGATATCGTTTCTCCTACTACTAGCACCTTGATTTCTTCTTTTCTGATTATTATTATTTCCACATTTACCGCAATGTTATAAGTGTTGTCACTAGTTTGCTTAATACTGATGTTGCTGCATATAAATTCATTTGATGATCTACCACCATCCTTTCCAATGGCTAGGTTGGCCTCTTCCAAGCGCAAAAACTAGGATGCCTTGTAATAGAGTTCCTCCTTAGTAAATGGCTGCTTTCTCTTTAGCCATATACCAAACTCCATTTCCAGCTGTATCCCCCGGATCAATGCCATCAACATAATATCGTCGTTTAGATTACTCACTTTGACCACAATAATATTGAATTGCCTTAGAAAATACTTTAGGGTCTCTCCAGCACCCTGATGAATACTCGACAAGGACATCCCATCCTTCAGTCGAGCAGTGTGGAGGCTGAGCTGGTCCGTAAACTTTCCCGTCAACTGATTAAATGAAGATATGGACTTCTGTGCAAGCCAAGTGATCCACATCATAGCCACTCTATATAGAAATACGAGGAAGCACCTGCACCTTACAACAACAATTGCTTGGGCACCATCCCTGTGCCACTCGTACTTCAATAGATGTTGTCTAGGTTTTGTTGTCCTATTATATAATGGCACCATTAAAAGAACTTTCTTGGATACTTGTCCCATAAAATATCATCAATATATGGTATCCTACTAGGCATCTAGCCTCATTCTCAATTCATTCTTCACCTATTCTCATTCAGTAATCTCCTAACCATTTTAGCAATATACTCTTGACTGGCTTGGTTACCCGAATGACAACCATCAGGAATAGCATAGAGTATTTGACTCTGCAAACGACCTTGGTACGCTCAATGACATCTAGTCTCCTCTGTCTCTAGGAGTGCCACTCTCCCAGATCTTCAATGATGCCTCGCTAGTTATGTGGCATTCATTTGAGCACCAACATTCTTCATTCCAGCATTCTACCCAACATCATTGCTAGTATCTTGCAAGTCATCTTTGCTATTATAAATATTAACAATGTTAGGTAATTTCACTCCACCACCATCCATAATATGCTCGATACTAACCTAATTTGAATTTGTGCCAACCATGTTGGTCATCGCCAACACTGACCACTTCCTCTAGCATTCCCCTTCGAAGTCCCAACAGTTTTACCTTTTATTATCGTCTTGCCTTCTCTCCCATTCTAATTAAATGAAATGATCTTTCTTCTTTAGAACTTAAAGGTAATGAATTTCTATATCTCTTCCTTCGCTGTTGTCTTTGTTAGGCTAGGAAGACAAAACTTTCTTCCATCTTATCAAGGAGGGCCTTCTGGCTATGAAGCATTCTTTGGTTCATCTCATCCATTTTCTTGTCAAGTTCAATTTTGACACCATCTCCTGTAGGGTGGATTGTCCTAGCAAAGAATTCATTTACTAAGTAGTTTCAATGTTATGGTGGGATGCTTCATCTTCTCCGCTAGTGGCTCCAAATCTTATGGACTGTTTCTTAGGGGACATTCCTTTGGATCTAGTGTTGAATCCTTTTAAAATCACAATAGCTTCATATCTATCAACTATCTTTTGGATTTAACTTTTGGATGCTTGTAATCCACAATACTAAGCTAGATCTACGCCAAAGAAGCTCTGTTCTCGATGAAAGCTCTAAAATGTTGGACACCTAATCGAATAGAAATGAGATAGATCTAAAAGGAATCAAATGAAAAGAACAAAGCAAAATTTATAGTGGTTTGGTCAAATCAACTACCTATGTCCAGTTTAATATTATTACATTTAGATTCATCGAAGGCACAAGAACTTTATAATGATTTCGAATCTAGACAACAAAGTATGCCTGGGATTGATAACACTTAGTGCCAATGGTAAGAGTTAATGGTAGAGATGAAGAATATTAAGTCCAAAGACCAAAAAGTTATTTCTATATTTCTCTAACGCTTCTATTTATAGTTGGAATCGTCCATCCTAATCACCAAATCATGAAAGAAATGGTGAAACTTCATAACCAAGAAAATAAGAAGGAAGAGCATGTCCTTTGAAAGAGAAAAATCATTTCAGCATGGACCGTAATGGTTGTCCAAGCAAGTTAAGCTACCTCATTCTTTTACAAGCCTCGATCTCCTAAAGTCCAAGGGTGGACCACCTTAGAAAATCAACTTGGTATCGAACATAATTATGATCGGTACTGACCATATCTTTTTTGCCAAAATGACTCAAAATATTCCGTGTTACTTCATCGAGCCATTCTACATGTCTCTAAGCCCCTGATTCATTCCATCTATGTCTCGATCCATAGAAGCACTTAGAAGCTGCTTGGTTCAAATGCTTAATAAAAATTAATCCAAACCAAAATTCATGGTTCAATTGTAATAATTATTATTAACTATATTGCTCTGGCCAATGACTTTGACATTGAGTTGACTGAGATTAACCGTGATGCTAATCTCATATAACTATGGAGATGAATCCCCATTTTGAATAGTGTTTCACTTCCAATGCTTTAACACAAACCCCATGATAGTCATTCAATGGATGCCATGCCATAATTTAACTATAAGCAAAGCGAAGTGTACACGTTGAAGTTCAATAGTATTCTTAAGTCATAAGAACGGTATAATATCGCCATTTCAAGATTCTTTGTTAGGCCTTACTTATATTAACCAGTAGAAAACTCTCTAGTGAGTCATTTCATAGTTAATGAACAACTGCCAATACATAAACCCTTTGTTTCCCTAGTATCCATGAGTAATATCATGTCCAACATTTGAAGAGTGTTACATACTCTAGTCTTAATGGATGTATCGAGATCCCATCTCAAAACATCTTGACTAGGAATATCTAAAATGATATGCTATTTTTATGTGATAAATTTCTCATAACTACGACACATTTTAATAATTATTACACAACATATAATTTAAGGATTTTCTACTTAATATACTTTAAATTAATCGCTTAATTAATTATATCACTTTATAATAAGCATATATGTATATAACATAATGAAAACACATTTTATGTTGAACAAGATTGGTTATCGAGATAGATAAATGTAAGAAATTACAAAATTGCTCCTAGGGTAGATTCTAACTCTAGCAATAAGCCAACTACCTTTTATTAAAATCATTCGATTTTATTTATCTCATTCAATGTAGTTTCGTTATGACATCTTTGTGTTACTTTCTGACATGAAGAATTAACTTCATTCATTAATATATCCATTTTGAAGTTTACTTATTAACCTTGCTTTATTTCATATTTCATTTCATGCTTGATTATATTGAATTTCACTAGAAACACTAAAAATCCAAAATGAGAGCAACCAATCCAGGGTTTAACTCTTATAATCCAAGTAAAGTTAGTTGTTTTCCTTATGGGCAATTATGTAATTTGTTACATATATCTAACTGATAACAAATCTTGTTCGTTTTAAAGGTGGTTGATTTCTATAATATACTTTGTTATATTGTGATATAATTAATTAAGTAATTAATTTAAAGTATATTAACGCTCTCTAAGTAATTAATATTGTAGTTTGTTACAATATTTATAGAGTGTTACCCAATACTTTGTTGATTTATCCATTGAGATTATAGTATGTAACGCTCTCTAAATGTTGGGTATGTACTACTTATGACTCTTTGGGGCACTTATTGAATAATTATAGAATAGCTCACTCAAGACGTAAATATAACTAATTTCAAATAGAGAATCTTAAAGTGACTATGTTACACATTTCCCTCGACTTGAGAATATTGTGGAACTTCAATGTGAACACTCCACTTTGATTATAATTAAATCATTACATGACATCTATCGAGAAGCTATCGTTGTGTTTAATTTGAAGCATTGGAAGTGAAACATTAATTAATTAAAAAATATGTCCCCTTATTTATAAAGGGTTAGTATCATGGCCAGCTATAGTCAACTCAAAGTCTAAGTCTTTGGCCAGAGTAGTACGTTTAAAAGTAACTGTTATTATTAAATCAAGGATTTTATATTTGGACCAATCAAGTTGAATATGGAAGATACTGGAAATTTCCAAAACCAAATTCCACAAGTGCTAAAGTGATATAGTATTCGATGAAGAGAATTCATATAAATATTCATTAATTTCAGATAACACTTATAATAGTTAAATTGAATTTTACCAAAAAAAATGTGTAAGCGGTAAATTCAGCCAAAATATCATATTTCTAATTAAGGTGTTGTGCGAACGTTAATATTCAAATTGACGATACTAATCCCTGACTAAATTTATACCTTTGAGTCGCCCAACTATAATGATTAATACTCTTAAAAACCACATGATTTAATTAATTTATAATCATTGTAAATTGATTAAATTGATCAATATTTACAAAATATTAATTATTATATTATATTGGATTTGATTTGATTTTTGAATGCAATTAGTGTTTAATGAAATGTATGTGTATGTGTTTATATATGTATGTATGTATGTATCAGTATGCGATATCAATAGAGTATTTAAATTTTATTTAAAGCAATTAATTACTAAACGGTTTTGGGAATTTTGAAATCCACTATAGGACCTTTCTTAGTCAGCCATGCATGGTAAAAGAAGGAGGATTCGAATGAGAATTAATGAAGAATTAAAGAGGGAAGATTTTAATAGAGGAATTGAAAAGTATTCAATTGTTTCTATAAAACAAAATTCCTTTCATTCATTCACTCAATTCTCCAGACAATTCATTTTCTCCTTCTCTCCTCTCTCTTTCCTATGGTCGAAAATTCCATAGCTTCATGGAAAAAAAATATCAAAACAAAATCAAAGATAAATAAATAATATAAATACAAATGTGGTGCTTTGGATCGTTGCAATTTTTGGAGGTGATTTAATTGGATCTAGGAGTTTTCATACATGCAAGGTAAGTTTTCAATTTAATTTTCTTCACATACATCATGATGTTAATGTAGATTATATCCTATATGATTTATAATGAATTTATATGTGCCTTTTGTCAAATCTAATATACATATACTAGTATTCATGTCCAAACTGAGTTGAAAAAAACACATTAATATTATAATATATATGTGTATCTTAGCTATTATAGTTTATCTTTGAATAATAATTTTGATTTTCAATAATTTTATTACATAAAATAATTTTACGACATTTACGTATGTATAAAGGTGTATTTGTATCAAATATATTTTAAATAGCTTAAAATTGCTTTATATCTGTACATATGTTTATGGATTTAAAAGAAATGAATTTTATTTTAGCCAAACACGTACATAAATTTAATATATGTTAATGTGTGTTTTATTTTACGATAATATTATTCGGTCTATAAAAAAATATGCACATATGTGTATGTATTAAAATTCAATTTCAATTAAAAATATACATATATTTTATAATATACAATTCAAACTTTGAATAGTTATGTTGTTTGAAATTATAATCCATGCTTTATTTTCAAAATCAAAATTAGATTCTTATTGCTTTAATTTCAAAATATATGCAATTAGTCAAAACTGGTTTTAAAATATATTTATTATTTTATTGTCATTGCAATTGGGAATTAATTATATCGTGTGTGTGTTCATAATTATGATTAATAACTAAGGATAACAAATGCACATATAAAGGGGTAATGTATCCATTGTTGTACAAATCCCAACACCTGTAGATGTTTCATTAACTGTGTACACTATTTATTGTTACACGTGCACTATAGGCACATGAGTGTATTTGATACAATTTTATTATTATAATCTAGTTTAAAATTAAATAAAACCTTTTTTCAATCGAATAGTTAAAATACGATATATTTTTATATAAGTAGTAAGTGTAAATCCTAGTTAATTTACCCTCTTAGCATTTATGTCATATTAATTTACCTCCCATAAATAACATCTTAACTCTTCCCTTACCAAAGAAATAATATAAAAATAAGTAACTGTTACAAATATATACACACAAACGTATGTTTAATATATTCTACTTTATATAAGTCTCTAATTAATTAAAATATATATTAATTAAATCTTCTTCAAATAATATTAATTAAATAATATATATTTTAAAATATATTAGATTGGATCTAATAAACCACTTAAACATCATAGGCCCAACAGATCCAAAGTACAAATAAAAATTGGAATATACCCGTTTCACCTACTACGATCATATTTTGTACCTTTAATACTATCTGAGCCATAATGGTCTATGCAGTCTAAATTAGCAATATTAAGACCAATTTATTAAAGCCTACCCATTTTATAGGATGTCTAGAAACGTAATTTCAAAGTTTGGGTTTGGGTAATCAAGTACTTTGCCGACCTAGCTACTTGCCTTTCCCAAAGGAAGATGTTAGCCCAAAAGTTATCCTCAAAATAAATGCTTGAGTTGATTTTGAGCCTTGGACTAATTTTTTAAATCGGTTTGAAAATTTAAAACATATTTTGAATTTAAAAGTTAAGTTTAAAAATATAAAATGAAATTTTATGAAAGTTATAAAATAATTTCAAAAATAAATTTTATAATTTCGAAATTATATTAATTAATTGGATTAATTAAACAAATAATTAACTAAAATTAATTGATTAGAAATAAAACGTATATAATGATATATGTATAAATACATTTATCTTAAATTGTTTAAGGTAAGTAATAAATTAAAAAAATTAATTTATTAAAAATGTTTAGTTAAAAATGTTTTAACTAAATGAATATTTATTTAAAAATATATTAATTAAATGTTAATTAATAAAGGTACATATATGTTATGGTATATATATAACTACAAATGTTATAATTAATATCCATCAAAATTGTTAAGGATGGATAAAATGCAATTTTAAATTTTAAAATATTTGTATAATTTATTTAATAAAATTAATAATTAAATATGATTTATTTAATGAAATACACAAGGATGGTATATAAGTTAATTAAATTATAAAAGGTTTTAAATTAAATAAAATTGCATAATATGAATTTATAAATCTAAGTGAGTTGAAATAAACCCAAAACTGGAATAAACTCATACGTAATGTAATTATACATAATGGTAAATTTGAATTTCAACTGAAAAGATGTGTAAGTGATAAATTCAACTAAAATGTCATACCACTAGCTAAGGTGACATGTAAACATTAACATTCGATTGGTGGATATAATCGTTGACTGAATTTACACTTTTGAGTTGTATAGTTGTAGTGATGAATATTACGAAAACCACATGATTTAATTAATTTACAATCATTGTAAGTTAATTAAATTGGTTAATATTTATGAAATATTAATTATTATGTTTTATTTGGTCTGGTGTTTGAATGTCGTTAATACTTAATGAAAAGAGTGCACACGCGTGTGTGTATAACTAAAGATGTAAATCATATGAAATTTCTTTTGTTGAGTTTTCAATCTCAATTTTGTTAACATATATTATTATTCTAATATAGATTAGATCGTATATGCTTTCTAATGAATTTATATATGTCTATGTTGGCAGATCCAATATATATGTATATATTCATGTTCAAATTTATTTGAAATAAAATAAAAATGTTATTCTAATATGTATATTTATATCATTCATTATAGTTTATTTGAGTAAATAATAATTATGATTTTAAACAATTTCTTCACTTAAAATTATTTTACAACATTTGTATATGTATAAACATGCATTTATATCAAATATATCTTAAATAGCTTATAATTGCTTTGTATTTATACATATGCTTATGGTTTAAAAAAATTTGAATTTATTTTAGCCTAACATGAACATAAATTTAATATATGTTAGTGTGTGTTTTTATTTTACAATAACGTTGCCAAGTTATGGAAATTGATTATAGGCCGGTGTGTGTTTATAATTTTGAATAGTAAAATCTATCAACGTTCACATTAACTAGGTATATATATACACACACTTCAGATGCACTATACACAGATGAATGTATTTAAACACTTATGTAACAACCCGCATATTTGTCGATTTTATATTCAAATATTTTATTTGAATATTTTATCGATACTCGGAATTTAGTCCGAAAAGCTACTTTTTGCATATGGTCGAATTGGGACTCGTGATCACTCCCATTGAGTTTAAAATGCCGTTTGCGACCTTTTTGAGTACAAGCTTCGATATGTTTGGAGAGAGTTGATTTTTGCTACTTTTTCACTTTGGGTTTGGGTTCAACCCTATGTTTAACTTATACTCAAATCTGAGCCACTCATCCCCATTCACCCTCACTTTCTCCTCTTTTCAGTTCTAAAGCATCAATGGTGGGAGAGATGGGAAATTAAAACTCCAAAACCCTAGTTTTCTTTTGCAAATCAAACTCTAGCTCCAAACTAATAGAAGAACCCATTGGTAAGCTTCTCTTCTTCTTCTCCAACTCTTTCTCTCTTTGATTTCAGAAAATTCCTAAACCTAATTTGGGAAATGTTTCTCTTTTAGCTTAGAATCAAGCTTCTTGAGTTGGATTTGAAGAGTGGTTGATTCCCCTTTTGCTTTCAAGCTTTTTCTTCAATTGCTTGGGTTCAAAGGTGAGATTTTTATCTCACGTCTTAGTCTATAATTATCTTCGATTGTTGGGTATGAATTCCTAACACTTATTTTTGTGCAATTGATTTTGGTTTGGATTGATTTGGTGTATATTCCAATTTTTGGTGTTTTGAAATCAAAATCTATGAAATCCTATTATGGATATTTGGACATTGATATTTGAGGCGTATCGAAGAGCCGTTAATGCTGGGTTGACGCTCGACGTAATTCCTTAGTCGTTGTCGCTCGATCGATCGCTTTCGGTATCCCTTTGGCCATTTTTGGCCTAGATTCAGGGAATGCCCTGAACCCTTCATTCAGACGTCTGAAACGTAAGATTCAGACGTCTGAATATTATTCTGGGAAGATTTCTATTCCCAGATTCAGACGTCTAAATATATGATTTCAGACGTCTGAGTTGGTTCATTTTGAACCAGAAAGGAAATAGGCTAAAAAGTGCCTATTTCAGACGTCTGGATTCAAGGATTCAGACGTCTGAATTCTGTCTTTGGAAAATATTTATTTTCCAGGTTCAGGCGTCTGAATCCTTGATTTCAGACGTCTAAATCTGCACCCTTTTTACCTATTTGCCTATTCGCTTGAGAATTCCAATTTAAATCGATTCGTGATGATCCTATTTGTTGTTATCATTTATTATGCCTTTGATGACTCCTTTTTAGGGATTTTTGAATATCCATTTCGATGGATTCTTTATCGGTTTCTTTGGATTTTATTCACATCTTCGTATGTGAATTTTAGTGATTGATTGTTCCTAAAATCTTCTTTGTGATTTGTCACTTTAAAAATATAAAGGTTTTCTATACTAGTAGTAAATGTCAAAACTCTTTCTTCAAATGATTTCAACACTATTTTATTACAAAGCTCGTTTTCTCAAACCGACTTCTAATCTATTATTATATACAAACCTTTACCTCACTCGTATGAGAAATCTAATTAAACGGCTTAGTAAAACTAGTGGTATGAAACGCTTGCGTTTACTTCGTCGGTTAATTCTTGGACTTGTTCGATTGAAACTCTTGTGACAATTTTCTAGTGGAGATCTACAATTTGTTCGTAAATATTTAAGTTAAGCTAGTGGTTATGGGACATGAAGCTAAATTTATATATTTACTAGCTTAGTGTAATTGACACTTTCTTAATGATCATGACGATCATTTTTGTGATTTAGACTAGCAATGTGCGATGTCTCTTTGTCTGCGAGGGAGACTAAACCCCGTTTTGTGGAGTTTCGACTCAAATTGATGGGGTAGCGCCCTATGGTCTTTGGGCCGTTCGTGTGTCAAAAATTAATGGCTAGCTACCATGAGATAGCGTCTCGTTGGTGTGATACATATGTTGGTGAGTTTTCATGCTCCCGTTCGTGTGATAGGCCTTCCCCCCCCCCCATTTTGTGTCATTTCTGGATTTCGCGTGTCGAATTCTGGAATTTTCTTCTTCACCTATTTTTGTGATTTCTATTGATATGATTTATCAATTTTTGTGCATAGGTGAATTTGTGTGTCATTGACTGGATTTCTTGAGATGATTTCTAGAATTTGTGCTTCACTAATTTTCGTGATTTCCATTGATAAGTTTATCAATATGTGTGCATTGGTGAATTTGTGTGTCATTGGCTTTTGTGATTGACATTGATATAATCATCAATATTTATGGTTTGGTGAACGAAATAAGGAGTATGACATTTCCTTTGATTCTTGTGTGGATTTGGTGATATTGATTAATCTCTTGTTGATTTTCAATTACTTATATATATCACAGCTTGGCATTGTGATTATTATGTGTTTAGTCATATCTCCTACTCTATATCGTTTCATCTGATATTTATAGTTAGACTGATTCGTTTATTATTTTCTTATTAAATAATACTCGGGTCAGACCGAGATGTTACAGGTGTTTCTGCTTGACTTTACATCCGGGATTACCTCCTTGACTTTTGGTTAACTACTTAGATTAGTAGTTTTTGTTGTATACATTTGAGATGTAGACTCCATAATGTATACTTATTCTTTTGTGTAGTTCGTGTAACTATTCTTTTGTGATATTGTAGATCTTTTTAGACCACTACTCTGATGTACACTTCCTAGTGTAATATTTATATCTATTTCCGCCTTTGTGATATGAATTGTCTGTGACTGATTTACGTTATGTTTATTTCTATATTTGTTTCTGAAGATATTATAGCCACTGTGTAGTAGCTTTGAGTTTGTGTCGGCATGTCGGATTTCAGAAATGCATATTATACTATATGACATATCGACGCTCGTGCAAAGCAATTACACGGATGGTCGCTCCTCAACAGCCTTATTCTCCGTGCTAGTTGACAGCATTCACTGTAATGTTCTTGGCTAGCGTGGGTATAGAGGTTGGGCGTCACAGCTTGGTACCAGAGCCAAACTTCGGAACAATGTAGAATAATTTAACAAGGATCATAGTCCTAAGTCTTTCTTAGGAGTTGTGCTTTAGGATTTTATTCGAGTCTTCGTACCGATTCATCCTATTTTCTTTTATGATTCCTTGTTTTATCTATCAAGATTGCTTGATATTCATTAGTGAATAATCTTCTTCTTGTTCTTCTTTCTTTCTAAAGGAAGAGAAATGTCTAGACCAGGCCGCCCCAGAGCCGTACCATCTAGCACTCCACCCCAGGATGGAATTATTTTATTTCATGATCATCCTATTCGAGTTCTTTTTGATACGGGTGCGTCCCATTCTTTTATATCGAAAGAACTTGTTGATACTTCTTCTTTGGATGTTTTGTGTTTAATGAATTCTTTGAGAATTGCGAATCTGGTTGGTGGATCTGCGACAATCAGTTTATTGTGTAAAGATGTCGAGATTATTTTGTGTGATTTTTCTTTCCGAGCCGATTTGCATGTCATGCGTTATTTAGGCTTTGGAATGATTTTGGGAATGGATTGGCTTAACCGTTATGAAGCTCATATCCTATGTCCTGAGCGGACTATTCATCTTCGACATCCTCAATCTGTTAAGAAGATTTCTATTAATCTTAAAGATTCGGATTCCAGCTTGGTTGCATCTTTATATTCTTTAAATCCTCGTGATGACAATGATGACGATGAGGGTGATATTATTTCTCTTATTCACGTCGTTCGTGAATTTTCCGACATATTCGAGCTCGTTTTAGGATTACCACCTAAGCGAGCAATTGAGTTCAGAATTAATCTCATTCCTGGAGCTCGACCTATCACTCGCCCTCCTTATCGCATGTCCAATAAAGAAAACGAGGAGATGCGTAAACAATTATCTGAATTGGAGACAAAGCAATTTATTCGCTCTAGTTCCTCGCCTTGGGGAGCTTCAGCTATTTTTGTGAAGAAATCCGATGGAACACTTAGGCTTTGCGTTGACTACCGCAAGCTTAATGATCTTACTATCAAAAATAAATATCCTTTACCTCGGATTGATGATCTATTCGATCAACTTAGTGATGCTAGAGTCTTTTCACAATTAGACTTAGCTACTGGTTTTCATCAGCTTCGTATTGCAGAGGATAACATTCCTTTGACATCGTTCCGTACTCGTTATGGATCTTATGAATGGCTTGTTATGCCATTTGGTCTTTCGAATGCTCTGGCTTATTTCGTTGACCTTATGAATAGAGTTTACAAAGACTTCCTCGACCGGTTTGTCCTCATCTTTATTGATGATATTCTTGTGTATTCAAAAACCGAGGAGGAGCATGAGAAGCATCTTCGGATTGTGTTGGAAACTCTTAGGAGTAATCGTTTGAAAGCAAAATTTTCTAAATGCCATTTTTGGCAATCTCGTGTAAAGTTTCTCGGTCATATTATTTCCGAATTCGGAATTTCCGTGGATTCTTCAAAGATTGAAGCGATTCAAGATTGGAAGAGACCGGAGAGTGTGATGGAGATTCGTAGTTTTCTTGGATTGGCGGGTTATTACCGTCGTTTTATCAAAGACTTTTCTAAGATTGTCGTGCCTCTCACTAGCTTAACGAGGAAAGGTGCTAAATACATTTGGTCGGACAAATGTGAAACGTCTTTTCAGAAATTAAAAGAGCTTCTTTCTGATGCTCCTATTTTGTTATTCCCGAGGGGAATCAGGATTTTGTTGTTTATACTGATGCTAGCCGCGTTGGTTTGGGTGCCGTTCTTATGCAAAGAGAACGTGTTATTGCTTATGCTTCTAGGCAATTGAAGCCTGCTGAGACTAGATATGACACTCATGATTTAGAGCTCGCGGCTATTGTTTTTGCTCTTCGGATTTGGCGTCATTATCTTTTGGGAGAGAAATTTGTTCTTTATATCGATCATAAATCCTTGAAGTATTTATTCTCTCAAAAGGAACTTAATTTGCGTCAACAGCGTTGGCTCGAATTTCTTGCACCATATGACTGATATTCTTTATACTCTCGGTAAGGGTAATCGTGTCGCTGATGCTCTTAGCCGTAAACAACAAGCTGTTATTTCTATGATGATATCCGAATGGAATGATCTCGAGATTTTATCCACTTGCGAAATTCGAGACCGTGTTCCCGATTTATGTTCATCTCTTGTTTTATGTAGCCTTCAGGCTCATCCTTCTCTTTTAGACCGCATTCTTGAAGCTCAATGGCTAGATCCCGAATTGGCTCTTCTTGGCCAAAATATTAAGGATAAAATTGATATTGAAGGTTTGAAAGACTTTGATATCGATTCTCGTGGCGGCATTCGAAAATTTGGTAGACTTATCGTACCAAATATTAGTGATCTTCGTAAAGATATTTTATAAGATTCCCATCGCTCTAAATTTACCATTCATCCCGGTAGTAGTAAAATGTACGCAGATATGAAGTGACTTTATTATTGGGAGGGAATGAAACTTGACATCGCTAACTTCGTTAAGCGTTGCATGACTTGCCAACTCGTTAAGGCCGAGCATCAAAGGCCCGGTGGGTTATTGCAACCTTTAGAAATTCCAATTTGGAAGTGGGACCAGATTTCCATGGATTTTATTGATGGCCTTCCCCGTTCTCGTTCGGGTCATGATAGCTTATGGGTGATTGTTGATAGGCTTACTAAATCTGCCTATTTTATTCTCGTTCGGTCTAACCGAACCGTTCATCTTTTGGCCAAACTCTTTGTTAAAGAGATTGTTAAATTACATGGAGTTCCTACTTCTATTGTTAGTGATCGTGATCCATTGTTTACTAGTGGATTTTGGAAGAGTCTTCAAAAAGCTTTAGGGATGAAGCTTAAATTTAGCACCGCTTATCATCCCCAGTCCGATGGACAAACTGAGCAAGTGAATCAAACTCTTGAAGATC
This sequence comes from Allium cepa, assembly GCA_030765085.1. NCBI lineage: Eukaryota > Viridiplantae > Streptophyta > Magnoliopsida > Asparagales > Amaryllidaceae > Allium > Allium cepa. The sequence goes on from CM060943.1 coordinate 848,098,441, forward strand.
TTCTTCGTTCTTGTGTGCTTGATTTCGGTGGAAGTTGGGAAGATCATATTTCCCTTGTTGAATTTTCCTATAATAATAGCTTCCAATCTAGTATTGGTATGGCACCTTTCGAGGCACTCTATGGAAGGCCATGCCGATCTCCTTCTTGTTGGCTTGAGGCCGGTGAGAAGCTGGTTTTAGGTCCAGATTTTATTCGGGATTCCACAGAAAAGATTGATCTTATTCGTCATAGGATGAAAGAAGCCCAGAGTAGACAAAAATTCTATGCCGATAACCGAAGAAGGAAGTTAGAATTTTCTGTGGGAGATCTTGTGTTCATTCGTGTGTCACCTATGAAGGGTGTTGTATGTTTCAGTCGATCGGGAAAATTAGCGCCTCGATATATTGGGCCATTTCCTATCACTGAACGTATTGGTTCTATGGCTTATCGTCTTTTATTACCGTCTCAATTTTCTGCTATCCATGACGTGTTTCACGTTTCTCAACTTCGGAAATGTCTTCGAGATTCCGATTCTATTCTTGAGCCCGGTGTTGTGGAAGAAATTGAAGTTTCGCCTAATTTAACTTATGAGCAGCATCCTATACAAATTATTGCTTCGGAGGTCAAACGTCTTCGAAATAAAGATGTTCCACTTGTGAAAGTTCAATGGTCTTCAAATCCTAAGGATTTTTCTTGGGAGGCTAGATAGTTCATCGAACGATCACATCCGGACTTACTTTCCCGTGCTCTTTAAGGTGAACCTTTTATTTTCAAATTTCTTTAGTGTTGAATATGCTTTTATGGTTGTTACTATATATCTTCTTCTTAAATATTGCGAGGACGCAATTTCTTTAAGGAGGGGAGTCTGTAACAACCCGCATATTTGTCGATTTTATATTCAAATATTTTATTTGAATATCTTATCGATACTTGGAATTTAGTCCGAAAAGCTACTTTCTACATACGGCGAATTAGGACTCGGAACCACTCCCATTGAGTTTAAAATGCCGTTTGCGACCTTTTTGAGTATAAGCTTCGATATGTTTGGAGAGAGTTGATTTTTGCTACCTTTTCACTTTGGGTTTGGGTTTGGGTTCAACCCTATGTTTAACTTATACTCAAATCTGAGCCACTCATCCCCATTCACCCTCACTTTCTCCTCTTTTCAGTTCTAAAGCATCAATGGTGGGAGAGATGGGAAATTAAAACTCCAAAACCCTAGTTTTCTTTTGCAAATCAAACTCTAGCTCCAAACTAATAGAAGAACCCATTGGTAAGCTTCTCTTCTTCTTCTCCAACTCTTTCTCTCTTTGATTTCAGAAAATTCCTAAACCTAATTTGGGAAATGTTTCTCTTTTAGCTTAGAATCAAGCTTCTTGAGTTGGATTTGAAGAGTGGTTGATTCCCCTTTTGCTTTCAAGCTTTTTCTTCAATTGCTTGGGTTCAAAGGTGAGATTTTTATCTCACGTCTTAATCTATAATTATCTTCGATTGTTGGGTATGAATTCCTAACACTTATTTTTATGCAATTGATTTTGGTTTGGATTGATTTGGTGTATATTCCAATTTTTGGTGTTTTGAAATCAAAATCTATGAAATCCTATTATGGATATTCGGACATTGATATTTGAGGCGTATCGAAGAGCCGTTAATGCTGGGTTGACGCTCGACGTAATTCCTTAGTCGTTGTCGCTCGATCGATCGCTTTGGGTATCCCTTTGGCCATTTTTGGCCTAGGTTCAGGGAATGCCCTGAAACCTTCATTCAGACGTCTGAAACGTAAGATTCAGACGTCTGAATATTATTCTGGGAAGATTTCTATTCTCAGATTCAGACGTCTGAATATATGATTTCAGACGTCTGAGTTGGTTCATTTTGAACCAGAAAGGAAATAGGCTAAAAAGTGCCTATTTCAGACGTCTGGATTTAAGGATTCAGACGTCTGAATTCTGTCTTTGGAAAATATTTATTTTCCAGATTCAGATGTCTGAATCCTTGATTTCAGACGTCTGAATCTGCACCCTTTTTACCTATTTGCCTATTCGCTTGAGAATTCCAATTTAAATCGATTCGTGATGATCCTATTTGTTGTTATCATTTATTATGCCTTTGATGACTCCTTTTTAAGGATTTTTGAATATCCATTTCGATGGATTCTTTATCGGTTTCTTTGGATTTTATTCACATCTTCGTATGTGAATTTTAGTGATTGATTGTTCCTACAATCTTCTTTGTGATTTGTCACTTTAAAAATATAAAGGTTTTCTATACTAGTAGTAAATATCAAAACTCTTTCTTCAAATGATTTCAACACTGTTTTATTACAAAGCTCGTTTTCTCAAACCGACTTCTAATCTATTAGTATATACAAACCTTTACCTCACTCGTATGAGAAATCTAATTAAACGGCTTAGTAAAACTAGTGGTATGAAACGCTTGCGTTTACTTCGTCGGTTAATTCTTGGACTTGTTCGATTGAAACTCTTGTGACAATTTTCTAGTGGAGATCTACAATTTGTTCGTAAATATTTAAGTTAAGCTAGTGGTTATGGGACATGAAGCTAAATTTATATATTTACTAGCTTAGTGTAATTGACGCTTTCTTAATGATCATGACGATCATTTTTGTGATTTAGACTAGCAATGTGCGATGTCTCTTTGTCTGCGAGGGAAACTAAACCCCGTTTTGTGGAGTTTCGCTCAAATTGATGGGGTAGCGCCCCATGGTCTTTGGGCCGTTCGTGTGTCAAAAAATAATGGCTAGCTACCATGAGATAGCGTCTCGTTGGTGTGATACATATGTTGGTGAGTTTTCATGCTCTCGTTCGTGTGATAGGCCTTTCCCCCCCATTTTGTGTGATTTCTGGATTTCGTGTGCCGAATTCTGTAATTTTCTTCTTCACCTATTTTTGTGATTTCTATTGATATGATTTATTAATTTTTGTGCATAGGTGAATTTGTGTGTCATTGACTGGATTTCTTGAGATGATTTCTAGAATTTGTGCTTCACTAATTTTCGTGATTTCCATTGATAAGTTTTATCAATATGTGTGCATTGGTGAATTTGTGTGTCATTGACTTTTGTGATTGACATTGATATAATCGTCAATATTTTTGGTTTGGTGAACGAAATAAGGAGTATGACATTTCCTTTGATTCTTGTGTGGATTTGGTGATATTGATTAATCTCTTGTTGATTTTCAATTACTTATATATATCACAGCTTGGCATTGTGATTATTATGTGTTTAGTCATATCTCCTACTCTATATCGTTTCATCTGATATTTATAGATAGACTGATCCGTTTATTATTTTCTTATTAAATAATACTCGGGTCAGACCGAGATGTTACAGGTGCTTCTGCTTGACTTTACATCTGGGATTACCTCCTTGACTTTTGGTTAACTACTTAGATTAGTAGTTTTTGTTGTATACATTTGAGATATAGATTCCATAATGTATACTTATTCTTTTGTGTAGTTCGTGTAACTATTCTTTTGTGATATTGTGGATCTTTTTAGACCACTACTCTGATGTACACTTTCTAGTGTAATATTCATATCTATTTCCGCCTTTGTGATACGAATTGTCTGTGACTGATTTACGTTATGTTTATTTCTATATTTGTTTCTGAAGATATTAAAGCCACTGTGTAGTAGCTTTGAGTTTGTGTCGGCATGTCGGATTTCAGAAATGCATGTTATACTATCTGACATATCGACGCTCGCGCAAAGCAATTATACGGATGGTCGCTCCTCAACAGCCTTATTCTCCATGCTAGTTGACAGCATTCACCGTAATGTTCTTGGCTAGCGTGGGTATAGAGGAGGGGCGTCACAGCTTATATTATCATAGTCTAGTTTGAAAGTAAATAAAACTTTTTTTAAAAAAAATTAAGTACAATACGATAAATTATTTATAAAAGTAGTAAGTGCAACTCATAACTAATTGCAACCACTTAACATTTATGTAATATTAGTTCGCCTCTCACAAAAATTTTTTTTGACTCTTTTTATACCAAAGTAATAATATAAAAAACAAGTGACTATTACTAACATTTACACGGAAACATCTATTTAATATACTCTGCTTTGCATAAATCTCAAATGTATTAAAATATAAATTAATTAAACCTTCTTTCAAATAAAATTAAAAAAAATAAGATTTTGTTTAGTACTATGTCGGATTGGATCTAATAAATCCTTTTGATTTCATAGGCCCAATAGATTCGAAATAGGAAATTTCTTTAAAATATATCTATTTCACCTGTTATGATCCGACCCGGTTCCTTCAGCAACTCTAAAATCAATTCAAACACATCGAGGAAGTCTCTCGCTGCTCTACTTTTCTAATATTCTCTTCTACCAAAGCTAAGGCAAACACCCCTCCTTTGCATTGAGGCTTGGTTTTTCCAAAGCTACAATTACTCTTCTACTTTGGTTTGGGTGTCTCAATATTATAGTCATTTCGGCACAATATATCTTTGTGCTGAAATGTTCTAACCAATCCATCTTCAAAATAACTCTGAAGCCTATAAAGTCATACATGTAGGGATCGCACAAAAAAAATCATACCCACTTAATTCAATCTCTAAGTAAGTACATTAAATCCGAGTGGTACATCCCCTTATCGGATTAACTACATGAATGGAAGTGACAAAATTGGTAATCTCCAACCTAAGATTATCATCTAAATCCTTCGCAATACATAAATGTCTAGCATCAGTATGAAATAATATTCTAACTGAAATACCAAAAATTAAAGTCATACCAAGATTTTTGCCCTTTCCTTTCTCCTTGATAGACGGTCATCCATTCAGCCCTTCCAAAACAAACACACTTGCTTTATGCTCTAGATAGTCTTTCTTCTTATAGTCAGGCTTATCATAGACAAAACACTAACCTTCTCTTCTCGTTCGGTTTCGAACACTTTAATGCATATAGTGCCCCACTTGCCCACAATTACAACATGTAACTTCAGAAACCCTCCTTCCCTACTCCTCCTTGAGTGTTTCCCTTTTGTTGTTTTCCCTTCTTCCACTTATGGTATGAGGTAAATCACTTATTCCTATCAGCTCGAGCTTTCGGACCTATAACCCTCCTCTCGGTGTACAAAGCTAATATCGTCTTGCCATATCCACCACTTCGTTAAATAGAAGTGCCAGTTGGATCATCACCTTATCACTCAATCCTGGCCTCAACCCTAGAATAAGCTTCTCCACTTTTTTCTTGATGTTCTAATTAGATCATCCCCATACTTAGATAGAGCAATAAACTTCTACACATACTAGTATAGGCAAACTTCCTTGTTGTAGCTCTATAAATTCCTAAAACATTATCGACAACTATAAATCAAGAATGAACTGCTCATCAAACATCTCCTTAAATCTTTACCAACTGATTTCTTGCTTAGGAACTTCGACTCTCATGGTCTCCTACCAAATGCTAGCCAGCTCTTTAGACTAACTGTATAACAATTCAGCTTCTGGACATCAGCAAACTCTAAATCTTCACAGATTCTTTCGCACAATCTTAACCGATCTCTTACTTCTAAAGCCAGTTTTGTCCCATCAAACATCTCTCCACTCGAGTTTCTAAAATCTTAATTCATTTTAGAAAAATTATCTCAGATAACTTGCAACGAACCCTTTAAAATTTGTGAGGCTTGCGACGGCACTTGCTGTCGAGCCTGCTGTTGCACCGTATATGTTTCCCATGAATTGCAGGAAAAGCACATTCATGTCCATATTTCCCATGATAGGAGTTGGCATTTGAACTTCGACTTCAACTCCAACATTCTAAGCTGCTTCCCCTTATTGGCCATTAATCCATGTAATCTCGGCCTCTCTTCTTGTACTTGCTCCCTTAATGTGATCCGTCCACTTCTCATTTTCATCTTGCTTTCCTGTTAAGCAATACTTCATTAGAAACGGAAAGAAAACGAGTGAAACAACAATAGAAGAATTAAGATTTGATTCTTTCTTTGTGAAAAAGAAGTACCCAAAAAAATGTCCACCATCATTATACTTATACCGTCGACTTTATCTCGTGGATGTAGAAAAGCCAATGATCTGAACCACGTAGTTATCTATGTCATTTATTTGCTACATTAATTCTTTTTCATTATGAATGATATAGCGACAAGTTCATCTTGCTGGTTCATTTATTTATGTTTGCGAATTACATTAATTTTTACCACACACATGTAAAAGCACTCATCATTATGTGTACTACTTCAAAGTGTGGTAAGATAAAAATCCCACCAATGTAAAACATATGAAATCGAAGTGTGGGATACATGTTGTTGCAAAATTAACTACTAAATTTAAGCATTTTTTTTGTCAAACTAAACACGGTTTCTTAAAGGTGCCACATTAATTATTCTTCAAAATGCATATCTGAATATCAATATTATTTACAAATATTTTTATTGTAACTAAAATTTAGATATTAAATATTTGAAAACAAAAAACATAAGTTTCTATCACTAAAAATGTGTCAAATGCGAAAAATCCACTAAAATTTTCTTATTTCAAGGCCGATTTAGCGGGGGGAAATGAATCCTAATACAGATTAAAAGGATTATGGCGGCAAAAAGTATTATGTACGAAGTTCATAAATACTTCCTTCCATTTTGATTATGAGTTGGTCATATATTCAACTTTATTGAGGAGCAACACTTCCTTTTTATTTTTAATTGATGCCACAAAGGTCAATTTCGAGGAACAAACTTGTGACATTTAATCTAGTAATCCAAACTACCAACTAACTGTATTAACCATGTTGTCTTAAAATATATTTTTTGAACACGAGTCATTAATATCAATAAGTGTCGATTGCGACAATCGAACTTGCGAACTTTAATCTCATCTCTGCCTTCTGAACCACTAGCCAACTTACTTTTATATTGGTAGAATTGTTATTTTGTAAAAATGAAGGCTATAAATAGTTTAATCCAACGAAAAAGATTCAAGACATTCGCCTCACATGGTTGAATCAATCCTAGGAAAAGGAATCTCTCTACTATTCTTCTGGACAGAACCATATTATATAAATTAGGGAGGTTAAGGTTGCGGTAACCGCGTTATTACCACCAACCGTACCCATAACAGTAACCGTTATTGATGGTTATAAATTCTTATAACCGTTATCGCAACCGTCTATGATAGTTAACCATCGTATTTTTATTTTTGAGCTTGTTGTACGTATATTTTCAATTATATGCATTATTGATGATAAATTCATATAGCTCTAACTGGTATTTTACAATTTATTTATTTGTTTATAAAACGACCAATATGAACGCTCACGAATGCGCATATTATCAACGTACAAGCTATTTATTTAACTTAAACTACTCATTTTTATATTTTGATGTTAAATAATATTATACAAAACAATCATGTATAGTTGGTATGTTTAAACGTTGTTATCTAATTCTTCAACTGTTACCATAGATGACAACCGCATGAACGGTTGATATGGTCGAGTGGTTGATGGTTGAACCGTATCAGCCCTGATATAAACTTCTCTTCCGTAATGTTTCTGGACTGAACCCATAGCACCCACCATAACACTAAACGCACAAATGATAAAACAAGCTTAAATATACCATGCATTCACAAGCCATCACTTAACAAAATTCAAAAACACGCAGTTCGATGACTCATAGAAAACATGCATTATTCCCTCACAACCTCAGCCCTCATTAACCCTCATGCAATCAACCCTCACCTCTCCCTGATCTCCAACCTTCACATCAAGTCTACCCAGCTTCATCATCGCCTTCACAAACTCCTCCTCCCACCTCCCTGGATTCCTCGCTAAGTCCTCCACGATCGCTCTCGTAGTATCCGACCTAACCAAACCATCGTCGCTCAATAGTACTCCTTTACCCTGTAAAAGCCTCTCATAGTACGAAACATCCAATGTTGTGCTACTTGCATCGTCGAAGGGCACCTTGGTCATGAAGTCGAACTCTGCATCGAGCTCCATCCTCATGAAGTCTCTAGGGCACCTGTGTAGGAAAATTCAACATCTGAGACCACAATGTAAATTTAAAACTTGTTCCATTGGTTAGACGCTTCGATTTTAATCCATGAGGTTACATGATCAAATCTTGTTAAGAATGATTCAAACCACTAACATATATTGATTTACAATATGATATGTACTACTTTAAGACTTAAGTGCAATTATGTCGTACTACTACAGTATCCAATTTCAAAAAAGAAAAAAAAGAGTAGATGATGTGTAGATATTGGGGAATTTATTTGTGGAAGGACCAAATTATAAAATCCTAAGTTATTATATACAAGGGATCATTAATCAAAGAAAGTATATTAAACCCTAACAACCTGATCTTAAGTTCCATGGCAAACTCCTCATCCAAGTCTGGGTCCTGCGTCTCCTCCGCTTCCCCCGTGAAGTTGTACAGACGGTTCTCCAGGAACTGGCAGTGGACCTTGCCTATCGAGTGTGCTCCGGACAGCACCACCACGTCCGTTTCGGTGAAGCCCCTCCTTGAAAACGAGCTGATCAAGGTGTCGACGTCGGCGCCAGGGGAAGGGAGGTCGATAGCGTCATGGACGTTGGAGATCCGGCTGTCGCGGCGCCCTGCCGGGACCGGGAAGGAAGGGAGGCCGGACATGGCTACGGAGTCCCGAGCGGCGAAAGCAATGATGTCTGCGCAGGACACAGTCTGTGGGCACTCGAATTCCAGAGCGGATTTTATTTCGGCTATTGTTTCCAGGCCTCGGAGAGTTTTTCCGTTTGCCAAGGAGGCCCTTTCGCCTTGGCCGTTGTTGTCTAGTAGGATGGATGCATCACAACCCTGAAAAGCCGAAGTAATTTACTTAGGTTTACCAAGAAATTGAACAAATTTTAGTTTTAGCCTCATTCAGAACTTACTATAAAAATATGTCAGGTCAAATTTTGTGTTTGTGCCATTTTAAATTACATAAACATTTTCAAAGTAAGGAGAAATATTACTTTAAAAAAATTAAGCTCATGCATTTTCAAACTAGGCAACTATATAATACTGGTGTAGTGAAAATTAGTTCAAATTTTTATAATAAGTTTTCAAACAGACCCCAAAGATAGACCTAAAGTTGAATTAAGTTTTTTTGCTAGGCTAAAACTAAATTTTGTCAATAAATATTCAATCAACATGTTCATTAATCAGAATTAAATGAGTTAATATTTTCCTTTAAAATGTGAAGTCATTTAGTTCCAAATATTAGGCGAGTCTATGGATTTTCCAGCTACATCAAAGCCAGCTTAATGCAAAAGAATTAAGATTTAAGATGCAATTTTTATAAGGCTAAATGCTTATTAGGTATATATAAAAAAAAAAAAAAGAACAAGCGCAGAACTAACAAAAAAATTATAGAAAATTTAATTATTCTACATACATGAATATATCATTTCACTCTTAAAACATTACTTATGTATGATTACGAATTAATGATGTTTGGCTTAAATATCATGATCATCATCTCCATCTTGGGGAAAACTGGAAAAACTGTAGTAGTATAGGATAATCTGTCTCACTTCTGTTCTATAATCTATATGAAAGAGGAGAAGGATCATTCTGCCTACTTTGCAAAAACTAAAAATTAGAAGAAAAAAGCGAGTAGAAGGTTGATATATACCTTGATGAAGCAGTCATGGAAGAAGATGCGAAGAAGACCAGCAGGGAGATTTGGTTCAAGGAAGGTGTTTCTGAAGATGATTCTGCTTATTATTGATTCTGCTTGAGGGCATGTTTCCTGATAGAATCCCAGCACTAGGCCATTGTTTGTTCCATTTATATTTGCGCCAAATGATTGAACAATGAAAGTGGATAATACAACTAAAGGGAGGGTCAGGGTTAATATGCCATTCCTCATATTTCAAATTTCAGAATTTGAATTTTGAAATATGAGGAATGGAATGGAAAATGTTGGATTATAAAAGGATGACGGGAGAGTTGAGGATTTATATTTTGAATTGTTTGTTTTGTTGTTTTCATTGTTGGTACAGGCGAGGAATTCTAAATTAAACTTGTGTACATAATTTTGAGGACAGCAAATTATTTATGTGCACAGGCCAAACTTAGAAAACAAAGTAAGCATATAACGGACATTTTAGCAAACTGCCTGTGTCAGTTGCAAATGATTTTTCTAAATCCAGTATTTTGGCAATCAAATATGTAACTGTTATTTGTTAACTGGGTTATATGCTGTGTACATGTTGTTCTTGATGTTTATCATTTAAATATGTCCATCCTCAGGTGTAAAAACCATAGTTACGAAGGTCGAACCATAACTCGAACCATATTGATGCAAGATTAAAGGTTCTAGAGGTTCGACCGGTCAAACCGTGAGAATCGTGTTAATCGTTATTTTTTATTTTTTATTTGTGTTAATTAATCGCTATTTTCTACTTATTTCAGTTAACGTTAAAATTTAACCAATTATAACTAATATATTAAACTTTGAAACAATTTTTTTGCATATTTTATAACAAATATTAATTAGAGTAATTCTATAATAAAAATTTTAGCGTAAAATAGTAATTTTCAACAATAATTCGTAAAGCGTATACTAATAATAAATCATGTTTTTCAAAATTGATAAGATAATTCAATAATTTGATGGTTAGAATTGTGAAATTATTTGTTAAATTGATTATGTAAAAAAAGTGAAACGATGGTTTTTTTTCTTAAATTTGAAGAACCGCATGATTCAAATAGGTCGGATTACAGGTTTTCTCAAGGTTTGAAGACTATTTCATTTTCAAAGCCGCAACACTTTAAGTTTGAAGGTTAAACTTGGTCGAACCGAGGTTGAATTGTTTCTTTAAAACACAGGTCAAAACTAATAATAATAACACGAAGCAAAGGGCATTTATGTTTTTATTGCCATGCTTCAATATGCTTGAAAGTTGAAACAAAAATTTGCGTTCTGTAATGTAAACAGACTATGGATAACTCAGATGAGTCTAATCTTTAGAATTTAAAATATTCCATCATAATAAACCTATGACCTTTCCTCATACACGCATCAATATCACCATGTATGTACTTCTCTTCTCAGTGAAAAATAGTCTTTATTATTTCACAATATTGAGTACGTGTGATACAAAATACATGTACAATTGCAAGCCAAAATAACAAGCTGTAATCCAATTCATATCGATCATGAGGTGGCCCAGTTGAAAAACACTAACTCATATTGATCAAATGAATGCTTAACAGTAATTGTCGGAAACAACCATGTTTGTAGGTTTTGTACCTGAGTCTCGTAGTCTAGGGCTGTCGGATACCCATGAAATTCAAAATCTGTCTGCATTCGCATTCGAAAAGCGGATTAATATCTGATATATGAAAAACAGATGAGGATACGAAGACATCTACATCCAAAAATTATCCGTTCGGTATTTGACAAGATTATAGTTAAAGTTGTGTGTATTTTAGTACAATGAAATTTTTTATTTTTTATTTATTAAGTTAGTAGTTCACGTTATATGCACGTAATACTTGTTAACTATTCAAAACTAATCATATTTATTTATTTTTAATGGTTTTATAATCATTGGGATTGAAAGAATTTATATTGAACTAAAAATTTTATATTTATATTTTTTTGTTTATCGATCGTTAACGGATATGATAATTATTCGATATCCGTTTTTATCCGTGGATGTCGTTATCCGATATCCGAAAATAATTCTGGATGCGAATGCGGATTCCAAAAGTATCCGTTTACAGGTTTACTGTAGTCTAGGAAAACCGAACTTTAAAAAAATAAGTCCCAAATGAAATGAACGTTATGAAAGTTTGTCTGGATGCCCGTTTGTAAAAAATCTGTACCAAAAGTAGAAGTGTCACCCTACTAAGTTCGATCGACATGCATGCGCTTCCTCCTCAGTATAAAAATGAACATGGATGCAAAAAGGATTCATGCCTAAAGCCAAGAAACCACATATAAATATAGCTTTCTCTGAATATTTCCTGTGTTTTGGGACTTAAGCAAAATGCTTTCGTATTTTTTAACAGTTCAAAACAAATTCCAACATCAATGAAACATCACTTTGTAAAAGGAACTCCTGGGATTTCAAAAATTGACACTTCACTGATCAGTGGGAATCAACACTCTTTTGCTTGCATATTTTATGGCCGTTATTGAAGTTTGGAATGAGTTTGGTGAGGTTTTGTTGCAGTTTCAAGAAGTGTCAGGTGAAAAAGATTAAGAGAAATGGTGATTTGTTCAGATATTTTGAGGATTGGGGGGTTCAGAAAAGAGAATTAGGCTAAGAATTTAGTAAGGATGAAGACTGAAGTAACAGGGTTAAGAGACAAGAGAGCAGAATAGAGAGACAAAAACGAATAAAAAGTTTTAAGGAGAAAGAAAAAAAATCTCACTAATTCCTATGATCATTGCAGTAGGCTTACATTTGTACATATATGCAAATATTCAACTGTTGAAGTTCAAGATTTATGCTATTTATGTTTCAGATTCAAATTGAAACAGTTTTAGAAGTAAACCAAGTCAATGTGCACATGTACACACTCATGCATTGTTATCAAAAAATTTAAAATCTTATGATTTAAATCCCGTTTCAGATCGGATCTCTTTCTTTACAATTCGACTCATATTACGATTCAAACTAGTTAAAACTGCAATTTAAAAACATCATTCAATACATATTGATATATTTAACATACTTAATTTGAATTTACAATTTCAAATGTAATGTTTTCAAAGCAAAATAAAATTGAAGAAGGAAGAAAATTAAGTTTGAGATTTAGATGTAGAAATTCAAATAACAAAATCAATTTTCAAGTATGTATACATATTAAAATATGGATATTTTGAACGTACCATTACGATTTAAATCTCGATTCGCTTTAAAGTTTAAATTTTACCATGTACGGTTTAAATCTTATTTTAAAAACCTTGCAGCCATGCAGGTGCACATTGTACATGCACACGTTTTTGTCACAATTACAGTTTATTTCTTTTTTTGCCTTCTTCTTTATCATCTATTTTGCCTAATTATCACCGTGGCCAATGAATCCTGAATGTGTGAAGGAACTGTAACAATTCTTCCTAACAAAACTTCCAATGCCGCTAAATTAACTGTTAGTGTAAATTTTTATAAAAATTTTGTGTGAGTTGTTTTTTTTTTCTTAAATAAGAAGAAGAGAAAGAGAAGAGAAATGATGAGGGATTGGATTAATCCCACATCTTGGAATATAAAACACCATATTAATTTAAATATAGGTATCTCAAGAAAAGGTGGGCCATCTGGGTATCCAATACTTGTTTTTTTTTTGTGAAGAAGGAGGCCATACATAACCACCATACGCGCGAGCCGTTGCCGACTGACCAGGTCAGTTTTGGGTCTGAAATATAGCGCCTGAAAAGCGTTTCAGTTTATAATTTTTTCCTTCTTTTTGCAATTAGAAACGCTTGAAAGACGTTTCAAATCAAAAACGCCTGAAAGTGTTTCAAATCTCCTTATCTTCTTCTCTCTTCTTTCTTCCAAATCATTTCCTGTTTATGATACCACAGATCCCAAATTCGATACTCTTGTCACTACAAACAATTCATAAGATAATTTGAATCGATTTTAGCGGTGCTATCGCAATCATTAAAGAGATTACTCATCCCATCTCCATTGTAACTTAGGAGACGATTTGCCTAAACTCACAATACTCATTTGTTTGTTCAAATGAGTGGTGAGGGCAAAAAACATCATAAGAAAAGCATCATCGATGTGCCTTGGAGCAATCTTTATAGATTTGATTTTCCCACCGCTGTGCCACTTCACCAGAAATCCATAAATATTCAACAACAATCTTAAGATGTTATTCTACAATGGCATCTCACAGTTTGAGCGACTTCGCTTCTGATTTCATGAAATTAGAAAGGTTCAATGGTGTTAATTTCATGCGTTGGCAGAAGAAGATGCATTTCCTGTTGGCCGGACTAAAAGTGGTTTATGTTTTTACGATGCCAAAGCCAGATGAAACAGAAAGCGAGACTATTGAAAAAGCACGATCAAAGCTAAAATGGGAACAAGATGATTACATAGGCTAGGGTCACATATGCAATTCAGTGATGGATACTCTATTTGACATATAATGCAATAAATCAACTGCCAAAGAAGTATGAGATGCGTTGGTCAAATATCTAATGGAGGACGCAACAAGTAAGAAATATTAGACAACTAAAATTTTTACTTATAAAATGACTGGTATTAGGCTAGTGGCGGAGCAGTTCGATGATATTATGCATATTCTAAACCAATTCAACCAGCATAATATAAATATGGATAAGGAGATAAAAGTCTCATCCATAATAAGAAAACTTCCGAAGAAAGTCTCATCCATAATAAGCAAACTTCCCCATTCTTGAAAAGATCAAAGGAAAATCCTAAAACACAAGAAGGAGGATATGAGTCTGGATAATCTAGCACAATATTTGCAACTAGAAGAACAACGTAGGTAGAAAGAAATCACTGAACCAACAGTGTTTCCATTTAAGATCTACGTGGAGGAGGAAAAAGAGGAAAATAACACATCGAGAACTTGTTTAGTCAAAAAAGGAAATTTCAAAATAAGAAAAACTTCAATAACAATAAGGTCAAGAAAGTGAATGGATGCTACAATTATGGAAAAACCGATCACTTTAAAAGAGATTTTGGTTTCCTTAAATAGGAACCTTAATCGACAAAAGAAAACTTGGCAGCCGTAATCTCCGAAATCAACATGATTGAAAGAGAGGATTCTTAGTAGATCGACTTTGGTACTACTAAGCATATCGGCAAAGACAAGAGTCCATTTAAGAAACTTGAACCGTCCGGCAATGAAAAATTATCTATATATGGGAAACTCGGCGAAAGCAACAGTCAAGAGGAAGGGAGACTTGGAGTTTAGGTTCGAAAAAATTCTAACATTAAATAATGTATATTATGTACCTGAGGTTAGAAAGAACATTGTTTCCGATAGCCTATTAAATAAGTTTAGCTTCAAACAAGTCTTTGAGTCGGATAAATATGTATTGACCAAATGCCGAATGTTTGTTGAAAAAGAATACATGTGTGATGAAATGTTCAAATTGAATATCAATAAAATGGTTGCTTCTACTTATATTGTTGTCTCCGTTTCTTTATAGCGTAGTAGATTATGACATGTTAATATTAGAAATATGGATAATATGATTTCATTAAATATAATCCCTAAATATGAAAATAAATTTGATGATAAATGTAGGATATGCTCGATAACCAAAATAACTAGAAAATTGTTTCCACTGAAATCCGTTAGTACCCCTAATCTGTTACAATTGATTAGTATTGATGTTTGTGATATGCATAGTACTCCTACTATAGGAGGAAAGAAATATTTTTTCACATTTATAAACGACTATTTGAAATACAGTTATGTTTATTGTAACGACCCACCTTTTTGGACGGTTTAAATCGACAATAAACCACACATGTCAATTCAAATCATTCAAAATGGAGAATTGTCAATGAGGTAAATAAGAAAATAAGAGAAAAGAAGGAAAACAAAACATAGAATCTCACAACGGAATGACAAAAATGATAATCAAATAAACAGTTCATGAAGTTGTTTTACAAATACATTAGATTGCATAATACATTCAGAGTTATACATACAACATCTATAATAGGATAATGCAGTGGAACAACATGATGCAGAGGAATATATATATATATATATATATATATATATATATATATATAGTATACCAATCTCCGTCTTCATCCTCTAAAAATAAAATGGTCTTCAATGCACTGAAAAGCTCAGACTGACCGGTGCATAATGAAAAGATATAACACTCAAGTCAGAACTAAAAGATCTTATATAAGTTAAATCAACAATAAATAAATATGAGTGTAATAGCTTCAGAGATATTTCTGAGTTTTTACATCTCCTACCCAGTATATAACGTGCTTGCAATAACTTAAGAGATGTTTTGGGGTTTTCATCTCCTAATGATCTGTTAAACTATCTATATGTAGTAATATACGCTATATACATGTAGTGTCTATCGGTAAAGTAAAGTATTAAAATAGCGTTAAGGCGTTACTCATATCCCCCTTAACACATTTTTTATATAAGCATCATAGTCTACACAGTACTGTAAGCCCCACCGTAAACTGGTGGGATATTCAGGGAGCACTCCCTAGGTACGATACAAACCAAAGTCGTAGTGGGCTTGATCAGGATAAATATGACAAGGCACGCGAGGCAATGCCCAAGGTAGGATTCTACCGTTCTGCACTCCCGGACTGGTGATAATACATAGCAGCTACTACCGCCCACCTCGAGACACACTCCCGTATCAAAACCTAGGATGGCCTCCAATCAATCATAAAGTAACAGATATGGTATTGAAGAAGCATGCTCAATAGGGGGAGCAACCCTACTTGGCCAAGTATAGCTCATGTTTTAGTCATTTTAATTATGACTCGAAAGTCAAGGCTATCCATCATCGTTCTTTTACTTCATTCTAGTAGCGTTTGCCAAACCATCCTACTTCATTCTGGATTCTCCACCACGTGTACAGTTAGTAAAGTGGTTTCAGCATTGGCAGAGAGTATGATAATATCAGACCCCTGTCTCTTTGATAACCAAACGCTTATTTCACGCCGTGGTCATTTTATAAAACATTTTAAATAACAAATCCAAAAACAGTTTATACCTTCATATCATGATATCCATATACTTAATCCAAAGTATAAATATATATTCATAAATTCCGAGGAAGATTTTCTTTCAATCAATTCAAAAAATAATTTCTAAATCTCTCTTAAACCATTTATAAACTATTTATATGCTTTCGAGCTGTGGCGCCCCACCTCTATACCCACGCTAGCCAAGGACACTACAGAGTAATGCCGTCAACTAACACGGAGAATAAGGCTGGTTAGGAGCAACCATCTATAGCCTTGCTCTAACTATCTATTGAATACATCGACAATAAACATACCAAGCAGGTCGACATACCCAATGAATACTTAAAACAAAACCATAGGTGGTTGGATCTATCGGAACAGAATATAACAACTCAAATGTAATATACATCGCAGAACAGTAAATCATCATATACATATATACAGATACATAACAGAGTATACAAAATAATACAAGTCAAGTGGTATGGCAAACCACAATATACAGACGAGTCAAAAGAATACATATCAGAGTTACTACAAAATGGGACTACACAAAAGCTATAACGAAAAGGAACAAGCTGAATAGTCCATGCGGAAGCAAAATAGGCTAAGTCCAAAAGCACCTAACCTGAAACAATTCGGTCTGACCTGAGTATGAAACACACAGGTCAGTCTAGCTAAACAAATCAGTTAGATAAACTGAACAACAATAAACCTGCAAGGTTACAAAGCATAATAGATATCTCTAAAAGAGATAACACAATCATCTAACGAAAGATGAATCATATAGAACAAGCCTCATATCATCGGCAACATATAGAAACAAAGGATAAGAATATCCCAAAGCAAGCCAAAAGGCAATAACAAATACCAATAAGGTATACAAGTTCCACAAGGTAAACGCTATGCATCATGCGGCTCATAATGACCAACATCGAAGGGCGATACCTAGGGAATATACATATGAATGAAACATCAGAAAATTTGCTCGAGCTCAGTACTGTACAAACAAGGATCCATGAGCCCGAAGACTCCAAACCCAATATCACCCATGCGGCTCATAACGACCAACATCAGAAGCGATACTAAAGGGCAACAAACCCAAAGGCACTAACCCGAAGGCACATACCCGAAGGCAACAAACCGTAGTGGTGAAGGTCAGAGACCCAGTACTGGACACCACTAACTGACGGAATGTGTCACAACTCTCGAAGAGGAATCCAAAAAGTGTTAACGTATGTCCCATAACCACTCGTTCGCACTAAACGGTTTACTATCCGTCAGTCACTTTCACACTCAAAGCAATACAAAGCTTACCTCATATCATCGATAAACCAAACCAAAGGTCAAAACGATCAATTGAATAGGTCGGGGATTAATCGGAAAGATAAACGCACAGATTCATGGTCCGTGTTTTGCCCAACCATTTAATCACCCTTCCACTTCGCTCGAAGTGCGAAATTGTGCGTGTTTTAAATAGAATTTATAAATTGGAGAAACGAGCTTTTAAATGTGATTCGAGAGATTATTTTATAAAAACCCGTGGATGAAGTCAAAAATAAGTTATCAAAGTCAAAGAGGCAATAACAACCACTAAGAACCAACATGAATCGATAAAATCCGAAAAACCAATCAAAACGAACATAAATAGGCAAAACAGGAAAACAGGAGCAGGTCAATCGACTGAAATCCCTGTTCAGTCGACTGAAAATTGTCCAGAAAAATTTCGGGCTTCAGCTCAGTCGACTGAACAGAGAATCCAGTCGACTGAACCCAATTTCCTGCATTTCCTACTTATAACAAATGAAGTGCAAACACTCCCAACTTTCAACCGGACGAGCACGGACGCTAGGGGTTTACGCCTAGCGGCTACCCGCCCTATAAGCACTTCGATTCATCACCAAAACATGATCAAAACATCAAAGTTAGGATCTCTAAAGAATTGAACCCAAAACACTAAAAATTTGGGTATTCACTAATTCAATCCAAACCAAAAGCAAGTGCATATGAACAAGTGCTAGGAATTCATACCCAACATCAATGAAATCAAGAGAAGTAGATGTGAGTTCAAAACTCACCTTTAACCCAAAAACAAGAAGATGGAGCTCAATAACAAGGAGAAGACCAACCAAACACTACTTCAACTCAACAAGCTTCAATCTAAGAATAAAACACATATTTCCCAATTTAGGTTTAGGAAATTTTCTGAAATTGAAGAGGAGAAGAGTTGGAGAAGATGAATGAGAGCTTACCAATGGATTCTCTTTGATTTTGGAGCAAGAAATCAAGTTGGAGGTTGAAACTAGGGCTTGCAATTCCTATTTCCTCTTCCCTTCCACCATTTTCATTTCTAGCTTACGAAATGAAATGAAATGAGGATGAATGAAGAGAAGGGGTTGGGTTAGGGTATTAGTTAACTAGTGGGCTGAACCCAAACCCAAAACTCAATAGAAAAAGGGTCAAAATTTCACAAACTCCAAACATATCAAAATTATACTCAAAAAGATCGCAAACGCCATTTTGGAACCAATGGAGGTAGTTTCGAGTTCCAATTCGGCCATTTGCAGAAAGTAGCTTTTCGGACCAAAAATCCGACTAACGACGTTATATTTAAATTAAACATTTAAATATCAAATCGTTAAATATGCGGGTTGTTACAGATCTCCCCTCCTTACAGAATTGCGTCCCCGCAATTCCTAGAGACGATATTTGTAACAACTACATACATATAACATTCAAAAGAAAAAGGGAATAAGCTTGACATGAAAAGACATACTCACCGTTCACAAGCTAAGATAGAAACCCTGGATAAGATCGCTCGACAAACTCTCTGGTTTCCCAAGTACAGTTATTGGGATTAGCGGACCATTGAACTTTAACGAGCGGCACGTCCTTATTCCGAAGGTGTCACACCTCCCTGTCAAGCACGCGAATAGGTTGCTGTACAGTAGATAAGTCCGGTGAGATCTCAAGCTCTTGCAAATCAGGAGAACCAATAACAGAATCCGACTCCCAAAGACACTTCCGAAGTTGCGAGACGTGGAACACGTCATGAATGCCAGATAAATGAGCTGGAAGTGAAACTCTATAAGCCACAGGGCCAATACGTTCAGTAATAGAAAATGGTCCTATATAACGAGGACCCAATTTCCCAGTCGTACTGAAACGCATAACCCCCTTCAAAGGAGAAACACGAATAAAAACAAGATCACCAATTGAGAATTCGAGAGGCTTCCTACGGTTGTCCGCGTAGGATTTATGGCGACTTTGTGCCTCTTTTATTCTCAACTGGATAAGATCAATTTTCTCAGAAGAATCACGAACAAAATCTGGACCAAGAATAAGCTTCTCTCCAAATTCCAACCAACAAGAAGGTGATCGACATGGCCTTCCATATAAGGCTTCGAAAGGAGCCATACCGATACTAGACTGAAAACTATTGTTGTAGGAGAACTCTATAAGAGGTAGGTGATCCTCCCAACTACCACCGAAATCAAAAATACAAATACGGAGAAGATCTTCAAAGATACGATTCACCCGTTCAGTCTGTCCATCAGACTGCGGATGATAAGCTGTAGAAAAATTAAGCTTCGTTCCCAAAGCTTGCTGAAGACTCTTCCAAAAATGACTCGTGAATAAAGGATCACGATCACTCACAATAGAACTAGGAACACCGTGAAGTCTCACGATTTCCTTGACATATAACTTAGCCAAATGCGAAGCAGTCCTATTAGACTTAATAGGGACAAAATGAGCAGACTTAGTGAGGCGATCAACAATAACCCAAATACTAGAATGACCCGATCTCGAACGAGGTAGGCCGTCAATGAAATCCATAGAAATCTTATCCCATTTCCACAATGGAATCTCAAGAGGTTGAAGAAGACCCGAAGGACCCTGATGCTCGGCCTTAAAACGCTAACAAGTTATGCAATTGCTCACATAACTCGCCACATCGCGTTTCATGCCTTCCCAATAATAAAGACGATGCATATCGGCATACATCTTGCTACTACCGGGATGAATAGTATACTTAGAGCGGTGACAATCATCAAGAATGTCATGCCTAAGTGCAAAATCAGAAGGCACAAAAAGACGGTTCTTCTTACGAAGACACCCATGAGAATCAATGCTAAAATCTTGCAACGCCTCATCACAAGATCCAGACTCACAAAGCTGAATAAAATGCAACAAATCAGGATCACGCCGCTGAGCATCGGCAATACGATCCAACAAAATAGGTCGAGCTCCCAAACTAAATAATAGAATAGGAGAATCAGAAGATGAACCTCGATCCCGAATTTCACAAAAAGATAGAGTCTCAAGAATATTCCATTCGGCAAGCATTATAGAAATAACAGCCGAATGTTTGCGACTAAGCGCATCTGCAACACGATTACCCTTACCAGGGGTATACTGGATATCAAAGTCATAGGAAGCAAGAAACTCGAGCCAACGTTGTTGTCTCATATTGAGTTCCTTCTGAGTGAACAAATACTTCAAGGATTTATGATCGGTATAGAGAATGAAGCACTCGCCCAATAAATAGTGTCGCCAAATCTCCAAGGCGAAGACAATGGCGGCCAACTCAAGATCATGAGTGGCATAGCGAACTTCATTCGGACGCAGTTGCCTAGAAGAATAAGCAACTACCCGATCCTTCTGCATAAGAACAGCACCGAGACCACTACCACAAGCATCGGTGTAGACAACAAGATCATGATTCCCCTCGGGAACCACAAGAATAGGAGCATTAGTGAGAAGTTCCTTTAATGACAGAAAGGAAACTTCACACTTGTCGGACCAAATAAAACGAATGCCTTTCCGAGTAAGGCAAGTAAGAGGAAGCACAACACGGGAAAAATCCTTAATGAACCGACGGTAATAACCCGCCAATCCAAGGAAACTACGAATCTCATGAACATTCTCGGGCCTCTTCCAATTCTGGATGGCTTCGATCTTTGAGGGATCGACAGAAATTCCATCGGAAGATACAACATGGCCTAAAAACTTAACCTTATTCTCCCAAAAATGGCACTTGGAGAATTTGGCTCTAAGCTGATGATGACGGAGGGTACTCAAGACAATTCTCAAGTGATTAGCATGCTCGGCTTCAGACTTAGAATAAATAAGAATATCATCAATGAACACAAGGACGAACCTGTCGAGATATTCCCGGGATACTCGATTCATGAGATCGAAAAAGAAAGCAGGAGCGTTCGTCAAACCGAATGGAATAACGAGCCACTCAAAAGAACCATATTGAGTGCGGAAAGCTGTAAGAGGTATGCTATCCTCCGCGACTCGTAACTGATGAAAACCCGTGGCAAGGTCAAGCTGAGAAAAGACCTTAGCACCACTCAATAGATCGAACATATCATCGATCCTGGCAATGGATACCTATTCCTAATGGTTAACTCGTTAAGCTTACGATAGTCAATGCAAAGCCTAAGAGTTC
Organism: Allium cepa; assembly: GCA_030765085.1. NCBI lineage: Eukaryota > Viridiplantae > Streptophyta > Magnoliopsida > Asparagales > Amaryllidaceae > Allium > Allium cepa. The sequence continues at coordinate 848,120,574 of CM060943.1, forward strand.
CATCGGACTTCTTCACGAAGACGACCGTGGATCCCCACGGAGAAAAACTGGACTGAATCAATTGCTTGGACTCAAGCTCCAAAAGCTGCTTCTTGAGTTCCTCATTTTCCTTTGTAGACATCCTCGTGGGAGGACGACTAACTGGCTGCGCGCCTGGAATGAGATCAATGCGGAACTCAATTGCCCGTTTGGGTGGCAAACCCGATACAGGCTCAAAAACATCAGAAAAGTCACAAGCAACAGGAATACGAGACATATCATCATCATCTCGCGAGTCAAGAGAATATAAAGCCATTTCGGAATTATCCACATCCCGAAGAACAAGAGATAGCTGAGTAGGCGAATCCGGATGTCGAAGATATATAGTTCTCTCCGAACAAATAATCCTGGCATCATATCTTACTAGCCAGTCCATACCCAAAATCATATCAAATCCCAGACAACAAATAACGTGCAGATTCGCACGAAAAGAAAAACCACATAAAAAAATCTCAACATCATCACAAAGCAAACTAAGGGTTGCGGATCCCCCAATAGGATTCACAATCCTTAAAGAAGTAACCAAACAAGAAACATCCAAAGATAAATCATCAACGAGCTTTTTCGACACGAAAGAATGTGATGCACCCGTATCGAAAAGAACTCGAATTCTATGATCATGAAATAAAATGGAACCTTCCAAAATAGATGAAGATATACCTTTGGACTGAGAAGGACCTTTAGAAGCCTTAGCAGCATAAAGCCTGCTAGACTTGGCACCAGCCGGAACAGTAGGGCAAGCTGAAACATGATGACCTTCCGTCTTGCAATAACGGCAGAAGAGAGGCTTAGGACAAGCTCGAATAATATGATCAGGAGAACCACAATTGAAACCCTATCGAATGAAAGGTGTTCCAGGAGACTGAGGCTGAGAACTAGAACCACCAGTCTTCTTCTTCTTAGAAGGAAAAGGCCTGGACTTCTGAAGTGGAAACGGCCTCTTGTTGGGGTTCTTGGAAACCTCAACATCAACATCACTATCACACTCCTTCTCGACGGTCTCGAGATGAAGTGCCGAATCAACCAACTCCTCAAAAGAAAGTTTAAGCTGGAGCAACAAAGACTTCTTAAGATATTTCTTAAGACCAGAAACAAACTTCAAATTCTTCTTATAAGAAGTGCTGATGAATTCAAGACCATACTGAGATAAAGCCTCGAATGATGCAACATACTCAGAAACAGAAGATTTCCCTTGCTTCAACTCAAGGAAGCGACGGGTCAATAAAACTTTTTCAGATTCAGGAACGAACTTGAGTTCAAATCGTCCCTGAAACTGAGTCCAAAAAAGAGTAGACTCATCAATCTCGGCTACAAGAAGCTGATACCAATCAAGAGCACGCTCTTGTAATAAGCTAGAAGTTACAAGAACTCTATCATGGTCAGAAAGATCCATGCGAGAGAAAATACGCTCGCACGTGCGAAGCCAAGCTTGGACTTCAAGAACGGATTCAGAGCCTTTAAATGGCTTCCCTCCAAGATGAGAAAAATCACTGCACTGGCGTGCAAAGGCAGATTTGCGAGGTGGAGATACTCGAGGAGGAACTGGAGGCTGAGTGCTCCTAAACAATTCCAAAAACTGATCAGCAGACATATAAACGCCATCTGAATGTGTGCCACTGGATTGCCCAGCATCCGAACGTCGTCCCCTGCCTCTTCCAGCCATACGCTGAAAGTAAGATAAGAACAAGATTATTCACAAGGTAAATACTTCAATATGGAATACTACGGAAGTGAAATGCATTCCTAGACATATTCCCAATCCTATCTAACCTTGATGGAATAAAGAGCCATGATGATTCAAAGATTTGTATCACTTGTATACTTTGATGTACTGTAATATGTGCTCTATTCTGCGTTTGTCATACTTTGTTCTGAACTCAGCTCTGATACCACGCTGTGGCGCCCCACCTCTATACCCACGCTAGCCAAGGACACTACAAGGTAATGTCGTCAACTAACACGGAGAATAAGGCTGGTTAGGAGCGACCATCTATAGCCTTGCTCTAACTATCTATTGAATACATCGACAATAAACATACCAAGCAGGTCGACATACCCAATGAATACTTAAAACAAAACCATAGGTGGTTGGATCTATCGAAACAGAATATAACAAATCAAATGTAATATACATCACAGGACAGTAAATCATCATATACATATATACAGATACATAACAGAGTATACAAAATAATACAAGTCAAGTGGTATGGCAAACCACAATATACAGACGAGTCAAAAGAATACGTATCAGAGTTACTACAAAATGGGACTACACAAAAGCTATAACGAAAAGGAACAAGCTGAATAGTCCATGCAGAAGCAAAATAGGCTAAGTCCAAAAGCACCTAACCTGAAACAATTCGGTCTGACCCGAGTATGAAATACATAGGTCAGTCTAGCTAAACAAATCAGTTAGATAAACTGAACAACAATAAACCTGCAAGGTTACAAAGCATAATAGATATCTCTAAAAGAGATAACACAATCATCTAACGAAAGATGAATCATATAGAACAAGCCTCATATCATCGGCAACATATAGAAACAAAGGATAAGAATATCCCAAAGCAAGCCAAAAGGCAATAACAGATACCAATAAGGTATACAAGCTCCACAAGGTAAACGCTATGCATCATGCGGCTCATAATGACCAACATCGAAGGGCGATACCTAGGGAATATACATATGAATGAAACATCAGAAAATTTGCTCGAGCTCAGTACTGGACAAACAAGGATCCATGAGCCTAAAGACTCCAAACCCAATATCACCCATGTGGCTCATAACGACCAACATCGGAAGCGATACTATAGGGCAACAAACCCGAAGGCACTAACCCGAAGGCACATACCCGAAGGCACATACCCGAAGGCAACAAACCGTAGTGGTGAAGGTCAGAGACCCAGTACTGGACACCACTAACTGACGGAATGTGTCACAACTCTCGAAGAGGAATCCGAAAAGTGTTAACGTATGTCCCATAACCACTCGTTCGCACTTAACGGTTTATTATCCGTCAGTCACTTTCACACTCAAAGCAGTACAAAGCTTACCTCATATCATCGGTAAACCAAACCAAAGGTCAAAACGATCAATTGAATAGGTCGGGGATTAATCGAAAAGATAAACGCACAGATTCATGGTCCGTGTTTTGCCCAACCATTTAATCACCCTTCCACTTCGCTCGAAGTGCGAAATTGTGCATGTTTTAAATAGAATTTATAAATTGGAGAAACGAGCTTTTAAATGTGATTCGAGAGATTATTTTATAAAAACCCATGGATGAAGTCAAAAATAAGTTATCAAAGTCAAAGAGGCAATAACAACAACTAAGAACCAACATGAATCGATAAAATCCAGAAAACCAATCAAAACGAACATAAATAGGCAAAACAGGAAAACAGGAGCAGGTCAGTCGACTGAAATCCCTGTTCAGTCGACTGAAAATTGTCCAGAAAAATTTCGGGCTTCAGCTCAGTCGACTGAACAGAGAATCCAGTCGACTGAACCCAATTTCCTGCATTTCCTACTTATAACAAATGAAGTGCAAACACTCCCAACTTTCAACCGGACGAGCACGGATGCTAGGGGTTTACGCCTAGCGGCTACCCGGCCCTATAAGCACTTCGATTCATCACCAAAACATGATCAAAACATTAAAGTTAGGATCTCTAAAGAATTGAACCCAAAACACTAAAAATTTGGGTATTCACTAATTCAATCCAAACCAAAAGCAAGTGCATATGAACAAGTGCTAGGAATTCATACCCAACATCAATGAAATCAAGAGAAGTAGATGTGAGTTCAAAACTCGCCTTTAACCCAAAAACAAGAAGATGGAGCTCAATAACAAGGAGAAGACCAACCAAACACTACTTCAACTCAACAAGCTTCAATCTAAGAATAAAACACATATTTCCCAATTTAGGTTTAGGAAATTTTCTGAAATTGAAGAGGAGAAGAGTTGGAGAAGATGAATGAGAGCTTACCAATGGATTCTCTTTGATTTTGGAGCAAGAAATCAAGCTGGAGGTTGAAACTAGGGATTGCAATTCCTATTTCCTCTTCCCTTCCACCATTTTCAGTTCTAGCTTAAGAAATGAAATGAAATGAGGATGAATGAAGAGAAGGGGTTGGGTTAGGGTATTAGTTAACTAGTGGGCTGAACCCAAACCCAAAACTCAATAGAAAAAGGGTCAAAATTTCACAAACTCCAAACATATCAAAGATTATACTCAAAAAGATCGCAAACGCCATTTTGGAACCAATGGAGGTAGTTTCGAGTTCCAATTCAGCCATTTGCAGAAAGTAGCTTTTCGGACCAAAAATCCGACTAACGACGTTATATTTAAATTAAACATTTAAATATCAAATCGTTAAATATGCGTGTTGTTACAAGAACCATTTATAAAGCTATTTATAAATTCCAAATAGTTTTAACTCGTCCCCATTCATAAATTTCTACAGAGATTCTTTTAAAACGCTTCCAATCCCTTTATACAAGTTCTTTTATAAAACCCTTTATAAAATCCTTTAAACCCTTTATAAACTCTTTTATAAACCATTATAAAATCCTTTATAAAAATCTTTTATAAAATCCTTTTTATCTTATCTATTAAAGTTACTATAAAAGTCTATATTTATTATCTTAAATCAGAACTATATTTATTATATTAAAATAAATTTAAAATACATATATAATAAACCATATTAAATATTTTATTAAATTGAATTTTAAACTATTTAAAAATATTTTTTTTGAAACTAAATAAAATTATAAGTTAAAATCTTAAATTTACATTTAAAACATATATTAACTTATAATTTGAAACCTTTAAAAATATAAAATAAATTATTTTCCACATATAAATTTTAAATAAAATCATTAAATTAAATTTAAAAAATCAAATTTATAAATCAAGCATACTTTACCATTTAAAAAATAATTTAAAACCGACCAACGGTGGCGGGATATAATTTTCTACCCTATGTCAAGTGATAGGATATGTATCATTTCAACTTAAAATAGTTAAATTTTCCTGGTATATATCATTTCAACCCTTTTTTCGAATTAATAATTTCCAAATCAATAAATCGCTCGGGTTTATCATTTCAATCCATAACGATTTTCCCTAATCTATATAAGATCATTCGAGTATGTATCACTTCAACCCATAATGATTTTCCTAACAACAAACTAAAGGGGCTTGTTGTGTGATAACAACATATATAATAAACATAACATCCAATCGTCCGGTGTCAACAAATAAACATCTATCGCAATCAACATCCAAATTAGTCAATAAATCATAACAATTAACTGGTTATCAATATCAGGTATTTAACTATCAAATTAATTTCAATACTAATTAAATGGAAATCAATAAAATTCAGTTTCATTTAAAATGTCAAATTAAACTACCAAACAGTAACCAATAATATTCTTATCACATCATAAATTTAAATCAACTAACATAAGAAGGTTTATTATTTGGTGAGTGGGTTAAATCACTCATCTTTGATTTCAAATAGATTTAAAATCTAAATAAAGCCCAAAATTCCAACAATCTCCAAATGCAACCAAACTAATTCCATATTGTTGAGAATTTCAATATGAGTCCAATGCAAGAAACCACGTCCAAACCCGAGCTCGTATGAAGAAGCTATGATAGCTAGAAGTTTGAAAGTTTAAATTTTAAAAATAAAAAAGGGCATAAATGCAACTAACAATGTCTTAACCTAACGTTCATTCACCCGATCAACAGAACCCATTAGCCGCCAGTTTCAAGTCCTTGCCCTGCCGCCTAGACACGCTACCACCAAGATCGACCGCCGCCATCATGATGCTTGGCCACGGTCGCTCCCAAGACCTACTGTAACAACCCAGAGTTTTGGATATTTGAAATTGTAGTGTTTAATTGATTTTTAATATTTAAGAGTTAATTTTAACTTGATTCAAATATAACTATTTATTGATAATTTTATTATTGAATTAAATAGTTGAGAATTGGGTAAAATATTGAATCTGGAGTTTTAAGCTTGTTAAAAATAATTTAAAGGGCTTATAAATTTTATGTTAACAATGATGGAGATAATAGAACTTTTTAAATTAAATTTAAAAGTGATTTGTTAAGTTTTAAAAATATATCATTTAAATTTACATTTAAAAATAGCCTTTCAAGGCACAGTCTCGAAATACGATGAAACCGGTTCCATAGGGTCCAAAATGCTATCTTCTCCATACCATCAAATTAGGACTCGAAATCTTTTCCATTGCATACGGAATAGAGGTATAACATTATGAACGCCGAGCGGCATGCCTCGATAGAGTTTGAAATTTTTTGTTGTGTAAATCGAGACAATTTGAACTTAGCTAATATATTTATTGATATATTCTAGTCAACCTTCAGTTGAATTCCTTCACATCAGCACTTTTTCAAACCACTGTAGCAAGCTGGTTCAAACATGCTTCATTCCTTTCAAATATCACATCCCCTCTTCATTTCAAAATATTCGAATACAGTTAAACAAAAAAAGGAGCAACTGAATTCATTCAAAATCCCGTTCTTCCTTTTCCTCTGTTCCACTTCAAACAAAACCATATCTTTCCCTCCTATCCCTTTTTATTCGAATGAATTCGTTCGTATATATAAAAAAAATTCTCCAATCTATGCTCATTTAAAAATCGATATTCTAAATCCCCTGAGATCGCTATGGCCAAAGCTTCACTTTCGTACACTTTTTGTTGTGATCGGCGGAAGGTAAAATTATATGGCCAAAACTAGGGTTCACCATAACCGGTGATTGAGGGCGAATCTGGCGAATTGGTGATTGGATTCATAGTCACATGGTTGATTGGCAGCCGCGAGGAAAATTCTAGCTGGCGCGATGCTGTCTAGAGGGTTGTGATTTTTGTATAATCACTTTTCAGTAGTTAGTCGTGGTTGATTTCGATAAGGAGGAGGCGTCAACGATGGCATGGCCAAGCGCGTAAGGAAAACGGGAGGCGTAGGTGAAATTTATGGTTGATGGCGGTCAGGGATAGCCTGAAGGCCTGGTAGAGGAAGGAGGAGGAGCTATGGAGGACGAGGTAAGAAAAGATGCAAGCAAGATGATGGCGTCTCGACTCGATTTTCTGTTCAGAGCAGTTGCTGTCATAGGGTGGTTTTGTGTCTGGAACGAGAGGGAAGGTTTGAATATGATTTAAAATTAGTGAGTTAATTGCTTGGGAAAATAAATTTTTGTTGTTGATTAAAATTTTAATTAGCAGTTGATTTGCAACCCACAAATTATTCGTACGAGGTCTAAAAATCATGAAAACCAGTCACGATGGACTCGTAGTTGAAAATTCTAGGCGATGGAATAAACTTGGAATTGGAACAATTAACAATTTCGAAAAATCAAGGTGAGTTAATATCACTTAAATTTGGATTACTGGTTAATTTTAAATAGTTAATATTAATTATTGATTGATTGTTTAATTTGATAATTATTATCAATTGAATGTGGTATTATATACATATATACATATTGGAGTGATTGATATTCCCACATATATGTAGCGGATGAGACCCTATATTCCCCGCATGATAGCAGATAACCCTATATACCGCGATACCCCCCTCGAAGTGGGATTGGTATTTTTATATCGTGCTAACATCTATGGATGCAGGAAAACACGTTGAAGGGATCCAACTGGATTCCTCAAAAATGTTGAAATTATTCCCATATTCAGTTATATGATTTATTTGAATAATCTATGATAGATTATATTGAAAATTGAATTTAGTGGATATGATGGTATTGTTGGATAGATTCGTGGAATTTTAAAATATCAAAAACATGAATATTGAATTTTTAGAGGAAAATAAATTGTTTGATTTTAAGTCATATTTAACAATTCTGAAATATGGGAAAAAATAGAGATTTTTGAATAAATGTGAATAAAAGAGTTTTTTAAAAAATAAGAACTTAAGTGATATTGTTTTTTTTAAGTACAAAGGAATACATATTTTTTTTATTTAAGATTTAAATAGCTTTAGGAAAATAAAAAGGGAAATTTGTTAATAAAAATATGAAATTGATGTTTCAGATTTAAATAAGATTTTAAATCATAAAAATGGGGGTGAGATCGAAAATTAGTGGACTTTGGAACATATTGAGAAATAAATTCAAAATTGGAATTTAATTTAGAAAATCGATTTAAAAATCGATTAAGTGTTATGAAACAGTGATAAATGAAAAATGAGACTAGGAAATTTATAAGCGAAGTTTATAAATAAAGTAAAGTAAATTATCAGTTGATAAATGGGAATTATAAATTCACGATGAGGATTTATAAGGAAATGGGTAAATCGGTTAAGAATAAGTGGTCGACTTTTTTTTTAAAATGTGAAAAAAGAATATGGAATTGGGACGTAAATGAATTGGAAATAAATCGAGAAGGATTTAGTAATATTGGACTGCCAATATGGAAGTTGAAAATATTTTTTTCTCGGAAGTTACGTTATTAAAAAGGGAATTTTGAAGTATTAATTAGTAAATTTAAAAATGTTTTGAAGAATATTTCAGAAATTAATTATTTACTTGTTTAAAATGGGTTTAAGTATGGTTTAAATTATGAATTAAAATAGTTTATATTAAATTAATTATTATTTAAGAAGTAATCAATATTATTATTTCAAAAGAATAAATTATTTAACATTAATATTATTTTTAATAACTTTTATTTAAAAAGAAGTTTTATATAAATTTACCTGAAATTTATTTTAGAATTTATAAGCATCACTTTAAAAAAAAATTATAATAAAGTTTTCGAAGAGTAATGGTGTACTCGCATGGCGTAATCAAAGGCAATGATTGCCTGTAGTTAAATTTTGGATTCTCTGGGATAAAGACATAACCATTGAGCTGTGATCCATGATTTGATACCGTGGTGGTACTTTCCACGTTACTTTAAAGGGGTTTCAAATATTTTTGGGAGACAGTTTCTAAATTTACTGAATTCGGTAAGATAAGTATGTATAATTTGGATAAAGAGATTAATGTATTTAAAAATAAAATTTAAAAGAGATTTAATGTTTTCAATGGAAAATGAAATATTTGATTGCATTGGTTGTTTATTTGATAGTTAAATAACCAGCTATCAAATCTGGACCTAAATATAACTTTGGAAATATCTGAAAGAAGTACAGGGATTATATGGTACAGTTACCGTTCGAGGTGCTATATTGTACATATAACTCGTTTCATTCTTTTAGGACGCTGATAAGGGAATCTGTCCATCAACGGTTAGGAGGTGATCTTCGATATTTTTTACGTCTGTGTATTTCCTAAAGAACCGGGGTTGAGTTTACCAGAAAATAGCGAACGTCGTTTCGAAGAGACCGGGATCAGATAAGTTATGCGAAAACCACTTCGATCCAACGAGTACATCTTCGACGTGAAAACAAGGGCATGAAGTTGAAGATGCAGCAGTGAAGTGCAAGGGCTAGTCGCTACTAATGCTGAGGGCGATTCCAAAATGGATGTATTAGGAATAGTGCATTTGGTTCTGTTCGGACCGAGAACAGGCTTATATGGATGAATTCTATCAGTACATTGTTATTGGAGGACAATGAGCATTCTAAGTGAATATTTCTAAAAAGGTAATCGTATCCTTTAGCCCTGTCAACTGGGAATGACTAGGAAGCAGGGGAGATGCAGTGGGTAGCACCCAAGTAGGTTATGTCTATCACCTTTCTAGATAACCTCGGATGTTATCAGTAAGTGTGAAAGGAGCTTGGAAAGGGTGGGAACACCTGAGGTGATAGCATATTTGGTCTATCTAGGTCAGGGATAGTCCGATCTTGTGTTGATAGGGATCGATAGGTTCGATCTTGGTATAATGTTTCTAGACATGTACTATGATAGGTGGTACCCCAGTGCCTAGTCATTCAGTTGGAAAACATTCTCCAATAAGCATCATACGGTTTTGATTGTACCTAACTATACTAGAACGTGCGATGCAATCATTTTAGCTATTTGAATATAAGTATTTGTACTTAGACACTATTGTAATATCAGAAGATTTTGTTATGAAATGTTTTGGTTATCGTAAGGTAAAACCCATCGTGTTTATTTGGGGCATGGTTCGAGGAGATATCTTTGATTTCAAAGAATTTTGAAACTTTAATAATTCAAATTGAGTGTATTTTCTCGCGTTGGTTTTCAAGACTGACTCGGGTGTTATTTTATTATAATACTCGGTTCATACCGAGTATTAAAGATTCAGGATAGGATGCTATGGAGCTCAAGAGACTAGCTGGATGATGAGACATATCACATGTACTTGGTGTATATTCCATTGTGCATTGTAAGCTGTATATTCAGCTTTTGCGAGGACAAGTTATTATAACTGTCCAGTATTGTGCTATTGATTTGTGTTGTACCCTGATGATGTAATGTATAAAACAGTTAAAGTTATTTTTGTATAAAGATCAGTTGTTATCTACTATACATTGTTCCACTGAGATTGTGAGATTCCGTGTTGTTATTACTATTTTCTTCTTCTACCTCTTTCTTCTTTTCCCTAACAATCGGGTATTTCCAGCGTTCGATTGTTCGGCATGTAATACAGTGGACGTATTGAGGTCGATATTTGAATATCGAAAATTCTGGACCGTGACACGTACACGCGCCACCCTAATGCGCCTCCAAAGGCAACCCGCCATCGCTGCACAAAATCCTTGTTTCTGACGAATTCTGACATCTATAGCACGAATGAAGACTGCGAATGCACTTGCTTCCTTGTCCTCTACGCTCCAATATCCTCCGACCGTCGATTGGTCGACCATCCGCCGTTGAAATCGAAAATCTACAATGGACGGCCGAGTGTAAATCATCAATTCTTGGATGAACAGAGCCTCCAATCGAAAAACGAATCTCAGATCTAGATTACATTCATCGAGAGCTTTCCAAGGATATATAATTTGATATAGTTTGAGGTTTTGAATTTTGATTTTGAAATTTGAATTAGGTTTGGGTTATCTTCCATTAGTAAGGAGGAGATGGAAAAGGAATGTACGTATAGACAACATAAAATAAAAGGCCTTTGGGGTTTATAACAGCTATATATAGGCAGTGATAGATAATAACGAATGGACGGATCGAATAGGGTCGAAACGATAGCAACGACCTGAAAAGCCCGTTTCATTCTCGAAACGAAAATAGGTCATCCAATTTATCGAATTATATGTTTTCAATATTTTTAAACTCAATGGAACTAGTTTCAAACCCTAATTCCATTTTATATAGAAATTAGCTTTTAAAATCGAATTATATTTGTTTAAATTCCTTTAATAGATTTTTACCCATTTCGAGCTCGCACGATTAAACGATAAGTCTGATCGCTACGAAACTTAAAATTTTATAATAATTCACTGGTACGGATCCGATGAAACTAATTTCGTCGAAATCTGAGACAGTGGCCAAAATGGCTATTTTTACTTGTTAAATAAAACTAGAAATTTCCAAATTTTAATTAAATCACTTTAAATTCAATTTCTAAGTTTAACAATCTTTATTATTGTTTAAATAAGATTTAAATCAACTTCCAACATCATTTCCATTTATATTAAATCCAGAATTCAATTATTTAAATAATTTCCAATATTAAATTTAAAAACTCATTTATTATGACATTAATAAATCATAATAATTCAATTGAGTTTTAATTATCAACAATTATTCTATTTTCATCTAAATAATTCACATTTATTATTCACGTCTAGTTATTGATTATAAACACATTATCTTAAATTTCAATTTCATAGTTGTTATTGCCAAAATCTTTGAAATTGTTTATTTCAAGAATTTATTATATCCAATAAACTGCAATAATAAATTGTTAAATTTTTATTTCTAACCATTTTTGTTCAACAATCACATTAAATTTAATAATTTAAAATAGTTAAAAAATACGGGTCGTTACATTCTCAACCACTCAAAACTTTTTGCTATCGAAAAGGGGTTAAGTATGGAATTTAACATTCGATATATTTTATTCAGATAATCCTTATAATTATTTAAAATTTTATTTACAAAACTTTTACTACACTTTTATTACGCCACTCCGATATCGGTTTACAGAAATTACAACTCACTTATAAAAACAAGCACAAATACACAATATACAACAACCATATGCGATCAAAACAGTAATAACAATGGTTTACAATATATCATTCAACCGTTAATGTTCATTCTATTAGATCATAACTATAACAATTTATATTATCTAATATGCATATTTAGTTTATACACTTCATGTCGTATTAGCATCCAACTTTTATTATCATTTAGTAGACTTGCTTTAAATTTATTCACATATATTTCATTCACATTCAATTTATTCCGTTCAATTTGTTAAATTCCAATTGTTTCACTTTTTTTTAACATATTTCATGTAAATTCAGTTATGAACCATTTATAAAATTATTCTATTTAACCCTGATTATGTTCAATTTTATTTCACTATCACTGGGTATATTCTCTTTAATACTAATATCATTTATAATCACTTCATAAAATCATTTATATTTATTATAAACATTTTATAAAATGCTACTCATTTTGTTTATTATTTCATAGCTAAATTTCATATTAATCTATTGGTTCACTTCATTAGTTTATTTCATTCATTAAAGTTCATATTAATAAATTCGCTTTTATCACAATCAATTCAATTAACTTCTCTTAAGTCAATTTTCATCTTTCAATTCATTTCATTAACTTATTTCATATTCAATTACTCGCATTTATTTTCTTATAATCATTTATTATCATTCAATTTCTTTCACAATTCAAATTGCATTTCATCTTATAGTTCACGCTCGTATTCGTTTCATTAATTCATTTATAAGTTAAGTGGAATTAACTCACGTTACTAATCCATCTAGTTTCACTCAAATCCAATTCAATTCATTTAATCTTCATTATACCAAATTTATTTTATTTAATCCATTACTCAGTTTACTTAACTCTATTTAAAAAATTCTTATTATCATTCACATTCAACAAATTTTAAAAAAAAATTAGCTTAATATTTCCCAAATCTATAAGTTATATATTCACTTAAAATTCATTTCAGTATTTTATTTAATTCATTTTAAATACAATTCACTTTTATTTTAGCTTTCTTGAGTCAAACCTCATTTTATTTTCTTTATTTTACTAACTTAATTTATTTAACATTTCTTATGTTAAATATTTTATTTTATACCTCAAATTCAAATTTCTATTATTTGCTAAACCAAAATATTCAATTGTTTTAAAACTAAAACTTTTACTTTCTATTTCAAATCTATAAGTTATAACTTATTTTTATCTATACTATTTTCAATTATAAGTTCAAAAATGTTTTCATATATTCATCAAAATCATACTTAGAATATTTTCTCATAATCAAAACTTGTTTTAATCGAAAATTAATTCTTTTTGGTAGCAATTCTCACTCAGAAACTCGAAAACGAATACTGGCGATGCAGCAGTCATCTCTAGAATTATTTTCCAATGACCAAAGAAAATTCAATGCTCTTGTTTCATTCGAAAATCTTTTTAAAATATATTTCTAGTCAATTCACTTTTAAATAATATTGTTATTAATTTTGAAGGCTTTGAAAATAATTTTGAAAGCAATAGCTTTTAAATTCAAAAATTCTCGACTTTTAAATCTTCCTTTTCATAAACTACACTATAAATATACTTATACAAATTTCATTACCTTATTATCAAAACCTTTCATTAATTTACAAATATATTATTGTAAAAAATTATTGTTATAATTATATTTCGATTAAATTTAATTATCGAACGCTTCGTGAAATAAAATTCATAAAGTATTCATTTTATTTTAATTCAATGAATAATCAGTGATAACTAAATATTATCATCTCTTAACAACCATCATCCATTGAAGATTATCATTTTGTATATATAAAATATTATTTAGGTAAAATTATTTCATTTACCAGATTATTATGTCGACTTGCCTCGATTAAGCATTTAGAAAATCCTATCGATGACATGGCGTCCCACGCACTGACCAGAGTTCGTAAACAACTCAACAGATAAGTAAACACAATATAAATTTTTTATAACACTAATAAGTATGCGCTCTCGTACACACACACACACTCAACCAAAGTCATTCCAGAGTATTACTACCTTATCTCTAATAAGTCAAACCACATAAAGTTAAGGTTATCGCTAAACCAAAGCTCTTATACCAACTCCAATGACCCACCTTTTTGGATGGTTTTGAATCGACAACAAACCATACATGTCAACTCAAACCATTCAAAAGGAAGGATTGTCAATGGGATAAGTAAGAAAATAAGAGAAAAGAAGGAAAACAAAATACAGAATCTCACAGTGGAATGAAAAAATATAATAATCAAATAAATAGTTCATGAAGCTGTTTTACAAATACATTTGATTACACTTTTGCAATACAATCAGAGTTATACATACAGCGGATATAATAAGATAATGTAGCGGAAGAACATGATGCAGCCGAATATATATATATATATATATATATATATATATATATATATAGTATACCAATCTCTATCTTCATCCTCCAAAAATAAAATGGTCTTTAATGCACTGAAAAGCTCAAACTGACCCGAGCGTAATGAAAAGACAAAACACTCGAGTCAAAACTAAAAGATCTTATGTAAGTTAAATCAACAATAAGAAAATAAGAGTGTAATGGCTTCAGAGATGTTTATGGCATTTTACATCTCCTATCTAGTGTATAACGTGCGTGCAATAACTTAAGAGATATTTTGGAATTTCCATCCCTTAAGGATCCGTTAAACTATCTATATGTAGTAATATACGCTATATATATATGTAGTGTCTATTGTAAAGTATTAAAATAGAGTTAAAGCGTTACCTATATCCCCCTTAACACATTTTTCGTATAAGCATCGTAGTCTAAACAGTACTGTAAGCCCCACTATAAACTGGTGGGATACTCAGGGAGCACTTCATAGGTACGACACGAACTAAAGTCATAGTGGGCTCGATCAGGATAAATATGACATAGCACATAAGAAATGCCTAGGGTAGGATTCTACCGTTTTGCGCACTCGGACTGGTGGTAATGCATAGAAACTACTACCGTAATCAAAATCGAGGGTGAGCACTAATCAATCATAAAGTAACAGATATGGTGTCAAAGAAGCATGCTCGATAGGGGGAGAGATCCCACTTGGCCTGGTATAGCTCCTATTTTAGTCATTTTAATTATGACCCGAAAGTCAAGGCTATCCATCATCATTCTCTTACTTTATTCCAGTAGCGTTCGCCAAACCATCCTACTTCATTTTGGATGCTCCACCACGTGCACAATTGTTAAAGTGGTTTCGGTATTAGTAAAGAATATGACAATATCTGACCCGGTTTCTTTGACAGCCAAACGCTTATTTCCCACCATGGTCATTTTATAAAACGTTTTAAATAATAAATCCAAAACAGTTTATACCTTCATATCAAATTATCCATATACTTATTTCAAAGTATAATATATATTCACAAATGCCGAGGAAGATTTTCTTTCAATCAATTTGGAAAATAATTTATAAATCTCTCTTAAACCATTTATAAACTATTTATATGCTTTAAAACCATTTATAAAGCTATTTATAAATTCCAGAATAGTTTTAACTCGTCCCCTTTTATAAATTTCTACGCAAATTCCTTTAAAACACTTACAATCCCTTTATACAAGTTCTTTATAAAACGCCTTATAAAATCCTTTAAACCATTTATAAACTCCTTTAAAAACCATTATAGAATCCTTTATAAAAATCTTTTATAAAATCCTTTCTATCTATTAAAGTTATTATAAAAGTCTATATTTATTATCTTAAATCAAAACTACATTTATTATATTAAACTAAATTTAAAATACGTATATAATAAAACTATATTAAATATTTTATGAAATTACATTTTAAACTATTTAAAAATATAGTTTTTAAAACTAAATAAAATTATAAGTTAAAATCTTAAATTTACATTTAAAACCATATATTAACTTATAATTTGAAACCTTTAAAACTTATAAAACAAATTATTTTCCAAATATAAATTTTAAATAAAATCGTTAAATTAAATTTAAAAATCAAATTTATAAATCAAACATACTTTAACATTTAGAAAATAATTTAAAACCGACCAACGGTGTCCATATATAATTTTCTACACTATGGTTAAGTGATAGGATATATATCATTTCAACCCAAAATAGTTAAATTTTTCGGGTATATATCATATCAACCCGTATCCCGGATCAACAATTTCCAAATCAATAAAAATCGCTTGGGTTTATCATTTCAATCCATAACGATTTTTCCTAATATATAATATCATTCGGGTATGTATCATTTCAACCCATAATGATTTTCCTAACAAAAAACTTAGGGGCCTTGCGGTGTGATACCAACATATATAATAAACATAACATCCAATCATCCAATGTCAACAAATAAACATCCATCACAATTAACATCCAAATCAGTCAATAAATCACAACAATTAACTGGTTATCAATATCCAGTATTTAACTATCAGTTTAATTTAAATATTAGTTTAAATGGAAATTTAATTCAATAAAATTCAATTTCAATTAAAATGTCAAATTAAACTACCAAACAGCAACCAATAATATTCTTGTCACATCATAAATTTAATTCAACTAACATAAGAAGGTTTTGTATTTCGTGAGTGGGCTAAATCACTCATTTTTGATTTCAAATCAATTTAAAATCCAAATAAAGCCCAAAATTCCAACAATCTCAAAATGCATCCAAACTAATTCTATACCGTCTGGAATTTTAATATGAGTCCAATGCAAGAAACTACGCCCAAATCTAAGCTCGTATGAAGAAGTTATGATAGTTAGAAGTTTAAAATATTAAATTTTAAATAAAATAAAACAAGGGCAAAAATGCAATTAACGATGCCTTACTCTAACCCTAACGTTCGTTCACTCGATCAGTAGAACCCATTAGCCACTAGTTTCAAGTCCTTGGCCCATTGCCAAGACATGCTGTCACCAAGATCGACCACCACCACCAAGACTGACCGCCACCACCATGATGCTCGACCACGCCCCCCCCCCAAAGGCCTACACGCACCACCCTGAGGCACCTTCATAAGCAACCCCCCGCCGCTGCACAAAATCCCTATTTCTGTAAAATTCTAACATCAATAGCAAAAATGAAGACTACAGATGCACTTGCCTCCTTGCCCTTTACGCTCCATTATCCTCCGACCGTCGATTTGTCGACGATCTGCCGTTGAAACCGTAAACCTAAAATGGACGACCGAGAGTAAATCACCAATTTCTGGATGAACAGAGCCTCCAATCAAAAAACGAATCTTAGATCTAGAATATATTCTTCGAGATCTTTCTAACGATATATAATTTGATATAGTTTGAGGAGTTTGAATTTTGAAGTTTGATTTTGAAATTTGAATTAGGGTTTGGGTTGTCTGTCATTGATAAGGAGGAGATGAGAAAGAAATGTACGTACAGACAATAGAAAACAAAAGGCTGCTAGGATTTATAAATTCCAATATATAGGCAGAGATTGATAATCAAGAATGGACAGATCGAATAGGGTCGAAACGATAACAACGATCCGAAAAGCCCGTTTCGTTGCCGAAACGAAAATTGGTCATCTAATATATTGAACTATATATTTTCGATATTCTTAAACTCAATGGAACTAGTTCAAACCCCAATTCCATTTTATACAGAAGTTAGCTTTTAAAATCAAATTATATTCATTTACATTCCTTTAATTGATTTCTACGTGTTTCGAGTTCGCACGATCAAACGATAAGTCCGCTCACTACAAAACTTGAAATCCTATAATAATTCACTATTATGGATCTGATGAAACTAGTTTCATCGAAACCCGAGACAGTGGCTAAAAATGACTATTTTACTTGTTAATTAAAAGTAGAAATTTCCAAATATTAATTAAATAACTTTAAATTCAATTTCTATGTTTAACAATCTTCATTAATGTTTATATAAAAATTAAATCAACTTCCAACATCATTTCCATTTATATTAAATTCAAAATTCAATTATTTAAATAATTTCCAATATTAAAATTTAAAACAATTCATTTATTAAATAAATGACATTAATAAATCATAATAATTCAATTGAATTTTAATTATCAACAATTATTCTATTTTCATCTAAACAATTAAACATTTATTATTCAAGTCCAGTTATTAATTATAAACACATTCAATATCTAAAATTTCATTTCCATAGTTGTTATTGCCAAAATCTTTGAAATTGTTTATTACAAGAATTTATTATATCCAATAAACTGCAATAAAAATCATTAAATTTTTATTTCTAACCATTTTTATTCAATAATCGTATTAAATTTAATAATTTAAAATAGTTAAAAAATACGGGTCATTACATTTATTTACTATGGATGAAGTATTAAATTCGTTTATGACCTATAATACTGAAGTAGAAAATCAATATGATGTTAAAATTTAGACCCTTAGATCTAATAGGGGAGTTGAATATCATTTTGTTATATTTTATGAATCTATAGGAATTATACATGAGACATTTATAATTTAAACTCCACAACAAAATGGTGTAGCTGAACGTAAAAATAAGACACTTACTACAATGGTTAGTGCTATATTTTATAATTCTGGTCTCAATTCTAGTTTCTGGGGTGAGGTTTTACTCATCACCTATTACATATTAAACAAAATACCTCATAATAAGATCAAAGTTACACCTTATGAATTTTGAAAGTAACGCAAAACAAATTTTGATTATCATCGAGTTTGAGGCTATAGAGCCAATGTTCGATTATATGAACCAAAAATTAGGAAATTAGGAGAAAAGGGATTGAGTGTATTTTCTTAATATACGTTCAACACAGTAAGGGTTATATGTTTCTAGTAATAGAACCTAATAATGCGATTAAGGTAAATAGGATAATAGAATCTAGAGATGTAGTGTTGTATGAAAATAGATTCACGTCTATTCCATCCGATCCATTTATTAGTGAAACGGTGGAGGTTAATATACCTATACATGAAATGGTTGAGATCACTGAACCTATTCGTGACTTTAAGAACACTTAAGAAAATAATGATCAAATTGGTGAAACTCTTTGGAGAAGTAAAAAAAGAAGAACTAAAAAAATTATTCGGACCAGATTTTATCACTTATTTGGTTGAAGGATCAAGAGATGGTATTAGACATCAAATCATGCTTTCTATTACCATAGATTATGATCCTTTAACATATACCCAGCCATAAAGTCACAGGATTTAGCTTTTTGGAACTAAACCATAAATGATGAAATAGATTCTATAAACTAGTAGACTTACCTCTTGGTTTTAAACTAAAAGGATGTAAGTGGATATTTAAAAAGAAATTAAAAGTAGATGATACGATAGAGAATTTTAAGGCTAGATTAGTTGCTAAGGGATATACCCAAAAAGAAGGAATAGATTATTTTGATGCCTCTACACCTATAGCTAGAATTTCAACAATTAGGTCATTAATTGCATTAGCATCTATTTATAAAAATGGACGTCAATACAGCATGTTTAAATGGAAAACTTGATGAAGAGATATATATGCCTCAACTAGAATGTTTTGTAATGCTAGGACAAGAACGTAGAGTTGTAAACTTATCAAATCATTTTATGGTCTTAAACTGTAACAACCCTGTTGTGAATTATTTGATAAACTAAATTTAATTATGAATAACTAATTTTGAATTGTGATTTGTGAAATTTAATTGTAAAAAAAAAGTGTTGAGAATAATTGTTTAGATTTAATTAAGAAATGAGTTTCATTTCTTAATTAGGATTTCAATTTAAAAAAATTGAAATATTACTAAATGAATTATTTAGTTTTGGTAGTTAGAGTAAAATGTCGATATTGTGATTCACTATTAAAATGAGTTTTTTTTTAATTTGAGATTTGGTTTAGTGTAATATAATGTTAAAAGAAGTAATAAAACATAATAGGACTAGTAAGACCTTCATTTAGGCATCTATTTAGCAACACTTCTTATTGGATTCTTACCATAACCCATTTGGCCCATGTTGTAAGCATTAGAAAGGAGAAATAAATATATACATTTATTTTTCTCTCATCGTTTTCTCATTCTCAGCCAGAAACAAAAATTAGTAAATTGTTTTTCTTGTTGTTCCAAAAAACCCTAGTCCATATCTTCTCAAATCAAACGCAAATCAAAGGGGTTTTTGAAACTAATTATAGAATTAGAAGAAAGGTAATCTTCTCCATCTTCTAAAGAGACTATTTCTATTATTAATCTCAGCTTTTCATCATGGGTGGTAATTTTGTTTTTGTAAATTCCTAAGTTGTCTTAGGGTTCGTGGTTGAGAGATGGTTGCTTAGAGAATTCATGATTAGTTAATCAAATTGAAGCTTAAAGTTGAGGTAATCACTCATATATCTATTTCTAAATATTTGTTTACTGTGTATAATTGTTTGGATGATTTTTTGAATTGAATTTGTTACAAATTGGTTGTAAACTTGGATGAAAGCTGTGCTGTTGTTCGCTAGAAATTTAATGTGAAAATCGCTGCAGTAAAATGACAATATCATGGTGTAAAATATTTCAAAATGGCTCAATTTTTTGTAGTAGAAATATCTTTTAGTTAGCTATAAATTCTCTTTTAATCACATTTCGAAACTCCATAGTTTAGAAGGTCGAAATTGAGTTTGAAATCGATGGTGTAGCTCTGCCCTGTGCAATTTTTTTTAAGTTGAAACTTTATATTAAAATCACCATAACTTTGATTGGTAGATCAAAATTAAGTGTGGTTTATTTCAGTTGAAAAGTATTTTTGTAAGAACAACTTTTATGTTCATCACTTTTTGTGAATATTCAGTTTACTAAGTGTAATTTTGGTTTGAAGAAGAGGTAACCTCTCTGTGTTGTGTTAGCTTTGAAACACAGAAATTGTTTTAGGCATAAATTTTCCATTACATATTGGAATTTAATATTTATTAAAGTTATGGAAAGCACAAACATTGTGCTACAGCTTTCATATTTTGATTTTTTCATAATTTGGAAGTTTAAATGGTCAAAAATTCATTTCTTTGTCACTGCCCTTTCAATGAAAAATAGAGTTAATAAATTTAAATCTGAAAATTATTTCGATCATAACTTTCAAACCGTAAATCCAAATTGGATGGCCTTTTTATTTTTTGGAAAGTAATACTTTTATCTACAACTTTCATGTTTTGTGTTTTATAAAATTATGAGATTTAAGTGGTCGAAACTACAGATCTTTAAACCATAAATTTGAGTTAAATGAAGTAAATAGATAAGCTTCATATACAAATAATTTTACAAAAGAGAATTACTTATATTTATAAATCTTAGAATCGTTTCAACATTAAGTTAACAAATACTATAAATTATTTTTAGCAAGCTGTTTTATAAATTAAGCATGGATAGTAAAATATTTATGGATTTGGAAATATGACTTTGGAAATACAAACCTAATCTATTTTTACAATAAAAGTGATTATGGAATTGGAATATAAATATTACGATTTGATTAAATAAATGATTTAGGATTCATGGAATTAGGAAATTTAGTTTTGAAATTTTTTAAATTAGTTTATTTCTAAATAAAATGGTTACATTTTATTATGGATTTAGAAGAATAATTAAATATGGTTTTAAAATATGGTTTTGTGAATATTATAACATATGGAAGTTTGAGAAAACTTTGTGTATATAAGTAAAATCTTGGAAAAAATCAGAGTTACGGAATATTTTAGCAAACCTGTGAATATTTTTATAAAGATAAATAATAACCGGATTTATGAAAAATTATAATAAGTGTTTTAAATTATAAACTTAAGAGAGAGAAATGTTTTGAGAATCTTAATTTTATAATTTGAGGAGTGCTAATAATCGACTTAATGTTATCGATTGGTTTAAATGATTTCGAATAACGCTTCACCGTATATGGTATAACTCGTTGAATAGAATGTTTGGCTGGAACTTACTAACCCGTTAGTGAATACTCGAATTCCAGCGGTAGTATGTGTTGGAACTTGGCCAGGCCGCAATGGAAGGAATGTGTGAATTTTAATTTTTTTACAATTAGGATCTTTAGTAAGCCTATTAAGTCTAAATGTATATTAGATCCAATCTAATAAAACATTAAATAAAGTCTTATTTTATTTAAAATTTGTTTAAAGTAGTTTAAAATTAATTTAGTTTAAATGTATAGTGCATCAAATACACTCAAAAATTGTTTATAAGAATTAATTTAGGGAAGAAAACCATTCATTTCTTTCCCTAAAAACAGGTTATTAATTGAGAATACAATAAACATTATATGAAGAGAGAAAGCTTCCATTTTCTCTCTCTCTAATTAAATCGATTGGGTCATTAAATGATATTAGTTGGCAATTTATTCATGGCATAAAATGTAACTATTGTCCAAATGTTACATAACTGTAAATTATGTAAGTGCAACAAATCTGACAACGTATAGAGATGATATTTCCTAAAATGTGTCTTTATTGTCCGTGGTATTATTTAAAACACATATGCATACATATATTTACATTTATATACAATATACATACATATATATATATATATATATATATATATATATAAATAAGATAACATTAGGTGTCACTTTTATAACTCCAAAAGGCCAGCAGTTTTGAACCTAGTTTCAAAATTGAAAGTTTTTAAGATTAAAAATTATAATTTTACATAAAAGTCCATCATATAAATTGAATTCAAATTATATATATGTATGTACGTAGGTATACATATGCGCATAAATTTGTGTTTATATATACACGCATACAAAAATCATTGTAAATAATGTTTTAAACTTAATACATCATTATGTTAAAATTTATAATTTAGTATATGTTCCAATGAAAAGTAACAACTAAAGCCTAACTTTAATTTTAAAAGGAAATCCAAGGGTTTATGATATTTTACAATAAAGTCCATTTATGTTTATAAAGAAAACTTATTTTTATAACTTAAAATAGAAGTATGCAAAAACCGAAAGATTGAATTTGAAATATTGAACACAAAACATACATGCAAACATAAAGAGATCACATATGTTTTCTATTTGAATCAATAATACAAATATTTCATTAATTAATACTTAGATTTTAATCAAATGGTGTCTTTTTTTAAATAACAAACTTGAAACAACAACAAAATAGATAGGACAAATCAGACATATATGTATATGTTGCAATGGTTTCAAATCTAAACAATTAAGCAATATGAAAAATAATTAAATACGTGATCATATAATGTTGATCTAATAATGAGAACGAGAATTGACAAACAATCAGAAGACATCTAAAAGCAGATTCAAATTAAAATAACATGGTGAAAATATGTAATTAATTAAGATGGAACAAAAGGGATCTAATCTATTTGACCAAATAAAAAAATATGTAGATGAGATGAAATAGGAGATGGATTTAAATTACACAAACAAGTTGAATGGTGAATATATAAAAGTTGAATTATCTCCTTGAGATGTTGCTAAAAGAATGCACATTGAATGGTGAATCAAAGGCTCTTAGATTCCATGAATCAATCTTCGAATTTTGCAAGAATTAAGAGATTAGAACCACCTTTTGTTATTAATTTATTTGATATTTTATTTTGGAAATTTGGAGGTTAGGAAGCCATGAAAATTCAAAAATTCCTTATAGAAGAGCATGGATTATGACAGAAAGTAAAATTAAATCGTATAAAAAAATGAAGGGAGATGTGTTTTAAAGGAATGATAGAAACCTTTCCTATTCCTTCCTTAAAACTTTCCCTTATTAATTCCTTGTTAAATGTTAATCAGACCCTCTCTCTCTTCTACATGCATGGTTAGCCATAGATGGTGCCACATGGACCCTCAAAAATTTCCAAAATCTCATTAGCATTAATCCCATTTAAATCCAATTCAAATGTGCACGTGTTTATAACTTTTATATACATACACCATTAAATGCTAATGTTATTCAAATAAACTAAAATAAAATTTAAATAATTAATATTTCACAAATACTCATTAATTTAATTTTTTTCAAAGCCCCCTTTTGGTATTTATCATATTTAAATCAAATTTAAACACTCTAAAGATATTATATATATATCAATATGCGTGTTTATAACTCATATATATATATGCACTTTACTAAATGCTATGGGTGTGACGCCCCACCTCTATGCTCACAATAACAAAGTGTATTAAAAGAAATATCGTCTGTTATTACGAAGAATAAGGCTGGATAGGAGCGGCCATCCATAGTTAGGCCTTACACTAGTATTGGTTACTTCGATAGGAGTGGTATATATTTTTATTTTTCATCTCTTATTTATTTACTCCCATCGACATACCCAATTCCAGTATAAAACGAACTACGATGGTTCGTAATAGTTTAGGACAATAAATATAATAATAACACAGATAAGTCAAATGCGGAACACAGATAATAAAAAGTCTCATATATATATATATATATATATATATATATATAACTAAAGTCAGTTGATATACATGTGATACAATACATATGATACAACTACAACTGTCGACTCTGGAAGTTACATATACAAGTACATTATCGTAAATAATGTACATGAATATACAACATCCTATACTATGACAACATCTACTCCAAATGATATAAAGAAACTTCATAGCACTAGTAGCACCCCAAAGCAAGATATCTACAACCTGTAATAACTCGGTCTGACCCAAGTATTACATTCAAAAGAAAATAATACACGGGTCAGTCTAATTCAAACTCAGTTATTAATGCACAGAAGCAATAATAATTAATAACAATTAGACGACAGTCAAAATAAATCTCGTCTATCCAATCCTTTAACAAGGAAATCGGATATCGGTAAACATAACACGTAACAGTGTTAAACAACAAATCAGTAAATCCAAATTATCAACAAAAATAAATTAAAAAGATTATTAATGAAGATAATTTAGAAAACACAGAATTGCCTAAACGACAATTAACACAAAATCTAATTATTATATAAATAATTAGAAACTCATAATCTAAATATCATATTGATAATTAGACAACAACAAAAATCACCAAATTAAACCAATCAAAATACAAATCCAAAACATATTGAAATATCAATAAAAATGTCAACTCGAGTAGGGCTGCAGTACACGCACGCGTGTACTGCCTCGCCACTATAGTAATTAAATACACAAAAGATCAATAATTCAAAAGCAATTGAATATCAATAAAAGCAATACCGTGTGGCTGCAGTTCACGCTTGCGTACACTGCCTTGCCACTACAGTGATGATGTACCCAAAAGATCAACGAACCAAAATCAATGAAGAATCAAATATCGATGCCACAGCCTCAATGGTCAAAGCAGACAGACCTGGACAATGTGCACGTATGTACACAATGAAAATTCATAAACGAACACAAGGTCAAACCCAAATATTGGATTCAACTCAAGTGAAATTAGAAAAACAAATCCAATTGCATCAATGCAATGCAAACCAACAAGGGCAAACTGCATACAAACGAAACTGCAGTCATCACATGAATGCAACAGTTAAATTCCAAAATGTCAAGAGAAGGTGACATCAGTGGTACAGTGGACCACCCTGAAACCAAACCAATATGTATATACAACTGCAACTAGACAGTACATATAGGAGTGCAAAAACAAATAGATCGAATTACAATGCAAGCCAACATCAAAGACACAGCCGAACAAAAATCAGTGATATGTACAAGCATGCAAGTAATTGCAGCATGAACCAAACAGTACACAAAGGACATGGTCAGGCAACTCTCAGAAAGATATACCTGTATGTGACAGTGAAACTTACCAGTGCAAGCTTCAAAAAGTATACCCATGAAGGTTACACTGCAGCGGGTCGGAGAAGCAAACATATGCAACAACAAAAAGTGAGGTACACATGAATGCAACAATGAAACTACAACACCAAGTGATACATAGTTCAGTGAACAATGGAAACACATTGGTTTGTATATAAAGACATACATTTCTCAATTTCAAATTTCAGGCCAGAAATATAATGGCCGAAATAGGAACACAAAGAAAATGCAAAGTCAACTCAACTTAGAGATAAAGCACAAAGACTCGCATAAAGCATGAAACAGTTCAGTACCCAAGCAATAATAAAATAATTTTGAACTAACACAAGTACCTGTGGAACAACAAGGTACACAGAGCAACACTGTGAATCACAATGAATCCAGTCAAGGTAGCTAGGTAGTAAAGCATTTCAATTTTGTAAACTACATACACACGCATGCAGTAGGAAGTAAAACACTTCAACTTTGCAAAATAAATATGTGCGTATGTAACAGGAAGGAAACCACTTCAACTTTTATGAAACAATATCAAAATATACTTGAGACGAGTTCAAGTATCATGGTACAACAGTTAAGTTAACTGCCGATCTACTGACCGAAGGCATGGTATCGCATACCCAAATCAGGACCAAAGTCAAACACTTAAAGCAAATGCAAAGTCAATAAATTTACATCAAAAATATTTTCACGAAATTAAGTTTGCAGTCGAAGATAACTGTAGGTCAATTCAAAACCAAAGTCAGCAACATCAAGTCAGGACCGTGGCAACCAAGGCTACAATCTGACGAGTTCAAATTCAACAAAATCATAGTGACCGAAGTCCACCAAGAATCAGCAAATTCACATAACCATGATGACCAGAAAACATCGTCATAGCATTAAAACAAAATTAATTGGCCAAGATAAATCATCAACATCACAATATACTCGAATGGCCGAGAATATCAAGTGTAATTATAAATAGTCAAGCAACAAGAACAACATACTTCACTACGAACAACAGTCATAATTCAACTATAACAAAAATCGAACACGGTCAAAAGTCAAAAGTCGAACAACATCAACATCGAAACAAAATTGAATGGCCGGGACGAAGTCAAGCTCCTCTCAGTCGAACACAATACTTAGCAAATTCGAATCGAACAAAAACAGGGGTTTAAATTAGATGTGAGTGAATAATCACTCACCTTTCGACGCACGCAGATTGAAGGAGCCGAAGTCAATGTCGAACTCGACCAAAATAAAAGAAGCCGCCATTATTTTCGTTCGTTCGATTTGTGTTTTTAGGGTTTTAGAATGAAAGAAACCGGGTATATACTCGATTTTTAACATGGTACCAATATAAAACATGGGCCAAATTCGATTTAAAGCCCACAATCCCATTTAGCAAGTTTTATTTAAAAGGATTTTAAACCGACTCAAACTCCAAATAATAGACAGCTAGGAAAATTAATCGTCTAATAACGATAATAAAATAATTGCAAAATCCTAGGTTGTTACAGACTCCCCTCCTTATAAAAATTGCGTCCCCGCAATTTCATAAAATAAAGGTCGTCAATAACAATTATTTTTCAAACATAAACTGGTTAAGCTAGAAAAATATAGGTCGAGAATATAAACACCAAAGAAATCTTTTAATTTCATAAAAAAAATTCACAAATTCTCAACAATATCTAACTATCAAACAGATAATCAGAAAAACACGAACTCCATAATCAGCAAACTCTAACCATCAACAGAGATGGATAGAAAACAGCAATTCAATATAATCAACATAATCTAGAATCAATTAGAGACTAGAAAATCCTATAATCAGCAAAAATTTGCAATTATCAAAAACGATAAACAAAAATTACAAATCAACAAATATTTAATTATCAAAAACGACAATCAAATCTCAAATCAACAAATATTTAATTATCACAAACGATAATTAAATCTCAAATCAACAAATATTTAATTATCACAAACGATAATCAAATCTCAAATCAACAAATATTTAATTATCACAAGCGATAATCAAATATTACAAATCAACAAATATTTAATTATCAAAAACGATAATCAAATCTCAAATATCTAATTATCACAGGCGATAATTAGAAACAACAAATATTTAATTATCAAAAACGATAATCAAATCTCAAATATCTAATTATCACAAGCGATAATCAGCAACAACAAATATTTAATTATCAAAAACGATAATCAAATCTCAAATATCTAATTATCACAAGCGATAATCAGAAACTATCCAATTACCTGCAGATAATTGGAAACACAAATATCTAGAAATCAATTAAGATACTCTAGAAAATCAACATAAAAGGTTGGATCGATCCCATCAGATGGCGAGTTTTTAAGCTACGCCGCACGTGCATCTCAGATTGGCCGAAGCCTAGCAAGTACTATAAATTTTGGCGCCAATCAGATTGACCCGAAGGTCCGTAGAGTGACCCGAAGGTCTAGTACTGGTATTTGACCTGAAGGTTCGCGGAGTGGCCTGAAAGCCCAACAAATGTCCCGAAGGTCCGCAGAGTGGCCCGAAAGCCCAACAAATGACCCGAAGGTCCATCATATGACCCGAAGGTCTAGCAAATGAGCCGAAGGTCCATCAGAGTGGCTCGAAAGCCAATTAAAATCATCAGAATCATCAACCAGCAAATATTTCTATTAACGAGTCCGGAATTAACCAAAATAGCAAACGCACATATCCCATAACCACGTGTTTTACTAAATTGTTCAAATCTCTTCATCATTTCCTTGAAAGTGCAAAATTGTGTATTCCAAAAATAACATTTCACATTCTCAAACGAACAAGTCCGGAATTAAGCGAATCAGTAAAAGAAATGGTTCATAGTCCTCGATTTTGCTGAAACGTTTAGGTCACTTTCTCATTCTTCTGAAAGCGTAAACTATAAAAAATTTGGAAAACAATTTTATTTATTTTATTTTTAAAACAATTTGCAAATCTGTGATAAAAAAACAGCGGCATTAATGACAATTTTGGTAAGAAAATTGTACTTCTCAAAACACCGTAGAAACGGATCTCAAAATCAGCATTGTGGGACAACCGCTTGAAAATCCACTTTAAAATATGACGGATACTGAAGTCAAAGCGACAGTAATTTTTAAACGTCAAAATCTCATCAAAATAATTTGCATCAAAATATAACACCAGAGAATTTTCATTCATCAAAATGTCAACAAAACACCGTGCTTCAAAAATTTAGCATCGATGTAAAAATCCCATTATAAAAATAACGGTAACAAAATACGTTTAGAACCAAATATCGGTTCAACGTAAAATTAATGCAGTAACGTGCAACTCAAATTTGCACGTATACTAAAAAATGAACAAAGAAATCACTTGAATATATCTTCAGTGAAGATAATTCTAAAACAGCAAAAATCTCAACAAATTCACATAACTGCAATCGCTTCGAATTCTCAAATCGGATTCGAAATTTTCAAAGAAAACAAAATAAACACGGTTATGTAAACAACAAATGAAATTTATATAAATTTTATATTTTGATTTTTAAATCAAAAAGGATATCAGCTGTACTCAGCGAAGACAGTCTCACTGTTTCCGCTGCGGACTCTGATAAATAGTACACAAATCAATCAATCATCAAAACACAAATTCACTTTTATTTTTAAATAAGAAAATTTAGAAATTTCATCATAATTTCAAAACTTTAGTTTTGACTCAAAACACAACTAAAACATCGACTAATAGTTGTAACACATGTTCCATCTAAGTTATGTTTTATATTATGTCCATAAACCCCAAGCTCTGATACCAATTGTGGCGCCCCACCTCTATGCTCACAATAACAAAGAGTATTAAAAAAAATACCTCTGTTATTACGAAGAATAAGGCTGGATAGGAGCGGCCATCCGTAGTTAGGCCTTACACTAGTATTGGTTATTTCGATAGGAGTGGTATATATTTTTATTTTTCATCTCTTATTTATTTACTCCCATCGACATACCCAATTGCAGTATAAAACGAACTACGATGGTTCGTAATAGTTTAGGACAATAAATATAATAATAACACAGATAATAAAAAGTCTCATATATATATAACTGAAGTCAGCTGATATACATGTGATACAATACATATGATACAACTACAACTGTCGACTCTGGAAGTTACATATACAAGTACGTTATCGTAAATAATATACATGAATATACAACATGCTATACTATGACAACATCTACCCCATAAAGAAACTTCATAGCTCTAGCAGCACCCCAAAGCAAGATATCTACAACCTGTAATAACTCGGTCTGACCCGAGTATTACATTCAAAAGAAAATAATACACGGGTCAGTCTAATTCAAACTCAGTTATTAATGCACAGAAGCAATAATAATTAATAATAATTAGACGACATTCAAAATAAATCTCGTCTATCCAATCCTTTAACAAGGAAATCAGATATCGGTAAACATAACACGTAACAACGTTAAACAACAAATCAGTAAATCCAAATTATCAACAAAAATAAATTAAAAAGATTATTAATGAAGATAATTTAGAAAATACAGAATTGCCTAAACGGCAATTAACACAAAATCTAATTATTAAATAAATAATTAGAAACTGATAATCTAATTATCATATTGATAATTAGACAACAACAAAAATCACCAAATTAAACCAATCAAAATACAAATCCAAAACATATTGAAATATCAATAAAAATGTCAACTCGAGTAGGGCTGCAGTACACGCACGCGTGTACTGCCTCGCTACTACAGTAATTAAATACACAAAAGATCAATAATTCAAAAGCAATAGAATATCAATAAAGCAATACCGTGTGGCTGTAGTTCACGCTTGCGTGCACTGCCTTGCCACTACAGTGATGATGTACCCAAAAGATCAACGAACCTAAATCAATGAAGAATCAAATATCGATGCCACAGCCTCAATGGTCAAAGAAGACAGACCTGGACAATGTGCACGTATGTACACAATGAAAATTCATAAACGAACACAAGGTCAAACCCAAATATTGGATTCAACTCAAGTGAAATTAGAAAAACAAATTCAATTGCATCAATGCAATGCAAACCAACAAGGGCAAACTGCATACAAACGAAACTGCAGTCACCACATGAATGCAACAGTTAAGTTCCAAAATGTCAAGAGAAGGTGACATCAGTGGTACAGTGGACCACCCTGAAACCAAACCAATATGTATATATAACTGCAACTAGACAGTACATATAGGAGTGCAAAAACAAATAGATCGAATGACAATGCAAGCCAGCATCAAAGACATAGCCTAACAAAAATCAGTGCATCAGTGATGTGTACAAGCATGCAAGTAATTGTAGCATGAACCAAACAGTACACAAAGGACATGGTTAGGCAACTCTCAGAAAGATACGCCTGTATGTGACAGTGAAACTTGCCAGTGCAAGCTTCAAAAAGTATACCCATGAAGGTTACACCGCAGCAGGTCGGAGAAGCAAACATATGCAACAGCAACAAGTGAGGTACACATGAATGCAATAATGAAACTACAACACCAAGTGATACACAGTTCAGTGAACATTGAAAACACATTGGTTTGTATATGAAGACATACATTTCTCAATTTCAAACTGCAGGCCAGAAATATAATGGCCAAAATAGGAACACAAAGAAAATGCAAAGTCAACTCAACTTAGAGACAAAGCACAAAGACTCGCATGAAGCATGAAACAGTTCAGTACCCAAGCAACAATAAAAAAGTTTTGAACTAACACAAGTACCCGTGGAACAACAAGGTACACAGAGCAACACTGTGAATCACAGTGAATCCAGTCAAGGTAGCTAGGAAGTAAAGCATTTCAATTTTGTAAACTACATACACACACATGCAGTAGGAAGTAAAACACTTCAACTTTGCAAAATAATTATGCGCGTATGTAACAGGAAGGAAAACACTTCAACTTTTATGAAACAATATCAAAATATACTTGAGACGAGTTCAAGTATCATGGTACAGTAGTTAAGTTAACTGCCGATCTACTGACCGAAGTCATGGTATCGCATACCCAATTCAGGACCAAAGTCAAACACTTAAAGCAAATGCAAAGGCAATAAATTTACGTTAAAAATATTTTCACGAAATTAAGTTTGCAGTCGAAGATAACTGTAGGTCAATTCAAAATCGGAGTCAGCAGCATCAAGTCAGGACCGTGGCAACTAAGGCTACAATCTGACGAGTTCAAATGTCAACGAAATCATAGTGACCGAAGTCCACCAAGAATCAGCAAATTCACATAACCATGATGACCAAAAAACATCATCATAGCATTAAAACAAAATTAATTGGCCAAGATAAATCATCAACATCACAATATACTCGAATGGCCGAGAATATCAAGTGTAATTATAAATATTCAAGCAACAAGGACAACATACTTCACTACGAACAACAGTCATAATTCAACTATAACAAAAATCAAACACGGTCAAAAGTCAAAAGTCGAACAACATCAACATCGAAATAAAATTGAATGGCCGAGACGAAGTCAAGCTCCTCTCAGTCGAACACAATACTTAGCAAATTCGAATCGAACAAAAACAGGGGTTTAAATTAGATGTGAGTGAATAATCACTCACCTTTCGACGCGTGCAGATTGAAGGAGCCAAAGTCAATGTCGAACTCGACCAAAATAAAAGAAGCCGCCATTATTTTTCGTTCGTTCGATTTGTGTTTTTAGGGTATTAGAATGAAAGAAACCGGGTATATACTCGATTTTTAACATGGTACCAATATAAAACACAGGCCAAATTCGATTTAAAGCCCACAATCCCATTTAGCAAGTTTTATTTAAAAGGATTTTAAACCGACTCAAACTCCAAATAACCGAGAGCTAGGAAAATTAATCGTCTAATAACGATAATAAAATAATTGTGAAATCCTGGGTTGTTACAATGGGCATTCAAACAAATTAAATAAAAATATAGTAATTAATATTTCATAAATATTAATTAATTTAATTAATCTACAATAATTATAAATTAATGAATAAAGCGGTTCATTTAGAGCATTCATCTTATTGGTTTTGTGACTCCAAGGTGTAAATTCAGTCAGCGATTAATATTGAACAATTTAAATATTAACATTTACAAGTCACTTAGTAGGTTGTGTGACATTTTGACTGAATTCATTGCTTATACATCTTTTCGTAAAATCCAATTTTACTTATTATTAGCGGTACCTAATAGTGACAATTATTTACACCAATCCTTTTTGTCAAAACTATATCACTTCGGATTTGTGGAATTTGTTAATGGTCTAAATTCTAATATCATACACATTCAATTTTATAATCCAAACACAAAGTCTTTGGTTCAATAATAATAATTATTATTAACCAAAATGCTCTGGCCAGAGTTTTTGACTTTAAGTTGACTTGAGTTGGCCATGATACTAACCCCATATAATTGAGGAGACAAATCCTCTCTTGAATAGTACTTCACTTCCAATACTTCCACTCGATCCAACTACAGTCACTTGAAGGAACACCGTTCCATGATTTGACTACAATCAAAGTTGAGGTTTATATTGAAGATCCACAGTATTCTCAATTCGAGAGCATTGTGTGAATTAGTCACATTGATATTTTCTGTTTGACCTTATTTATATTAACCAATAGAAAAATATCGAGTGAGTCGTTCCATAGTTATCTAATAACTACCAGTACGTAACCCCTAGGTGCCCCTAGTGGTCATGAGTAATACATTGCCCAACATTTGGAGAGCGTTACATACTCTAATCTCAATGGTACATCGATATCCAGTCTTGATGCATCTTGACTAGGAACATTTAAAATAGTATATTTGTTTTATTGTGATAAATTGCTCACAGTTACAACACTTTGTAACTACTATCACAAAATATGCCATTTATGGATTTTCTATTAAATATACTTTTAAATAAATTAATTAACTGATATAACCACGCTATATCAAGTATATAATAGAAAGAAATACCTTTACTATGAACAAGATTGTTCAACAAGTTAGATATATGTAACAAATTACATAATTATCCCTAGGGCATACCCCTAACTCTATCAATCTTCCACTTACACTAGGGCTATCAATGGATACCCGAAAAATCCAAAATCCGTCCGCATCCGAAAAGCTGACAAATATCCGATATCTGATAAAAAGGATGCGGATGCGAAGGCACATGCCGTAAAGTATCCGTCTGGTTTATTCAAAATTATAGTTCAAATTATTCATATTTTAGTGCAATGAAAGATATTTGTTTATTATTTTTATTAAGTTCATATTTTATATTATATGTACTTAATGCTTATAAACTGCTCGAAACTATTTATTATCAGCATAGTTGTTAATTTTTAGCACTTTTATAATCAATGGAATTGAAAAATATTTATGTTAAACTAAAATCTTCTTTTTCTAATTCTTGATTTGTCGGTCATTGGAGGATAGGATAATTATCCGATATCCGAAAATGATTTCGGATGCAGATGCGGATATGGCACTATCCGCATCCGAAAACATCTGTTGTTATGGAATCTCATTCCAACTTATCCAATTGGTTTCTCAAAACCAGTTGGATCGGTCCCTTTGTTAATGGGTATGCTATTATGTTTCAATTATCTACTCTTTCAATCAACTCTCTTCGATGGTGATAAACTACTTTATCATGTGGAACAATTCAAAGTATGTCTCTCGACCTCTAATGAGTTCTAAGTTCTATTATGAACCATATCGTGACATTGTTATCATATAACAATATTATGAGATTCTCAACATTTCGAATCAGCTCAATTATAAGCTTGTGCACTTATAATTTTATATACATTATATTTTTTATTGCGACAATATTCAGGCGATGTACATAGCCTTTTTTCATTGAATAAGCCACAGTCTTTTATTTGGAACATTTACAACTTAAAGATTCTTAACTTGAATTTATTATTGACATACTACACTTAGTATGACTTATGAAGTTTGAGTTCGAACACTCCTTCATAAGGATTTTTTATTTATTTAAACAATTCTCTAGCATTTTATAAATACACGAGAACATTTCAAACATTCGTCATACCAATTTGTCTAACAATCCATAAATTCTGGTCATTCGATTTTGAATGTTTGATTAATTTTAAATATTTAAAATAACTGAATTTTGGAATTTAATAACTTATAATTCAATATGGCAAATTTAAATATTTGAATTGTGAATTAAATATTAATTAAATGGATTTGCCAATTTTATATAACTTCATTTAAATTAATAAATAATAACGGTGAATCATTTTGCAAACTTATTTACAATAACAATGGTTCGAATATGACAAATAGTAAGAAAAATCAAATTGTATAAAATGATTAAATTTTGGATAATGTACTTTAATTTAATTTCTCAAAATTTTAATTTGGAAAAATATTGAAATTATTCGTTTGTTGATTTATCGGCGAACAATGATATTTGGGAAATTTCATAAAATAAAACAATCCGAGTAATTCATTGTTGATCTATGATTATGTCGCATATTAATGCACTATAATATTTTTATTTCGATCACCCGTGATTCGTATGTGAACAAAGTAATATATAGCTGGTTACCGTAAATAATTCATTTAAAAACCATTGTAAAATCAAATCAAAGTTCAATTTCTAAATAACGGTTTGACATCAAGAACATTTTGCCGGCCCGAGAAATTTTTTTCTACGAAAAAGGTAAACATAATCATTTTGTTTTTTTATATTTTATTTGGTTATAAAATGAGAAAAAAATCATCAGTTGAAAGTTATTTTCACTTCTACTCCCCTCCCTCTCTTTCTTTCTGGTTCCAATTAACATAAACAATGGCCGAAATTTTATACATCGAAATCAAATTCTATTCTCCATAAAAATCACCAAAAAAATTCTTTAAGATCGTATCGAGGTGCTCTTTGGTTCCACACCCATTTCGTTGTGTTCATGCATGTTTTAGGTCGCTCGATTTTAGACGGTGAAAGCTAGGGTTCGATATTTTGGTTGATTTAGGCAACGATAAGAGTGTTCGTTGGTAGCATTAGCTTTCTCGAGTAGAGTCGCATCTAGAGTTTGAGTTTGGAAGGGTGCGGCTTCTGTTGGGATATCGCGACCTACGTGATTATTTTTTTGGCAGGGATGCGGTTGGGTGTCGGGCTTCAATTCGTGGGGTGGTGTGGGTGGAGCTCGCGTAGAGAGGAGCGTTAGTCTTGACGGTTTGAAGTTTCGTTGAGAAACAAGGAAGTATGGAGGAGAGAGAGGATGGGAGGAAGAGTTGTGCATTAGTAAACATATACCAACATGATAAAGGAGGAGGAAGAAGATGATAGTGGTAAGGGGCATTTTGGTAAATATGTTTAAGTTGGTGTTTTATAATTTTAAAATTATCATTAACTTATAAAATCCGTATCTCGCTCATATGAGGCCAGCTTCAAACACCATTTGCTGCATTGGACTCATGCCATAGAGAGCTTCGCAATGGAGTTGGTTTGAAGGAATTTGGATTTGTCGGAATTTATGCTAATTTCAAACGCTCGTTCAGTTTTAACTCAAATAGGAAAGAGTCGACGATAACTGGAATCAATGTGTGTTTAACTCACAATAAATTTTATTATATCATATCAATGATGTTATAAATATTTTTTGATTATTTGGATGTTAGTTAAAATTGTTTGATTGCTTGTTTGGTTGAATTTCTATTTAAAAAATGGATGACATATTGATTTGATCGTCATAAACTCGTATGATTATCTATACAGTATCGATAACAATTGTTTTGTAGGAAAATTATGTAGAGAGACCCAAATGGGGTTTCTCGTCCATAAATTATTTTTAAACATTCATATGTTGTTATATTGATGATAATTGAATAAAATCCTGATATTCCATTTAACAGTTTAAATGTCGTTATAGATATTTTCGCTATACCATGGTTTATTAAATTTAATCCCTAAAACCCTATCATATGAACTTGAGCTTGTGTTTCCTGTAAAAATAATATTAAAAATTTATTAATCATTTTGATTAATGATAATTTAATTTAATTATTCATTCTAATGAACTAATTTGAGATTAACTAACCAATTTAATAACTAATGATTAAAATTCGTTTATCTTTAGATTTAATTAATCATTTTTGCTAACAATGTTTTATGCTTAATTAATCGTTTTAACTAATGATTATTTGAGTTTAATTAATTCTTTTAATTAAGGAAAATGGTTTTTGATTAATTAATTAATTAACTTAATTAATTATTTGAATTAATGATAATGGAATTAAATTAATTATTTCAATTTATGATAATTGAAATTAACAATCATTTTTAATTAATGATATCTAATAATAATTAATCATTTGAGTAATGATACATGAATTTAATTAATCATTTTAATTAATGATTGTTTTAAATTTAATTGATTATTTTAACTGACAATTTTTAGAATTTAGTTGAGACATTTTAATTAATGA
This sequence comes from Allium cepa, assembly GCA_030765085.1. Lineage (NCBI taxonomy): Eukaryota > Viridiplantae > Streptophyta > Magnoliopsida > Asparagales > Amaryllidaceae > Allium > Allium cepa. The sequence goes on from CM060943.1 coordinate 848,158,102, forward strand.
TGTTTTATTATTAAATAAATCATTTTAACAATGATGTTTTAATCAATTGTTTTAGCTAATGAAGTATAAATTTAATTAATCCAATTAATTAATGATTATTTAAAATTAATTAATTGTTTTAATTAATAGAATTAAAAAGTACTTACCATTTTAATTAATGATGTTTGAGATTAATTATTCATTTAGTTTATAATTATTTGAATTTAATAACTCATTTTAATTAGTGATATTTAAAGTCAATTAATTATTTTGATACAGGTGATTAAAGTAAATTGACTAATATAATAAAAAATTTGCTTTGATAAACTGATTTAATAAAGATTTTTAAAGTTGATTTACCAATGTTATAAAAGTATTTGGAAATAATTATCTATTTTATTATTATGATTAATGGATTTGTTTATTGAAAGAGATTTTAAATGTGATTTATTATGTTTTGGGATAATTAATATCGTTCTAAAGTTATAAAAAGAATTGGAACTCGATTATTGAGATGTTAAGTTGGATAACCTTCTGGGTGTCGGTCTGATGTTGGTTTAGGCCTTCGGGGTCGTGCACTTGGAAAATTATTCCCTCAACGTTTTAAAAATCAGGAACTAATTCTGAAAGTGTTTTATCGATATGGAAATCAAGCAAAAGTTTGGTTTGTTTTTAAAAGGAAAAGTTTGATTTGTTTATGGAAATAAATTATTTTTGTAAAACGAATCACTTACATGGAAGCGATTTACTTGTATAATTAGCACTAAACATCGAAGAAGTAAACTTGTCGCTATTTCAAAAGTTAAGAATGTTCGTTGGACATGACTTTGTGGCAATTACCTTGACTTATCCGGAATTACGGTTAACTAAGAAAAAGTACAAGTTTGAATTAATTGAGTAGTGATCGGTATACAAGAAATAATTTCCATATACGATCATTTTATATCCTCGATAGTTGGTATCCCAGCTATCGGTTACTTCAGCTACTTTATGAATGTCATTCTAAGATGATTTGTTGCTCAATCGAGCTTTGCTATCTTTTGTCGGAAACGACAAAATCAAAAGCGCAAGAGGGGGCCAAGCTATGGGTTGCTCCCATTAGGGTATTTTCAAATCACATCTAGTTTGGATTCGGTTGTGCACTTAGATGTGAAAATACTCGGATTCTAGGTAAGGTTTGGCAGGGTCTAGCTTGGAGGATCTCGAGAAGTGTCATTGTGTAAATGAGCTTCTTAAGAGTATATTGCTAGAGGTATATTCCGGGGGGATGCACCTTCCTAGTCATTTGTTGAAAAATTTGCTTTCCTTATTAGATTCGTATCCCTGAATCTGTTTTAGCTTTATATTGCTATGAGTAGAGCCAACTCCTCATCGTAGCATTCAAGTGTTTATTTAGCCTATTCAATCGAGTTTGGACTGTTACTTTATTTAGCCCATTCTACTGAGTTTGGAATGTTACCTTAATTATTCCATTCTATCAAGTTGGACTGTTTCCCTTGTTCTATCCATTCTGTCCGGTTTGGATTTTACTTGGTTTATTTCCATTCTTTCAAGTCTGGTTTAATATTATTTATGCTCATTCATATCTGGATTTGTTTTTCTGATATTTATTTCTGCTCTTGCCTATATGGATGTTATTCTTATGAGGTAAAAACCAATTCTGCGCTAGAGGTGTGGTCTCACAAAACTTTTATATGATCTTCACTATTCGAGTTATCTCATGTTGGTATTTTCAGACTGATCAAGGTGTTATTTATTTATAATGCGCGGGTCAGATTGAGTATTTTCCCAAGTTGACCATGGTTTTTGGAGATCGTGGAGGGGAGCTGAAGATTCACCCATCGTATTATTTTATTTTTCGTTGTATTATATAATATACCTATAGGCATTTGTAAGGTCAAGATTTTATAATTGTCCAGCTGATAAGGTTTGTTTTTTAACTCTGATATCTCTGTATGTTTGGAGTGACAGTTACTATGTCCTTGTTATATTATATGTTGTCGATTCCATTGTGAGATTCTGTTTTTCTCTGTCCTTTTCTTTTTATTTACCCTAACAATCTTCTCTTTTGTTGATCAAATGTGCGACAATTGAACACAGTGGTAGTGATTGGCGTCGACTTTCAATGGTTAAAAAGGCATATCATTACGTTTGGTACCAGAGCGTAAGGTTAAGAAAGAACCTTGGCTTTGGTAGGGTTTGTCTCATTAGAGGTAGGGTAAGCGACACCCTAGAATGAGTTTGAGAGTAATGTGTATAGAGCGTATTTGTTATTGTTATAAAACATATTATGTTAATTGGTCTATTGAGCTTTTATGAATTCTGATTGAGACTCGGGACGCCACGGTATCGATAGGGGTTTCTAAATACTTGACCAAGGCCAACGGATATAGTATTGAAATTTTTGAAAATTTGGCAAATTAAATATTTTCCTAGGATTATATTTTATATATATAAAGAAATAATTTTCAAAACTCTATATAGTTATATAGTGTGTTGCTTTAAATGTGATAATATTTATTTATTATCACTATTGGTTATTCAGTTATGCTTATCTTAAATGAAAAGCATATACTGTTGTTTGTTAATTGCTAAATTGTGCTTGGTCCAATCAGTAGCATTTATCATTTTGATTTAAAATGAACCAATTGTGAATCAGTTTCACGATTTGACTATAAGGTATTCGAAGAACATGATTAAAGTAAGAATTCACTATTTAATAATGGTGAGTCAAGAATTAAACTTTAGACAAAGTTGTAATATAATCCATATAGTGTATAAGATATTTAGGGAATAAATATTGAAGATAATTCTATCGTAAATAAGAAGGATTATTATAATATGAAATGATTTTTGTATAAAGAAAGTTTTATATAAATTTAGTTTGAATATTATGTTTAAAAAGGATTTTTATATCTAAATCCTAGAATTTCTTAAAAATAATTTCAAAGGAATTTTTTAGAAATGAAAAAACTATACTTTTAAAAGTGTTTAAAGGTAAAAATATATTGAGAAGTAAAATTTTAAATCGCATCACATTTTCTTTGGAATAATTAGGAGGAAATCGTTTCGATTAGTTTTGTGATAATCTAAATAATCTTCTAAGCGACAATCAAATGTTTGGTTAGAAAAACTTTTGGAATACTTAGTGTTAGCACCAGAGCTGGTCACTAACAGCCTTGAGAAAGATTGTGTAGAGAGATTAATGAAGAAAGAACTGTATGATAACTTAAATATAAAAATAAGAACACCAGATTTATAGTGGTTCAGCGTAACTTCTTATGTCCACTTTGAGTTTTGATCTTTATTGCTTTCACAAGTAAATGAATACAGATACAATCCGTACTATAATGAATTGAATACAAGTGCTAACTGAAATAGACTAAGTCTTGAATGCAGTAGAGTTTCCCCAGTGTTCTTAAAAAAATGTCCATTTCACTATGCCCTAGCCCTTCTATTTATAGACGAAGATAGGTTGGACTTCCTTCCTGGGTCTTGGAACAAGGTACCTTGGCTCCTGGTAAGTAACTTCTATGCACCGAGCCATAGATGCCGAACGACAATTGCCAAGCGAGGTAGGTCGAACCAGAGAATGCCGAGCGAGACCTACGCCGAACGGTGCTCGTATGCTAAACCACGCATCCAGGCCGAATGACATTCGTATGCTGAGCAAGGTGCTGTGTGTTGAACTGCACTTGTATGCCGAACGAGGTGCTATGCCGAACGAGTGGAGGTGCACCGAGCAAGGCCCATGCTGAACGATTCATCTATACCGAGCGAGGCTTCATGACGAACGAGGCAAGATGCGGGTCGACCTTTCCATGCCGAATGAGGCAAGATGCCGAGTGACCTTTCCATGCCGAACGACCCTTCTGTGCCGAGAGAGGCTTCATGCCGAACGAGGCAAGATGCCGAGCGAGGGGAGGTGCGCCGAACGAAGCCTGTGTCGACTGAGGTATCCATGTCGAGTCTCTTGCTACTGGTTAAACAACCGAGTAACACTTCCCCCCCCCAAAGTGTATCGTGTGGACAAACATGATGCGCTTTGAACCGTGGGCACTCCGTGCTTTTCTTTGAACCCTTGTTCTATCCTCTTGATAGTGATTTCCTACGATCTCCTGAATGCTGAACGAGATATTGATGCTGAACAACATATTGATGTCGAACGACATTGATGTCGAATGACACTGATGCTGAACGACACTGATGCCGAACGACATATTGATGCCGAACGACATTGATGCCGAACGACGTATTGATGATGAACAACATTGATGCCGAACAACATATTTATGCCAAACGACCGAGGTGCCCTGACCGATTCTACCGGTCGCTGACTATTCGCCTTCCTTCTTCCCTATATAACCCAACACTTCTCAACCTTCTCCTTTTACTTTTACCTCCGCTTTAACACCCTTACGAACTTGTCTTCTTCCAGACTTTTTCCAATATCTCAACTTCCCTTTAGACTCCCGAGTCCTACACGTTACCTCTCGACTGCCCTCAACAACAAATCTGAGTGGATTCCACTTCTAAATCGAGCACCTCACTAGACTTCGACCCTTTCTTCTAGGTATGAACCTTTTACTTGCTTGACTTTCCCCAATTAGGGATTTTGGACAAGACTTGAACTCACGACTTTCCTCTAACCCACGAATAATGATAGTCGCGTAGATAAGGAAGGTGGAACTTAGGTTTAAATGAGCCTTAGGATTAAATGGAGAGGAGGGTGGAAGAGAGTGTCAGAGGCTATTGTGAAGTAGGTTCTTGTTTGGTTGCCAAACGAGGTGATAGGAGGTATGGTCGGCTTAATAGGAATTGGCAAGGTTCAGAAGTGTTGGGTGTGTGAGTTGGAGGAAAACGTATAGCTATGACTCGGTATGACTTTCGTATGCCGAGCGATGGAGAGGGAGTGTGGAGTAAAGCTGAAGTTGGGTTTTAGCATGCCGAGCGATGCGGCGCGGTATGACCATGGCTCGGCATGACTCCCTTATGTCGAACGAGGTAATAGGGAGTGCAGGAAAGAAGTAGGAGTTGAAGGCAAAGTGCAGTGCGATGCGGCTCGGCATGACTCGCCAAATGACCCATCTGTGCCAAGCGGTAGAGTGGGAATGCAGGAAGGAAGTTGGTGTTGAGGGCACAGTGCCGAGTGATGCGGCTCGGCATGACTGCGGTTCGGCATGAATGCGGTTCGGCGTGACTTTCCGCATGCCAAATGGTGGTGAGGGAATGTAGGAGAGTGAAGTAGGCAATAAATAGTCGACTCTTTCCTATGCCCGAACATATGACAGTGAACTGGGACAAGGACTTAGACAATCAAGCATATCGGACAATACAGACTAACAACCCCCCTGTTTCGATAACTATAAACCTGAATTTAACTCGGTTAAAATAGATAATAACCTTCAATCATACAGTGTTGATGCCGAGCTCAAAATAGAAGCCATTATACGACAAGCTCTCGTAGACGGTCAGCAATGACGGTATTCGAAGATAATTGTTCAAAGCCTAACATCATTTTATCAACTCTGTGATTTGTAACTCTTTGACACTTAAACTTGAATGATTGCACTAGTTCACATACCACATGGGGGGAGTATTTTGTTGTTATGTCTAATGTCGATCGTTTTTCAAGTATAGTTTAAACAGGTGTTTCATTAGATTCAACATTCACTAGAGATGTCCAGAAAATCCAGTTCTGCCATGGTCTCGGACATACCCGAGCTAACTTCTCAACAAGAAGTAGTTGGAACTTCAAATGCATCGACCATTCCTATACATGATATTCCGAGCCCCACGATCGCATCCATCGACTTAGCTCCCGATGCTTCGGATGCAGAGATCTTTTTAGATGATCCAATCGATTCTCAAGCCTCAAGAATTAACGAAAGTGCACTTCGTCCCATATGCTCGGTACATGGGATTCCTTTCGATGATTTGTTGGTTCCGTCAGGACAAGATCGTCCTCACCTGCCCCAGTCAGATATACGTCCTGCAACAAATTTATGTGCTGGTTTAGTAGCATGCCGTCAACTCCTTCCTCCGCGATCTGTTACAGTATATTGAGATTGCTCCATCGCAATTACATCTAAACAGTCACACGTTCGTATACGGCACGTGCATTCTCTTCATGAGCTTCCTTTTCAGGCTTCCAACTCATGGCAATATCCACTATATTTATCATTTCAAGAGACAATTGGGCAGCCCATCTTTTGTATTTCTCGAGCCATACAACAAATGTCAAATTCTGACCGGGACGTGGAGCAAATTCGACCAATATAAGCATGAGTGGTTCTATGTGCGTTGTCCCCCTGGCTTTGCAAGGAGATGGGTGGAAGGGATTAAGTTTTTTTCTGGATCAATACATGCATTCGACGGAAATTACACCTTTTCTAACTCTTTCTCTATTTTTACAGGCATTAGCCCACTTCCTTAAGGCTCCGGGTATTCTAAAGCCATTGAAGCTATCTGAGCTATCTCTGTAGGAGACCGGGACATTAGATCTCTTATTTCAAACGAATCGCTCTCGAAGTTTGGGCTGCTGGGGGAACGCCATCGGATAAGCCTTCCTCAAGGTGTCACTATAACAGTGTCTGCCTTGGGCAAAGGTAAAAAGTAAGTTGGGCCTATAGCACGTGACGCCCATGACACACCTGAGGAGGGGGAGATTAAAGAAGCTGAAACGTCTGAAGTACCAGGTGAGAATGTTTGTCTCAGTCAGGAGCCGGTAGTCGAGGTGCACGATATCGATGTAACGCCTCCCCTACGAAGGGAAAGAAAAAATTAGCTTACAAACTGAGGAAGAAGACAATGGGTGGAGCCTCTAAAATCATAATCACCCCGGTGGAGAGAGAGCCTTCCCCTCAACGCTTAGAGAGTTCATTGAAAGGCCTGTCAGACCTTACTATTCCTGACGATGCTTAACTATGGCTTCAATAATCCGGAAGCCTTTAAACTTCATTCGCCCACAAGAGGCGATACAGACGCTCAAGCCCATGTTCAGGGAGAAAAAACTCCTATAAGTAGAGATAAAGAAATTGGTCCATTGGGAGGAACACTAGGACACAAACGGGCACACGCACTTCACCTTGCACTTCAATTTTGGCCATCACCCTACTCTTTGCTAACTTGTCGTTATTCTCATTCTGCGCAGGTGACATAGGACGCACCCACGGACTCGATCGTCTTCGCGGGTCATCTATTTTTCATCATTCTGGCCGAGATTCGAGACCCAGCAAACGCTGAGACAGAGATGACTCTGGACACTGAGACTACTGCGATCATCCATCTCAATCAAAGCAAGGCATGGAGAAGTCTGCATAGAAGGGGTCCAAGCCTGAGGCCCACCGAGATCAACATTCTGGTTCATCAAGCACCATGCAACCCGGGAATCCCATAAAACATTTGTGGTTTCCAAGCATACTCCTTCCACTCCTGTACCTGATCCATCGATAGCAGAAAGACTTGCTGAGCTTAGGGCCACGTTCCCGAAAATATGCTTCGATGGCTTGAAATTTCTCCCGGCGATTCATCACATTCCGGGACACGTCAAACAAAGTGCTATTGCTTGTACCAACGACGTTTATGTTCAACATGACGCATTTGTCCATTTAGCTGAAAAAGTCTCAAAAGTCTCTATTGAGCGTCAACACGAAATCAATCGCCTGAAGCCGAAGCTATTCACGATAAAGACATTATCAAAGCTTTGGCTGAAAAGCTCTCTTCATACAAGTCTCAGCTCGAAGCCGCCCAAAAAAGTTCTAAGGATGCTGCGCAGGTCGTCAATCATTTGGAGACAACACATAAGAAATAAATTGACGAAGTGGTCCAACGCTGTGGGGCCTTGGCTTTAGAGAAGGATTCAGTTCAAAAGGAGAGGGATGCATTCGCCCTACGTGTTAAAGAGTTGGAAGATCTACTTCGTAAAGAGAGAGAGGAAAAAACTGCTGCTCAGGAAGAGTCGCAACGATATTGCGTTGAGATTGTTGCTATGCGACTCTTGAAGGAAAAGCTCAGTGACGAGCTCTCTAAGTTCGGGATGCTGAAGGATGAAGCCCATGAAGAAGGTAAAAGAATAGCATCCGCGGAGATTGACTCTCACCTTGAAGCAATTACAGAGGCTGGCAGGGAGGAGATCAAGTGCTTGTTCGACCCGCTTATAGCAGAATACAACACCCACGTCCCCATGCATCGGGACTTAACTTTTCTTGGCGAGGGCTACCTCTAATCTCTAGCCAAGGCATGAGAAACTTTAATAAAGATAAAAAAGGTTGAGCTGGGCACCGAGGAGGTTGACGAGGAGGCTTTGGTAAAAGAATTTCTCAAGGGGAACGAGCCTTCAGACTTGTCTGCAACGAAGGACCTCTACAAAAAAGGTTCCTCCTCATCAAAAGGAAAAGATGACCTCGCCGGTCCGTCTGGAACCGAGTCTCCAGCTCCTTCCCCTACTCAATGGACCGATCGGTTGGTACTTGATCCGCTCGAACAGCATGTTGGTTATGACCGAAAGCCCCTGGCCTTGACATTCATGTACTATCTCCCATTTCAGAGGGTGAGACTCCACAGATGGTTGAGAGCCAAAAAGAAACCGATAAATAACTCTTCTTTTTAAAGTTCAAAGAGCCATTGTTTTTGGCGTGAGTTCATTATATTCTAACATTCGTCTCTTATGGTTTTCATAGGCCACTTCGACTGTAATGACCCGCAAATCCGTAAACCTTGAGTCAACACTATTCTACATCAATCAACTCAAGTTGAACAGAAATACGAACCATTAGGGTTAAAGAAGAAGAGGTAAAAGAAGAGAAAATAGAAAACAACAACAGAATCGTACCATCGCAGTGGAATAAAATATAATATATAATAACAGATCTTTACACAAAAGAAAACTATATCCGTTTTATACATACATCATCAGAATACATCATTAGAGTTCGACAACATCAATAACATACAACTAGATACACAGCAGAACAATAATCAAGTACGGAAGTACGTATCGCCATCCAGCTCGTCTCCTGAGCTCCATAGCATCATATCCGGTATTCTATAATACTCGGCATGACCCGAACATTACAATTAAATAACACCCGGGTCAGTCTGGAATACCAGTGTGAGAAAACCACACTCAATTAGATTATTAAAGTTCCAAAATTGTTTTGGAAACAAAAGCATCTCGTAAGACCAGGGCACAAATAGACATGTCGGGTTTTTACCTTACGATAGCTAAAACACTTTTTATTAAAATTCTTTGAATTATATTAGGGTCTATATACAAATACTTACTAAAATAGCCGAAATTGTTACGTTCATTAAATTCCAGCTACTATCCACAATCGTAGGTAATACAAACAAAACTCGTAAAAGGCGCGTAGGGAGAATGGGTTTCCAACTAATGACTAGGCACTGGGGTACCACCTGTCACGGTACCTGGTCTAAATCAGCATACTGAGGATCACTCCCGACCCCTTGCAACATAAGACCGGGACTACCCCTTACTGGATAATCCCGAGTAAGATCACCCCACGGTTGTGATCAGCAACCGCACCACTTAGCCGAAACAAAAAGGGACATCTAGACAGGGATAACCTCACCCTGAAGTGGGTGCTACCCACCTAGCCTTGCTGCATAACCCCTGATTTTCAGTCATTCCCGGTTGATGAGGCTTGAGGCTAAGCGTTACCTTTTAGATCGTTTCACTTAGAATGCCCATCGTCCACTTGACCATGTTCCGAAAGCATTCATCCATACAAGTCCGTCCCGGGTTCGAACGGAACCGAAGGCACTATTCCTGCTACATCCATTTTGGAAATATCCTCAGGATTAGTAGCGACTAGCCCTTGCACTTGACTGCTCCATCTTCGACTCCTAATTCGTTTTTCCACGAAAACGTACAAACCGGATCGAGGTGGTTTTCGAGAAATTAATCCCGATCCCGGTCTCTTCGAAACGATCAGCGCATTTGGCCAATATTGATAGTCGGTTATTTAACTATCAATTAACATTCACAACACCCATCAAACAATAAATAATCTCTAAATTATTTATTATTCTCTAAATATCTTCGCAAGATATATTTCTATTTTCAACCCTTTTGAAAACAGTTTCAAACCATACTTTTCTCATAAGATAAATTTTCAAATATTCATTTCCACCGAACAACCAAGCACAAAACTTAAGATTTTTAAAAATAATTTAAAACTCTTTATTATAAATTATCCTTTAAAAATTTTAAATTAAAATTAATTTAATACTTTATTAAAAATATATACTATAGGAATATTTAAAATGAGGCTACTTTATAAAATATAAACTAGATTTTCTCTTTAAAACAAATACCAAGTCACTTTTAAATAATTACTACTATAATTGATTAAAAGAAAATACTTACTTTAGAATTTAAATATTTTAGAAATAATAAATTTTCCAAAACTTGCTTTTTAAAACAACTTTAAAACTTTTAACTTATGTTTAAAAATTTACTTTGAAAAGGTACTTGGTTATCCAGGGAGAATTTCCAGTTTCAATCACTTAAACCAATTTTCCAAACTGATTTCCAAATTGCTCCATTTGAAATAAATTTCGTTACTTACTCAATTCATTTCAAAATTCGTTAATTATGAACATTATTATTATTATTATTATTATTTTCCATTTGATTTTAAATCTTTTAACTGAAATATACAAATTTCAGATTTTTCCCAATTTCTTCTTTATTCTTTTCAAAATTTAAATCGTAAAATTAAAATAAATGCTTTGTTCTTTTAAATAAGGACACTGAAGTTTAAAATTCAATAACTTTCTGTTTATTTAAAATTCCCTTTTCATATACGGAATTTATTTATTAGAATTTTAAAACCACTAATATTCTAATCCAGATCATTTTAATTTATTTAAATTCTCTATAATTACTTCACCTTCAAATTCGCTTCCTTTTTTTCAAAAATTCAATTCTATATATTTTGATAACTCAGTGTACCAAAATATATTCAAGTAAACCATAGCATTCAATATTCCAATTTTCAATAATATTCACCATAGAATATCGAACATGCATAACAGAGAATATTAAATAATCTAAATAAATGTGGAGGAATCCAGTTGGATCCCTCCAACCTGTTTTCCTGCATCCATAGATGTTAGAACAATATAAAATACCAATTCCACTTCGAGGTGGAATATCGCGGTATATGGGTTTTATATATAATATCATCCGCTATTATGCGATGCATAGGGTCTCGTCCGCTATATAATGCGGGAAACCAATCATTCCCAGATATATTATATACCACTATATATAATATTGCACATCCAATCAAAACAACCAATCAACCAATTATTTAATTTAACCATTTAAATTAAAATTATAACCAGATGAGTGAGATTAACTCACCTTTGATTTTATTTTGCAATCCACTTCAATATTGCATTGGACTTCCAGATGTTTGACCTCGAATAAACAATTTATATAATTTATTAATATTCGAAATAATTGAATACTCAATTTCCAGTATAATTTTTAATTTAATTAATATTTTTAGTTCTAAACTAATGAATTTGTTTTAAACAAATTTCTTTCGATAAATTTATTCAATCACAAAATTTGATTTAAAAATAAATTTTCTTTACAAATTTATTTTAGTAACCATAGCATCTTAAAAACAATAAATTCCATTCAAAAGTCTTTTTATCTTGCTGTTAATTTCAGATTCTTATATTTTCCAAAATCATATATACATACATATTTTACTATAAATAACAAGACAATAAATTTCCTTGCTGCAAAACTTTCTTCTTCCTTTTTTTTTCTTCAGTAAATAGCAAAAAGTAAATTTCCTACCCTACTGTTATATTTCTACGAATTCAAATAGATAAATAAAAGGAAGCCATACCCAAAATTGATGACAACAAGCGCCAATCCCATTGAATCTCAAGAGTCCTCTGTCGCCATCACGACGTTCCGCACCCACGCCACCTCGCTGAGTCGCGCTGCCAACTCGAGCTCGCCCATCACCATGATGCTTCGCACGAGCAGTAAGGTCACGCCGCCAAACCTCTTTGAACGAAACCCTCCTCCTGAATGACGCGGCCCCCACGTTGTCGCTCGCCGAAACCTTAGGCTCTCGTCCTCCATGTCGCTGCTTCCCAAAACCCTAGCTCCAATCGAACGCCTCCCCTAGACTCCACATGACGATTGCCTGCCCCTCCTACTATCGCGACCCCACGCGATCGCAATCGCTTGAGTTTCCTTGGCCCTCTTTTTTCGTTCGCCATTTTTTTATAATGATTCGATTTGAATCGAAAGGCAAGCGGCCATTGTTCATCATCATTTTTTTATTTAGAAAAGGTTTTCGGCTGAATTAGAAAATGAAGGAGACAAGGAGAATGATTTAGATCGGCCATTAGTTTGGATTCGAACAAAGAAAGAAAGTGAGGCTTCGTTTTGTTTCCTGAACGAAGAAAAATATCTACCCTTTTTTTTCAAACGAAGGAGCGTACAAGTGAAGCTAAGGAAATGTATTCACTTTGACTTGCAGGAAAGCGGTTATGACTTTGACCCTGATGTGAAATAATTTCAGCTGAAAACTGACTAGTATGAATATATATATTTTAAATTTAAATTTTCGATATAAATTCAGAGCATTTACTTACACTGTGCTCACACAACAACTCCAAATATTACAAAAATTGGAACTCGATATTAATACAATATTACGGATCCAATGAAGCTGGTTTCGTCGAATTTCGAGACTGTACCTCGAAAGGTTATTTTTAAATATCGATTTAAACATAATATTTCAAAAACCGAACAAATCACTGTTAAATTCAATTTTAACCATTCTATTATCATCAGTATCATCATTATAAATTTTATAAGCTTGCAAATCGTTTTTAACAAGCTCGAAATCCTAGATTTTATATTTTACCCAATTATTAAATTAAATAGTTATATCATTCAACAAACCGCCATATTGAATATTAAATCTATTTTATTGAATAAAAACCAAACTTTTCATATTCAAGATCAATTTACAATCCAAATTAAATATTTAAACCCATTTAAATATTCCAAACTCAATGCTAAAAATCCGGGTCGTTACATTTCTCCCCCCTAAAAGAATTTCGTCCTCGAAATTACTACTTAAGAAGAATGATCCAATAACCATTACTATTTTCCAAAACCAAACAGTTTTATTTACTTGTGATAACATATCATTTATTAAAGACCCCTATTACTTCAACCAACTCCCCAAAACCTTAAATAGTTTCCAACAACATTATTTACTCCGCTTATTCAAATTTAAATTCAAATTCAAATTTAAATTATCTCAATTTTCTCAAAAGAATTTCTAACTCTCTAAATTTTCGAAAAATTTCGCCAGCGTCTCCTTTGCGCGGCTAGCTCGGTACAACTACAAAAGGCCTCTACGGACTCCCAAATGCCAGAATAAAACAAGCCAAGTGGCTAGATCAAAAACCCAATCAAATTTCATATAGAAATTTAAAAACATAACTTTTTGTCGAACATTTCAAATTTATCTTCTGAAATCAAAACCAATTTTCCTTTCCCTTTATAATACCTGCATATCCTATTTAGCAATAATATCCAATCAGAGTTTTCAAATTCACTTTATATACTTTCTTACAGAAGTTTTCATCTACTTCTATTCAATTTAGTTTTCCCATTTCCAAATGAATTCGATTTATCTTCAACTCTGAATATTAAATTTTATCTTCCACTTATAACCGATTCATATCATTATTTTAAATTAGTTTCATTTACTAATTTATTTCAATTTCCAATTTGAAATCGTTTTGTTGCTAACAAATTTTTTTTTTCAAAAATTTTCTAACTCTCGAAATTTTTGAAATTTTTTGGCCGAGTCTCCTTTGTATGGAGGAGCTTTTGCAATTTGACAAAAGATATAAATATATATACATTGATCCACCCGGTCGGAAAAACAAAAACAGTTCATATTTCCTATTTTTATTGCGTAAGCGTACCTTATTTAGCATTCATATGCAAGCGGCTTATTTACTTAGCAGTTAGCGCAATCAAATCCAGCCCAACGACTTCCTTGAACCTGTACTTACTCAACTAAAACATGTAAATGTCATATATATGAACTTTAACAACATTTCACTTATTTGCAATAGTTAAACACATGAATTCTAAAAGTAATGCACACTAAACACTTTCTGTAAGCAATTTATATAGTTTTAATACTTATTCAACTATTTTCAATTAATTCATATACCATTTTCATTAAATTTGCATAGTTTACAACCCACTTGCTTACATTCAATTCATTTTTAATTTTAAACAAACCCATATTATTCCAATTGATTTAAAAATCAATTCTATCCACCTCTGTTAATACATTTACTTTTGTTTACGATAAAATGACTAATTTTCTGCGTAAATTAGATGTTATTCATGCAAATAACAATTAAATTGATTCCAACTCAATTTATATTTATTTCCTTTTATTTTAATTCATTCACAACCATTTTATTTAGCTCAACACATTCCATGTCAATTTTATTCATGATCCATTCATTTGCGTTTCATTTTTTATCCGCATTCATTTAAAACCATTCTATTAAACTCGAAAACATTCTATTTTTCTTGTTGTCTCTAAGTTATTTCAATTCCTTAACAATTTAAATGGTTTATAATTATTTATTTAAGAATTTCATTCCATTAAATATTATCTATAACTCACTGAATTTTATTTCGATTAAAATTTATTTTCACTTGATTTATATCCAACCCAGTATCATTAAACTTACTTTAAGTTGACTTCAATTCAACTCTCCTCCATTTATTTAGCTTAAGTTAATTTACTTTAATTTATTCAAATTTTATACTTAAGCTCATTTTCATTTTACAAGTAAAATTTTCTTTTCTATTCCACTTAATTCTATCTCAATCAAATCTCATTTTAAATCTACAATTTTGTTTGATTAGTTATTATAAAATTTAAATTTCCAGATTCTATTCATTCAATTGATTACAAGGCCATTTTCAATTTTATTCCCACTCGTCTGGGTTTTATTAGCAACAAAAACAATCCTTGCTTTAATCTATTTCCAATCATACTTACTTCACTACCAATTCAAGTCGAATTTAATTTATAACTTGAGTTTTATTTCCAAACTACATTATTAACTCACAAATCCAACTTCTATTCGACTACATTAGGTTCCATTTACACATTTTATTAACTAATTTATTATCTAATTAGTTCTCCGTGGTTAAAATTGAATACTTGATTTTTAATCTCAAAATCTCTTCATTTAATTTTCTTAAGTTTAATTTATTTTATAATTAAAGTTTGAATTTTTCGCTTTATTTTCCAATTCATCAAAAATATTTATTTTGGGTTTTCTATCCCACTTTTCAAATTTATAAGTCCTAACTTATTATTTTACACATTTCCATTCATTCTAGGCTTGAATATATTCATCTTTTATTTTTAACTCAAGATTTACGCTTATTTATAGCCCAAGTATATTTTATTCTATGGATTTTTATTTCTTTTATAAGTTATTTTAATTTTAAATCTACAATTTTATTTGATTAGTTATTATAAAATTTAAATTTTCAGATTCAGTTCATTCAATTGATTTCAAGACCATTTTCAAATTTATTCCCGCTCCTCTGGGTTTTATTTGCAACCAAAACAATCCCTACTTTAATCTATTTCCAATCATATTTACTTCACTAACAATTCAAGTCGAATTTAATTTATAACTTGAGTTTTATTTCCAAACTACGTTATTAACTCACAAATCCAACTTCTATTTGACTACATTAGGTTCCATTTACGCATTTTATTAACTAATTTATTATCTAATTAGTTCTCCCCCTGGTTAAAATTGAATACTTGATTTTTAATCTCAAAATCTCTTCATTTAATTTTCTTAAGTTTAATTTATTTTATAATTGAAGTTTGGATTTTTCGTTTTATTTTCCAATTCATCAAAAATATTTATTTTGGGTTTCTATCCCACTTTTCAATTTTATAAGTCACAACTTATTATTTTACACATTTCCATTCATTCTAGGCTTGAATATATTCATCTTTTATTTTTAACTCAATTTAATTCTTTTATAAGTTATTT
Source organism: Allium cepa (assembly GCA_030765085.1). NCBI lineage: Eukaryota > Viridiplantae > Streptophyta > Magnoliopsida > Asparagales > Amaryllidaceae > Allium > Allium cepa. The sequence goes on from CM060943.1 coordinate 848,174,209, forward strand.
TAATTTATTTAGTCTAACTTATTTCTTATCTAACTTACTTCCATTTATTCAGGTAAGAATCTAATTCCATTCAATATCCCAACTGAATTTTTATTCCAATTCAATTCTATTTTAACTCAGATTTATTTAATTCAGTTCGATTCAATTTTTTTTCCTCAATTTAAGTCAATTTTATTTTTAACTTTCACTTTAAATTTTAATTCCAACATTCAAAGCTCATATTTCCTTCCTGATTTGAAAATCATCTCAATTTATAAGCTTATAACCTATCTCATTAGGATTTTTAAACACCCGGCCTTTGATTTCAAATTATTTGAAATCTCTAACATCTCTAAATCACACCTCTCAAAAATTTTAAACCAATCCTGGTTTTTATCCCCAACAAATTTCCTTTGAAATTTTCAAAAACAACTAGCTTTTCTGAACAAATCAATTTGGCAACAATCCATCACTTAGAAAATAGAAAATGAACATCGATGATGCTGCAGTCATCACCGAAGTTATTTTCCAGCGACTGAAGTGAATTCAATGCTATATCCCTTCCTAAAATTTATTTGAAACAATTTCATTCCAGAAATACCTTCAAAATAATAATGCTATTATTTATCGTCAAAACATTTCGAAAAAAACTTCCAAATCTCCGGGGTTTTAAATTTCCAAATTCTGGCATAAATCAAATTTTAACTATAATTCATTTGTAAAGTTTATACTTATACCAATTCTCATTTGATTATATTTCAATTTATAATTCACGTCTATAACTCATATTTATAAATTTCATTTTATAAGTGAATTTATTTCCTTAACCTTTGGTTATATTTTCAATTCCTAGTTAAATTTCCACACAACAATGATAATAATTTAATATTATCATTCCCAACATCCAAGTAACCATATGTTAGCTAAAATAGTTTACAAAAAAATTTCTTTTATATCAAAATATATCTTTGGGTAAAATTATTTCATTCACCCACATTTAAAACAATACCGTGTCGAACTGTTCTATTCAAGTGTTTAGAAACTCCTTCGATACTGTTGTCCAGACTGTGCCGACGAAGGTTCATATGCCACTCAATAAACCAATCAACACAGTATAAAACCATTTTTATATCCACTAACAAATATGTTCTCATATCTATTAGTACGCTCAAACTCATTCTAGAGTACTACGGACTCTAATTTAAATGAGTAATTTCTTCCAGAGCCAAGGTTATCACCAACCTAAGCTCTGATACCAACTATAACGACCCGCAAATCCGTACACCTTGAGTTAACACTATTCTACAACAATCAACTCAAGTTGAACAGAAATACGAACCATTAGGGTTAAAGAAGAAGAGGTAGAAGAAGAGAAAACAAAAAACAACAATAGAATCTTACCATCGCAGGGGAATAAAATATAATATATAATAACAGATCTTTACACAAAATAAAAATATATCTGTTTTAAACATAAATCATCAGAATACATCATCAGAGTTCGATAACATCAATAACATACAACTGGATACACGGCAGAACAATAATCAAGTACGAAAGTACGTATCGCCATCCAGCTCGTCTCCTGAGCTCCACAGCATCATATCCTGTATTCTATAATAGTCGGTATGACCCGAGCATTACAATTAAATAACACCCGAGTCAGTCTGGAATACCAGCATGAGAAAACCACACTCAATTGGATTATCAAAGTTTTAAAATTGTTTTGAAAACAAAAGCATCTCGTAAGGCCACGCCACAAATAAACATGTCGGGTTTTTACCTTACAATGGCTAAAACACTTTTTATTAAAATTCTCTGATATTATAATAGGTTCTATATACAAATACTTATTAAAATAGCTGAAATTGTTACATTCATTAAATTCCAGCTACTAGCCACAATCGTGGGTAATACAAACAAAACTCGTAAAAGGCGTGTAGGGAGAATGGATTTCCAACTAATGACTAGGCATTGTGGTACCACCTGTCACAGTACCTGGTCTAGATCAGCATACCGAGGATCATTCCCGATCCTCTGCAACACAAGACCGGGACTACCCCTTACTGGATAATCCCGAGTAAGATCACTCCACGGTTGTGGTCAAAAACCGCACCACTAAGCCGAAATAAATAGGTACATCTAGACAGGGATGACCTCACCCTGAAGTGGGCGCTGCCCACCTAGCCTTGCTGCATAACCACTGATTTTCAGTCATTCCCGGTGGATGAGACTTGAGGCTAAGCGTTACCTTTTCGATCGTTTCACTTAGAATGCCCATCGTCCACCTGACGATGTTCCGAAAGCATTCATCCATACAAGTCCGTCCCGGGTTCGAACGGAACCGATGGCACTATTCCTACTACATCCATTTTGAAAATATCCTCAGGATTAGTAGCGACTAGCCCTTGCACTTCACTGCTCCATCTTTGACTCCTAATTCGTTTTTCCACGAAAACGTACAAACCGGATCGAAGTGGTTTTCGAGAAATTAATCCCGATCCCGGTCTCTTCGAAACGATCAGCGCATTTGGCTAATATTGATAGTCGGTTACTTAACTATCAATTAACATTCACAACGTCCATCAAACAATAAATAATCTCCCAAATTATTTATTATTCTCTAAATATCTTCGCAAGATATATTTCTATTTTCAACCCTTTTGAAAACGGTTTCAAACCATACTTTTCTCATAAGATAAATTTTCAAATATTCATTTCCTCCGAAACAACCAAGCATAAAACTTAAGATTTTTAAAAATAATTTAAAACTCTTTATTATAAATTATCCTTTAAAACATTTAAATTAAAATTACTTTAATACTTTATTAAAAATATATACTACAGGAATATTTAAAATGAGGCTACTTTATAAAATATAAACTAGATTTTCTCTTTAAAACAAATACCAAGTCACTTTTAAATAATTACTACTATAATAGATTAAAAGAAAATACTTACTTTAGAATTTAAATATTTTAGAAATAATAAATTTTCCAAAACTTGCTTTTTAAAACAACTTTAATACTTTTAACTTATATTTAAAAATTTAATTTGAAAACGTACTTGGTTATCCATGGAGAATTTCCAATTTCAATCACTTAAATCAATTTTCCAAACTGATTTCCTATTTACTCCATTTGAAATAAATTTCTTTACTTACTCAAGTCATTTCGAAATTCATTAATTATGGACTTTATTATTATTATTATTATTATTATTATTATTATTATTATTATTATTATTATTATTATTATTTTCTGTTTGATTTTAAATCTTTTAACTGAAATATACAAATTTCATATTTTTCTCAATTTCTTCTTTATTCTTTTCAAAATTTAAATCTTAACTTTAAAATAAATGCTTTGTTCTTTTAAATAATGACACTGAAGTTTAAAATACATTAACTTTCTGTTTATTCAAAATTCCCTTTTCATCAACGGAATTTATTTATTACAATTTTAAAACCATTAATATTCTTATCCAGTTCATTTTAATTTATTTAAATTCACTATAATTACTTCACCTTCAAATTCGCTTCCTTTTTTTCAAAAATTCAATTCTATGTATTTTGATAACTCAGTGAAACGAAATATATTGAAGTAAACCATAGCATTTAATATTCCAATTTTCAATAATATTCACTATAGAATATCGAATATGCATAATAGAGAATATTAAATAATCTAAATAAATGTTGAGGAATCCAGTTGGATCCCTCCAACCTGTTTTCCTGCTTCCACAGACGTTAGCACGATATAAAATACCAATTCCACTTCAAGGTGGAATATCGAGGTAAATGGGTTTTATAAATAATATCATCCGCTATTATGCAGAGCATAGAGTCTCATCCGATATATAATGCGGGAAATCAATCATTCCAAGATATATTATATACCACTATATATAATATTGCACATCCAATCAAAACAACCAATCAACCAATTATTTAAATTTAACCATTTAAATTATAACCAGATGAGTGAGATTAACTCACCTTTGATTTTATTTTGCAATCCACTTCAATATTGCCTTGGATTTCTAGATGTTTGACCTTGAATAAACAAATTTATATAATTTATTAATATTCGAAATAATCGAATACTCAATTGCCATTATAATTTTTAATTTAATTAATGTTTTTAATTTTAAACTAATGAATTTGGCTTAAACAAATTTCTTTCGATAAATTTATTCAACTACAAAATTTGATTTAAAAATAAGTTTTCTTTACAAATTTATTTTAGTAACCATAGCATCTTAAAACAATAAATTCCATTCAAAGGTCTTTTTATCTTACTGTTAATTTCAGATTCTTATATTTTCCAAAATCATATATACATAAATGTTTTACTATAAATAACAAGACAATAAATTTCCTTACTGCAAAACTTTCTTTTTCCTTTTTTTTCTTCAGTAAGTAGCAAAAAGTAAATTTCCTACCCTATTGTTATGTTTCTACGAATTCAAATAGATAAATAAAAGGAAGCCATACCCAAAATTGATGACAACAAACGCCAATCCCATCGAATCTCAAGAGTGCTCTGTCGCCATCACGAAGTTCTGCACCCACGCCACCTCGCTGAGTCACGCTGCCAACTCAAGCTCGCCCATCACCATGATGCTTCGTACGAGCAGTAAGGTCGCGCCGCCAAGCCCCTTTGAACGAAACCCTCCTCCTGAACGACGCGGTCCCCAAGTTGTCGCTCACCGAAACCCTAGGCTCTCGTCCTCCACGTCGCTGCTTCCCGAAACCCTAGCTCCAATTGAACGCCTCCCTTAGACTCCACACGACGATTGCCAGTCCCTCTTGGTATCGCAACCTCATGCGATCGCAATCGCTTAAGTTGCCTTGGCCCCCCTTTTTTCGTTCTCTATTTTTTTTATAATGATTCGATTTGAATCGAAAGGCAAGCGACCATTTTTCATCATCATTTTTTTTATTTAGAAAAGGTTTTCGGTTGAATTAGAAAATGAAGGAGATGAGGAGAATGATTTAGATCGGTCATTAGCTTGGATTCGAACGAAGAAAGAAAGAGAGGCTTCGTTTTGTTTCCTAAACGAAGAAAAATATCTACCCTTTCTTTCAAACGAAGGAGCGTACGAGAGAAGCTAAGGAAACGTATTCACTTCGATTTGCAGGAAAGAGGTTATGACTTAACCTTGATGTGAAATAATTTCAACCGAAAACTGACTGGTATGAATATATATATTTTAAATTTAAACTTCCGTTATAAATTCAGCGCGTTTACTTACCGTGTGCTCACACAACAACTCCAAATGTCACAAAAATATGAAACCGCTAATAATACAATATTACGGATCCAATGGAACTGGTTTCGTCGAATTTCGAGACTGTACCTCGGAAGGCTATTTTTAAATATCGATTTAAGCATAATATTTCCAAAACCGAACAAATCACTGTTAAATTAAATTTTAACCATTCTATTATCTTCAGTATCATCATTATAAATTTTATAAGCTTTCAAATCGTTTTTAACAAGCTTGAAATCCTATATTTATATTTTACCCAATTATTAAATTAAATAGTTATATCATTCAACAAACCGCCATATTGAATTTTGAATCTATTTTACTGAATAAAAACCAAACTTTTCATATCTAAGATCAATTTACAATCCAAATTGAATATTTAAACCAATTTAAATATTCTAAACTCAACGCTAAAAATCCAAGTAGTTACATTGACCCTGTGTAACGACCAGCCTTTCAATCCATAGAAAGACGCATCATTAAGAAGAAAGAAAGGGATAGAAAAGAGAAAAGAAAGAAAGGAAAGAAACAGACAACATCAGAATCTCACAATGGAACGAATAAATTATATTATATCACATAAAACTTTACATAGTATCATACACATCAGAGTTTTATAGCTAATACAACACAAACTAGACAGTTATAAACTCCTGTCTAGCAATTACAATTCAAGTATCTCAGAGAAAACAGATACAACTTAAACACAGCGGAATCATTATATATATCTACACGCTGAAGCCTCCTGCTCCATTATCTCCTCCAGAACTCGTCAAAGCAATCCTGAAAATACTTGACTACTCATACGTAATATGAGTACCCAAGAGTTAATAAAACAGAAAATAAACACTCGGGTCAGACAGGGGCCTGGTGTGAGTAAACGGGGCTAAAATTGCTTAACTTTTAGAAAATCCTTTGAAATAAAAGGTATCACGTAAGACTTCCCACACATAAACATGGAAAAAAATTTACCTTACGCTAACCAAAACATTTGATAGGAAATCGAGCAATATTATAATAGTGTCTAGGGTTTTCAAAATAAAATACAGAAATAGCTGGAATGCTTACATCTCACGTTCCAACATAGTTGGGCACAATCAAAACCGTACCGGCACTTATTGGATTTTGGATTCCATCAATGGCAGAACTACTGTGGTACCGTCCGTCACAGTACGTGGCCTAGATCACTGTACCGAGGAGTACGCCCACTCCCCTGCAACACAAGGCCGGAACCATCCCTTACTGAACAGTTCTGAACAAGACCACCCCGGCGATTATAGCTAGCAATCGCCCCACACAGCCGAAAATAAAAAGGGACATCTAGACAGGGGTAAATCTCGCTCTCTAGTGAGGGCTACCCACAAAGCCTTGCTGCACCTCCCCAGTTTTAGCCATTCCCGGTTGATGAGGCTTGAGGCTACGATTACCTTTATAGAACACGTCAATCTTAGAATGCTCATCGTCCACCTGACAATGTTCTGAAAGCATTCAATCCATACAAGTTCGTTCTGGGTTCGAACGAAACCGAAGGCACTATCTCGTTGCACTCATTTTGGAATCACCCTCAGAGTCAACGACCATAGCCCTTGCATTCCAAATCACCATCTCGAACCTATAAGTACTATTCCCTCAAACTCATTACAGAATCACCCACAGAGTTATACTGACGTATAGTTCTTACACCTCGAGTCTTCACTTGCTCCACTTGGATCAACGACCTAACGTTTACTTGGAATCGGTGTGGTTTTTTAGATATCCAAATATGGAAATCCGATCCCGGTCTCATCGAAATCCAAACGCCATTTTAATGTCCAAGTTATACTTAAGGGTTTTAAATAATTAACTCATTTCATTATTATTCATTTCACACAGATAGATAAACTACATATCACAATAGATAATCACATCCCCATCATAAACAGATAATCTGTATCATCAGATAATCATCACACTCAGATAATCCATCACAATCCATCATACTTTAACCAAACATCCATATCATACAGATACAACTCATCTCATTACTGAGGTCACAATTATTTAATCAATATCATCCATAATCAAAGATTTATCAACCATCATCTATAATTAATTTAAAATGAATTAAATTAATTACTTCTATCTCTAATTAATTTAAAATAAATTAAATTAATTACCACATCTATAAATCCCGCTTAATATCCAATTATTAATCAACCTAGTTAATTAATCATTCTCTGAGTATTCAACTTGATTAAACACCTTTGATTAATCATTTACTAATTACAATAAGTAATTAGTCTTTAATTAATTTTTTACAAAATTAATTAACCTTAATCATAAGTAATTAACATTTAATTACTTCATTAATTAACTATAATTAATTACATTTATCCTTAGTTAATTACATTAATTAATCACTTAATAATTAATTATTACTTAATTAAATAATCCTTAATTACATCATTAATTATATTAATTAATGATTTCTAATTTAAATTTATAACTTTATTTAAAATTGATTACATTAAGTAATTAATCTAAAATTAAAATACAATTATTAATCACCTTTGATTAATATTAAACCAGTAATTAACTGCCCTTAATTAACCATTAACAAGTTAATTATCTTCACAATTAATTATCTCCATTAATTAATCCCTTGATTAATTTCAAAAGTAATTCCCAAAATTACTTAATTAAAAATCATCTTTATTAATTACATTCCAGTAATTATCACTTATTACTTCTCTAAGTAATCTTGCTCCATTAATTACCCTAAGTAATTACACTTATTAAACCATCAAATGATTTACTTAAATTAATTAAACTAAATTAATTAACTTAAACAAATCACATTATCAAAATTAATTACAATAAGTAATTAATCCTTCAATTACTTTTATCAAATAATTTTTACTTAACAATTAAAAATTAATTACCTTAAATTAATTAATCTAATTTATTATCAAAATTAATCATATTAATTAATTACTTAATTATCCTTAGATAATTATCATTATCAATTAACAATATTTCCTTAAATTACTTCCTTAAGAAAATTATCTTAGATTAATCATCATTAATCATTTCTAATTAAATTAATTCTAAATCATTATTTAGAATCAAATAAGTAAATTCTTAATTAAGTTCTTTTATTATCTTAATTATCTTAAGATAATTTATTCAATTATTAATGATTTCATTAACATTCAAAATGTATTTTAAATAATACAACCCTAAATTAAATTCAAATTCCATTTTTAAACTTTAAGATTTCAAAATGTTTAACTATTTAAACATTATCCAAATTTAAATAAATTATAATCTTAAAATAAAGGTGAAAACATTCATTACTTATGAAAGCAAATTTTAAATCCAAATTTACTTAAGTTTATTAAAGAATCAAAATTTTAAAATAAACTGATTATTTAAAATTTCTCAAATTTCAAGTTAAACATTTCACATTTTTTTTCAAATATTAAAGAAAGAAATCTTCAAGTTTAAACATTTATCTGAAATCAAATTCATCTTTAAAATTTACTTTAAACATTGAATTTGATCAATATTTTAAAATTTACAAAACTGTATAAATTTATACCGGATTCAAAGTAACCTGAATTTTTTTAATTAAACGTGATTTTAAACTTAATTTAAATCTTGCTTAAATTTTTAAATATTTTCATTTTAAAACTTTGAATTTAAAAGCTCACTTGAATTCAAATTGATCCTAACTTGGTATTTAAATCCTTGCCAAAATCCTATTTTAAAAAAAAAATCATCAAAGTTTTAAAAAAAACTGCACATATGCAGGTTTTTCAACCTGAACTTATACTTACCCGAGACTCCAAAATTTTACTTCGAGTTTCAAGACCCTAGCCCCGATTCAACAACCCATTTCACCCGAGTAGAACTCGAGTCATTTGCCTGCACTAACCAAACAAAAGTTCACCAGAAACAGTTGTGCACGGTGCATATGCACCGGCACTTCGGCGACCTTCAACCACCCTGACCAACTCCAACAAGTCACTGTCTAACCCCCAAACGTGATCACGATCACCAAACTCCCCACAGCAGCTTGAATCAAAATCAAGTTAACAATGCAACATGGAAATCTTCATACTGCATCACTTCAAACCTGTCAATGATAAGAAATCCTAACTCCGACCATCATGATCGATGAGACTTCGGTCATAGCTCCCTCATCCTCCCCTCTGCAGCTTCATAAAACCCTACCTCACTCGATGCATCACAGGAAACAAACAGATACCTAAACTACGACCATCGATAACTAGAGCTAGAACCTTAAATTTTGCCACCGATGTCGCTAACCACCACTGTCAACACAACAGAAAATTTCTCGTACTCATCCATCTACTCACTACCCCCAGGCAACATTACAACCTCCAAAAAACCCATGAGATGATCAGATAGATCCAAAAACCTAAATCTTGCTCATAACATAAATGCTAACTCTACAGATTTTTTAAAAAAAATGTGATATTTGTTTTTAAGTTCATGTTTTAAACATGCATTCAAGATACAAACTATTTTGTTGATTTAAGATGTTCGGTATATGTTTCTATTTTAATGATAACTGATTTTTTTTTACAAAGGTAACAGATTGATTTAAACTAAATTATAATTTAAAAATCTCAATCTATACCAGACAAACACATTTTGTTCACAAGACAAATTTAAACAGAGATACAAGCTGGAGAAGATGGATTTTATTTAAGGATTCTTAGTTTTGAAAGGCAGAAACAGGTATCTAGTAACACATATATAAGTATTTATATATATATATATACATATATATATATATAGAATATCATCATAAAACAGTCATCTAAACTTGCTTATTGCTATCAACTCACGTGCACAGCTAACGTAACTTTAGCATTTTGAAGTTAAACAGTTCTAAACAAAAGAAACAGAGCAATTTCCGATTTATGTGAATTGGAACTTGAGTTCTATAAATTTTGTTAAACTTTGGTTTAAAAAGAAAAGTTGTTTTTAATAAAAGAAGCTTACTCACATATTAATTGGAAGATGCAGAGAATAATCTCATAGTTGCATCACATATTCCAGGAACCTAAGCTGAAATCTGGGCTTGCAATTGCTAGTTTGAAGTTGATTTTCCTGATTTTGAAGTTGAATATTATACTGCATTTTCCTTTCCTTGAAACAGACTGAATCTGTTTTGCTGAAGTAGATTTAAAAACAGTGTTTGCTGGGTGATGTTGATTCTACTGTTTTCAAGTTGAAAAATCTGGGTTTTGCAGATCTGGTTTGTAGATTTTAGATTGAATTTGGGTTTTGATTTTGAACAAGAAATAGGTTTTGCAGATTTCATCAAAAATCTGATTTTTAGTTTCTTATTTGAAAAAAAATGGTTTTAACAAAAATGCATTGCTAATTTTACTTATCTAATAAATTAAATTTCAAAAATAAATAAAATGCCACTTGTTATGTTAGGATGTAGATAAGTTTACAAGTGTCTTCATTATATGTTAAGTGTTTGACACATATTCAATTTAATAATAAAAAGAAATTTCTAAATTTTATAAAGGTTTTTAAGTTCATTTCTTACTTAGTTAATCATGTTTCAAATGTTTAATTACATTTAGTTTTTACATGCTTACATACAAACCTTCTTTATAAAATTATACACAATTTAAATGTTTATTTGAATGTTTTCAAAATAATTTTTTTTTTAAAGCTAAACTTTTCAAAAGAGCAAATTTTAAAAAGAAAAGAAATGTTAAATTCAATTTATTCAAAGTTTTCAAATCAAAATATTATACTTTAATATAAATAAACTAAATCTTATTTCAAAAGAAAAGTAATTCTTAAAATAAAACAAAATAAACTCTTATTATAAAATACAATTTTAAACTATTTTATTTTTAAACAAACTATTATATATTTATAAACAAAATAAATATTTACTTATATTTCTATGAAAATATAAGATAATCTTTTAAAACAAACTTTTGAAAAAGTTTACAATACTGATTTTAAATCAATTTAATCAATTCATAAATCATACATCTTATATATAAAATAAATTGGAAAATATTCTTTATAAAATTTAAATTAAAAATCAAAATTCCTATTTACAATGTATACACATATATACATTATAAATAAATATCTTTAAATCAGTTTAGAAAAATAATTTTATTACTTAAATATTTTTAACATTTGAAAAGAATAAAATTCCCAAAAGTTATTATTATTATCATCATTATAAATATCATTTATCAAATTAAATAATAATTAATCTTCAAAAGATAATTTCTATTTGAATTAAATTATTATATCAATATTTCACATTTTAAAATAATTATTAATGAAATTATTAAATAAGTATTGCTTAAATTCCCGGGACACCACATTCCTCCCCCCTTAAAAGAATTTCGTCCCCGAAATTTAAAAGCAAAGGTAATTTAATAATCCCATACAGATTTAAATTAAAAATAGCAAACATATGCTAGCAATCAAATACTAGCAACCATAGCAACCAATTCAAACAAACAATTCTAATTATCCAAAAAAAAATTCTATATAAGATTCCCTAGAGTTTCCCGGGTACAAACACCGAGACACTCGCTCTACAGAATATAAACTAACTACACCATACAGATCTAGAGCTCCTATATATCTAGATCTACAAATCTACACAGGTTACAGGACCACAGACAAGTCCTGATCAACTTCCAAATCTCCCAGAATAACTGTTTCTATGACCAATGATAAATCATACACGTACTCCCTCAGAGATACGTGAAATACATAACAAATTCCAGACATCCAAACTGGCAATTCAACCCTGTAGACCAAACTCTTAATCCTTAAGAGAATACAGAAAGATCCAATACTCTTATCCACAAATCTCTCCCGACGATCCTGGGCTGCCTCCAACCTTCTAGATCAATCCAATCTTTGCAGATGCTGCACAGAACAAATCTGGACAAAGAAATAAACGATCTCCAAATCCTTCTTAACAAAATGGTCCTTTCAAGACCCAACAAAATCCACCACACAAACTCTACTTCACAACATCGGAAGAATCCAAAATATATTTCCTGTAAAAATCTTCTGATCCAAGTTAAAACTCAAATTTCCAAAGAATCAAGCGTTGCTTCAATTCTGGAATAGCTGTCACCATGCTTCCACTGTGCAACTCTGATTTGAGAACGTTGTTGATGAACACAAGTATAAACTTGATCATCTAATCCTGGAAATACTGTTCATCAAATTTCATAAAATCTCGGTGACCTATCCGATTCGGTCACAAAGACCACAGCAAAAATTCAACCAGAAAACTAGATCCGATGAATCCTGCCAGATGAAGCAGATCTCCTCTCAAAGAACCTCCTACTATGATGAACCATCGGTAAAGCTCCAAGAACCAAGTCGAAACAGAACTCAAAACTCTTGATGCAGATGCAAATCTTAATTACATTGAAGATATCCAGAAAATATCCCTTCGATAACTCAAACATCCTCTAGAGATGCTTCAATCCAAACAAAGATTGCTCAGAGAACTTCCGAACCATCGCAAGTCACTTTTGCGATTCTCCTTAGTTCAGATCCCAAGAAACCGTTCTCTCTTCAACAATCAGAACAGCTGAAGCCTTCTATCCAAAAGAAGAACTAGTGGTCCACCTTCAACAACAAACTTCACATCCAACTGAGCTTCCAGAAGAAATGGACAAGCTCCACCATCTGCCCGGACTACTAACAGAAGAAGCACAGAGACTTCTGAACCAACGAAGAAACAGGCCACTCACTGCTGCTACTGCCACTGCGGCCAAAAACTTCCTTATCCAAAAGCTCATCGAATCCCAAAGCTACACCAACCACTTCACAATAGGGCCTTCTAGATAGATAAATATCCCTCGGGAAACTTGACTTCAAACCAAGCACAAAACACTCTGTCAAACTGAGTCTCATCTCAAATATAGACAGAATTTCTTCCTGAAGTTTCCAAGATACTAATGCGGGCTTCAGAACTCCCAACTGATCTAAACTCGGGAAAATCTACTCACATGCGTGCAACGAAGCTTACCATCCAAAGATGAACTCCAAATCTTGAAAAGATTTCCTTCAGAGATCAGTGAAATCCTTCACACCAAACTGCAGAACTACTCAAGATGCAAAAACTACCCTAACAGATTCACTACCAACCTCAAACACTCGGACTCCAACCATTGGTAGTTGTGTTACACACACCACTACCCTATCTACCTCTAGAACTTATATTGGAATACCTGAACGGGTAACCCAATCTAATAGGTAGATATATATATATATACATATATATATATATATATATATTCAAAATTACAAATACGCTCTCTCAAGATAAACACCACTCCAGAGTCTAGGTATTCGCTCAACCTAGAGCTCTGATACCACAATGTAACGACCCGCCTTTCATCCATAGAAAGACGCATCATTAAGAAGAAAGAAAGGGATAGAAAAGAGAAAAGAAAGAAAAGAACGAAAGAAACAACATCAGAATCTCACAGCGTAACGAATAAATTATATTATATCACATAAAACTTTACATAGTATCATATACATCAGAATTTTATAGCTAATACAACACAAACTAGACAGTTATAAACTCCTGTCTAGCAATTACAATTCAAGTATCTTAGAGAAAACAGATACAACCTAAACACAGCGGAATCATTATATATATCTACACGCTGAAGCCTCCTGCTCCATTATCTCCTCCAGAACTCGTCAAAGCAATCCTGAAAACACTTGACTACTCATACGTAATATGAGTACCCAAGAGTTAATAAAACGGAAAATATACACTCGGGTCAGACAGGGGTCTGGTGTGAGTAAAAGGGGTTAAAATTGCTTAACTTTTAGAAAATCCTTTGAAACAAAAGGTATCACGTAAGACTTCCCACACATAAACATGGAAAAGTTTTTACCTTACGCTAACCAAAACATTTGATAGGAAATCGAGTGATATTATTATAGTGTCTAGGGTTTTCAAAATAAAATACAGAAATAGCTGGAATGCTTACATCTCACGTTCCAACATAGTTGGGCACAATCAAAACCATACGGCACTTATTGGATTTTGGATTCCATCAATGGCAGGACTACTGGGGTACCGCCTGTCACAGTACGTGGCCTAGATCACCGTACCAAGGAGTATGCCCACTCCCCTGCAACACAAGGCCGGAACCATTCCTTACTGAACAGTTTCGAACAGGACCACCCCGGCGATTCTAGCTAGCAATCGCCCCACACAGCCGAAAATAAAAAGGGACATCTAGACAGGGGTAAATCTCGCTCTCCAGTGGGGGATACCCACGAAGCCTTGTTGCACCTCCCCTGTTTTAGCCATTCCCGGTTGATGAGGCTTGAGGCTTCGATTACCTTTATAGAACACGTCAATCTTAGAATGCTTATCGTCCTCCTAACGATGTTCTGAAAGCATTCAATCCATACAAGTTCGTTCCGGGTTCAAACGAAACCGAAGGCACTATCTCGTTGCACTCATTTTGGAATCACCCTCAGAGTCAACGACCATAGCCCTTGCATTCCAAATCATCATCTCGAACCTATAAATACTATTCCGTCAAACCAATTACGGAATCACCCACAGAGTTATACTGACGTATAGTTCTTACACCTCGAGTCTTCACTTGCTCCACTTGGATTAACGACCTAACGTTTAATTGGAATCGATGTGGTTTTTCGGATATCCAAATATGGAAATCCGATCCCGGTCTCATCGAAATCCAAACGCCATTTTAATGTCCAAGTTGTACTTAAGGATTTTAAATAATTAACTCATTTCATTATTATTCATTTCACACAGATAGATAAACTACATATCACAATAGATAATCACATCCCCATCATAAACAGATAATCTGTATCATCAGATAATCATCACACTCAGATAATCCATCACAATCCATCATACTTTAACCAAACATCCATATCATACAGATACAACTCATCTCATTACTGAGATCATAATTATTTAATCAATATCATCCATAATCAAAGATTTATCAACCATCATTTATAATTAATTTAAAATGAATTAAATTAATTACTTCTATCTCTAATTAATTTAAAATAAATTAAATTAATTACCACATCTATAAATCCCGCTTAATATCCAATTATTAATCAACCTAGTTAATTAATCATTCTCTGAGTATTTAACTTGATTAAACACCTTTGATTAATCATTTACTAATTACAATAAGTAATTAGTCTTTAATTAATTTTTTACAAAATTAATTAACCTTAATCATAAGTAATTAACATTTAATTACTTCATTAATTAACTATAATTAATTACATTTATCCTTAGTTGATTACATTAATTAATCACTTAATAATTAATTATTACTTAATTAAAAAATCCTTAATTACATCATTAATTATATTAATTAATGATTTCTAATTTAAATTTATAACTTTATTTAAAATTGATTAAATTAAGTAATTAATCTAAAATTAAAATACAATTATAAATCACCTTTGATTAATATTAAACCAGTAATTAACTGCCCTTAATTACCCATTAACAAATTAATTATCTTCACAATTAATTATTCTCCATTAATTAATGCCTTGATTAATTTCAAAAGTAATTACCAAAATTACTTAATTACAAATCATCTTTATTAATTACATTCCAGTAATTATCACTTATTACTTCTCTAAGTAATCTTGCTCCATTAATTACCCTAAGTAATTACACTTATTAAACCATCAAATGATTTACTTAAATTAATTAAACTAAATCAATTAACTTAAACAAATCACATATCAAAATTAATTACAATAAGTAATTAATCCTTCAATTACTTTTATCAAATAATTTTTACTTAACAATTAAAAATTAATTACCTTAAATTAATTAATCTAATTAATTATCAAAATTAATCATATTAATTAATTACTTAATTATCCTTAGATAATTATCATTATCAATTAATAATATTTCTTTAAATTACTTCCTTAAGAAAATTATCTTTGATTAATCATCATTAATCATTTCTAATTAAATTAATTCTAAATCATTATTTAGAATCAAATAAGTAAATTCTTAATTAAGTTCTTTTATTATCTTAATTATCCTAAGATAATTTATTCAATTATTAATGATTTCATTAACATTCAAAATGTATTTTAAATAATATAACTCTAAATTAAATTCAAATTCCATTTTTAAACTTTAAGATTTCAAAATGTTTAACTATTTAAACATTATCCAAATTTAAATAAATTATAATCTTAAAATAAATGTGAAAACATTCATTACTTATGAAAGCAAATTTTAAATACAAATTTACTTATGTTTATTAAAGAATCAAAATTTTAAAGTAAATTGATTATTTAAAACTTCTCAAATTTCAAGTTAAACGTTTCACATTTTTTTTTCAAATATTAAAGAAAGAAATCTTCAAGTTTTAACATTTATCTGAAATCAAATTCATCTTTAAAATTTACTTTAAACATTGAATTTGATCAATATTTTAAAATTTACAAAACTATATAAATTTATACTGGATTCAAAGTAACCTGAATTTTTTTTAATTAAACCTGATTTTAAACTTAATTTAAATCTTGCTTAAATTTAAATATTTTCATCTTAAAACTTTGAATTTAAAAGCTCACTAGAATTCAAATTGATCCTAACTTGGTATTTAAATCCTTGCCAAAATCCTATTTTAAAAAAAAAAATCATCGAAGTTTTAAAAAAAACTGCACATATGCAGGTTTTTCAACCTGAACTTATACTTACCCGAGACTCCAAAATTTTACTTCGAGTTTCAAGACCCTAGTCCCGATTCAACAACCCATTTCACCCGAGTAGAACTCGAGTCATTTGCCTGCACCAACCAAACAAAAGTTCACCAGAAACAATTGTGCACGGTGCATATGCACCGGCACTTCGGCGACCTTCAACCACCCTGACCAACTCCAACAAGTCACCGTCTAACCCCCAAACATGATCACGATCACCAAACTCCCCACAGCAGCTTAAATCAAAATCAAGTTAACAATGCAACCTGGAAATCTTCACCCTGCATCACTTCAAACCTGTCAATGGTAGGAAATCCTAACTCCGACCATCATGAACGATGAGACTTCGGCCATAGCTCCCTCATCCTCCCCTCTGCAGCTTCCTAAAACCCTACCTCACTCGATGCATCACAGGAAACAAACAGCTATCTGAACTACGACGATCAGTAACTAGAGCTAGAACCTGAAATTTTGCCACCGCTGTCGCCAACCACCACTGTCAACACAACAGAAAATTTCTCCTACTCATCCATCTACTCACTACCCCCGGGCAACATTACAACCTCCAAAAAACCCACAAGATGATCAGATAGATCCAAAAACCCAAATCTTGCTCATAACATAAATACTAACTCTACAGATTTTTTAAAAAAAAGTGATATTTGTTTTTAAGTTCATGTTTCAAACATGCATTCAAGATACAAACTGTTTTGTTGATTTAAGATGTTTGGTATATGTTTCTATTTTAATGATAACTGATTTTTTTTTACAGAGGTGTAACAACCCGATATTCGCGTCAATTCATAATCGACGTTAAAACGATTTATATTTTCGTCAATTGCCATTTTGAAGTTTTTAAAATTTAAATTTAAATTTAAATTACAAATTGTTATAAAGTTTGAGGGCCTTTGATTTTTAAATAGTGGTCCACCTTTCTTTTATTTTGGGCCGAGACAATTGTTTAAGCAATAAACCCGTTCTCTCCCCTTACCCATTTCCATTTTAAACCCTAACCTAAAATAATCGAGAGGAGCAAATAATGGCGGCATCTCCCTGCTCGTCTTCGTTCGATTAGTCTTCGATCGAGAATTGGGGTTTCTTCGGGGGTTCGCTTGTGGAACTCGAAGGCGTCAACTTCAATGGCTCCTTCAAGTTGCTCGCGACTACTTCAATTTGGTCGAGCCGCCTTCGCCTTCAAAGCAAAGGTGAGTTTGCTCAAATCTAATTCATGTCTCGAGTTATCTGTGTATTTTGTTGCTTGAATTTCTGCCGTTCCATGTTGTAGATGTTGATGTTGTACTTCACTATATATGTGAGTCTTGTGTCCACTTGATGTCTGTCTCCTTGGTTGAACTCGAACCTGATACACTGTATTGATGCAGTGTATTCATTTGTATTTGATCATTATATTTCATTTGTGACAGTATTCATATTTAAAACTGTCCTGAGCCTTTTACTGTCAAGTTGTATTTGAGAAAATTGAGGTTGAGAGTGTAGTTGCAGTATATTTGGACTTCTTTTGATTTAGTTATAGTTGCCATCTTGTTTGTCTTCACCTCCATTCTGCAGTGTCTTCATGCTGGACCACTGACATATGTATTTGGTCATTCGAGTTCTGTGCTCTATTCTTCGAGGCATGTAGTTTACATGTGTTTGTACTTGCTGTTTCGTGCAGCTGTGTACATGTCGTGACAGTGCGTTTGTAGTTGAATTGTTCTTCACCACTGCACTTCCATCACCATATCTCCATCATCTATGTATCTGGCCTGGTTTGTATTTGCATTTGGTCACTTGTTTCATTTGGTCACCATTGCATACATGTTTATGCACTTTCTTCCTGTAGCTTGTGTTAGCTGCAGCTTCGACTTTGCTCCGACTACAGTTGAATTGAGTCATTGACTTGATCCTTTTTGCATTTGGTTTATGACTTGGTGACTTTTATTATGTTATCACTGCCTTGTATATCTGTTGTTCGCTGGGCCTTGCTCTGTTTTACCCTTACTGCACTGCCTAGTTCATGTTGTTGGCATTGATTTGTAGCAATTAATTCACTTGCATTTCTTGAGCTTGGTGTCATATTTTCCACTGTCCATATCATATTGGACTGTGATGTATGTGTACATATATATGTACGTTGCTTCATTTGCTTAGTGCATTGCTCACTTTTCTGATCTTTGCATTTGTGAAACTGTTTTGTCAAAATTGTCGTTTCATATCTGGTTCATGTGTACCTAGTTGGGCTTCTTTCTGGTCAGTCTGCATTCATTGTTGTTGTAGATGTATTCCTAAGTGTTGACCATCTTCTTTATTTTGTGCTGTTACACTGCCTCCATTCAAAAGTATTGTTACATGGAGCTCTGTTGTATATTTGATTATTTGACCTTGTACACTTATGTTGCCCCTGAGTTGAACCGTAATTTATTTGGGTTTGACCTTGTGCCCGGTCGTGTACATTATCACTGTAGTGGCAAGGCAGTGCACGCAAGCGTGAACTGCAGCCACACGGTATTCAATGGGTACATCATCACTATAGTGGCAAGGCAGTGCACGCAAGCGTGAACTGCAGCCACACGGTATTGGTTTTGGTGTTATTTCTTTTGCTTTTGATTTATGGATCTATTTCGTATTCAATATGTTGTAGTGGCGTGGAAGTACACGCTTGCGTATACTGCAGCCCTACTCGAGTTGTCGTTTTAATTGATGTTCCCAATTACTTGATTGTTTCCTTTGTCCAATTCATCCTTATTAGTGATTGGATAGACGAGATTTATTGTGATTGTCATCTATTCGTTATTTGATTATTATTGCTTTTGTGCATTAATAACTGAGTTTGAATTAGACTGATCCGGGTATTATTTTCTTTTGATTGTAATACTCGGGTCAGACCCGAGTTATTTCAGGTTGTAGATATTCTGCTTTGGGATGCTGCTCGAGCTATGAAGTTCTTTCATATCTTTTGGAGTTGTCGTGTCATAGTATAGGTTGATATGTCTTCATGTATATTAATCGTTAATGTACTTGTACATGTAACTTCCTGAGTCGACTGTTGTAGTTGTATCACATGTACCGTGTCAAATGTATTGTAACTGACATCAGTTATTATATATATATATACATATATATATATATATATGAGACTTTTTGTTTCATCTGTGTTCCGCATTTATATTATCTGTGTTATTATTTTATATTTTTGTCCTAGACTATTATAGCCACTGTGTAGTAGCTTTGAGTTTGCATCGGCATGTCGGATTTCCTCCTGAAATGAAATGCACGCTTTTACTATCTGGCATATCGGTGCTCGCACAAAGCAATTACACGGATGGTCGCTCCTCAACAGCCTTATTCTCCGTGCTAGTTGACAGCACTACACCGTAGTGTTCTTGGCTAGCGTGGGTATAGAGGTGGGGCGTCACAGCTTGGTATCAGAGCCTGGAGTTTAGAACAAATATAAAACATAACTTAGATAGTACACGTGTTACAACTATTTGTCGATGTTTTATCTCACATCTTTATCTAAAATCATCTTTGATTTGTTAGGTATGAATTCCTAACTCTTATTCATGAGCATTGCTGCTATTCTCTGTTGCACTTACTCATTCGAGTATGCACTGCTAAGTATCCTTGTGTATATGCTATACCAAGTTGCATACTGCTGCAACTCGTACCCACTTCGATTTGAACTCGCATTGTTTATTCGAACTGCTGTATATATATGCATTCTTATCTCTGATTCGTGTACTTAATGCAGTCTCCATACAATTGGGTTTTGGGTATCAATCTTTGAGACAAATTGAGTTTCAATTGTCGACTCTGTCTGCTTATCCATGGTTTGTTGGCTTTCATGTGCCTCTCTCTGATAGTTTTAAAATTTCTTTGGTATAAAAGAAATTGTCTTGGACTTTGCCTGGTCGATATCGACATTGACTTGACTTTTACTTTTGCTAAAGTCATTCAAGCATTTATGCTCGTTCTGCTTTGTTTTTCCAATTGTTGATCGATTCTTCTTTTCGATTAGTTGTTACCGCCTTTGTCGACTTTGATAACTTCTATTTCAGGAATTTTTGGGTATTCCTATCTTGATGGATTGGAATCGAATTCTTTGGATTTTATTCACGTCTTCGAATGTGAATCTTAGTGTTGATTTGGTTTCCGAATTTAATCGATTCTTGATTATTTCCCGATTTGTTACTATCATTTATTAGCAACTTGGATGACCTTTTCTTTGGGATTTTGTGAACATACCTTTCGATGAATTCGGTATCGATTTCTTTGGATTCTATTCACTTCTTCGTATGTGAATTCTTGTGATTGATTGTTTTTACAATCATTTTTGTGATTTGTCATTTTAAAAATATAAAGGTTTCAATACTAGTAGTAAATATCAAAACTCTTTTATCAAAATGTTTTCAACTCTATTTTCAATATAAAACTTTTTTTCTCAAACCGTTTTCCAATCTGCTAGTATATACAAGCCTTTATCTCACTCGGATGAGAAATCTAATTAAACGGCTTAGTAAAACAAGTGGTATGAAACGCTTGTGTTTGCTTCGTCGGTTAATTCTTGGACTTGTTCGATTGAACCTCATGTGACAATTTTCTAGTGAAGATTTACAATTTGTTCGTAAATATTTAAGTTAAGCAAGTGGTTATGGGACATGAAGCTAAACTTTTATATTTACTAACTTAGTGTAATTGACACTTCTCGTTGATCATGACGATCATTTTTACGGTTAGACTAGGCCTCATCGGTATGATTTCGTCTCACACATATCTCTTGGGCTTTGAGGATTGTCTAGACACCATTTGTGTGATTTCGTTCAAACATACCTTTTCGGTTAGACTAGGCCTCATCGGTGTGATTTCGTCTCACACATATCTCTTGGGCTTTGAGGATTGTCTAGACACCACTTGTGTGATTTCATTCACACATACTTTTCTTTTGATTGCGAGGTTAGTCTTGACCTCAATCTGTGTGATTCCGACTCACACATGTGGGGTAGCGCCCCACGGTCTTCGGGTCATTCGTGTGTCAAAATTAGTGGCTTACAACCATGAGATAGCGTCTCGTTATGCGTTGCACGTGTTGATGATTTTCATGCTCATGTGTAGGTGAGATTCCGTGCTCCCGTTCTCGCTTTGCGTTGCACGTGTTGATGATTTTTCATGCTCGTGTGTAGGTGAGATTCCGTGCTCCCGTTCTCGCTTTGCGTTGCACGTGTTGATGATTTTTCATGCTCGCGTGTAGGTGAGATTCCGTGCTCCCGTTCTCGCTTTGCATTGCACGTGTTGGTGAGTTTTCATGCTCGCATGTAGGTGAGTTTTCGTGCTCCCGTTCTCGTTATGCATTGCACGTGCTGATGAATTTTCATGCTCGCATGTAGGTGAGTTTTCGTGCTCCCGTTCTCGCTTTGCGTTACATGTGCTGATGAGTTTTCATGCTCGCGTGTAGGTGAGTTTTCGTGCTCCCGTTCTCGTTATGCGTTACATGTGTTGATGAATTTTCATGCTCGCGTGTAGGTGAGTTTTCATACTCTCTTTCGAGTTTTCATACTCCGTTTGAGTTTTCATACTCTACTTCGAGTTTTCATACTCCGTTTGAGTTTTCATACTCTGTTCGAGTTTTCATACTCCGTTTGAGTTTTCATACTCCGTTTGAGTTTTCATACTCTGTTCGAGTTTTCATACTCCGTTTGAGTTTTCATACTCTACTTCGAGTTTTCATACTCCGTTTGAGTTTTCATACTCTGTTCGAGTTTTCATACTCCGTTTGAGTTTTCATACTCCGTTCGAGTTTTCATACTCCGTTCGAGTTTTCATACTCCGTTCGAGTTTTCATACTCCGTTCGAGTTTTTATACTTTCATCTTGTGATTTCTGGATTTCTTGTGATGATTTCTAAAATTTGTGCTTCACCAATTTTTGTGATTTCTATTGATAAGTTTTATCAACTTTTGTGCATTGGTGAATTCGCGTGTTATTGACTTGTTATGAATACAAGTTTAGGGTATGATACCCCTTCCTATCTTTGAGAAGATTCTTGTGACATTTTTGATGAATGAAAATTCATTGGTATTATATTTTGATGCCAATTATTTCGATGAAATTTTGACGTATGTCGAAGTTGCTACTGGCGTTGCTATTTTAATCACGTGTTTTAAAAATTTGTTATTCTTCAAAATTGTTTCAAAATTAAAATAAAAATTGTTTTCAAAATTTTTACAGTTTACGCTTTCAAAAGAATGAGGAAGCGATTTAAACGTTTCAGCAAAATCAAGGACTATGACCCCTTTCTTTTACTAATTCGTTTAATTCCGGACTTGTCCGTTTGAGGGTGAAAATTTGTAAATTCCTTTTATAAAATTAAAAGAATGTTTTGTGATTGTATTGCCCATTGAGTGCTTTAAGAATTCTGGTCGATGCGCTTGATCAACGTTATCGATAGGAATCTCCTAGACGCTTTGATGAGACAATCAGACACAGTAAATTGAATTTTAAATGTAAATTTGTCTGAAAAGATAATTACATAAAGTAAATTGTAAATTTCGAAAGTTTTAGCTATTGGGAAAGAACACTATTTAAAACAACTCTTTTCCGACACTTCTATTCTTGTGATTCCCGAGGGAACCAAGACTTTATCGATTGTACCAATGCTAATCGTGTTGGTTTGCATACCATTCTCTTGCAGAAGAGAACGTGCTGTCTCTTGTGTTTCTAAATCATTAATGCCTATTGAGACTAGATATGCTACTCATGATCTAGTGCTCATGGCTATTGATTTCGCTTTTAAAACTTTGGCATCATTATTTTGGGTGAGAAATTGTTCTCTACCCTGATCATGAATCTTGGGAATATTTATTTTCTCATAAGGAACATGATTTGAGTCAACCACGTTGACTCGAGTTCCTTGTATCTTATGATCCTGATATTCTTTGAATTTTCCCGGAAAGGGAAATCGTGTTGCAGATGCACTTAGTCGAAGGCAACAATTAGTTGTTCCTCTGATGATGTCCGAAGGGAATCATCTTTTTACCAAGTTCATCAGACGTTTTGATGTATTTCTATTTTTTTTGAGCTTCGTCTCATTTCCTTTTATGGACTTGCGTCTGATGTTCTTTTATGTTGATCGGTTCATCGGATGTACCGTTTTGTACTATATCGATGTCCCGACTTTTCTGTTCATTGGACGTACCGTTTTTGTACTACGTCAGTGTTCCGAATTAATGGAACTTTGATTTATCTGGCGTACCGTCATCGTACTACGCCGTTGTTTCAAATTTATTTGTGTTTCACCTATGAAAGGTGTTGTACGTTTCAGTCGATCGGAAAAGTTAGCGCCTCGATATATTGGGTCATTTCCTATTACCGAACGTATTGGTTCCATGACTTATCACCTCTTATTACCGGCTCAATTTTCTGTTATTTATGATGCCTTCACGCGTCTTCCTTCTACGGAAATGCCTTAGGGATTCCGAATTTTTATTCTTGAGCCTGGTATTGTTGAAGAAATTGAAGCTTCACCAGTTTTGACTTTGAGCAACATTCTATTCACATCATTGCTTCGGGGGTTGAGCGCCTTCGAAATAAAGATGTTTCTCTTGTGAAGTTCTGTGACTCTCAAATCCTAAGGATTTCACTTAGGTATCCGTAGAATCCATCGAGCAAACACATTCAGCCTTACTTTTTCCTGCTCTACAGGGTGAACTTCCTATTTCAAAATTCTCCATCTTGTGTCGTTGTGTTTTGGGGTTGTTACCATTTGCCCATTTATTCCTTAAGATTGCGAGGACGCAATTTCTTTAAGGAGGGGAGTCTGTAACAACCCGATATTCGCGTCAATTCATAATCGACGTTAAAACGATTTATATTTTCGTCAATTGCCATTTTGAAGTTTTTAAAATTTAAATTAAAATTTAAATTACAAATTGTTATAAAGTTGGAGGGCTTTTGATTTTTAAATAGTGGTCCACCTTTCTTTTATTTTGGGCCGAGACAATTGTTTAAGCAATAAACCCGTTCTCTCCCCTTACCCATTTCCATTTTAAACCCTAACCTAAAATAATCGAGAGGAGCAAATAATGGCGGCATCTCCCTGCTCGTCTTCGTTCGATTAGTCTTCGATCGAGAATTGGGGTTTCTTCGGGGGTTCGCTTCTGGAACTCGAAGGCGTCAACTTCAATGGCTCCTTCAAGTTGCTCGCGACTACTTCAATTTGGTCGAGCCGCCTTCGCCTTCAAAGCAAAGGTGAGTTTGCCCACATCTAATTCATGTCTCGAGTTATCTGTGTATTTTGTTGCTTGAATTTCTGCCGTTCCATGTTGTAGATGTTGATGTTGTACTTCACTATATATGTGAGTCTTGTGTCCACTTGATGTCTGTCTCCTTGGTTGAACTCGAACCTGATACACTGTATTGATGTAGTGTATTCATTTGTATTTGATCATTATATTTCATTTGTGACAGTATTCATATTTAAAACTGTCTTGAGCCTTTTACTGTCAAGTTGTATTTGAGAAAATTGAGGTTGAGAGTGTAGTTGCAGTATATTTGGACTTCTTTTGATTTAGTTATAGTTGCCATCTTGTTTGCCTTCACCTCCATTCTGCAGTGTCTTCATGCTGGACCACAGACATATGTATTTGGTCATTCGAGTTCTATGCTCTATTCTTCGAGGCATGTAGTTTACATGTGTTTGTACTTGCTGTTTCGTGCAGCTGTGTACATGTCGTGACAGTGCGTTTGTAGTTGAATTGTTCTTCACCACTGCACTTCCATCACCATATCTCCATCATCTATGTATCTGGCCTGGTTTGTATTTGCATTTGGTCACTTGTTTCATTTGGTCACCATTGCATACATGTTTATGCACTTTCTTCCTGTAGCTTGTGTTAGCTGCAGCTTCGACTTTGCTCCGACTACAGTTGAATTGAGTCATTGACTTGATCCTTTTTGCATTTGGTTTATGACTTGGTGACTTTTATTATGTTATCACTGCCTTGTATATCTGTTGTTCGCTGGGCCTTGCTCTGTTTTACCCTTGCTGCACTGCCTAGTTCATGTTGTTGGCATTGATTTGTAGCAATTAATTCACTTGCATTTCTTGAGCTTGGTGTCATATTTTCCACTGTCCATATCATATTGGACTGTGATGTATGTGTACATATATATGTACGTTGCTTCATTTGCTTAGTGCATTGCTCACTTTTCTGATCTTTGCATTTGTGAAACTGTTTTGTCAAAATTGTCGTTTCATATCTGGTTCATGTGTACCTAGTTGGGCTTCTTTCTGGTCAGTCTGCATTCATTGTTGTTGTAGATGTATTCCTAAGTGTTGACCATCTTCTTTGTTTTGTGCTGTTACACTGCCTCCATTCAAAAGTATTGTTACATGGAGCTCTGTTGTATATTTGATTATTTGACCTTGTACACTTATGTTGCCCCTGAGTTGAACCGTAATTTATTTGGGTTTGACCTTGTGCCCGGTCGTGTACATTATCACTGTAGTGGCAAGGCAGTGCACGCAAGCGTGAACTGCAGCTACACGGTATTCAATGGGTACATCATCACTATAGTGGCAAGGCAGTGCACGCAAGCGTGAACTGCAGCCACACGGTATTGGTTTTGGTGTTATTTCTTTTGCTTTTGATTTATGGATCTATTTCGTATTCAATATGTTGTAGTGGCGTGGAAGTACACGCTTGCGTATACTGCAGCCCTACTCGAGTTGTCGTTTTAATTGATGTTCCCAATTACTTGATTGTTTCCTTTGTCCAATTCATCCTTATTAGTGATTGGATAGACGAGATTTATTGTGATTGTCATCTATTCGTTATTTGATTATTATTGCTTTTGTGCATTAATAACTGAGTTTGAATTAGACTGATCCGGGTATTATTTTCTTTTGATTGTAATACTCGGGTCAGACCCGAGTTATTTCAGGTTGTAGATATTCTGCTTTGGGATGCTGCTCGAGCTATGAAGTTCTTTCATATCTTTTGGAGTTGTCGTGTCATAGTATAGGTTGATATGTCTTCATGTATATTACTCGTTAATGTACTTGTATATGTAACTTCCTGAGTCGACTGTTGTAGTTGTATCACATGTACCGTGTCAAATGTATTGTAACTGACATCAGTTATTATATATATATATATATATATGAGACTTTTTGTTTCATCTGTGTTACGCATTTATATTATCTGTGTTATTATTTTATATTTTTGTCCTAGACTATTATAGCCACTATGTAGTAGCTTTGAGTTTGCATCGGCATGTCGGATTTCCTCCTGAAATGAAATGCACGCTTTTACTATCTGGCATATCGGTGCTCGCACAAAGCAATTACACGGATGGTCGCTCCTCAACAGCCTTATTCTCCGTGCTAGTTGACAGCACTACACCGTAGTGTTCTTGGCTAGCGTGGGTATAGAGGTGGGGCGTCACAAGAGGCAACAGATTGATTTAAACTAAATTATAATTTAAAAATCTCAATCTATACCATACAAACACATTTTGTTCACAAGACAAATTTAAACAGAGATACAAGCTGGAGAAGATGGATTTTATTTAAGGATTCTTAGTTTTGAAAGGCAGAAACAGGTATCCAGTAACACATATATAAGTATTTATATATATATATATATATATATATAATATCATCATAAAACAGTCATATAAACTTGCTTATTGCTATCAACTCACATGCACAGCTAACATAACTTTAGCATTTTGAAGTTAAACAGTTCTAAACAAAAGAAACAGAGCAGTTTCTGATTTATGTGAATTAGAACTTGAGTTCTATAAATTTTCTTAAACTTTGATTTAAAAAGAAAAGCTGTTTTTAAATAAAAGAAGCTTACTCACATATTAATTGGAAGATGCAGAGAATTATCTCAGAGTTGCATCACATATTCCAGGAACCTAAGCTGAAATCTGGGCTTGCAATTGCTAGTTTGAAGTTGATTTTCCTGATTTTGAAGTTGAATATTATACTGGATTTTCCTTTCCTTGAAACATATCCGAATCTGTTTTGATGAAGTAGATTTAAAAACAGTGTTTGCTGGGTGATGTTTATTCTACTGTTTTCAAGTTGAAAAATCTGGGTTTTGCAGATCTGGTTTGCAGATTTTAGATTGAATTTGGGTTTTGATTTTGAACAAGAAATAGGTTTTGCAGATTTCATCAAAAATTTGATTTTTAGTTTCTTATTTGAAAAAAAATGGTTTTAACAAAAATGCATTGCTAATTTTACTTATCTAATAAATTAAATTTCAAAAATAAATAAAATGCCACTTGTTATGTTAGGATGTAGATAAGTTTACAAGTGTCTTCATTATATGTTAAGTGTTTGACACATATTCAATTTACTAATAAAAAGAAATTTCTAAATTTTATAAAGGTTTTTAAGTTCATTTCTTACTTAGTTAATCATGTTTCAAATGTTTAATTACATTTAGTTTTTACATGCTTACATACAAACCTTCTTTATAAAATTATACACAATTTAAATGTTTATTTGAATGTTTTCAAAATAATTTTTTTTTAAAGCTAAACTTTTCAAAAGAGCAAATTTTAAAAAGAAAAGAAATGTTAAATTCAATTTATTCAAAGTTTTCAAATCAAAATATTATACTTTAATATAAATAAACTAAATCTTATTTCAAAAGAAAAGTAATTCTTAAAATAAAACAAAATAAACTCTTATTATAAAATACAATTTTAAACTATTTTATTTTTAAACAAACTATTATATATTTATAAACAAAATAAATATTTACTTATATTTCTATGAAAATATAAGATAATCTTTTAAAACAAACTTTTGAAAAAGTTTACAATACTGATTTTAAATCAATTTAATCAATTCACAAATCATACATTTTATATATAAAATAAATTGGAAAATATTCTTTATAAAATTTAAATTAAAAATCAAAATTCCTATTTACAATGTATACACATATATACATTATAAATAAATATCTTTAAATCAGCTTAGAAAAATAATTTTATTACTTAAATATTTTTAACATTTGAAAAGAATAAAATTCCCAAAAGTTATTATTATTATCATCATTATAAATATCATTTATCAAATTAAATAATAATTAATCTTCAAAAGATAATTTCTGTTTGAATTAAATTATTATATCAATATTTCACATTTTAAAATAGTTATTAATGAAATTATTAAATAAGTATTGCTTAAATTCCCGGGACATCACACCCCGAGCCCACTCCGAGGAGCGGTGATGCCAAGGAGAAGAAGGAGAAGGCAAGCGAGGCAATTCAAGCGAGAGAGATTCCCGACTCTGATGCTCAAATGTTTGAGGCACTTGACGAGGACAAGTTCGATACTTCGTCTCCCGTTAAAGAAAGTTATGAAATTGAGGTTACAGACGCCTCTGAAGACACTTTAAAAATGAGCATGAAGGAGCAACTCGTGGAGGAGAAGAAAAGGAAAGCTGAAATCAAAGTTGAGCCCCGAGTTGTGGATCTAGATGATCCTTTAAACAGGCCTTTGAAGGTCATCCTTCCTGATGGGTCCAGGCCGCTAGAAGTCCCTCGTTCCTCCTCGGATGTTACTTCCTAATCAACCAAAGCGTCCAAGCGAAAACGCATGGGAGTGGAGTCGTCTGAGAAAATGAAGGAGGAAAAGAAACCAAAGAAATTGAAGAAGTGGTTGTTACACTCGTTTAATAAGAGTTAGCTTAGATTATGTAAACTTTTTTTATTTATTTTCGTAGTCAATGTAGATAGACATTTGACTCCGATTTTTTGAGGAGTTATTGTAGAACCTCATTTTAATAGAACCTCATTTTGGATTAATAAATAAAACTTAGTTCTTTTGTCTTTCAAACGACTTTTATTGTTTATCTTTCTGTATAATTGTGGTCGAAACCTGAGCTATTGTGAGTTACATAAACCCCCAATTCATCTTCATATAACTTGAAAATTCTTTGGAATTGTACATCCTTTATTCCACGCTTTTGATACTTAGAATATTTTTCGGTCCGTATGCTGGGGACTTGATGGCTTCAAGTTATTTGTACTCCAATCCGCACTCCGGGGACTTAGAGATTTTTAATCCGTTTATACTCTAGTTCTCACTCTAGGGACTCAGAGTAATCCAGTCCACACTCTGGGGACATGAAGATTTTGAGTCGTTTATACTTTAGTCCACACTCTGGGGACTCAGAGTACGCCAGTCCGCACTCTGGGGACTTAGAGATTTTGAGTCGTTTATACTCTAGTCCGCACTTTGGGGACTCGAAGTACTTCAGTCCGCACTCTAGGGACTTGGAGATTTTGAGTCGTTTATACTCTAGTCTGCACTATGGGGACTCAGAGTACTCCAGTCTGCACTCTGTGGACTTGGAGATTTTGAGTCATTTATACTCTAGTCCGCACACTGGGGACTCGGAGTACTCCACTCCGCACTCCGGAGACTTGGAGATTTTGAGTCGTTTATAATCTAATCCGCACTTTGGGAACTCAGAGTACTCCAGTCTGCACTCTGGGGACTTGGAGATTTTGAGTTGTTTATATTACAGTCCGCACTCTGGGGACTCAGAGTACTCCAGTCCACACACTGGGGACTTGGAGATTCTGAGTCGTTTATACTCTAGTCCGCACTCAAGGGACACAGAGTACTCTAGTCCACACTCTGGGGACACAGAGTACTCTAGTCCACACTTTGGGGACTTGGATATTTTGAGTCATTTATACTATAGTCTGCACTCTGGGGACTCAAATTACTCCATTCCGCACTCTGGGGACGTGGAGATTTTGAGTCGTTTATACTCTAGTCCGCACTCTGGTGACTTGGAGATTTTGAGTCGTTTATACTCTAGTCCGCACTCTGGGGACTCATAGTACTCCAGTCCGCACTCTGCGGCCTTGGAGATTTTGAGTCGTTTATGCGCGTTCGTACGTCGGACAGAATAATGTAACTCTAGTTTTTTGCCATAGAATTATCATACACGGAAACATCAATATTTCGTGGAAAAGATGGCTTCAAGCCTTTATTAATGAAAACAAGCTAAATTGTCTTATTACATGCTGAATACTAAGAATCAACGAAATAAAAACATACTGAAAATAATTGCAACAAAGATAGAAAATGAATAGACTAAGTATAACAATGCCGCAGGTGCTCGCCATTCCATGCTTGGGGGAGTGTCATGCCATCAACGGTCGCTAGCTTGAAAGTTCCTTCTCCAAGCCTCCGTTCAATGACGTATGGACCTTCCCATATGGGATTCAGTTGCGACGGGACCGGTTCAAAACGAGGCTTCCCACATCAAAGACTCTTGGCCGGACTTTCTCATTATAATATCGAGCGACTCGGTGTTTATATGTGGCCGCTCTTAAATCAGCTTCTTCATGTTTTCATCAATGAAGTCCAGTGATTCTAGCAAAAGCTCCTGATTCGTCTTGGAGTCATAATGTGTTACCCGATGTGACTGAACTTCAAGTTCTACGTGTAAAACAACTTCCATGCCATATGCCAATGCGAATGGTGTGTGGCCAGCCGTGGACTTGTGGGTGGTTCTATAAGCCCAAAGTGCTGTTGGAAATTCATCCACCCACTTGCCTCTAGCCTTTTCCAAACGCTTTTTCAATATGGACTTGATTATTTTGTTCATGGCTTCCACTTGTCCATTGGCTTTTGGATGAGTAACTACTATAAACCTTTTTTCAATGCCATACTTTTGACAAAATTCTTTGAACTCTTTGCTTTCGGATTGAGTTCCATTGTCTTTAATGATAGTCCGTGGAAGGCCAAAACGGCATATAATATTTCGTACAACGAAATTAATGACCTTCTTGGTGGTAGTCGTGGCTAAGGGCTCTGCTTCTGCCCACTTGGTAAAGTAATCGACCGTGACTATCGTGTATTATGCACCACCTTTGGATATGGATAGAGAACCAATTATATCGATCCCCTACATTGCGAATGGCCAAGGACTAACCATTTGCATGAGTTCCGTCGACGGAGCTCTCGGGATTTTTGCATGCTTCTGGTTGTTGTCACATCTCCTTACGTAGTCTGCAGCATCTCGATTTACAGTTGGCCAATAATATCCAATCTTCTTTGCTAAAGTCTGCCCCCCAATATGGTCACCACATTCTCCTTCATGGACTTCCTTCAAGACTCATTTTATCTCATTGTGGGCAATGCATCGGAGTAAGGGGGCCGAGAATCCCCTTCGATGCATTATTCCATCTAGCATTATATACCGTGAAACCTCACGAATGACTTGTCGTTTTTCGCTCTTTCTTTTGGGCAAGATCCTATGTAGCAAGTATTGATTGAATGGGGTCATCCATGATTCCTTCTCGATTTCTATCTCTAACACGAAATCTATCTCCATCATATTTATACTTAGAGCATGTAAGGTTTTGACGGAAACCAATCCTAGCTGCTACGCATCATGCAAACTTTGCCAATGAATCAGCTTCTCTGTTTTTTTCACGCGAGACATGCGAAATATCATAATATTCTAGATTTGCTAGCAGCTCTTAAACCCATGAAAGGTATAGGGTAAGTCTATATCCCTTCGCTTGATAGTCTCCCTTCACCTGGTATACCACCAATTATGAGTCACAAAAGATTTCAATCGACTTTACCCCCAGTTCTCTGATAAGTTTCAAGCCAGCAATCAATGCTTCATACTCGGCCTCATTATTTGTTGCTGGGAATTCGAGCTTCAAAGCGCAACAAATTGATAGGTTTTCGGGAGTCACAGGAACTATACCGGCCCTAGAGCAACGATCACTAGATGCCCCATCGGTGTACATCTTCCATCGAACAGGAGGTATGACAATATGACTGTTTGATTCGTCTGACACAGTGAATTCAGCGATGAAGTCTGCTAGTGCTTGTCCTTGTATGGCCCTTCATGGCAGTTAAGTAATATCAAACTGGCTCAACTCGATATTCCATTTTAACATCCTTCTAGAGGATTTTGGTCGTTGGAGTACCTGCCGCAAGAATTGATCGGTATAAACACTGATTGAGTATGCCTAAAAATATGGACGACTTGCATGATGCAATTACCAAGCAGTAGGCTAACGTCACAATTTTAGGATAATTTTTTTCTGCCCCCGTTAAACGTTTACTGACATATTATACTGGCTTTTGAACTCGGTCCTCCTCACGAACCAAAGCCGTACTAATAGCATGTTGAGATACAGCCAAGTACTCATACAACATTTCATGGTCTACCGGTTTCGATAGCACAGTGGGACTTTCTAAATGCCTCACCAGAGCTCGAAAAGCTTCCTCACAGTCGGTCATCCATTCAAAATTTCTCTTTCCTTTCTTTATTACATCGAAGAAAGGAATACACTTATCTATGGCTTTGGATATGAATTAACTCAACGTGGCCACCTTTCCATTTAAGCTTTGTACCTGGTTTATAGTTTTGGGCACTTGTATGTCTCGAATAGCTTGAATCTTCTCTGGATTGGCTTCGATTCCCCACGCGTTTACGATGAAACCTAAAAACTTTCCTGACGCAACGCCTAAGAAACACATCAAAGGGTTAATTTTCATCCCATAATATCTAAGTATATCAAACATCTCTGCTAAGTCTCGAATGTGGTCATTTGACTGCCGTGACTTCATGAGCATGTCATCCGCATAGACTTCCATTGTTCTACCAATCTGATCTTTGAACATACGATTCACTAGACATTGATAAGTCGCTCCCGCATCACTACATAGCAATAAATCTGACATCTGTGGCAAAACTAGTGTGTTCTTGGTCTGGAATGTGCATCGGGATTTGATTATAAACCGAGTACGCATCCATAAATGACAATAACCCGTGTCCCGTTGTTGAGTCAACCAATTGGTCAATCCTGGGTAAAGGAAAACTATCCTTGGGGCACTCTTTGTTCAGATCGTAGTAATCTACACAAGTTCTCCACTTCCCATTGGCTTTCCTCACTAACACAAGGTTAGATACCCATTCAGGGTAGAGGGGTCGCAGATGAACCCATTGGCTTTGAGTTTGCCCACCTCCTCTCTGAGAGCAGCGGACCTACCCGGGTCCATGTCTCTCCTCTTTTGCTTTACTGGTACGTACCTTGGGTCTATGTTCAATATATGACTCGTTATAGCGAAAGAAATCTCGCACATATCAGAATGAGTCCAAGCGAAAACATCCACATTCGCTTGGAGGAAAGAGTAAGATTTTCGGCCATCGAGGGGTCGAGTTGTGATCCTATCTTAAGTACTCGTGATGGGTCATCTCGACTGACTGGAATGTCAATCTTCAGTTCAGCCGGTGCTGCTTTAGCTTCCCTGGGTTCCCCATCATCATCTCTCGGATCTATGTCACTATAGATCCGAGAATGTTGCCCGAGCCAGGGCTCGGGCACTACTTGTTAATTGTTAGTATTCCGAATGCGGACAGAGCTGTCCATAGCCTTTCCTTTCTCTCTCCACCAGGCCTCTCTCAGCTGGCCACATAACATGCACGACCGGTTGCCTGATCGCCATGCATCACACCAACTCCTTTACCTGTCGGGAATTTCAAAGTCAAACACCAAGGGGCCAAAGGTGCCCTGGACTCTGCCAGGGTCGGTCGATCCAGAGACATATTATATGGAGAATCAACGTCCAACACTATGAAGGGTAGGATTTGCACCCTCGTACGCTCACTTTGTCCCAGTTTAACTAGCAATTCAACATATCCTACTGCATCAGTCCTCGCACCATTAAAGCCATAGATACGGGCTTTAGATGGTTTTAAATCCTTCGTCTCCATCTTCATTTGGTTGTATTCCCTTTTTAAGATGATGTTAACAGAACTTTCACAATCAATTAAAATTCTCTTTACATATGCTGGCCCGATTGTCGCGGATATGACCATCGGGTCAACCGTAGGAGCCTCTACCTTGTCAGCATCTCGGCTCCTGAACACTATATCATCTGTCATCATCCGTTGATGTTTAGTGGGGGTCCCATCCTCCACATTTGAACAACATTCATAATCTGCATGTCTAAAGGAGTTGGCATACCGCTCCATTTCCTACCAGTTCTTATCTGTAGGATGAGGTACACCGACTATAGTGTTTATGACCAGTCTACCTACAGTTCAAGAAGGTTCCTCTGGATGGCGTGGGGCTGGCCCGCGTTCGAGGTCCGATGTTCCTTGCCTACCTTCCTGCGGTTTCTTGACAAACTCCTGCAATTTTTTCTGCCTAATCAGCTTTTCTATGGCATCGTGGAAGTGTCTACGCTCCTTTGTATTGTGCCCGAAAGTCTCATGGAAGCGGCAGTACTTCCCAGTCTGTTTTTGTTCCTGTGTTGACTCCTTTGGGCATGGCTTTCTGTATTGGAAAGTATTACAAGTTGACAGTTAAATATTCTCTAGAGATGCATTCAAAGGAGTATACTCATTATAAGTGGGAATTCTTGACTTCCATTTCCCTATCTCCCTCTTCTTTCCGGGATTTCCTCCTCCGGATCCTTTAGATTGCCTGGGTTTATTCTGGACATTGACTTGAACCTTCCTTGAATTGTCACCGTACTGTTTTACAGCGATGTTGCTTTTCACAGTCCCCTGAATAGGCCCTGGTGCCTTATCTCGCCTCGTCCATCTGGCTTCCTCTCTTCTTATGGATTAATGAGCCTTTAAATAGAAACACTTCAGCATGGTTGGAGGCTTTCTTACCAAGCAATCTCCAAACTCTGAATCCGGATTCACTCCTTGCATTACCGCCATCAGAATTGCGTGGTCGTTAGGGCTGCTAACTTCAGTAGCCACTACATGAAATCTCTATAAATACTCTTTTAATGACTCCCCTAGAGCCTGGATTACACTAGATGAGGACATCACATCCTTGGGATGTGTGGCATGTATCCTGAACTGTTTCATAAATTTCTTTGCCAATTCGTCAAAGCTGGATATAGACCACGGGGGAAGTCGAGTGAACCACATGGTGACGATTTCGAATAAAGTAATTGGAAAGCATCTACACTTGGTCGCATCATTTGCACTAGTTGAATCCATCATCCATTCATACCTCATCACATATTGTCTGGGATCAATCTTTCCTTCGTAGGTCGGGATAGTTGGTATGCTAAACATCCTGGGGTACTCAGCCTATAGAATAGTATCTGTGAATGGAGTGTGACTCCTGAATATCCCCCAATCTTCATTAGCCAAGCCTTGATTTTATCCCATCAACTATCTGACCATAGCCGATAAGCCCAGAGTTTGTATGGAGGATGGAAGGTTGGACTCTGTTCTATGGGACCGCTAGGGTTGGTGTCTCCTCTGTTGGCGATTTATGAAACGCGTATCTAGGGGACCAGCTTCATTAAGGTGTTGGTGAGCCGGGCGTCCAGTTTCTGCACGTGCTCCTGCTCCTAAGTTTCCTGCTCCAACTTGGGTATGGTCTCTAAGCTGCAAGTGATCCCTAGTTGATCGATCAACGGCACCTACTTGTGTAGTTTCTGTTTTGCGGCATCTACGCCTAGGAGGTTCGTCAGACGAGGTCGAAGTATCAGTTGAAGAATAAGGAATGGGGCTACCTCCAGCATTCTGATGCTGTTGCTGAGTAAGCTGAGTCATGAGGTTAGCGTTAGCTTGAATCTGCTCAGCAAGTTGTCTCCTGCTTTCCATGAGTTCTCTTATCACGTCGTTGAATCCGTCCTAGTAACAACTTCCATCTGGCTATGGGCTCCGGTAGTCCCTATGCCAGGATTAACTTGTAGATTGTTGGGTCCTATTTGTTGTACGCTAGCAGTCTCGTTGACATCTGCGTTATGAGAGACTCTAGTACGTGGTCTTTCTATAGCAAAGTTTTCGATAGAAACTCTGAGTAGATTCAATAGACGTCCTGTGAATGACTTGGATCTCCTTCGAGGGATTTATTCAATTTGATATCTACAAAGCAGATCCTAATGGCCTGAGAATTCAGTTCTCAGTGAAAGCGATAAAATGTTAGCACCAGAACTGGTCACTAATACCCTTGAGAAAGATTGTGTAGAGAGATTAATGAAGAAAGTAAATTAAAGCAGAGAACTATATGATAACTTAAATGCAAAAAATAAGAACACCGAATTTATAGTGGTTCAGCTTAACTGCCTACGTCCACTTTGAGTTTTGATCTTTATAGATTTCACAAATGAATGAATAAGATACAATCCGTACTATAATGACATGAATACAATTGCTAACTGAAATAGCCTAAGTCTTAAATGCAGCATAGTCTCCCCGGTGTTCTCGAAAAAAAAGGTCCATTTCACTATGCCCCTGCCCTTCTATATATAGACGAAGATGGGTCTGACTTCCTTCCTGGGCCTTGGAACAAGGTACCTCGGCCTGTGGTAAATAAATTCTGCGCAACGAGCCATAGATGCCGAACGGAATTTGCCGAGCGAGGTAGGTCGAACCAGTGAATGCCGAGCAAGGCCTATGCCGAACGGTACTCGTATGCCGAACCACGCATCCAGGCCGAACGACATTCGTATGTCGAGCGAGGTGTTGTGTGTTGAACTGCAATTGTATGCCAAATGAGGTGCTGTGCCGAACGAGTGGAGGTGCGCCGAGCGAGGCCCATGCCGAATGATTCATTTATACCGAGCGAGGCTTCATGCCGAACGAGGCAAGATGTTGGTCGACCTTTCCACGTCGAACAAGGTAAGATGCCATGCGACCTTTCCATGCCGAACGACCCTTCTATGCCGAGCTAGGCTTCATGCCGAACAAGGCGAGATGCTGAGCAACGGGAGGTGCGCCGAACGAAGCATATGCTAACTGAGGTATCCATGCCGAGCCTCTTGCTACCTGGTCAAACAACTGGGTAACACTTAGTAAATTTTTCTCGTTATCATTGTGCGATCGGGGTAAGTACAAAATTCGAATAAATCAAAAGTAATGTTTTGAAAAAAAATGTTTGAAGTTATTATATATAAAAATATATGTATTATGCTTTCGAAGATGAGTTTGAAATTTAAAACTGGGTATCTAATTTTTAAGTCCCTTAAATGGGAATTGTTTTCCAAAACAAAAGATATTAGTAATAAGAGATTGGTTTGTAAATAAGGTTTTCCCTTTGGAAGATATGGGATAATTTAGCATAGGTTTAAATCTGGTTAAATTTAATAGGAAGGTTTTGATAAACATTATTGAAACCATAGCTTTTTTTAAAACATCTAAGTGTGTAAAATTATTTGTTGATTGGGTTATACATTTTTAACACTGTAAGTAAAAGGAGTTAATAGGTTAGCGCGGTTTTGAAAAACCATAATTTGATTTGATCTCCGCCCAGATTTTTCAAGAAGTAAAATAAATTTTGTATGCGAATATAAACGAATATTATTTTAGTAAATAAAGTGGAATAAGTTATGATTTGTTGTTTTATAAAGAAATAACCTTATATGGTATTTTTAAAGCGGGGTAAGAAATTATGAAATAATCCATAAATAATTTTTTTGTATTGAATAAAAATACTAAGTGAAAATATAGGTGAATTAGAAATTGATATAATTAAGAAACTAATAAAATATTGAGTATAACTTTCCATTTTGTTCGTGTGAGTTTGGATAATCTTCTAAGCAATAACCAAAGGCTAATGAGCAAAACAGTATGCATAGAAAGTTAACTATATTTTTGGACAATTAAGAAAGTTTTAAACCTAAGTTAAAATTTGTTTGTTAGTCATTTTATATTTTAAAACAATGTTAAGTGATAAGTTTCCCCTTATGTAATTTGATTGATTGTTGGTGTTAATTTATTCCTTCAGGGAAATAGATCAACTGATTTGATTGAATTGAATTGATTAGCTGTGTGATTTCATATACCATTTTCTATAAAGTTTAAATATACAGACAAATGATTTTGAATTGTGGTTACTAAGACCTAAATCCCGGTGATTTTGAAAAAGGTGATTTTGAAAAAGGTGACTTTTGAAGATTCTTGGAATGGAATGATATTTATTCACTCTAGTAGATGTTTAAGAGAAACCGGAAATCACCGGACCCTCCGTGTTGTTTTGATTCTAGAGTTTCGCCATGCATTATTTGGAGGAATCCCCTCCTTGTCATTTTGATTTTGAGCTTTGATATTCTTGTTTGAGAAATTTGAAAATAATTTTTTGAATGGAAAACTCGGGCATCTAGATCTAAATTTATCATTGGAAAATTATTGATTACATACCATCTATTATAGGATATTCTCTATATTTTATTGCATATAATTGACATATGGTTGTTGGTTGCATGTAGATTTATATTAGATTAGTTTTTCAAAAAGAGTTACATCATATTACTTTTGTGAGCCTGATTTTCTTTTAGATTTTGTAAGTATAGGGATGCAAGAGAGCCATTTGTTTCTCGTGCGCCTGCATTTACATAGAAGATTATAAATTATTTTCCAAAATGTAAATTAAAATGCGAAAAAGGTATGTAATAAATTTAGAAAATTTGAATTGGTTGATGATTTTTATGCCCCCGATATGGGAGGCCTCTTGGCTTTTGTTTTCTTTGATTGGTTTGGAGCTCATTGAGGCCATTTGTAGTTGTAGCAATCGAGCCACGCAAAAGAGAAGCTGGTAAAATTTTCTGAAAATTTAAGAGTTAGAAAATTAGTAAGAATTTTGGAAAATGTTTAAAGAAACTAAAATTTGATTTTTTGAGTTATAACTTGGAAATGAATAAATGGGAGAAATTAGTTGGTATAAGTGAATGGATTTAAAAGATTTGGAAATTTTATAGTCTATATGAACTAATTCGTTTTGAAAAGTTATTTTAATTGATAGCATTAAACTCAAGGTTTTGGAAACATTTTCTTCCTTAGGAATTACAGGGACGAAATTCATTTAAGGGTAAGAATGTAACAATCCAGAAATTCTGATCATTTGATTTTGAATGTTTGATTAATTTTAAATATTTAAAATAATTGAATTTTAGAATTTAATAACTTATAATCCAAATAAATAGCATATTTAAATATTTGACTTGTGAATTAAATATTAATTAAATGGATTTGCTAATTTTATTTAACCCTGTTTAAATTAATAAATAATAATGGTGAATCATTTGCAAAGTTATTTACAATAATAAGTGGCTTGAATATAATAAATATTAAGAAAATCAAATTGTAATGAAACGATTTAATTTTTTATAACGTACTTTTAATTTATATGACTTTTCTCTAATTTTTAATTTGGGAAATATTTAAATTATTCATTTGACGATTTATCGGCAGACGATGATATTTGGAAAATTTCACAAAATAAAACAATCCGGTAATTCTTTGTTGATTTATGATCGTGTTGCATATTAGCGCACAATAATATTTTTATTTCGGTCATCCGCGGTTCGTAAGAGAACAAAATAATGTGTAGCGGGTTACCGTAAATAATTCATTTACAAACAATTGTAAAATCAAATCAAAGTTTAATTTTTAAATAACGATTTGACGTCAAGAACATTTTTGCGACTTGAGAATTTTTTTGAAAAAGGTAAACATAATCATTTTGTTTTTATTTTATTTTATATTTTATTTGGTTATAAAATAAGAACAAATCATCAGTTGAAAGTTATTTTCACTCCTACTCCCCTCTCTTTCTTTCTGGTTCCGATTAGCAAAAGCAATGGCCGAAATTTTTAAACATCGAAATCAAATCCTATTCTCCACTAAAATTCACCAAACAAATTTCTTTGAGATCATGTCGAGGCGCTCTTCGATTCCAAGTCATTTCGTTGTGTTCAAGCATGTTTTAGGTCGCTCGATTTTAGACAGTGAAGGCTAGGGTTCGATATGTTGGTTGATTTAGGCGACGATAAGAGTTGTTAGTGGTAGCATTTAGCTTTCTCGAGTGGACTAGCATATAACGTTCTAGTTTGGAAGGCTATGGCTTCTGTGTAGGCATCACGACCTAGGTGATTTTTTGGCAGGGATGCGGTCGCGTTTTTATATGGGGTGTCGGGCTTCAATTCGTTTATTGGTTCGGGTGGAGCTCGCAAAGAGAGGAGCGTTGGTCTTGACAGTTCAAAGTTTCATCGAGAAACAAGGAAGAATGGAGGAGAGAGAGGATGGGAGGAAGGATTGTGCACTAGTAAACATGTACAGACATGATACAGGAGGTGCAAGAAGATGAAAGTGGTGAGGGGCATTTTGGTAAATATGTTTAAGTCGGTGTTTTATAATTTTAAAATTATCATTAACTTATAATATCTGTATCTCGCTCATACAAGGCCAGATTCGAATGTCATTTGCTGCATTGGACTTGTGTTGTAGAAAGCTTCGCGATGGAGTTGGTTTAAAGGAATTTGGAGCTTGTTGGAATTTATGCTAATTTCAAATGCTCGTTCAGTTTTAACTCAAATCGGAAAGAGTCGACGATAACTGGAATTAATATGAGTTTAACTCACATTAAATTTTATTATATCATATCAATGATGTATTTATTAATTGTTTGGATGTTAGTTAAAATTGTTTGATTGCTTGTTTGGTTGAATTTCCGTTTGGAAAATGGATGAGACATTAATTTGATCATCATAAACTCGTATGATTATCTATATAGTATCGATAACCATTGTTTTGCAGGAAAAATATATAGAGAGACCCAAAGGGGGTTTCTCGTTCACAAATTATTTGTAAACATTCATACGTTGTTATATTGATGATAATTGAATAAAACCCTGATATTCCATTTAATAGTTTAAATGTTGTTATAACAATTTTTGTTATGCCGTCGTTTATTATATTTCATCCCCAAAACTTTGTCATGTGAACTTGAGCTTGTATTTCCGCTATAATAATATTGAAAAATTATTAATCATTTTAATTAATGATAATTTAAACAATTAATTATTTTAATTAATTAATATGAGATTAATTAACCAATTTAATAACCAATGATTATAATTAGTTTATCTTTAGATTTAATTAATCATTTTTGCTAATGATGTTTTGTGCTTAATTAATCGTTTTAACTAATGATTGTTTGAGTTTAATTAATTCTTTTAATTAAGGATAATGGTTTTTAATTAATTTATTTAACTTAATTAATTATTTAAATTAATGATGATGGAATTAAATTAATATTTCAATTTATGATAATTGAAATTATTACTC
This sequence comes from Allium cepa, assembly GCA_030765085.1. NCBI lineage: Eukaryota > Viridiplantae > Streptophyta > Magnoliopsida > Asparagales > Amaryllidaceae > Allium > Allium cepa. The sequence goes on from CM060943.1 coordinate 848,216,354, forward strand.
ATTTTAATTAATGATATTTAAAATAAATAATCATTTGAATAATGATATTTGAATTTAATTAATGATTTTTTTTAACTTAATTAATTGTTTTAACTGATGATTTTTAGAATTTAGTTAAATCATTTTAAGTAATGATGTTTTATAATTAATATAAATCATTTTAACAATGATGTTTTAATTAATTGTTTTAGCTAATGAAGTTTGAATTTAGTTAGTCTAATTAATTTACGATTATTTGAGCTTAATTAATTGTTTTTATTAATGGAGTTTAAAATTACTTATCATTTTAATTAATGATGCTTGAGATTATTTATTCATTTGGTTTATGATTATTTGAATTTAATAAATCTTTTTAGTTAATGATATTTACAGTTAATTAATTGATTTCATAAAGGTGATTAAAGTAAATTAACAAATATGATAAAAAAATTGCTTTAATAAACCAATTTAATAAAGATTTTTAAAGTTTATTTACTAATGTTATAAATTGTTTGGAAATAATTATCTATTTTATTGTGGATTTGTCTATTTAAAAGAGATTTTAAATCTGATTTATTATCTTTTGGGATGATTGATATCATTTTAAAGTTATAAAAATAAATCGAAACTCGATTATTGAGATGTTAAATTGGATAACCTTTTGGGTGTCCAGTCTGATGTTGGTTTAGACCTTCCGGGTTGTGCACTTGGAAAATTATTCTTTCAATGTTTTAACAATCAGGAACTAATTCTGAAAGTGTTTTACCAATACGGAAATCAAGCAAAAGTTCAGTTCGTTTTTAAAAAATAAAAGTTTGATTTGTTTATAGAAATAAGTTATTTCGTAAAAGGAATCACTTAAATGGAAACGATTTACTTATATAATTACACCAAACATCGAAGAAGTAAACTTGTCACTATTTCAAAAGTTAAGAGTGATCGTTGGACATGAAATACTATCTTGACTTTTCTACTATTACTATTAACCAAGAAAAAGTACAAGTTTGAATTTGATAAGTGGTAATAGGTATACCAGACTTAATTTCCATATACGATAGTTTTATATCCTTGATAGTTGGTATCTCAACTATCGGTTACTTCAGCTACTTTATGAATGTCATTCTAAGACGATTTGTTGCTCAATCGAGCTATGTTATTCTTTGTCGGAAATGACTAAACCAAAAGCGTGAGAAGGGACCAAGCTATTTGGGGTTGCTCCCATTAGGGTATTTTCACATCTCGTCTAGTTTGGATTCGGTTGTGCACTTAGATATGGAAATACTTGGATTTTTGCTAAGGTTTGGCAGGGTCTGGCTTGGAGGGTCCCGAAAAGTGTCAAAGAGTAAATGAGCTTCTCAAGAGTATATTACTAGAGGTGTATTCCAAGGGAGGTGCACCTTCCTAGTCATTTGTTGGAAAATTTCCTTTACTTATTTGATTCGTATCCCTGAATCTATTTTAGCCTTAAATTGCCATGAATAGAGCCAAGTCCTTATCACAGCATTCAAGTGTTTATTATGCTCATTCTATTGAGTTTGGAATGTTATTTTATTTAGCCCATTCTATCGAGTTTGGACTATTACCTTATATAGTACATTCCATCAAGTTGGATTGTTTCCCTTGTTCTATCCATTCGGTCCAGTTTGGATTTTACTTGGTTTATTTCCATTCTCTCAAGTCTGGTTTAATATTATTTATACTCATTCATATTTGGATTTTTTTTCTAATATTTATTTATGCTCTTGCCTATATGGATGTTATTCTTTGAGGTAAAAACCCATTCCGCGTTAGCGACGTGGTCTCACAAAACTTTGTATGATCTTCATTGTTCTATCTCACGCTAGTATTTCCAGACTGATCTAGATGTTATTTATTTATAATGCTTGGATCAACCAAATATTTTCCCAAGTTGGCCGCGATTTTTTGGTGATCGTGAAGGGGAGCTGAAGATTCACCTGTCGTATTATTTTAGTTTCTGATGTATTATATAATATACCAATCGACATTTGTAAGGTCAGGATTTTATAACTGTCCAGCTGATAAAGTTTTTTAACTCTGATATACTCTATATGTTTGGAGTGATAGTTACTATTGTCCTTGTTATATTATATGTTGTTGATTTCGTTGTGAGATTCTGTTTTTCTCTATTCTTTTCTTTTTGTTTACCCTAACAATCCGTCTTTTTGTCGATTGGATGTGCGACATTTAAACACAGTGGTAGTGTTTGGTGTCGAATTTTGATGGCCAAAAGGCTGGTCGTTACAATTTGGATTTGACATTTGCTTCATGTATCAAATACATAAACAAATCGTGATATCATAGACGACACAACATGAATGATAATTCCTATTGCCAATGCAAATGAGTTAATCTTACATATTCCATATTAAATATTTTTATAAGATGTCCTTGCATATCATTTGGAACATTCCCGACATCTTTTATACTTACTATAAAAGACATCATTTATTAATCCAATGTTGAGTATTAAAACAATTAAGGCTGATTTCAACACAAGTACATGATTAAAATCAACAATGTGTTGTTTACTTATAGTTTATAAATATCAATGTACCTTTTAACATTCTTTCTTATGAACACACTTCCTCTGCACTTTGATTAAAAATCAAACTATTTGATATTTCTATCAAAATACTTATTCAATCTTGATGCTTATAAAATGATACTTTTGTATCATTTCTTGAATCATATCCAAAGACTCACAAACTCAATATCGCTCCTACTGACTTTGAGACATTTTTGGTTAATATGTGTAAACAGCTTACTCTAAATCATTATTTAGAATTTTTTGTTTCAATACATATATACTAAAACACTAGAACTTATCAAGCGATAATTTTGTGAGTAAATTTGAATTGACTTGAATGTGTTGAATATCGAATCTATTAGGCTAATTTCGATAGTTGAAATTTGCGATATTGTTCTTATCAACGTTGCTTATTTAATTCCAACTGCATTAGTCTTACTCATAAGGACACAGTCGTGGTCAACGGATTATATCCCTGCTGCTACAACCACCAAAACCTATATTTTGACAGCGTACTTGGAATTTTTTCGGATTTGCACATCATACCATATAGACTCAACACTCTCAATGGTTTAATTAAACAACCTTGGATTATATATTTTCAGCATTAATAAGAAACTCATAGTTTCTCTTAGATGTGCAAGAATACTTATTAGATATCCTAATGCAATGTATTCGTTTAGGTTTGTTAATTTCATTCATCTCATACAATAAGTTCTATCTATGAATCGTATTCAATCCATTTTACTACCAATAATTCCTCAAAGAAATTTCTTCATAATGAAGTTGGTATATCTTGAAACAACAATTGTTTTTCAATGCAATAGAATAGGTATTCATAAACATTTTATGAATTTCTTTATTTATAAAACTGATTTGGTTTTAATTTACAAAAATTATGTTCAAAACATAAATATATCTCCAATGATAGCTTTTCCCAAATCCTTGTGGGCAGATTCATACAAGATCCTTTATGAATAATTATTACGTGCAATCTTTCGACTCACACAACCTGCCAACTCCTTGGCCTAAGATATGTTAGAGTTTCTTATGAACACTTATCTTATGTGATTTTGTTAACCGTTATTTAGATGAAGAAATATTAACATTCTATACCACTCTTAAGTACATGACCTTATAGAAAAAACTAACTTTACTTTACTCACAATTAATCACACATTGTCCAACAAAGTTCGATTACCTCTTATTGATGCATCATTATGTATCACATAGAGGAGTAATTTTGAGATTGAATCTTTATTCATTTTAGGTACGTTCGGAATATTTTCAATATACTCACTCATTCGATCAAATCGATCATTTCTATTATATGTTATTTTATTTACTTCTGCTTTATACTTTATAAGTTTACAATAAACATATTGCATGTGTATCAAATACACATGTCCATGTCGACGATAACTCATCGGTGAGTATGACGAAGTATGTGGAACTGTTTTGATATTCAAAAAATTACGATTGCATACATCTACATGTATCAATCCAAAGAGTTCATCAATTCTTATGATACTCGTACTAAATGGGTGCATAGCCCTATATTGTTTGAGATATAATTAAAAGTATCATATGATTCAAAATCATATAATAAAATTATTTCTCAAAACTACGGCTTAGTCTATAATTCCAAAATAATCATAAATAATATTAGAAACTTTTGTATTTTCCAATGCATCACTTTTTTTATATAAAAAATTACATTATTATAGTTTTATTTCATAAAGAAAATTCATAATATTCATACTGAAATATAACTGTGTCTATTTTTTTCAGTCGATACCGAAAAATAATCGTTATTTCATATACGGAAACAATTTTCGTACTATGATGCAATTAGAAAGTGCTATATGGCATGATACCACTATTTTCATCTTTACTATAATAGTGTACTAAATTCGGAAGTCCATCATTCACTTAATACAATTTGTTTATTTCATACACTGTAACTATTTACAGTGAAGAGTTCGTTGGTCAAATATTTTGAGCTCAAAGAAATAAATCTCATATAAAATAATTTTCTATATGAAAATAAATTTCAAAATAGAAATCATATTTCTTATTCCAACATTAAGTATCAATTATTATTACAATTCTCATTTCTAATGTTTCTCTATGAAGTAGAAATGACTATACATTCTCTTCATCTCAACTGTAGCTTAAATTACATCTATTCTCGTATATTCGTTTTCCTTTCAAATGGTCAAAATATTCAAATGAAAATCATACTACAATATCATAACAAATTCTTTACAAAAGCGCATTCGATTATCCTTAACATTTAAGGACATCAAATATGTTGCACTTTACGTAAACCAATCAATATGACATTTTAGTGATCGAGTTCTTTTATCTATCTTGTAGTTTTTGGTCTTGTGTTACATTAACATAATATGATACATTTTATAATCAATCAGATTGAATACTTAACCTCACATTAAGGTTTATTTGGTTTTTTGGATGAACTAATTTCATCTGCATACTGTACATTACAAACTTTGACCATTCACCATATAACATTTATATGCAATTGTATATGGATCAAATATCCATAGTCTTATATTGCTTTTAGGGTTCGAAACTTATAGAATGCAATACATGGTCCTAAAAAAGTAAATGCATAAGTGACCAAGCCACGAATGTATTCGGTAGTTGTAAAATCAGGCACTTGCATGGGTGTTGAAATGTTAACATGCAATGGGAATTTAATAGTCGGCATTATATTTCCATTTGTCAACTTTCAATTTAGTTCATTTGTATATGTTAATTGATAAACATTTTATCAATCACAATAAATGCACAAATTTATCATTGTAGATAATTATAACATTATTTAGCATATGCTCATACAATATTAGAAAGGTTAAATGTTACCATTTCATTTTTCTAATAAGGCTCCCACCAGTCTTTTATGTTTCTCCAAACTCTAAGATGAGACATAGAAGTCTTTCGACTTCACTAGTGGATGTTAGGACTCGTCTATCTTGGTATATAGACCTTGAGTTTGCCCAACAAATCATAGCCCTACAAACAATGGATAACTCCTTATCGGTTATATCACATACAACTCCTGACCGATTTTTCCTTGTCCTAATCTCATTTTGACCTTGAATTTTCTCAACAAATCGAAAGAGATTATTCACTCATACCTACCATATCATGATGGCTTAAGTATAGTATATATGCCTTGAGTTTGCTCAACAAATACATATAGTTATCCGACCACATATGTTCAATATATTAATAGTACTACACATAACATCCCAGCTTGAGTTTGCTCAACAACTAAGGAGTATGCAAATAATTTATTAATATATATACGGCAGAGGACAACATTGTACTGAAGATTCATAATCTTCAGTATATTCTATTGAGTGATATCGACTTATGGAATAATGTACCTCGTGATTCAAGTGTCAGATACATCAAAAGTCACAGTATCCATATATTTACATATGTTTTTATTCCTTAAGCATATTTGAGTTTCTTTAATGTTCTATCTTCAGTTTATACATTCATATCATATAAATTTTATTGTTATATAACTTTTATATTTCACTTAACTTATACAATAATCTTATGTATAACATTTTATTAATTACATTTATTTAATTACTTTAATTAATTAACTCTTTAATTAATTTTGAATTAGTATTCCAATACAGCTTTTATATTGGACACATCTCTAACAACCTTTATAGTGTTTACTATAACCTTTATAGTATAACACATATATCTTATATATGTGTATTTTATATTTATTGATTAACCTTTAATTAATTTATTAATTAAACAATTTTAATTAAACTATATCAATTACAAAATTTATCTAACATACACGCATACTTATGTTATCTTAATACTTTAAAATAACATAAAATATATCAACATATATAATACATGCATATAAGTATTAATTAATTAACTCATTTAATTAATTTATTTCATTAATCTTATTAATAAATTTTAAATTTTGAAATTAACAGTTTCAAACATTTTGAAATTTTCATTACATTTTCAAACATTTTGAAAATTATATTATATTATAACCTTTTATAATTAACATATTTTTATTTTAAATTTAACACTTAAATTTAAAATCATGTCTTAATTTTCAAAACAATTTTGAAAATTAGCCCAAGGCCCAATTAAATCGGGCATTTTTATCATGGGCAACCTTTAGACTCACTTCACCTTTTAGGCCAGGCAGGTAACTAGGTAGGACCAGGTACTTGACTACCAAATTCCAATCCTAGATATTACCTTTTTAGACACCGTACTAAGTGTGCGAGCTTAATTAGTTAGCCCTGATATGACTAATTTGGACCGCATAGACTATTGAGCTCTGATAACATTGTTGGAACTTGACCAGCCGCAATGGAAGAAATGGATAAATTTCAAAAAATTTACTATTTTGGATCTTAAATAAGCCAATGAAATCTAAATGTATATTAGATCCAATGTAATAAAACATTAAATAAAGTCTTATTTTATTTATAGTTGATTAAAAGGAAGTTTAAAATTAATTTAGTTTAAATGTAAAGTGCATCAAATACACTCAATAATTGTTTATAAGAGTTAATTTAGCGAAGGAAACCATTCATTTCTTTCCCTAAAAATAGGTGTTTAATTGAGAGTATAATAAACATTACATGAAGAGAGAAACCTTCATTCTCTCTCTCTAGTTAAATTGACTAGGTCATCAAATGATATTAATTGGATATTTATTCATGGCATAAAATGAAACTATTGTCCAAATGCACTTTACTGTAAATTATGTTAGTGCAACAAATCTAATAAGGTATAGAGATGATATTTCCTGCATATGTATCTTTATTGTCCATAGTATTATTTAAAAGGCACATTTGGCATACATCCCTGATAAGTTTGCAAGTACACAAAATATCTGTGACGTCACACCTCTATACTCACATTGGCCAAGGACAATACTGAGTAATGCCATCAACTAGTGCGAAGAATAAGGCTGTTGAGGAGCAACCATCTATGTAATTGCTTTGTGCGAGTACCGATATGTCAGATAGTATGGCATGCATTTCATTTCAAGAGGAAATCTGACATATCAAATACAAACTCAAAGCTACTACACAATGGCTATGTGGTCTTCGAAAATAAATATAAAGTAAGCACAACACAAAATCAGTCATAGATATTCGCATCAATAAGGCAGAAATAGATATGAATATAATACATAGAAGTGTACATCAAAGTAGTGGTCATACGAGAGCCACTACATTACAAAAGGATAGTACAAGTGCTAGACAAAAGAATATGTATACATTAGGGAGTCGCTTTCTCGAATGTATAAAAAACAAAGACTACTAAGCTAAAGTAGTTAGCCAAAAGTCACATGACGGTCCCTGATAAGAAGTCAAGTAGAAGCACCTAAAACACCTCGATCTGATCCGAGTATTATTTAAGAAGAAAAATAATAAACAGATCAGTCTAGCTATAAATATCATATAAAATGAAATAGGATAAGAGATATGACAAATATATATATATATATATGATAACAACAAAAATCATACAATATCTTAATCTTTCATAAACACCAAAAAGAATGTCATATTCTTTATTTTTATTCACCAAATCACAAATATTGATAGAGCTTATCAATGCATATCATTAAAATTGATGAAACACAAATTCTAGAAATCATCAATTAGAAATCCAAAAATCACAAAGGGGGGCCTATCATAGACGGGAGCATGAAAACTCACCAACACTTGTATCACGAACGGGACGCTATCCTATCAAAATACAGGGTTGTAACGGGCCGCTATTTTGGACCACTCAAATCGACAATAAAAGCATACATATCCGACTTGAATAATTCAAAATACCGAATTGTTAATTAAAATTTGGCAAAGCCTAAAATATACAGTAAATAAATCAATCACAGATCACAGAGTAATATAATGCAGCATAATAGATAAAGAATAGTAGTTCATGAAGTTACTATATACATCAGAGTTAGAAAAATACAACCGTATAGTTCAAATGCAGTGAAGTCTCCAATGCAACAGATGACTTCTCTGAACCAATCAACTGGAAAGGCTGGAATCTGATTCGATAGTTGGATTTTTCAAATGAAGCTCCGAACTCCAAAGGTGAGTCTCAAATGCTGTATCAATCACTCTGACCCGAGCGTAAAGCAAAACACAAAACACTCGAGTCAGGATTAACATTCTTATATTAATAAATCCAACTCAAGTGAAATATCAACTGAAATACAAATAACTTAAAGGATGTTTGGGATAACCATCCTCTAAGGGTCCATAGAACTTTCTACAAGGTAGAAATATACACTATAACACCGTGGTCATTTCAGCTTAATTTATACTTCAAAACCAAATCTCATTTTCACTTCAAATATCTATATATTTCCCAAAATAGTATTTATATATATTAAATAATTTATACAGTAAAGTATTTTCAATTTCCTCAACTTTACAAATCGTTCAAACATCAACCGACCTTCCCATTCAAATTAAATTCAATCTCAATTTATCAATTTAAATTCAACTCAATTTCTAAAATAACCACTTAATTTTATCGATCTCAAATTCGGATTTATAATCACAAATACCCCATTATATTTCCATATATTTCAAAACTTTAAGTATTCAACGTTTCATCTAAATTTTCATTCAATTTAGTTTTCTAAATAATAAATTCAAATTTAGTTCAATCTAAATTTTCATTTTAATTCAATTTAGTTGCTAAATAACAAATTCAACTACGTTGATTTCAAATTCAGATCCGAATCTCAACATAAACCATTTAAATTCCAATATAGTTCAAGGCTTTAATATTTAAACGTTCTATATAACAGTTTCATATAGATCTCGATTTAACCTCATTATTATTTAGTCCTGATATACTCCCTTATTAGATTCAATATCATTTAAGTAACCTTAAATTACATTTTACTCAATATTTTCTTTAATTTATTTAAACGTGAAATATTCATTAAATCACTTAAATCAAAAATCCAGTTATAAAATCATACCCTTTAAATTTCCCATTCAAAAATTTCAAATCGATTTAATTAAATAAATCCTTATTTAAATACCATTTTTATAAACCCAAATTTATCTTCCAAACTAAATTATTCAATTTATTACAAGAGAAACTATTTGAAATATAGATTTACATAAATACTTAACCATATTATATGTATTAAATCAATCTAATTTAAATCAAATATTACTACTAAATCTATATATACAATTTTCATTTATATAATATCTTAAGAATCAATTTATTAAACCATGTATTTCTTTCCAAAATTATAGAAATTATTTTCAAAATATTTATATGGACCAATGGTGTCTGTATATATTTCCTATCATATAGTCAAGTGCTACGGATATTTATCATTTCAATCTGTATACTAAATATATACGGGTGGATATCATTCCAACCCGTAATCCCAAATTCAATTAAATGAAAATCGCTTGGGTTTATCATTTCAACCCATAACGATTTTCTCCTATTCTAAAGTCTGTTCGGGTATGTATCATTTCAACCCATAGTGATTTATAAACTATAGGGAACTTGCAGAGTGATAACAGAAAATACAATAAATAACAGGCATATATCATAAATAACAATATAATATAAACAACAGGATATGGTGTCATATCCCGCAGGTGAACAGTTACAGATAATAGCATATATAACAAATTTAAATAACTACAGCAGCATGTTTCAATTGTCGTTTCAATTGAAATCAAATTTAATGAATAAAAAAATGTTAATCGTGAGTGATTGCTCACCTTTCGAGGCTAGAGAATATAGAAGGTGACACGGATACGCACACTGATACAGACACTGAAATTAAATTTCAAATCCAAGCAAAGCAAAATCGGCACGAATTCAACGATCAAAGCTGATTGGCTCGAATTGATGAAACGGATCAGATCAGAACTGGAACGATGAAGATAAATGGTATAAGCGAACTTTTATAACCACCTATAACTATATATACACATATGAAATTTATATTCTAAGTTCAAACATCACAAATTTAATTTACATGTTTTTCAAACATATAAATAAATAAATCAAGCTTACATTTTAAAAAAAAAATCAACATACACTTAAATATATATATATATATATATATATATATACACTAACACCTTTATACCAAACTTATATAACTAGTATATATATATTCTCAAATAGATGAAATAAATGTTTAACTATGAATACCTAAAAGAAAACCTTTATATATATATCTGTTTCTATATATATATATATTAAATGTTATATATATATATATATAATTTAAATCCATCTATATTTTTACATTCAATAACATATTATATTCAACCTATATAAATTTCCAAATTATATATGTATATTAATATAATTTATAAAGTAGAGTATTTATAGAATCATCTTAAATCCAAAATAGTATAAATATAATACTGTACATAATCTATATCAACCAAAAAGAACAAAAGTTGACTATTGTTTCTAAAATATGGGCATAAATACAGACTGCTCGTGTATAAACTGAACTAACTCTTATATAACCAGAAACATATTATAGTTATAAATATACATATATATTCATACTGCTTAAAAAAAATTCAAAACGTCAATAAAACTAACTACTGACTCACAACATCCTATACAACCAGTTGTATAACAAATATATGATATATACTCATCTTAAAATAGTAAAATATAGAATGACAAAACAAAGCAGCCTGGATATAATATATATGTGTGACGCACCGGATGTTCAAAATACAGCTATCTTAAACTCATATAATATAAACTTTACATATATGATAACTCGTATTAACATATATCATAAAATTTTATATAAATCTTATAGTATATAAATAACTTACTTTATATACTAAATAGAACATATGCAAGTTAAAATATGTAGGCTAATATAGGTTGCGGCCATTTAAAAAAAAATCAAAATACATTATATACTTAAACAACAATAAATTATGTACACGGTACATATTAAAAATTAACTTAGTCTTACTATACATATCATATAATAATAATATATATATATATATATAAAACAAAAACCGAATTATATAAACAGACATATTGAAGAATAACATATCAAACTTATGTAAACTTTATATATACACAAAATGTCATTTCTACTAACATATATACACTATCAAACTCATATATTACTAACATTTACATTGGAAAACTGACATAAATCATTTATACCAAAAATCCTTTTTTTCATAACATATTTTATAAACATAACATATCAAGCTGTTAACAAAACATATTTTGTATAAATATATACTCTGCCAAAATATATAATAATACTATAAAAGCTATATATTTTATATGCAGAAATCATATATACATACCGAAAAATAAATATGTGTTATGAAAATCTATTTCAAACTTATAAATAAAAGCTTAAAATAACCAAGAAGATTATATATATACGCTCTAAAACCAACTCACCAGGATACTTGAAATCTTGTGTAAAATAAAATATACATATAAATCTATGTTTTAACAAACCTTTCGTATGCTTGAATATATATAAAGCTGCAAGTATAAGAAATAGATATAATATATAAAGAAATACTTACATATAAAGAATGAAAGAAGAGAGGAAACGGTTGTGGGTAATCGAGCATGTGGTGAACGCTTGGAGCAAAGAGGAATGAGGGGAAGAGTTTTTTCTAGAGAATGAAAAGGAGAAGGAGAGATATGCTTATCATGGGCAATATATATATGCGTTGTTCTTATATATTTTTTCATTTAGTTAGTACAAGATACGCTAAATTTATAAAAAAATAACGCATCTAAATTTATACGTTACTTATTTATTCTCTACCTATTAGTTTATACTATTTATTCTCCACCTATTAATTTATACTATTTATTCTCTACTTATTAATTTATACGTTTTATTCTCTACCTATTAATTTATACTATTTATCCTCTACCTATTAATTTATACTATTTATTCTCTACCTATTAATTTATACGTTTTATTCTCTACCTATTAATTTATACTATTTATTCTCTACCTATTAATTTATACGTTACTTATTTATTCTTTACCTATTAATTTATACTATTTATTCTCTATCTATTAATTTATATTATTTATTCTCTACCTATTAATTTATACTATTTATTCTCTACCTATTAATTTATACGTTTTATTCTCTACCTATCAATTTATACGTTTTATTCTCTACCTATTAATTTATACGTTTTATTCTCTACTATTAATTTATACGTTTTATTCTCTACCTATTAATTTATACGTTTTATTCTCTACCTATTAATTTATTAAAAATTATTAAAAAAATTGGGTCGTTACACTCTCCCCCACTCAAAAATTTTCGTTCCCGAAAAGGAAGGAGGTAGGAGAATTAATACAACCAGGAAGAAAATAGATTGAAAGACAAGATAAACAATAAATTTTAAAATTATATAAATTTTACTCGAAATATTCATTTGAAAACTTCACTTGGAAATCTTAAGATACTTTCAACATTATAGATTCATCAATAATCATTTTATTTAAACATGTTTTATTAAATTAATAACTTCAAAATATTTATAACACTAAAATTTTCTATTAAACAATGTAGTTTACAAATAAGCAATATTTAAAAAGGATATATCCAACAAGGAAGGAAGGTAGATTTGGAAAACAGAATCAAGGTGAATAACTAAACTGAGCAGATAAGGTAGATGCAAGGAATAGTATCGGGCACGAATAATTAATCTAGAACCATAAGAATTTAAATTTCAAATATTAATTCAAAATTTCTTTTTTGGGAAAAATACTTTTATAATAAATACCTTTATAATAATACTTTTATAATAAAATACTATTATATCAAGATAAATTTTCCTTTCAAAAATACCTTTATAACTCGATGTTTCAACAAGTTTATCCTCGTTCTTGCAGACTCTGGCCATGCGTAGATCAGGCGCAAAGCTAGAATTCTTCAAGTACTTAGTAGACTTGTTTCAATACCCAGTGAAAATACTTGAAAAACCTTTAAAACAGATATGGAAAGTACAATCCAAACAAAACAACCAAACCAAAACCTTTGTCCGACCATGGTTCGCAGATACACAAGGGTTACGCCTGGATCCCCCAGGAAACAATCCGTATCCGTAAGCTTTCTCAGGCCTGCGAGTTACGCCATGATGACTAGTAGAGTGCAGGATACACAATGGTTACGCCTGGGTCCCCCAGGAAACAATCTGTACCCCTAGGCTGTCTCAGCTAGGCAGTTTCGCTACTATTCGCGACCTACACAGATTGCAGGATACACAATTGTTACGCCTGAATCCTCCAGGAAACAATCCGTACCCCTAGGCCAGACTCAGCCAAGCAATTGCGCTATGCAGTCGCGAGAGAAAAAAAAACCATGGGTTACGCCACGGTGGGAACACTCAAGTATTACATCCGGAAAACCAAAAATCAGAGAGAATAATATCGATAGAATGAATCCACGATGTGGCCACAAAGCGGATATCAAGCAGAAGGCACTTTCAATATCTTTACTTCGAAAATATATATCATATAGTACCTTTTCAGATCACATTCAAATATCGTACTTATATAAAGTCCATATATATAGGATTCCATTTTTCCCAAATCGAATATTTTCCAAATCAATAGTAGATCAAATCATACTTATATAGACTTCGATTATGTAAAATCTCTTTCTAAATTGAGTACCTTTCAAATCAATAGATTTCAAATCAACTTCATACTTATACAATCCATTTTATATAAGTTCGACTCTCCCAAATCAAGTGCTTAATAATATAAAGTTCTCAAATTTCAAATCATTTCAATATCAATTCAGTTTCAAAATCATATATGATTTCACCGAATTTTCTTCCAAATTAAATATCTAAATTTCAAAGTTCCCAAAATAATAGGTTTAGAAAATTATCCCATTTTCCAATTAACATAATTCAAGTCAAACAAATTCATTTCCAAAAATCACCATATAAGTACCGGTTTTTAATTCCAATTTAATTTCAAAACCAAATATTTTACCAAAATCAATTATACTCAAAATGGTTTCAAAATTTATAATTATCCCTTTTTTTAAAAAAACTTTTAAACTATCTATTTCTATGTGAAATATCCAATTTACCTTTCTGAAAACCATTATTCAACTATTTTTTTTCAAAACATTTCAAAACTAAATTTATATTCTTTATCAAACATTTTATACTCATCGAAATTTCTTAGCTTTGAAAATTTAATCTCGATTGGAAGTGTTCGAACATTCAAAATAGTTAGAGAAATCAAATTTCAATTCAAGAGTTGAAAATCAACAATAAATCAATTATTAAATCCGAAACTCGAGGTCTGAACACCGGTCATATTTTAAATTGTTTCAAATATATACTTATATCTTTCTAAAATATCAAATTATACTTCGGAATTTGAAATCAAAAACGGTTTTACAAAATCACTTGCATAGCGAAGCTATTAAAGTGGCCTCTCCCCCACTCCGAAACTCGAAAATCAATGTCGATGATGCGTGCACTCACCACCAAAATTATTTTCCAGCGACATAAGTGAGTTCTGGACTTCTATTTTCTTAAAACTTCTTTGAAATTTCTTCAAAATTATTGGAATTCATTTGAACTCATTTGAAACATTTTTTATTCGGAAAAATACTTTTAAATCGTATTATTTTTATATATTTTCCAAAATCTTAAAACCAATTTCAAAATACCGGAATTCAATTCTCAAATTTCAAATTTAACTCTACAGTTATAAATCATTTTTATATAAATCAATTTCTTATAATTTTTCAAAATTTCAAATCCTTTCAAAACCTTTTTTTATAGAATAACATTTCTTATTTGCTTTATATATATAGGTGTATAATCCTTATCGAAAACATTTTCACTTTTATATATATAAAAAAATCATAGTTATCAAAATAAAATTTCGTTATAAACAATTTCAAAAATACAAACAAAACCCGATTTTCAAAGGATGATTCAAGAATGGATTTCAAAACAAAGATAGCAATTTAATTTAAAGGAACTCCAATCAATAGAATCCTAATCCGATGATAGACTCGATCGAAGATGATATAATTAAATTACAAAATAGAAGATGGATATACCTCTATAAATCGCGAGCGACCTTTACCGGTCAACCGTGATTCCAAAATTAGATCGGTGTAGAATTCTGAGGCAATTCGACATTCGATCGCCAGAGATATAGAATTCGGCGTAACAAGATATAGCAGCATCGTAAACCGAGGATACAGAAATCTTCGGTGAGTCAATGCCAATTGAAAAGGAGTTTTCACCCCCTTTACAAAGCATACAGTGGAGTTATGGGATACTCCAGAATCAAACCAATATAAATAGGGAGAGACAGAATGAATTTCGGAACCGAGGGATATTCCAAAATTCAAAGGAAATCGAGTCAAAAGGAAGAGATTCAACTCGAGCGAAAGTGATTATGTAAATAAATTTACCATATATGCTAAGTTTTTCCTAGAGCCAAAGCTCTGGTACCAACTGTAACAGGCTGCTATTTTGGACCACTCAAATCAACAATAAAACCATACATATCTGACTTGAATAATTCAAAATACCGAATTGTTAATTAAAATTTGGCAAAACTTAAAATACACAGTAAATAAATCAATCACAGATCAAGAGTAATATAATGCAGCGGAATAGATAAAGAATAATAGTTCATGAAGCTATTATATACATCAGAGTTAGAAAAATACAACTGAATAGTTCAAATGCAGTGAAGTCTCCAATGCAACAGATGACTTCTCTGAACCAATCAACTGGAAAGGCTGGAATCTGAATCGATGGTTGGATTTCCAAATGAAGCTCTGAACTCCAAAGGTGAGTCTCAAATGCTGTATCACTCAGCCTGACCCGAGCGTAAAGCAAAACACAAAACACTCGAGTCATGGTTAACATTATTATATCAATAAATCCAACTCAAGTGAAATATCAACTGAAATACAAATAACTTAAAGGATGTTTGGGATAACCATCCTCTAAGGGTCCATGGAACTTTCTACAAGGTAGAAATATACACTATAACACCGTGGTCATTTCAGCTTAATTTATACTTCAAAACCAAATCTCATTTTCACTTCAAATGTCTCTATATTTCCCAAAATAGTATTTATATATATTAAATAATTTATATAGTAAAGTATTTTCAATTTCCTCAACTTAAAAAATCGTTCCAACATCAACCCGACCATACCATTCAAATTAAATTCAATCTCAATTTATCAATTTAAATTCAACTCAATTTCTAAAATAACCACTTAAATTTTATCGATCTCAAATTCGGATTTATAATCACAAATACCCCTTTATATTTCAATATATTTTGTAACGTCCCGGAAATTTTCGACTTTCGAAAATTCAACATCGATACTCACTTTATCGACTGCCGAGAAATCGAAGGCCGGAAACCCGAAATGTTATGGGTTTAAGAAAGAAAAGGAGGTAGAAGAAGAGGGAAGAAGACAGAAAATAGAGAGGAAAGAAAATAGAAAAGGTAGAGAATAGAAAATAGAACAGAAAGGAAACAACAGAACAACATCAGAATCTCACAATTCGCAGCGGAACAACATATAATAATAAATGAATAATCTTTAAACAAAGAACTATATCAGTTATTACATTACATCACATCATATCACCATTACATCAGAGTGTTACAACAACAACAAACAGTGCAGCGGAAAAAGAAATACTATATAAACTAGTAATACGCCATGCCATCCAGCTTGCCTCCAGCAACTCCAGAATATCCAGAATATCCTGATAAACCTAACTCTCGACTGCCCGTGTGGAAATTGGTGGGCACCCAGAGTTTAGGAAGGAAAGCAATAAACTCCGAGTCAGTCATGTGACTAGTGTGAGAACTCAAAACAGTTTATTTATCTTTGAAATCAAAATAGAGGAATATTTTTAAAGTCAATTCGCAATGCTTTTAAAAATGAGACTACCATAAGGCCTCCCGCACACACACACAATGCAAACGCAGAATCGGAGGAGATTTCTCCTTATGATAGTCAAAGATGCTTGATACGCATTTAAAAGAACATTTTATATTATTACTAGTGTATAGTGTAGGAAAAATTCATTTCGAAAATAAAGATATAAATCTTAGCCAGCATAGACATTCCGAACTATGCCTACTATAGCTAACTATGTTCAATAGCAGGTTACCGCCACATTCCATAGCAGGTTATACAACTAAAACCGTACAAGTCTCGTATTGTTTCTTTGGATTTCCAACGAATGATCAGGCCAAGGAACTTCCCATTGCCACATGAGAATGCCTCTGGATGGACATCCCCGAGAACCAAACCGGATCTCTACCAACACAAGGCCGGGTTACCCCTAACTGAGTAACAACTGACCGAATATGCCATACCCCGGTCCTTTGGGACCTTTCACCGAGCGCTCGCAATCAATTCACACAATCATAAAGTGTTTTCAACATGAGTAAGCATCTGGGCTCCATACCATGATACCACCCTTTTCCAGAAGGAAATGCACATATCCTAAAGGGCGCTACCCCTCATAACCTTGCTGCTTCTTTCCTGTTTTGACCATTCACGGGGTGTGAGGCTCGACGAAGTCACGTCCTCAAAAACATACTTTATACAAAAGCCATGCTTTGGGTCAACAAATGATCATAGAAATGATCACCAGGATAGACGATCAAATAAACGATCCTATCACAAATAATCAACACAATGATCATTTCAGCAACACTCAGCATGTCACATTACCAAATTGGGAATATATCGTTGATAACCTTCAACTACATAACCTCTGAGCTCGTACGTCTCAAAGAAGGGTGTTAAGCTAAAAGAATAAATTCTCCGCCACCAACAGAAATATATTTGAATGAAATCTGCTTTATATCTCAATTTGTAATGTCAGACATACAATCCATACAAGTCTGTTCCGGGCTCGAACAAAACCGAAGGCACTTACAAAGAAGCCCTTGCAATCCGGATATTCACAATCCCGATCAGATTTCCCGTCACTTAGGGAGTCTCTATACCGTTGCAACTCAGTGCAGAGACAATCGACAGGTCATCCTATCGCTCTCGCAAACACCGGGTCTTCACACCGATCTTCAAATGCAATTCATAACGACGTATCACATATTCGGAATGGGTTATACGACCCCATGGTCCTTTCCCGGTTAACCCGAATAGTGAGCGCTTATTCAAAAATAAGTGTGGCATTCAAATTCAAGCAAATCACAATAAATACCCATTCAAAGGGAAATATTGATAGTCGGTTATTGTACTATCAATGGATATGCACAACATCACCAGATGCCAAATAATTTTCAAAATTATTTATTTTCCAAAAATATCTTTACAAGATATATTATTTTCAATACTTCAAAAATAAATCAATATTTATTTTTAAACAATTTCCCCTTTTTATTCACAAATTCCATAGTGAATTTTTATTCCAAAATATCCATGCATATACGATTTCAATTATTCATTTCAATTTATCTTCAAAAGGATAAATTCTCAAAGTATTCACTTTATATTGGAAAACATTTCCATACTTATTTAATAAGTAATTCACAAATTTTATTTATTTTCAACACTTGGAAAATATTCAATATACTTCAATCAAAATTAAGTATATATTTCATTCTTTAAGGAAATCATTCTTTTAAACATATTTATTTGGGCCAAAACGAATGTTGCGTAAAACATCGTTACGACAACCAAAAATCACTAGTATAGGGATTCGAGATTAAAATAAATATATATAAATCCCAATACTATACAAAACATTTCCTTTCGGAAATCATTTACTATAATAACAGTGTTATAGTCCACTATTTCCTTTTCATTTCTCGAAAACGTCTATTTCAACAATAAATGTTGAAATCTATGGTTTCGAATCTCAACACATTTTAAAACATCGTTAGATCGTTTTAATTCTATTTAAAACATCAAATCTAAACATTTCTTTAACATATTATTCACTATTCAAAAACGTGAATATACTACGTTAACAAATTTCATCCTTTCTATACATTTTATTTTAAAGGATTATTCACGGTCAAAAACGTGAATATAACTCCATTAATAGGTTTCAACAAAAATAAGTCGTTTGCGAATTTATAAAACAACGTTTATAAACTCCATTTCTATTTATTTTATAACAACTTCCTTTTATAAATTCCTTTATTAATTTATTCGATTTGTAACTCAATTATCTACTAAAATTCATATTATAAGTTAAACACTTATAATTTATTTGTTTACAAGAAATCATTCTTTTGAACTTCATAATTATAAATCCTATAACTTATAAGCTTCAATTATTTATTCAAAACTATTCTTTTAATAACTTTATAAAATTTATAAATCTTACTATTTAGAAATTTCATTTATAACTTCACCATTTTTAATTTTATGAATTCCATTCATTTACAAAATTCATTTTCACTTCATTCAAATACTTATAAAAACTCGTTTTATAATGTCAATATTTCAATTTATAAATATCCATTTATAAATCTCTTAATATAAGTCAATTTATATTATTCTTTAAAACATATTTAATCTCCTTTATAATTTCACCATTTTGATTTATAAAATAATTAAATTTTATAAATCCTATATTTTCAACTTTTATAATAAATTCAAAAATCCTGATTTAATCATTTTATAAAATCATTAGCATCATATTCTCAAAAATCAGTTTTTAACTATATTTCTTAAAAATCATGATTTTTATAACATTAAAAATTATACGTTTATTTATTTAAAATGGATCAATTCCAAAAATATTTTATAAACGTTTTCTTTCAAAAATCACTTTAAAAATCATTTTAAAATTCCAAATTTGGTCCAATGATGCTACATACCAAATAGTCAATCACGACAACAACGACATCATATATCGATATGATAGTCCATCAAATATCAAAATATCTGAAATCAAATAAATACTGTTGAGGAATCCAGTTGGATCCCTCCAACCTGTTTTCCTGCATCCACAAACATTAGCACAATACCAATTTCGCTCCAGTACGAAATTATCGCGGTATATGGGATTTAAAATATTATCCGCTTAATAGACGGCGCAATAAGGTCTCATTCGCTAAACAAATGCGGGAAATCAATAACTCCAATATATACATATTCCAATATATATATATTACTATTATATATAATACCAATTTCACTGTTTATGAAATATTCGCGGTATATGTTTTTAATAAATAACATCCTCTTACTAACGGCGTATAATGTCTATTTTAACAATCAATAGATATCAATCATCATTCAAACATGCATTCAAATATTTTAAATCTAACTATTTAAAATAAAATCGAAACTGATTCGATTGAGTGAGAAGTTCTCACCTTGATTTCAATTTTGTTTTAGCGATTTATTTCGAATAAAATTAAACGGACGTTTAATTTTACCCAAAATTCTCACTAACTCCAAACGACTCCAATCCAATTTCATCGCGTAGTGCTCGTCCATACGATTCCAACGCAACTGGTTTCGCGCGTTTTCGACCTCGTATGAAAAAGATATGCAATTTTAAACATTGCACGATTTATAATATAAATTAAATCACAATATCTTTTATAATTTTAACCTAGATTAAACCACAACCGTTCGATCCATTTTCTTCAAATCCTGGCCGCACGCGCTTCATCTTCTTCTTCTCAGATCGTAACACGCACGCGAAACCCACCTCTGCCGCCTCCATCCACTAATTATCACAACCAATTCGATACACCATAAGACGATCAGGGACCGCCGTTCTCTTGCCCTTGACGAGAGCCATCATCGGCCCCATTTTCAAGAAGCTCGGTCGCTTATACGGCCATGAAACTCGTGCGAACACGAGCATGAACGCGGCCTTCTTTTGGCCACTACGATGCTTCGTTTCCCATCTCGACCGTTGATCTTATAGAGCTCTTCGTGCTCTTCGATTCTCTAGTTGAGAGTTTGTTGAATCGTTGAGTGGATTGGGAGAAAAATAAAGAAGAAAAAACGAAAATCTCGGCCCTCGGTTGTAACTGGCGGCGGCTGTAGTTTAGGTTTAGGGTTTGTTTTATTTATTTTTTAATTTAGAGAGAGAGAGGGGGCTATTTATAGAAGAACGAACGAACACTATTCATTCGGGAATTCCGAACTCTGATTCACGCGCCGTAACCAGCGTTTCTAGGGTTTACCCCGCGTTCCGGACACAATGGAACAGGTTTCGAAAGCTAATTCGGACATCTGTGCGAGTTATGGCAACAAACGTTCGATTTAAATTAAACCGATTTAAACGATTTTCTAGGCGTTTTAATTTGCACCGGACAAACGGTAAATCCAATTGACACGAAATTTGAAACCTTACAATAATATCACATTACGGATCCGATGAAACTGGTTTCGTCGAAATCCGAGACTTTTTGAAAAATGGCTATTTTAACTCGCCAAATTAAAATTAAGAATAATTCGATGCGTTTCGAGCTGCCACGATCAAACGATAGCTCCGATTGACACGAAAATTGAAATCCGGTAATAACTAACTATTACGGATCCAATGGAACTAGTTTCATTCAATTCTGAGACTGTTCAAAAATTGGCTATTTTCACTAGTCGATTTTAATATTAAAATATTCAATTTTCACAAATAAACTCTTAATTCAATTTTAAAAGTTCTAAAATATCATTCTAACTTCAATATGATAAAATAAAATTTTACAAATCATTTACAATCATATTTAACTCAATTTTCTATTATTTCCATAATTTAACATATTAAATTATCGATTTAATTATCCAATTAAATCCAATTATTCGAATAAAATTTATTCGACTTATAAATTCACTTATTAATATTTAAAATTAATTAAATATTCAAATTTTAATTACTAAAAATCCTGGGTCGTTACATATTTCAAAACTTTAAGCATTCAACGTTTCATCTAAATTTTCATTCAATCTTGTTTTCTAAATAATAAATTCAAATTTAGTTCAACCTAATTTTAATACAATTTAGTTGCTATATAACAAATTCAACTACGTTGATTTCAAATACAGATCTGAATCTCAACATAAACCATTTAAATTCCAATATAGTTCAAGGCTTTAATATTTAAATGTTCTATATAACAGTTTCATATAGATCTCGGTTTAACCTCATTATTATTTAGTCTTGAAGTACTCCTTCATTAGATTCAATATCATTTAAGTAACCTTAAATTACATTTTACTCAATATTTTATTTAATTTATTTAAACGTGAAATATTCATTAAATCACTTAAATCAGAAATCCAGTTATAAAGTCATACCCTTTAAATTTCCCATTCAAAACTTTCAAATCGATTTAATTAAATAAATCCTTATTTAAATACCATTTTTATAAACCCAAATTTATCTCCCAATCTTAATTATTCAATTTAATACAAGAGAATCTATTTGAAATATAGATTTACATAAATACTTAACCATATTATATGCATTAAATCAATTTAATTTAAATCAAATATTACTACTAAATCTATATATATAATTTTCATTTATATAATATCTTAAGAATCAAATTTATTAAACAATGTATTTCTTTCCAAAATTATAGAAATTATTTTCAAAATATTTATATGGACCAACGGTGTCTGTATATATTTCCTATCATATAGTCAAGTGCTACGGATATTTATCATTTCAATCCGTATACTAAATATATACGGGTGGATATCATTTCAACCCGTAATCCCAAATTCAATTAAATGAAAATCGCTTGGGTTTATCATTTCAACCCATAACGATTTTCTCCTAATCTAAAGTCTGTTCGGGTATGTATCATTTCAACCCATAGTGATTTCTAAACTACAGGGAACTTGTAGAGTGATAACAGAAAATACAATAAAATAATAGGCATATATCATCAATAACAATATAATATAAACAACAGGATATGGTGTCAAATCCCATAGGTGAACAGTTACAGATAATAGCATATATAACAAATTTAAATAACTACAGTAGCATATTTCAATTGTCGTTTCAATTGAAATCAAATTTAATGAATAAAAAAATGTTAATCGTGAGTGATTGCTCACCTTTCGAGGCTGGAGAATATAGAAGGAGACATGGATACGCACACTGATACAGACACCGAAATTAAATTTCAAATCCAAGCAAAGCAAAATCGGCATGAATTCAACGATCAAAGCTGATTGGCTCGAATTGATGAAACAGATCAGATCAGAACTGGAACGATGAAGATAAATGGTATAAGCGAACTTTTGTAACCACCTATAACTATATATACACATATGAAATTTATATTCTAAGTTCAAACATCACAAATTTAATTTACATGTTTTTCAAACATATAAATAAATAAATCAAGCTTACATTTTTTTTAAAAATCAACATACACTAAAAACAATATACTAACACCTTTATACCAAACTTATATAACTAGTATATATATTCTCAAATAGATAAAATAAATGTTTAAATATGAATACCTAAAATAAAACTTTTATATATATATATATATAACTGTTTCTATATATATTAAATGTTATATATATATAATTTAAATCCATCTATATTTTTACATTCAATAACATATTATATTCAACCTATATAAATTTCCAAATTATATATGTGTATTAATAATCCAAAATAGTATAAATATAATACTGTACATAACCTATATCTACCAAAAAGAACAAAAGTTGACTATTATTTCTAAAATATGGGCATAAACACAGACTGCTCATGTATAAACTGAACTAACTCTTATATAACCAGAAACATATTATAGTTATAAATATACATATATATTCATACTGCTTAAAAAAATTTCAAAACATCAATAAAACTAACTACTGACTCACAACATCCTATACAACCAGTTGTATAACAAATATATGATATATACTAATCTTAAAATAGTAAAATGTAGAATGACAAAACAAAGCAGCCTGGATATAATATATATATGTGACGCACCAGATGTTCAAAATACAGCTATCTTAAACTCATATAATATAAACTTTACTTATATGATAACTCGTATCAACATATATCATAAAAATTTATGTAAACCTTATAGTATATAAATAACTTACTTTATATACTAAATAGAACCTATGCAAGTTAAAATATGTAAGCTAATATAGGATGCGGCCATTTAAAAAAAAAATCAAAATACATTATATACTTAAACAACAATAAATTATGTACACAGTACATAAATAAAATTAACTTAGTCTTACTATACATATCATATAATAATATATATATAAAACAAAAACCGAATTATATAAACAGACATATTAAAGAATAACATATCAAACTTATGTAAACTTTATATATACACAAAATGTCATTTCTACTAACATATATACACCGTCAAACTCATATATTACTAACATTTACATTGGAAAACTGACATAAATCATTTATACCAAAAATCCTTTTTTCGTCACATATTTTATAAACATAACATACCAAGCTGTTAACAAAACATATTTTGTATAAATATATACTCTGCCAAAATATATAATAATACTATAAAAGCTATATATTTTATATGCTGAAATCATATATACATACCGAAAAATAAATATGTGTTATGAAAATCTATTTCAAACTTATAAATAAAAGCTTAAAATAACCAAGCAGATTATATATATACGTTCTAAAACCAACTCACCAGGATACTTGAAATCTTGTATAAAATAAAATATACATATAAATCTATGTTTTAACAAACCTTTCGTATGCTTGAATATATATAAAGCTGCAAGTATAAGAAATAGATATAATATATAAAGAAATACTTACATATAAGGAATGAAAGAAGAGAGGAAACGGTTGTGGGTAATCGAGCATGTGGTGAACGCGTGGAGCAAAGAGGAATGAGGGGAAGACTTTTCCAGAGAATGAAAATAAGAAGGAGAGATATGCTTATCATGGGCAATATATATATGCATTGTTCTTATATATATTTTCATATAGTTAGTACAAGATATGCTAAATTTATACAAAAATAACGTATCTAAATTTATAGGTTACTTATATATTCTCGACCTATTAAATTATACTATTTATTCTCTACCTATTAATTTATACTATTTATTCTCTACCTATTAATTTATACTATTTATTCTCTACCTATTAATTTATCCTATTTATTCTATACTTATTAATTTATACGTTTTATTCTCTACCTATTAATTTATACTATTTATTCTCTAACTATTAATTTATACGTTACTTATTTATTCTCTACCTATTACTCTATACTATTTATTCTCTACCTATTAATTTATACTATTTATTCTCTACCTATTAATTTATATGTTTTATTCTCTACCTATTAATTTCTACGTTTTATTCTCTACCTATTAATTTATACGTTTTATTCTCTACCTATTAAGTTATTAAAAATTATTAAAAAAATTTGGGTCGTTACAAGGGTATTGTCCCCCATTGGGGACAGATCAGCCGAACATCGATGCACCTAAAAAGATGCGTCCCATATGCATAGTCAAACATCGACGCACCTGAAAAGATACGCCATATGCACATACTTATTGAGCCGAACATCGACGCACCTAAAAAAAATACGCCCCACGTACCGAACTCATTGAGCCGATTGCTCCACGAACGGTCAAAAAGACCAGGGGTTGTTCGGCCCTAAAAATGAGATGAAGCTCCATAAAATTGGGTACAGTCCCTCGCGTGGACAAAGAGACATCGCATATCGCTAGTCTAAACCAAAAAATGATCGCCATTGATCAATAAGAAGTGTAAATTACACAAAGCTAGTAAACAAATGAGTTTAGCTTGATGTCCCATAACTAATGGCTTAACTTAAATATTTACGAACAAATTGTAGATTTCCACTCGAAAATTTGTCACAAGAGTTCAATCGAACAAGTCCAAGAATTAACCGACAAACTAAACGTGAGCGTTTCATACTACTTATTTTGCTAAGTTGTTTAATTAGATTTCTCATACGAATGAGGTAAAGGTTTGTATATACTAATAGATCGGAAAATGGGTTTAAAAATGAGCTATGTATTAAAAGTAATGTTGAAATCATTTTTGTGAAAAAGTTTGAATATTACTACTAGTATAAAAACCTTGTATTTAAAGTGACAAATATAGAAATGATTGTGAAAACAATCTATCACCAAAAATTCACATTCGACGACGTGAATTGAAACCATGAAAATCCATATCAAACCCATCAATTGGATATTCCTAAAAATCTAGAAAAAGAAATCGTCAAAGTCGAAAATAATGACAACAACCAACCGGATCAACAAAAATCGATTAAAACGAAAATCCACTCAAAAATAGGCAAATTGGTTGAATTTAACAGCTCCAGATGTCTGGTGGTTATGCAGACATCTAAGCTGAAATTTTCTTCCAGATCGCCCAAACGTCTAGGAAATAAGCTCAGACATCTGAGTTGAAGGTCTAGAAGTTTTATTCCGTAGCTTCAGACGTATGACCATATTACCAAACGTATGAGCTGAAGCTCGGGGAAAGATTTAACCTAGGCCAATGATGTCCAAATTGTCTCGGAGGTGATCAAATGAGTGACGATGGCTAGGGATTTACGCCAAGCGACAACCCAGCCCCATAGACTCATCAATACACTTCAAACAACATGTCCAAACATCCATATAAGGATTTTCGTAGATTTTGACTTCAAACTACCAAAAATTGGAAAATTCGCCAAACCAATTCAATTCAAAAGATGATGGACATGAAATAGATGTTAGGAATTCATACCTAGCAACTATCAAAGGTATAGACATAGATGTGAGTTCAATAACTCACATTTAAACCCAAAAACAATGAATGAGAAGCTCAAAAACAAAGGAAAGATCAACCACTCTTCAACTTCAACTCTACAAGCTCCAATTTAAGATCATAAGCAAATATTTCCTAAGTTGGGTTATAGGAAGTTTCTGAAAATTAAAGAGGAATTGAGATAGAGAAGATGAAGAGGATGCTTACCGAAGCTTCTCTTTGATTTTGGACTTGAATTTGAATTTCCTAATAAAACTAGGGTTTAGGAATATTAATTTCCCATATTTTCCCCCATTTCCTTTTAGCTCAAGAGTGTTAAGAAATTAGAAATGAAATGAATGAAGATGAGCGGAGTTTGGGTATTTGGTAGATGAGTTGGGTTCTTTGTTAGGTTAGTGGGTTGAAACCCAAACCCAAAAGCCCAAATGAAAATACCAAAATTCTAATCAACTCCAACACATTGATGTTTATACCCGAAATGTTTGTAAATGCCATTTTGAATACAATGAAAGTGGTCTCGAGTCCCAATTCGACTGTTTACAAAAAGTCATATATTCGACTTTAAATTTAACTAACGATGCTATATTTAAATAAAACATTTAAATATATAATTGTAAAATATGCGGGCTGTTACAGACTCTCTTCCTTAAAGAAATTATATCCTCGCAATACTTTAGAAGAAAACAAAGAGTAACAACCACTTTAAAGCATAACAACACAAATGATAATTTTGAACTGCGAAGTTCACCCTAAGCAGCACGAGAGAGCAAGTCTGGATGTGTTCGCTCGATGAATTCTCTGGATTCCCAAGAGCAAACCTTAGGATTTGAGGACCATTGAACTTACACAAGTGGAACATCTTTATTTTGAAGGCGTTTAACTCCGTACCAATGATACGAATAGGATGTTGCTCATAAGTCAAATTAGGTGAAACTTCAATTTCTTTGATAACACCGGGATCAAGAATAGAATCAGAATCGCTAAGGCATTTCCATACTTGAGAGACATGGAATACATCATAAATAGTAGAAAATTGAGCCGGTAATAAAACATGATAAGCCACGGAACCAATGCGGTCGATGATAGGAAAAGGATCAATATATCGAGGTGCTAATTTTCCCGAACGATTGAAACGCACAACACCCTTCATTGGTGAAACACGAATGAACACCAAATCTCCCATAGAAAATTCTAAATTCCTTCTTCGGTGTCGGCATACGATTTTTGTCTACTTTAAGCTTCTTTCATCCTATGACAAATAAAGTCCATCTTTTTTGTGGAATCACGAATAAAATCTAGACCTAAAACCAGCTTCTCACCGACTTAAAACCAATATGAAGGAGATCGACATGGCCTTCCATAGAGTGCCTCGAAAGGTTCCATACCAATACTAGATTGGAAGCTATTATTATAGGAAAACTCGACAAGAGAAATATGATCTTTCCAATTTCCACCAAAATCAAGAACACATAAATGAAGAAGATCTTCAAGTGTTTGATTCACACGCTCGGTTTGTCCATCAGACCGAGGATGATAAGCAGTGCTAAAACTAACTTCGTTCCCAAACCTTTTTGAAGACCTTTCTAAAATCCACTAGTAAATAATGGATCACGATCGCTAACAATAGATGTAGGAACTCCATGCAATTCAATAATTTCATTAACATAGAGTTTGGTCAAAAGAGGTAAGGTCCGATTAGACCGAACAGGAATAAAATGGACGAATTTTGTAAGTCTATTTTACAATCACCCATAAACTGTCATGACCTGAACGAGAACGGGGAAGACCGTTAGTAAGGTCCATGAAAATTTGATTCCACTTCCAAATGGGAATGTCTAGAGGTTGCAATAACCCATCGGGCCTTTGATGCTCGGCCTAAACGAGTTGGCAAGTCATGCAACACTTAACAAAGTTAGCAATATCGAATTTCATCAATCCCAATAATAAAGTCTCTTCATATCTACGTACATTTTACTACTACCGGGATGAATGGTAAATTTAGAACAATGAGAATCTTCTAAAATGTCTTTTTGAAGATCACTAATATTTGGCACAATAAGTATACCAAATTTTCTAATACCTCCACGAGCATCGATTTCAAAGTCTTTCAAACCATCAACATTTCTATCCCTACAACTTTGGCTAAGAAGAGCCAAGTCGGGAACATGCTTTTGAGCTTCAAGAATGCGATATAAAAGAGAAGGGTGAGCCTCAAGGATACATAAAATAAGAGAAGAACATGAAATGGATTCACGATCTCGAATCTCACAAGTGGAAAAAATCTCGAGATCATTCCATTCGGATGTCATCATAGAAACAACCGCTTATTGCTTACAACTAAGGGCTCGGTAACACGATTTCCCTTTTGGGAGTGTAGAGAATATCAAGATCGTAAGATGAAAGGAATTTGAGCCAAAGTTGTTGATGCAAATTAAATTCCTTTTGAGAAAATAAATACTTCAAAGATTTATGATTGGTGTAGAGAACAAATTTCTCTCCCAAAAGATAATGACGTCAAATTCTAAGAGCGAAAACAATGGTCGCGAGCTCTAAATCATGATTGGAATATCTAGTCTCGGTAGGCTTTAATTGCCTAAAAGCATAAGCGATAACACGTTCCCTTTATATGAGAACGACTCCTAAACCAACAAGACTAGCATCGGTATAAACAATTAAGTCTTGATTCCCTTCAGGAATCATAAGAATAGGAGCATCGAAAAGGAGTCTTTTAATTTCTTACAAGAAGCTTCACATTTTTCTGACCAAATGTACTTAACTCCTTTCTTTGTCAAACTAGTAAGAGGTATGGAAATTTTAGAAAAGTTTTTATGAAACGTCGGCATTAGCCCGCCAATCCGAGAAAGCTATGAATTTCCATCACACTCTTCGATCTCTTCCAATTTTGAATAGCCTCAATCTTTGAAGGATCCATGGAAATTTCGGATTCAGAAATAATATGCCCTAAAAATTTCACATGGGATTGCCAAAAGTGGAACTTAGAAAATTTTCTTTCAATTGATTGCACCTTAGAGTTTCAAACACAATCCGAAGATGTCTTTCATACTCTTCCCGGGTTTTAGAGTAAACAAGAATATCATCTATAAAGATGAGAACAAATCGATCGGGGAAGTCTTTGAAAATTTAATTCATAAGATCAATGAAATAAGATGGAGCATTCACTAAACCAAATGGCATAACAAGCCATTCATAAGATCCATAATGAGTACGGAACGATGTCTAAGGAATGCTATCCTCTGCAATACGAAGCTGATGAAAACCGGTTGCTAAGTCTAACTGTGAAAAGACTCTAGCTCTGCTAAATTGATCGAATAGATCATCAATCCGAGGCAAGGGATATTTATTCTTGATGGTGAGATCATTAAGCTTGCGGTAGTCAATGCAAAGCCTAAGTGTACCATCGGATTTCTTCACAAAAATAGCTGAAGCTCCCCATGGAGAGGAACTAGAACGAAGAAATTGTTTTGTTTCCAATTCGGATAGTTGTTTATGCGTTACCTCATTTTCCTTATTTGACATACGATAAGGAGGACAAGTGATAGGTAGAGCTCCAGGGATTAGATTAATTTTGAACTCGATTGCTCGCTTATGTGGTAATCCTAAAACGGTCTCAAACATGCCGGAAAATTCACTAACAATGTGAATGAGGGAAATGACATCTTCCTCATCATCGTTATCGTCATCATGTGGATTTAGAGAATATAAGAATGCTACCAAATAGGGATTTGAATCTTTAAGAACAATAGAAATCTGCTTAATAGATTGAGCATGTCGAAGATGTATAGTCCTCTCGAGACATAGGATGTGGGCTTCATAACGATTAAGCCAATCCATTCTCAAAATCATTCCAAAACCTAAGTAATGCATAACATGCAAATCGGCTCGGAAAGCATAACCATGTAAAATAATCTTGACATCTTTACAAAGTAAACTGAGTATTGCGGATCCACCAACCGGATTCACAATTCTCAATGAAGTCATCAAGCCCATAACATTTAAAGGAAAAGTATCAGTAAGTTCATTCGATATAAAAGAGTTAGTTGCACCTGTATCAAAAAGACCTCGAATAGGATGATCAGAAACATAATAATGCCATCAAGGATAGAATGAGAAATACCTTGACCAAGAGAAATGTTACTAGGGGCTTACACAACATTAAGCTTTCCCTCTTTCTTGCTTTGAAGTTTGGTACATGAAGATATACGATGATCTGAACTTTTGCAATAGCGGCAATAAAGGGGTTTCGGACACCTATTTGCATAATGGTCCTTAGAACAACAATTGTAGCATTCTCTATGATTAGGGGTAGAAGTCTTTGCTACCGAAGTTACTTGCTTCCCTTTCTTGTTGGGATTAGACTTGAACTTAATAGGCCTCTTCTTGTCGATGTTTTGTTTGGCACCCACAACTTCAACATCACTTTCTTTATCAGCCTCAAGTCAAAGAGCGATATCAATAAGCTGATCTAAAGAAACTTCTAGTTTCAGAAGCAAAGGCTTTTTGGGATTCTTATTCAACCCATAGATAAACCTCTGATTTTTCTTCAATAGGTTATTAATATACTCGACCCCATATTCAGAGAGAGATTCAAAAGATGCGACATAATCTGTCATAAAAGATTCAACTTGAACAAGGTCAATAAAGCACCGGGCCAAAGTAACTTTTTCATCTTTCGGCACAAACTTTAACTCGAACCTTTCACCGAATTGCTCCCAAGTAAGATCCGCTTCAATAATTTCCGAAACCAAAAGCTCATACCAATCTAATGCTCTTTCCTAGGGCTTACTAGAAGCCACTTGGACTCGATCTAGATCAACAAGATTCATGTAAGAAAAGATGTGGTCGCATGATCTAAGCCAAGCTTGGACTTCTATAACGCTTTCGGAACCCTTGAATGCCTTTCATCCAAATTGGTATAATCACTGCACAAGCGTGCAAACCCAGATTTAGGATGAGTAGGCTCTGGAATGGGTCCAACAGCTTGGGCATTCTTTACAAGATCTAAAAGCTGTTAGGCAGACATGAATACACCATCCTGAGGAGTAGCACTGGATTGACCGGCGTTGGAACGGCCAGGTCTAACCATTTCTCTTCTTCAAGAAAGAAAGAAAGAAAGAAGAGGAAAACAGGTTATTCTCAGAATGAATATCAAACAAACTTGATTGATAAAAACAAGGCATCATAAAAGGAAATATGATAGAACGGATCCTAAGACTCGAATTAAACCCTAAGGCACAATTCCTAAGAGAGACTTAGGACAATGATCCTTGCTAGATTATTCTATATTGCTCTGAAGTTTGGCTCTGATACCAAGCTATGACACAAATCTCTATACTCACACTAGCCAAGGACACTACTAGGTAATGTTGTCAACTAGCACGAAGAATTAGGCTGTTGAGGAGCGATCGTCTATGTAATTGCTTTGTGCGAGTACCGATATGTCAGATAGCATGGCATGCATTTCATTCCAAGAGGAAATCTAACATATCAAATACAAACTCAAAGCTACTACACAGTGACTATGTGGTCTTTCGAAACAAATATAAAATAAGCACAACACAAAACCGGTCACAGATATTCACATCACTAAGGTGAAAACAGGTATGAATATAACATATAGAAGTGTGCATCAAAGTAGTGGCCATACAAGAGCCACTACATAACAAAAGGATAGGTACAAGTGCTAAACAAAAGAATATGTATGCATCAGGGAGTCTCTTTCTCGAATGTATAAAAAACAAAGACTACTAAGCTAAAGTAGTTAGCCAAAAGTCAAATGACGGTCCCTGATAAGAAGTCAAGTAGAAGCACCTAAAACACCTTCGTCTGACCCGAGTATTATTTAATAAACGGATCAGTCTAGCTATAAATATCATATAAAATGAGATAGGATAAGAGATATGACATATGCATATATACGCATATGTATATATATATTACAATATCTCAAACTTTCTCAAACACCAAAAAGAATATCATATTCTTTATTTTTATTCGCCAAACCGCAAATATTGATAGAGCTTATCAATGCAAATCATTAAAATCGGTGAAACAAAAATTCTAGAAATCATAAATTAGAAATCCAGAAATCATAAAGGGGAGGCCTATCACAAATGGGAGAATGAAAACTCAACAACACGTGTATCATGAACGGGACACTATCCCATGAAAATACGGGGTACTGTCACCTCGCAGTCTCGATCAATATGGAAATGAAATACTACATAATTTCTTTCTTCTTTTTTGTTCTTTGTTTATGCATAATTTTATGTTATAGATCAATAGAAAATTAGAAAGTTCCTTATAATTATAATATAAGGTTTTCATTTTCGAATACTTTCATTTATTTTAAGTAATTGATTGGTCGCCCTTGGGGATAGATAAGTTGAACATCGACGCACCTAAAAAGATACGCCCCATGCACAGTCGAACATCGACACACCTAAAAAGATACGCCACATGCACATACTTATTGAGCCGAACATCGACGCACCAAAAAAGATACGCCCCATGTACCAAACTCATTGACCAGATTGCTCCACGAACGGTAAAAAAGATTAAGGTTTGCTAGGCCCTAAAAATGAGATGAAGCTCCATAAAACTGGGTACAGTCCCCCACGTAGGCAAAGAGACATCGTATATCTCTATTCTAAGCCAGAAAATGATAGCCATTGATCAATAAGAAGTGTAAATTACATTAAGCTAGTAAATAAATAAGTTTAGCTTCATGTCCCATGGCCTAACTTAAATATTTACAAACAAATTGTAGATTTCCACTTGAAAATTTATCACAAGAGTTCAATCGAACAAGTCCAAGAATTAACCGACTAAGTAAACGCAAGCGTTTCATACTATTTGTTTTGCTAAGTCGTTTGATTAGATTTCTCATACGAATGAGGTAAATGTTTGCATATACTAATAGATTGAAAAACGGTTTTAAAAATAAGCTTTGTATTAAACGTAAATGTTGAAATCATTATTGTGAAAAGGTTTGAGTATTTACTACTAGTATAAAAACCTTTATATTTAAAGTGACAAACATAGAAATGATTGTGAAAGCAATCTATCACCAAAATTCACACTTGACGACGTGAATTGAAACCATGAAAATCGATATCAAATCAATCAATTGGATATTCCCAAAAATCCAGAAAAAGAAGTAGTCAAAGTCGATAATAAGTGACAACAACCAACGGGATCAACAAAAATCGATTAAAACGTAAATCCACTGAAAAATAGGCAAATTGGCTGAATTTAACGGCTCCATACGTCTAGTGGTTATCCAAACGTCTGAGCTGAAAGACTAGAATTTTCTTCCAGATTGCCTAGACGTCTGGGAAATAAGCTCAAACGTCTGACTTGAAGGTCTGGAATTTTTATTCCGTAGCTTTAGACGTCTGAGCATATTACCAGACGTCTGAGCTGAAGCTTGGGGCAAGATTTAACCTAGGCCAATGATGGCCAAATTGTCTTGGAGGCGATCGAATGAGCACAATGGCTAGAGATTTATGCCAAGTGACAACTCAGCCATATAGACTCATCAATACACTCCGAACAACATGTCCAAGCATCCATATAAGGATATTCATAGATTTTGGCTTCAAAATACCAAAAATTGGAAATTCGCCAAATCAGTTCAATTCAAAAGAAAATGGACATGAAATAGATGTTAGAAATTCGTACCTAACAACTATCAAAGGTATAGACATAGTTGTGAGTTCAAGAACTCACATTTAAACCCAAAAACAATGAATAAGAAGCTCAAAAACAAAGGAAAGATCAACCACTCTTCAACTTCAACTCTAGAAGCTCCATTCTAAGATCATAAGAGAAAATATTTTCTAAGCTAGGTTATAGGAAATTTATGAAAATTGAAGAGGAATTGAGATGGAGAAGATGAAGAGGATGCTTACCTAAGCTTCTCTTTGATATTGGACTTGAATTTGAATTTCCTAATAAAACTAGGGTTTAGGAATTTTAATTTCTCTTCTTTCCCCCATTTCCTTTTAGGTTGAGAGTGTTAGGAAATTAGAAATGAAATGAATAAAGATGAGTGGAGTTTGGGTATTTGATAGAGGAGTTGGGCTCTTTGTTAGGTTAGTGGGCTGAAACCCAAACCCAAAAGCCCAAATGAAAATACCAAAATTCTAACTAACTCCAAACATATCGATATTTATACTCAAAAAAGTTGTAAACGCCATTTTGAACACAATGAAAGTGGTCTCGAGTCCCAATTTGACTGTTTACAAAAAATCATGTCCCGGATTTTAAATTTAACTAACAATGCTATATTTAAATAAAACAATTAAATATATAATCGTAAAATATGCAGGTTGTTACAACATTCCTCTGTTTTTTAATAAGTTTCCATTCCCTATTTTTAAAACCTGACCATCTAAAAGACAAAAATACCCTCCCATTGTAATTTCTCTCTCCACTTCATCGTTCCTGCGAAAATGAAATCAATAAACAAAATCAAATCATAATCTAGTGAATAAACTGAAATCAAGGTGACTAGAAGATTGATTTAGAAGGAAAACGAAATCAAATACTCATTTTAATTAATCGAGAAGGATCTGAAATCAAATAATGGAAAGTATAATCAATTAGAACATCAAAATCAAACTGTAAAATTGAAATAGCAAAAGAAAACAATAATTTGTAAGAAAACAAATTCATTCTTCACAAAATTAAAAAATATATAATATATTAGCAACAAAATTAAATATTTACAGTTAAAATTGCAAATATTAATAATATTTACAGTTTTTCTGCAAATAATCTTATTATTTGCAATTTTAGTTGCAAATACATAGAAAATTTGCAGTAAAAAATTTGATTACTTGATAAAATAGCTCCAACATATATTATTACATGTTTTATTGCAAAAATTGTACATACTTAAAGTATTGTAAGCAAAAATTCACAATATTTGCTGATTTTTCTACAATTATTCAGAATAATTGCAGCAGTATCTGCAAGTATTCATAATAATGGCTTAAGAAAGTAATAATTATGAATACTTGCTAAAAAAACTCTTGCAGCTTCAACATATATTATTATATATTTTTTCCAAAAATACTGAACATATTTGTAGTATTATAAACAAATATTCTCAAATTTTACATATTTTTCTACAATTATTAAGAATAATTGCAGACATAACTGCAATTATTCATAATATTTGTAGAAAAAAGTAAAAATATTCATAATATTTGCATTATATTTTTTAATGCAAAAATTGACAATCTTTGAAGTTTTTTATGCAAGTATTCGCAGTATTTGTAAATTTTTCTCCAAATATTGAGAATACTTGAAGAAAAATTGCAAATATTGGATTATTTATAGATTTTTATGCATGTATTCTTAGTAATTGTAGCTTTTTAATGCGCATATTTGCAAGTATTCTCAATAAATGCAGTTTTTATGCATGTATTCTTAATTTGAAGATAATATCCATTTTTCTAATGCAATAATATATGTTGAAGCTGCAAATATTATGAACATTTGCTGAATTTGAAATTAATAATCGCAGAGAAAAATTCCTATAGAAATGCATATTTATATGCAAAAATTTCCAATATATGCTGACTTTTCTGCAATTATTCTGAATATTTGCACCAATGTCTGCAAATATTCTTAAAACTTACTGATTTTTCAATAGTTATTTTCTATTGTTATTCACAATATTTGCACCAACTTTTATAATTATTAATAATAAATTCAGATTTTTTAGATATACATGCAAATTATTTAGAAGAATTGCAGATATACATGCAATTATATATAATATTGCATACATCTCTACAATTACTTGAATAATTGCATACAAAGAGGAGTGCAAATGATTTTAAGGGAATACTTGCCGATTTTTCAACAAGTATATACTATGAATATTTGCTAAATTTTAAGTGAATAATTGCAGGAATTCCTAAATAAATGCATATTCGTATGCAAGTATTTCTAATATTTGCTGACTTTTTTACAATTATTATGAAAATTTGCACAAGTGCCTGCAGATAATCTTAAAAATTGCTGATTTTCTAGCAACTATTAAAAATTCAGCAGTAAAATATGAATATTTATAACAATTCATATTATTGTAAAAAATATTGACTCGTCTTCAAATAGTTGCAGTTTTTCATTGAAATCGAGAAATAAACCCTTATCTGAATAAAACTCAACTCGGCTTTCAACTTGATCAGAAGAAACTGAAGAAGAAGAAGAACCGTGGCTTAACTTTGAAGCGTAGGGATAATTTAGGAAAAAAAATAGGCGGAAAACAAATACAGGGACGTAGCAAGTATGTTTTCTTTTGAAAAGGATCCGCTTTGAATTAAGTTTGGTTTTATGGATACATGCCTAATATTCACTATTTAAAATAAATATACATACATATATTTACATTTATATACAATATACATATACGTATAAATGAGATAAAATTAAGTGTCACTTTCATAGCTCCAAAAGGTCAGCAATTTTGAACCTAGCTTCAAAACTGAAAGTTTTTAAGATTAAAATTATAATTTTACATAAAAGTCCATCATATAGATTTAATTCAAATTATATATATGTGTGTGTGTATATATATATGTATGTATGTATACACACGCACATAAATTTGTGCGTAGATATATACACATACAAAAATCATTATAAATAATGTTTTAAACTTAATATATCTTTATGTTAAAATTTATAATTTAGTATATGTTCCAACATAAAGTAACAACTAAAATCTAATTTTAAAAGGAAATCCAAGTATTTATGATATTTTGCAATAAAGCCCACTTATGTTTATAAAGAAAACTTTTTTTATAACATTAAATAGAAGTATGCAAAAACCAAAAGATTGGATTTGTAATATTGAACACAGAACATACATGCAAACATAAATAAATTACATATTTTTTCTATAATTATAGAAATATCTCATTAATTAAGACCTGGATTTTAATCAAAAGGTGTCTTTTTTAAATAACAAACTTGAAGCAACAACAAAATAGATAGGACAAATCAGACACATATGTATATGTTGCAAAGATTTCAGAGCTAAACAATTAAGCAATATAAAAAATAATTAAATATAGGATCATATAATGTGGATCTAATAATGACACCAAGAATTGGCAAAACAATCAAAATATATCTTAAAACGGATTCAAATTAAAATAACATGATGAACATATGTAATTAATTAAGATGGAACAAAAGGGATCTAATCTATTTGACCAAACAAACAAATACATAGATGAGATGAAACATGAAATGGGTCTAAATTACATAAACAAGTTGAATGACGAATATCTAAATTAGAATTATCATCTTGAGATGTTGCCAAGAGAATGCACCTTGAATGATTAATCAAATGATCTTAGATTCCATGAATCATTACGAATTTTGTAAGAATTAAGAGATTATAACCACCTTTTTTTATTAATTTTATTTGATATTTTATTTTGAAAATTTAGAGGTTAGGAAGGCATGAAAATTTTAAATTCTCTGATAGAAGAGCAAGAGTGATTATTATGATAGGAAATAAAAATCAATCGTACAAGAAAATAAAGGGAGACGTGTTTTAAATGAATGATAGAAACCTTTCTTATTCCTTCCTTAAAACTTTCCCCTATTAATTCCTTTTTAAGTGTTAATCAGATCCTCTCTCTCTCTCTTCTACATGCATGGCTAGCCATAGATGTGCCACATGGACCCTCAAAAAATTTCAAAATCTCATTAGCATTAATCACATTCAAATCCAATTCAAATGTACGTGCGTTTAAAACTTTTATATACGCACACCATAAAATGCTTATGTTATTCAAATAAATTAAAATAAAATTTTAATAATTAATATTTCATAAATACTAATTAATTTAGTTTATTTAAAGCCTATTTTTTGGTATTTATCATGTTTAAATCAAATTTAAAAACTCTAAAGATATTATATATCAATATGCACATTTATAACTCATATATATGCACTTTACTAAATGCTAAGGGCATTCAAACAAATTAAATAAAATTTTGATAATTAATATTTCATTAATATTAATTAATTTAATTAATTTACAACAATTATAAATTAATTAAATCATGTGATTCATTTAGATCATTCGTCATTTTGGTTGTGCGGCTCAAAGGTGTAAATTCAGTCAGCGATTAATATTGAACAATTCAAATATTAACGTTCACACGTCACTTAACAGGTGATGTGGCATTTTGACTGAATTCATCGCTTACACATCTTTTGGTAAAATTCAATTTTACTTATTATAAGCGGTACATAACAGTGAAAATTATTTACACCAATTCTCTTCGTCAAAACTATATGATTTTGGATTAATGGAATTTGGTAATGATCAAAATTCCAATTTCATCCACATTCAATTTTATAGTCCAAACACAAATTCTTTAGTTCAGTAATAACAATTGTTATTGACCGAAATGCTCTGGCTGGAGACTTTGATTTTAAGTTGACTTGAGTTGACCATGATACTAATCTCATATAACCAAGGAGACGAATCCTCTCTTGAATAGTGCTTCACTTCCAATACTTTCACTCGACCCAACTACAATTACTCGATGAAACGCCATGCCATGATTTGACTTTAATCAAAGCGGAGCTTTCATATTGAAGATCCACAATATTCTCAAGTCGAGAGAACTTGTAAATTAGTTACATCGATATTTTCTGTTTGACCTTAGTTATATTAACCTACAAAAAACTATCGAGTGAGTCGTTCCATATTTATCTAATAACTATCAGTACGTACCCCCTAGGTGCCCCCCAGCAGTCATTAGTAATACACTGCCCAACATTTGAAGAGTGTTACATACTCTAGTCTCAAGGGATACATCGACATCCAGTCTCGATGCATCTTGACTAGGAACATTTAAAATGGCATATTTGTTTTATTGTGATAAATTACTCACGGTTACAACACTTTGTAACTACTATCACAAAATATGTCATTAATGAATTTTCTATTAAATATACTTCTAATTAAATTAATTAATTGATATAACCACATTATATCAAATATATAATAGAAAGAAATACCTTTGTTATGAAAGATTGTTCAACGAGTAAGATATATGTAACAAATTACATAATTGTCCCTATGGCATATCCCTAATTCTATGAGTATGGGATGCCTTAGTTAAATTCTTATGATCGTACTTTGGAAAGTACTTAACACTTTAGAGATGTATTCTCTAACGTCGGCGACAAGTGGCTGGTAAATCCTTAAGAGAATGTAGTTCAGGTTTTTCAATGGTATCCGTAACGAGTGAGATTTACTAGCTTTTAGTAAATATTAGGATTTTACCATACCGTATGGAACGTATTGGTTAAGTTCAAGTGATTACCGAAAGTGATAGTATTTGGCACTTTAGAGTTTACTCTTTTTTGGTATGCGACAAGTGGCTACTAGATCCTTAGGAAGTTTACTCCTGGACTTCTTTTCAAGTGTAATAATCTAAAATAAATCTGAAAGACTCGATCATGGTTGTTATCCTTGAGATCGTCTTGTGATCCTGTGATTCCCATCCTATGTATGATCCCCGATATCGGTTCGGTTCGTGTGACACTAATTTTTTTGTTTGTTTGCTATGGTTTTGTGTACGATCATTACGACCATTTTGAGTAAGATCGCTTTGACTCTGGATATTTGGATTCTGTGACTATTATGCGTTCGTGAAATTAATATATTATTGGGTCTTGTGTCCGTGAAATGAATATATATTCTTGTGTCTTGTTTTAGTGAAATAAACATATATTCTCGTGTTTTATGTTCGTGAAATAAATATATATTCTTGTGTCTTGTGTTTGTGAAATAAATATATATTCTTATCTCTTGTGATGGATGCTAAATTAAGTGAATTCTATTATTCTGTGTTTAGTGACTATTTTATGTCTGTGACCTAAAATTATAACCCTGTTCTGAGTTAAATTAATTTCCTGACTCGTTATATCCTTGACATCTGTAATTACTTATATGTTGTTTATTTTTGTGTTATATTCTGTTCTCACCCTGTTGGATATTTAGAGATAGTCTGACCCGATTGTTTTTTTGCTCGGGTCAGATTGAGACTTTTAGGCTATGGGACGAGTGGACTTATGGATAGTTGGGCTAGCAGAAGTTGGACCTTTGATATTTGGTTATATCACTTAGCAATTTTGGTTGACATTGATATGTATAATTAAGATTAGAAAACCATAATTTGTATATTAATTGAGTTTAGTATTTCACTTTGTAAACTCAAAATTTATAAATTTATAAATTAGGATTTTATTCCGCTATGATCTACGACTGTTATTTATATTATATATTTCTGATTCTGAGAAATCGATGTGCCTATTACTTTGTATTGATATTGTACATGTCAAGTTCAGTTTAGATGTTGAGTGAAAAGTTATAAATGACGTGTCAGTGTAAGTATAAAGATGTATTCACAGTTGATCGCCCTTAACAAACTGTATTCTCTGGATTAGCATATGACATTACTTGTAATGTTCTTTGCCTATTTGGCTATCGCGATGAGGTCGTTACATAAACAAGCACCAAAACAGTGACCTAAGAAATCTGATAAAACCATAATATCAAATGGTTTTAGAATTTGCGAATCAGACAAATGTGTCGGTAGCAAATTTCATGCTGGTAAAGGTGTAATTATATGCCTTTGTGTTGATGATATGTTGATATTTAAGACTTATACCTCGAGTATTGAAGAAACGAAAGGATTTCTATCTTTATGTTTTGACATGAAAGATACGGGAGAAGCTGAAGTGATTCTAGGAATAAGAATCATAGAAATAGCAAAAGGGTTGGTCATTACCCAGTTTCATTACATAGAGAAGATTATAAAAAGGTTTAATAAATTTGATTGCAAACCTATAAACACCCTATTTGACCCAAATATGCAACTATATTCTATTTCTGGTAGATCAATAGATCAACTATCATATGCTAAAGTTATTGGTAGTCTAATATATGCCATGACATGCACAAGACATGATATTGCTTATGTTGTTGGAAAAATGAGTAGATATTTCAGTAACTTTAGTCGTATTCAATGGTTAGTTGTATAGAGAATTTTAAAATATTTAAAAGGAACCATGGATGATGGTATATTATACAGTGGTATGCAAGTGTAATTAAAGGATATATAGGTGCCAGTTGGAACGCTGGAAGAGAAGATAACAATAAATCAAAAGGTGGATGGATATTCACTCTTGGTGGGGGAATGATATCGTAGGCCTCAAAGAAACCAACTTATATTGCAAATTCACCAAGGCTGATGACTTTATGGCACTGGCTTCTTGTAGTAGAGAACCAAAATGGTTTAAAAAATTGCTATTAGAAATTCCTATATAGCCAAAACCAATGCTTCCGATATTTGTGCATTGTGATAGTCAAACAACACTATCAAGAGCACATAGCCAGGTATATAATGGCAAATCTAGACATATTGGCCTAAGGCACAATGCAATGAGGCAGACACTCACTGATAGGGTAATTACCATTGATTTTGTGAGATCTAGCCGAAACTTGGCTGATTCATTCACAAAAGGACTTGCAAGAGATTTGATGTCGAAAACATCGAAAGGAATGGATTTAAAGCCAACATAGAAATCACCTATGATGGAAACTCAACTCAACATAATGAAATTCATTATCTTAAGTTCAATAAGAAAATGTACATTACACGGTATGATTTGAAGCACTATAATATTAAGCTAAACAACTAATATTATATCCATTCCAAGAATAGTGCTTGGCACCTATAATGATACGGTGGAGGTTGTACTACGTAGTACTTAATAGATTTGTGATAGAAGTACTGTTGAAGTGTATAGTTATAGGGCACTTGTGAATAAACCTACCTATATGAATGCATGAAGGTGGTGCCGCATTCTGCGAGACTATGGCTTAAGTCTTTAAGGGTATTTCATGAAGCGAAGATAAAGGCACAAAACCAATTCACGTGTTAGTTTATGAAATATATGAAGAAAAGAGAATGAGTGTGTGAAACACATCCGGTACTTTGCATAAGATCATTGGTTCATTGCTTAGTCAACTCCATCCTAGCATGCTCTGATAGGCTTACACTATGTATAGATTCAAGTCCATAAGACATATATACTTATACATAAGTTTTGCTACAACATATGACAAGAGAAATTTTATTAAAATTTTCATGGAGGATTGCAAGTATAAATTTT
The DNA here is from genome assembly GCA_030765085.1 of Allium cepa. NCBI lineage: Eukaryota > Viridiplantae > Streptophyta > Magnoliopsida > Asparagales > Amaryllidaceae > Allium > Allium cepa. The sequence continues at coordinate 848,260,018 of CM060943.1, forward strand.
AATGTGAGTTGTTTTGTTTGCAAATAAGAAGATGAGAAAGAGAAGAGAAATGATGGGGGATAGGATTAGTCCCATATCTTGGAACATAAAACGCTATATTAATTTAAATATAGTTTTCTAAAGAGAATGATGGGCTCTTTGGGCATCCAAGGTTTGCCCTTTTGTGAGGAGGGAGACCATGAATAAACACCACACACACACCTTCGTCGCTGTTTGTTTGACCTATCTGGTCGAGTTTAGGTCTAAGATATAATTTTGGATAGAATTATTTTGGTTAAAATGGGTCAGATTAAAAACCGTTATCAAACCCAAAATTAGAAATTGAATGGACGGAATTAGTCGAGATGGGACTTTTTGAAATGGCAAAACATTTGTATTCAAATGAAAGGAAGCATCATTTGGCGAGATGCAACATTTTAAAACTAAAAAACACACCTCTTTGCAATTATAAATAGCAACGTCTACAAAGCGTTTCAGTTTTCTATTTTTCCTCTCTTCGCAATAAAAAATGCATGTAAAGTGTTTTAAATCAAAAATGCCTAAAAAGTGTTTCAGCTCTCCTCCCCTTCTTCTCACTTCTTTCTTTCAAATTATTTCAGGTATGTGATACTGCCGAACACAAATTTGATACTCTTGCCACTACAGACAATTTAAAAGATAGTTTGAGTCGATTTCAATAGTGCTATTGCAATCGATTAAAGAGATTAATCATCTCATCTCTATTGTATCTTCGAAGATGATTTTCCTAAACTCATAGCACCAATTGTTTGTTCAAATGAGTATTGAGGGCAATAATGTCTTAAGGAAAGTGTCATTGATGTTCCTTGGAGTGATCTCTACAGATTTGATTTTACCACCGTTATGCCACTTCACTAGAAATCCAGACATATTCAACAACATTAACTAGTCTATATGTAATGACCCAAAATTTCCGAACCTGAAAATTCCAAATAGTTATGAAAAAGAAGAAAGAGATAGAAGAAGAAGAAGAATAGAAACACCAACATCTCACATTCGCAGCGGATAAAATATAATAATGAATAATAACAGTTTACAAAGGAATAATATTCTGTCGATTATATTTTAATACATCAGAGTTACACATATACTCAAACGCTGGACATATACAAATCAACATGTCTCAGATTTACAATAATATGATACAGCGGAAACACTCCATATGTTCTTGCCGTCCAGCTCACCTCCTGAGCTCCAGAATGTCCTTACCTGAAAATCTATAATACTCGGTCTGACCCGAGCATTACACCAAAGTAACACCCGGATCAGGCTGGAAACCAGCGTGAGTAAACCCAACTAACATGGAATACCAAAGCAAACAACTTATACAAAACCCAGGGTAACTCGTTTCAATTCACAAAGCCACAATTTATTATAGGCATCACTTATTCCACACATCCATTTTCTAAGTACCAAGATTTAGATTTAAATAGTCCAATTCCTTTAAATCACTTCATTCTAGACTATAGATTTCACATATCAATCTATAAAAATTCAAGTGGTTTCGGGTATTTCCAAATACCCGAAACCTGGTCTCGGGTATTTCCTAATACCCGAAACCCGGTCTCCTCGAGTCTTAAGACATCCTAACCCAAGTTGTCCAAATGAAATACACAACATTTCATATTAGAGATATCAACTCATTCAAAGCATCCAATAACATTCAGTCATCCATAAGCAAAGCTTGATCGCTACCAAAATTAATTTAGTAAATTCTAACTGAATTTCTAACCTCGATCATTTAGATTTATTCACTTGTCATTAATTAATTTCAAACCAATTAATCAATCATCCCTTCATTTATTCATCTTAATTAATCATCGTGGATTAATTATCCTTCAAATTCATTTAAGTAATTATCTTTAGTTAACTTCACAATATTAATTATTCTTAACCAAAACAAAAATTAATATTCAATTACTTCATAAGTTAATTAACTATAATTAATTACATTAATCCTTAATTACTTATATTAATTAATTTCTCATAAATCAGTTAGTACTGATTAATTAATCTTAACTAATCAATCTTTAATTTCATCATTGATTATATAAATTAATGATTTCCCATTTACATTTCAATTTGTCCTAGTTTAATTTAATTACATTAAAGAATTAATCATAAATTAAACCACAAATATTAATCACTTTCGATTTATCTCATCCTGTAATTATCTACCCTTTCATTTACTTCATTAAATAAATCGATTACTCCTTAATTAATCATCTTAATTAATCTCTTGATTAATTCCGCAAAGTAATTATATTTCATTAATTACATTAACTAATTACTTGTCAAACCATCCAATGCTTGTTCTGAATTACTTACACTTAATTAATTAACTTAAAACTTAATTAATTAATTCAAACCCTTCATTACTAAATTAATTAACCCAAATCATTAATTAATTGTATTACTTAATTATCCATTTAAATTACCTTACTAATTTAATGAATCACAAATCATTAAATCCTTATTAACATTAAAATGAAAACATTTCTCATTTATGATTTAAGCTTTAAACAACTTAAAACCCGAATACTTTAAGTCAAATCACAATTAACTCGAGAATCAAACAAAACTAAAGTCACATCATCATCAGTGCACATCTAACCAATTTAATCATTCAACCAATTATTTAAATTTAACCATTTAAATTTAAATAAAAATCCAACAGAGTGAGATTTATTCACCTTAAATTCTGCCGTTTGAAAACCCTCCCAAACTGACTTGTTTCCATGATTTTAAACCTTGAATAAACATCATACAATTTATTAATATTTAAATTAACCAAACAATTAATTTTCTATTCAATAAATTTAAATTTGAACTTTCCTTTAATAAATTGCTTAGTGACTAAAATAATTAAATGTTTTACTTAACAAATTCATCACCATAATGCATTATCCTCAATTAATAGTAAGTTCAAAACATGCATATTTATTTTATTTTATTTGTAAAAACATTACTGTTAATTGGAATAATAAATCGATAAATTTATGAGCTGCATAAAAATATTCAATATAAGTTTTAAAACTGATTTTTTATAAACTTTTATATTATTGCGAAAACTTATATACTTACTGTAAAAAAACAAACATTGAGTCACCCATATTTTCGAGTTGAATACATTTACATTCATACTTAAATTTTAAATTTGCAAAAGATGTACCTAATCGCCAGATCTTTGTCCTCTCGGCCTCGGCTTGCCAGAAATCCCCTTCGCGACCATCGCGACTAACCCTCACCATGAACTCACGAACCCCATCACAATCCACCCAGTCGCGCTCGCATCGCCATCCCAAAGCCGCGAGCCCCTCAATCAAAAAACGACACTCCACTCCCCTCTCGACCGTACAGTATGTCGAGCGACCTCCCAAGCAACTATATACCTTTAAATTCGCTGCCGAGATGACAAACTCTACAATAAACTCGAATACGACCTTTATCAATCCCAGCTCCACCTGGATCATCAAGAAATTGAAACCCTAGTTCGGCCAAGACATGGACGGGCAAGACCAAAGGCTGCCGCAACCCATGACAACATCCCAGATCAAAGCTTATGCAAAAAGAAGATTTTAGAAAGTGGTTTCATAATTTTTAGTCGTGTATATAACACGAATTTGATTTTTATAGTTGCCTTTATTTTATATGAGGTTTGATTTCTGTTTTAAGATTAGAGAGGGGACAGAGATAAATATAGATTTAGGGAAGCTTCTTGAGTACACGTGTTTGTTAATAAAAATATCTTTGACTATTTGACTTTAAATTTTATTATAAAACTTTCAAACGTCTCGTTAATTGCCATTTAAAATTTTGAACTCCTCTTAAGAAATGCCACTAGGCGATTATAAGGTTTTACCCATGTTCCGAACACAATGGAACATGTTTCGAAAGCTAATTCGATCATACACGCGAGTTACGGAAGTAAACGACCAATTTTAAATTAAATCGATCAAAATAGTTTCAATTAGTTTTGAGCTGCCAGGGTCAAACGACAACTCCGATTGCTACGAAAATTGAAATCCGATAATAACTAACTATTATGGATCCAATGGAATGGGTTTCATCGAATTCCGAGGCTGTGCCTTGGAAGGCTATTTTTAAATATCAATTTAAACGATATATTATTAAAACTGAACAAATCACCTTTAAATTAAATTTCAACCCTTCTATTATCTTCAGTATCATCATTATAAATTTTATAAGCCTTCAAATTATTTTAAACAGGCTTAGAATTTCAGATTCAACAATTTACCCAATTTTAGTTTATTAAATCTAATAACTTAATTTCTATATAATAATAATATTTGAATTCAAGTTAAAAATTAACTTTTAAATATTTTAAAATCAATTAATCATTCCAATTTAAATTGTTAAAAATTCCGGGTCGTCAAACTCCTCCCCCCTGAAAGAATTTCGTTCCTGAAATTACTAGTTAGGAAGAATGGTCCAATACCCGTTTAATTTTCCCCCAAAACCCACAATTCAACATCCTACCAACTATCTTTTATTAAAGATCCACTATCACCTCAACCAACTTCCCAAAACCTTATATAGTTTCTAACAACATTATTTACTTCCCTTATACAAATTTAAATTTAAAATTTAAATTTAAATTATCACAACTTTTCCAAAAAAATTCTAACTCTCTAAATTTTTGAAATTTTTTGTCAGCATCTCCTTTGCGTGGGTAGCTCGGTACAGCTACAAAATGCCTGTACGGGCTCCCAAATTCCAAATGAAAACAAAATCCAAGTGGCTAGATCAAAAACCCAATCCAATTTCATACAGAAATTTAAATACATACCTTTCAGTCGGGCAATTCAAATTATCTCTTGAAATCAAATTCAATTTTCCTTTCCCTTTATAATACTTGCATATCTTACTTAGCCATAATATCCAATCATAACTTTTAAAATCATTTATACATTTCCTTGCAGAAGTTTTCATATCTACTTCTATTCAAATTATGAATTCAACTGATCTTCAATTCTGAATATTGAATTTTATCTTCCATTTAGAACTGATTCATATCGTTATTTTAAATTAGTTTCATCCATTAGTCTATTTCAATTTTCAATATGAAATCGTTTTGTTGCTAAAGGAAAATTTTCCAAAAAAAATTCAAAAAATTTTTAGCTCCCAAAATTTTCAAATTTTTTTGGCAGAGTCTCCTTTGTACGGAGGAGCTTTTGCAATTTGACAAGAGATATAAATATATATACATCGACCCACTAGGTCGGAAAACCAAAAACAGTTCATATTTCCTATTTTTATTGCGTAGGCGTACCTTTATTTAGCATTTTAAGCAAGCGGCTTATTTATTTTAGCAATTAGTGCAACCAAATCCAGCCAAACGGCTTCCCGGTACCTGTACTTACTCAATTTAAATATGTAAGTGCCATATATAGAAAATTTATTAGCATTTCACTTACTTTCAATAGCTACACACAAGCATTACATAAACAACAAGCACCAAACGCTTCTCATAAGCGATTTATATGATTTAAAGCTAATCTAATTGCTTCCAACCAATTCATATACCATTTCATTCAATTTTAATGGTTTACAACTCAATTTCTTACATTTAATTTATTTTTAATCCAATCAAGCTTATATTCACTTCATATGATTCGAAAAAAATTAATTTTTTTCTTCTATTAATTCATATAATTTCTTTACCTTCGTTTACGTCAAACGACAACTATTTATATGCAAATTCGGCGATATTCGCTTAATAGAGTATTCCTTTTAGTTTATAACTACTTTAAATTATTTCAACTCATTCTGCATTTAAATCCATTTCATTTCTAATTTATTTACCAACCATACATATGCATTTCATTTCATCTCCGCATTGGATTCATTCAAAACAATTTACTAAGCTTGGCACATTCAATACTTATAAATTAATAACCATTTCCAAATTAATTTAACCCAGACTTTTATGATCTTTCACTTTTGCTCAAAGTCAAACTTCTATTAATTTTAAACTTAAGTTAATTTACTTTCTTCAAATTATTCTGACTTCATAACTTAAGCTCACATCATTTGCAAATAATTTTTTTTTCCACCTTAACTTGGTTCTATTTCAATCAAATCTCATTTCAATCTACAAATTTATTTGATTAGTTGTTATAAATTAAATTCCCAAATTCAATTCATTCACGACTCATTTAACTAATTACAAGGCCATTTTCAATTTATTTCTACCTACCCGAGTTTTGTTTGCAATTCAAACCATGTCTATTATAATTTAATTTCATTTCATTCGACAACACTTCCCTTATATCTAATTTACTTGCAAATTTCATTAAATATTATTCATATTACACTTGAATTTTATTTGTAATTCAAACCATCACAATTTCGATTCAACTCTATTTTATTTTTATTTTACAGCATCTCCATTTATTTAATTCATTATCAAATCCAAGTCAAATTCTATTTATAATTCGAGTTCATTTCCAAATTCCATTATTATCTTACAATCCATTTATTTATCCAAGTTAAATTTTAGTAACATACTCTATCAAATAATTATTTAGCTAATTAGCTTACTTTCAACTTTTATTTCAATATTCGATTTTATTACAAAAAATCACTTCATTAAATTTTCCTGAATTCAATTTTTTTTCATAATTCCATTTTGGATTTCTTCCATTTTCCAAAATTCCAACACTTTTATTTTAAAAATTTAGAAATACTTTTAAATTCAGATAATACTATTAAAATAGCTTTTTATAAAAAACTTCTTATAACTCGATGTCTCAACCAGTTCATCCTTGTTCTCATAGAAATTCAGTCATACGTTGATCAGGCGTAGGACTGAAAATCTATAAGTACTTAGCAGACCCATTTTCAACATCCAGTGAAAATACTTAGAAAATAATTTTATTGAAAATATAGAAAACAGTTTATGAAAATAGAGGAAATATCTTTGTGAGAATGCTCTGGAAATCACCACCACCATCCATGGTCGTAGTCACATCCTGGGTTACGTTGCCATCACAACAAAAATACATGTAACTGTAGGCACTCCACGCCCCTCGATTACGCCATGGAACCCACAACAGATCGCAGTTATATTACAGGGTTACGTTGCCATCGCAGCAAAAGTCCATGTAATTGTGGGCTTCAACCCCCCTCGATTTTCGCTGTCGAAATGAAACTTCTCCACTGCTACATAGGTCGCAGTCTATCGATGTAAAATCAAACGCAGACAGTTGGTTCTCATCGGCACACACGACTTTCGCTATGTTACCATAGGTCATAGTCTACCCATATAAAATCAAATGCAGACCGTTGGCTCTCAGCGGCACACAGGACTTTCGCTATGGTATACATTACTCAAACTCCTCAGGAACTAGTTTTGTCTGGACTCCTCGCAGGATCAACTTTAGAACCACCCCCCCCCCCCCTCGGGGCTCAAGGCAGCACCACCCGGTGGCAATCATGAGAAGTTCATTTCAAGGGAGCGCCTTTTTCCCCAGAGCCATCATCAAAACACTTTATACTATACATATAGTATCTTTCAAATCATACACCTAGTATAATCTCATACAAAGCTCCTTTACACAAAATCGATTATCTCAAAATCGATAATTCTCAAACTAGGCTTTCCAACTTCCAATATTGATTTTACCCAAAAATCAAAAGCCTTTCCAAATCCAAAGGTTCCCAAAACCTTGTCCAAAATCCTCATAAGATGCTTTTTATATATATATATATATATATATATATATATATATTCAGATATATATAATTTTTAAAACTTTGGATCATTTCAAACTTGTATAAAACTCCTTTTATACTTCAAACACCTTCAAAAGCCATTTTCTTATGGCTATAGATTCAACAAGGTGAGTTTTATCTTATATAATAAAGATAAATAACTTTGTTTATTCAAAATCAAATATTCAAATTTGATTATTCTATAGTCACTTCTATCATAGAAATTCCTAACTTTCACTTTTATCAATTGTATATTTCATAAAATATACTTCCATTTCAAAAGAAATAATTTCAAATTTCTTATTCACAATTTTAAATATCAATTTCATTCAAATCTGTATGGTGTACACATACCATTTGTACGCTATACCAATCTGACCGCTCACTCGACCACACAGTTTCACTTCCGAACTAGTATCGTCCATCCGACTTCCTAGCTGTATAGTTAATGCCCCGCTATTACCTCGCTACAACCCCGCTATATCTCATAGCGAATTTCTACCGCTACGATTTTTCCATATAGCCCCAGAATATAGCCTTTCCGCTTTAATCCTCGCTATTTCTGCTATATCCCGTTATTTCCGCTATATTCCGCTATTCCTGCTGTATCTTTTTAATAAAATGAATTGAAAAATTGCATTTATACATTATAAAATTATGAAACTAATTTATTTGATTTATTTTTTGATATATTTTCATAAATGAAAATACTCTAGTATTCTACCAAATTCAATTATGTTATATAACAGTTTTTCGTTTATTTAAAGTAAATTCACATATCTTTTAATTTAAAATTATTTATGTATTATTTATAATTCAATTGAATGATAATTTTTCATTTAATTACCATTTATATATTTGTAAAAACATTAAGTACGAGGTTTATATGCTAATTTTAGAGCCATCCGCTATATCCCGCTATATCGTCGCTGTATCTCCGCTATGACTTTTTGCACCTCCACCGCTTTGAATCTACCGAGCGCATTAACTGCACAGCTTCCTAGTGCGGACTCAGATCTGGTTTCTTGATCAAAAACCGTCATTCTCCTTGCATAGCTATAACTATGATAGAGAATATCCAGAACCAATCAACAATCCATATCCAGGTTCGCCGTCGAAAACCGAGTGAAAAATCCCAACTCGGATCGATATAACCATCTCGAAATTCTGTGATCGAATCTGGATCAAATCACTATGCGAATAGAATAATATACGTACATCCTACGTAATTATCTTCATTGATCATTAACTAAATCAATTTCCTTTCTATTCACATTTCCTTTAATTTCTATCTACATATTCACAATTTCTTCAATTCCATTGAATTATCACTTCAATTCTTATCTTAGTTGGGTATTTAAATCAATAACAGTTTGCACTCTGACCTGTTTATTTTTAGAAAATAGCTTGAAAATTTTAAAAATAGATAAGTAGTTGAAAAATAATTATTAGTTGGAAAAATAGCAATAAAATAGTTAATTAATTGTAAAAAAGTTGGAAAATAGTTAAATAATTATAGAAATTTTAGATAATTGCAAAATAGTTGTAAAATAGAAATTAATTTGTAAAGTAGTTGAAAAATTGTTAAATGGTTCTAAAAATAGTTGTAAAACAAATATAAAATAATTTGGCTTTAAAACGAAAGGTTGTATTTATTAAATAGCTTGGAAAAGTAAGTTTATATTAAAACAATCTATATTAAAAATAGTCTAGAGTCAAAGCTGTTCACTTCCTCAACAATTCAACTTAAATTTCCACTTCCATTTAATTGACTCAATTCTAACTTGAATAACTTCAATTTCTATTGAAATTTATTTAATCCCAATTCAAGTTGAATCAATCTTGATTACTTTCCAAATTTAAATCAAATTCCATTTGATTTTAATTCTGTTCAACTTTAAGTATAATTTCAAATTATTCCAATCAATTTGGACTAATATCAATTGAACTTACTTCAATTTCAATAACTTTTCAATTTAATCCAATTCAAATTTTCCATTTAAAATTTTAAACTTCTCTATCTTCAATCACAAATCCAATTAATTTAAATCAAATTCAATTTTGAACTAATTCAATTTCAATCTCAATTTTAAGCCATCTTGAATTATATAAATACGAGTTAAATTCTCAAAGGTTGGTTTAACTTTTTAAACCAAATTAACCTTTATTAAAAGTTTTTGTTTTTATTAAACAATTTTAATTTCTGAGTTCTAATTCTAGAATTTCATTTCAATAAATTTAATTTTAATTTGGTTGTATTTCTGTTACCACTTAATTTAATTCCAGTTCAAGATTTCAATTTGGTTGTATTATATTACCGCTTAATTTAATTCCAATGATTTAACAACTAATCACCTTAAATATTTATTAGAAAGAAAATATTGCTTTATATATCAAAATATATTTTTATATAAAAACATTTAAAATCTTTATATAAGAAAATAACAAGTACGCTCTCTCTCTCTCTCTCTCTCACACACACACACACACACACATATATTCAAGTCATTCTAGAGTACTACGGACTCTATTTAATGAGTAATCCCCACCAGAGACAAGGTTTTCACTTAACCTTTCAGCTCTGATACCAACTGTAATGACCCGAAATTTCCGAAACCGAAAATTCCAAAAAGTTATTAAAAAGAAGAAAGAGATAGAAGAAGAAGAAGAAGAAGAAGAAGAACAGAAACACCAACATCTCACATTCACAGTGGATAAAATATAATAATAAATAACAACAGTTTACAAAGGAATAATATTCTGTCGGTTACATTTTAATACATCAGAGTTATACATATACTCAAACACTGGACATATACAAATCAACATATCTCAGATTTACAATAATATGATACAGCGGAAACACTCCATAAGTTCTTACCATCCAGCTCACCTCTTGAGCTCCAGAACGTCCTTACCTGAAAATCTGTAATACTCGGTCTGTCCCGAGCATTACACCAAAGTAACACCCGGGTCAGGCTGGAAACCAGTGTGAGTAAACCCAACTAACATGGAATACCAAAGCAAACAACTTATCTAAAACCTGGGATAACTCGTTTTAATTCACAAAGCCACAATTTATTATAGACATCACTTATTCCACACATCCATTTTATAAGTACCAAGATTTAGATTTAAATAATCCAATTCCTTTAAATCACTTCATTCTAGCTTATAGATTCCACATATTAATCTATAAAAATTCAAGTGGTTTCGGGTATTTCCTAATACCCGAAACCCGGTCTCCTCGAGTCTTAAGACATCCTAACCCAAGTTATCCAAATGAAATACACAACGCTTCATATTAGAGATATCAACTCATTCAAAGCATCCAATAACATTCAGTCATCCATAAGCAAAGCTTGATCGCTACCAAAATTAATTTAATAAATTCTAATTGAATTTCTAACCTCAATCATTTAGATTTCTTCACTTGTCATTGATTAATTTCAAACAGATTAATCAATCATCCCTTCATTTATTCATCTTAATTAATCATCCTGGATTAATTATCCTTCAATTACATTTAAGTAATTATCTTTAATTAACTTCACAATATTAATTATTCTTAACCAAGATAAAAATTAATCTTTAATTACTTCACAAGTTAATTAACTATAATTAATTACATTAATCCTTAATTAGTTATATTAATTAATTTCTCATAAATCAATTAGTACTGATTAATTAATCTTAACTAATCAATCTTTAATTTTGCCATTGATTATATAAATTAATGATTTCCCATATACATTTCAATTTGTCCTAATTTAATTTAATTACATTAAATAATTAATCATAAATTAAACCACAAATATTAATCATTTCCGATTTATCTCATCCTGTAATTATCTACCCTTTCATTTACTTCATTAAATAAATCGATTACTCTTAATTAATCATCTTAATTAATCTCTTGATTAATTCCGCAAAGTAATTACTTGTCAAACCATCCAATGATTATTCTAAATTACTTGCACTTAATCAATTAACTTAAAACATAATTAATTAATTCAAACCCTTCATTACTAAGTTAATTAACCCAAATTATTAATTAATTGAATTAATTAATTATCCATTTTAATTACCCTACTAATTTAATGAATCACAAATCATTAAATCCTTATTAACATTAAAATGAAAACATTTCTTATTTATGATTTAAGTTTTAAACAACTTAAAACCCGAATACTTCGAGTCAAATCACAATTAACTCGAGAATCAACCAAAACCAAAGTCACATCATCATCAGTGCACATCCAATCAATTTAATCATTCAACTTATTATTTAAATTTAACCATTTAATTTAAATAAAAATCCGACAGAGTGAGATTTACTCACCTTAAATTCTGCCGTTTGAAAACCCTCCCAAACTGGCTTGTTTCCATGATTTTAAACCTTGAATAAAAATCATACAATTTATTAATATTTAAATTAACCAAATAATTAATTTTACATTCAATAAATTTAAATTTGAACTTTCCTTTAATAAATTGCTTAGTGACTGAAATAATTAAATGTGTTACTTAACAAATTCTTCACCATAATGCATTATCCTTAATTAACAGTAAGTTCAAAACATGCATATTTATTTTATTTTATTTGTAAAAACTTTGCTGTTAATTGGAATAATAAATCAATAAATTTACGAGCTGCATAAAAATATTCTATATAAGTTTTAAAAACTGAATTTATGTAATTATATTTTTCGAAAACTTATATACTTACTGTAAAAAAACAAACAGTGAGTAAACTTTATTTTCGAGTTGAATATATTTACATCCATACTTAAATTTTAAATTTGCAAAAGATATACCTAATCGCCAGATCTCTGTCCTCTCGTGTAATATCCCGGAATTTTTAACAATATCAATTTAATAATCTGTAGTTAACATTAAATTGATATTGATATTCTGATAATAATTATTCAAATAAATTTAATAATCTTCTTCAATAAATATTTAAATTGGTTATTTTATCTTTTAAATGATATAAATTGATTTCTATTCACAATATAAACATATGCTTTATATTTTAAATAGAATTAGCATTGTTTTTATTTTAATACGTAAAGCATATTTTCTAGTTTTAATAATTTGGAAAATTTGTTTTATTTAATATTTAAGTTTTTCAAAGTTATTAAATAAATGATTTTGGTTTAAATTTACTGATTGAATCATGTTTTAAAATTCTAATATATATACATTATAAATTGGAAATTTTGATTTTTAATTAGTATTGAGTTTTTTTTTACTATTTCATAAATAAATATATGATTTTAAATTTGATAAGAAAAATATTGAAATATTTAAATTAAATTAGCTTGAGTTTTAAATTTAGAATAAATTCAACAAATTGGTTTCATGGCTTAATAAAATGGATATTTAAAAATACAATCTCTTTTAAAAATGATTTTAATTTAATAATAAGAGAGTTATAAAAATAATATTGATAATGTATTGTCTTTATAAATAAGTTTTGAATAAGATTTGTAGTTTTTATTTCAAATAGAATTTATATGCATAACTTGATTTGAAAATTATTTGATTTTGAATTTAGTTTGAGTTTAAATTTAAAAGTATAAAATCTTAAATTGTTTAATTGTTTTAATTTTTAATATGTATAAGTTTATTTATAAACATGATTTATTTTTATTTCATTTATAAATTCATACACATATTTTAATATAAACTAACAACTTAAACTAAGCTAACATATACATTAATTTGTAATTAGTACTAACTATTTTAAAGAGACATGTGTTTAAAAACTAATTTACAAATTGACAAGTGTTGTAAAAATTGACATGTGTAAATTTTAGTTTTTATTTTTCTTTTATTACATTAAATCTGAAATACATCTAGTACAAATTTACATCTTCATTTCATATTGCATTTTTCATTCTCCTAAATCAAAAGAGAAAAGATCAAACTCATCTTCAAATTTTATAAATCAGTAACACTCTTCAAAGGCCTGCATATTCAAATTTTACATCTGCATACACAAATCTGCATATCCCAAAATCATATTCAAATCTGCACACATAAAATTCAAATCTGCATACTCCACCCCTCATCAAAGATCAAATCTGCATACCTCAAATACAAGCCAACCTGCATATCTCACTTCTTATACAAAATCAACCTCTGTTTATCAAAATTCTGCATTTCCTCAAAATCAAATGAAGCCCGCACTGTTGTTTTTCTGCATTCTGTTTTTAAAATCTGGGATGTTGAACATCTGCATGTGTTTGGGAAATTTAGCAACTGCATTCTTTCTACATGCAAGTAACTAGGAAGGGATCATGAGCATTTAATCAGGATTTCAACAGAGGAAGCACACCTGCATTTTTATAAAGCTGCATTTTTGTTTTCTGCAAAATTCAACATGAAGTATAACAAGGTCAAGCCTGCATATTCTTGTTTCTGCATAAATGAACAACTGAGCTCTGCATTAAGGTGAGTAACTTTTAATTTTAAAATTTTAAATGGTTGCATACTAGTTTATTTAAAATGGAATAGCTAGATTCTTATTGTTATGAATAACTGTTGTTATGAATATGTATGGTATGCATGCTGTTACTTTCTTTTTATTTCCTGTTCTATTCCTCTGATTTTTCAAGCACCCATAATTTTATTTATAAAACTTATTACTAAAATTGTCTTCCTGATATAATGAAAATAATAAAGCAAAGTTGTTTTAAGTTAACATTTAAAAGTTTTTAGGAAGTTATATACTGGTTGTTGCCTCTGTAAAACCAGAATCATCATGTATGTTTAATTTTTTTCCAAACTCAGTCAAATTAATATGGTAAATTAGTAATACAAATCAAAATATAAACTGAAACTTGATTTTTAAATCAAGTATTGGAATTTTTAGGTGTATGTTTCATTTACAGTTGGTTCTTGAACCAAAAATATGAATTTGAGCAATTCTTGCAATCTAATACTTGAGGAATCATAAAATTCTTCTGAGTTATAGTAAAAGGAACATAGATTCTTAGTAAAATCAGAAATGAGGGTTTAATTATTTAGAATTGATGCAGTTTTGATTTTCTGAATATAACCCTAGTTTTGAAGTGGGTTTGAGCATTTAGTCAGTTTGAGGTGTAGGGTTGATCGAGCATTGTGGTACTTGGGAAATGTGTGGTAGGTGTTTAAAGGAGTTCGAGGTTGGAATGGGTGAACCTCTGGTGATCGGAGCAATTTGGAATGGATGTTGACAGGTTTTGAATAGAAACCTGTAAAAAAAATCCAGGAATTTTGAATTTGGGGGTTTCAGAGCTAAAATCTGAATGCTTTGATTTTTGTTCGATTTGGTGATGATATTAGTGGATTGAGGGGTTTCGGGTTGTGGCTTGATCATCTGAGATGATCGGCAGAGGTGGCGGCGATGAGTTTTTCTGGTGAAGTATGTGGGTCTGTTTTGGGTTGGGGTGTTGCAGGGTTGGTCTGTGAATGACTCGAAGTAGGTTGTAGAAAAACTCGAAGTAAGGCAGCTTGAAACCCGAAGTAAAAATCTTGTTTTCTCAGGTCACTACAAATGTACAGGTTTCAGAAAAAACCTGTTTTCTTTAAAATCTGGGTTTAAAAAAAAATTAAAATCTGTAGTTTTTGTATAAAGCAAAGTTTAAGTTCAGGTTCAATTCTAGTTTAAATTTCTAATTTGAATTCAAATCCCAGTTTTTAAATTAAAGTTTCAAATTTTAACTTAATTAACTATTTCATTTTGGTAAATAGTTGAAACTTTCAATAATAAGTTTATTAAAAATATGAGTAAGATTTAAAGAATAATTTGAAATCTGGAAATCTAATTTTGAAAATGAACTTCAGTTTTAAATTTAAAAGAAGATTTAAATTTGAAAGTTGAAACTAAGAATGAATTGAATTTCTAAAATTTTGAAATGAATTTAACTTCAAATTCTTATGATTTCATTTTTAAGACAAACTTTTGTTTTGTCTTGTAATTTTAAATAAGTTTTAAAATTTTCAAACTTTGTTAAGTTTAAATTATTTTTAATTTAAACTTGTATTTAAAATGGAAGTTTAAAAGAAATTTCAAGGGTACTTTGATTTAATTAAATTGTTTTAACATAATTAAGTTATGTTTATCTTGAAATTTAAATTCAAGACTAATGTTTTAGAATTAATTTACAAGGTAATTAAGATTAATTAATTTAATTAATTAATTAAATTTGGAATTAATAATTGATTAATGATTAATCAATTTGGAATTAAGATCATTAATTAAATTTTTAATTAATGATGAATGAATAATAATTATGTAATTAAGTTTTAAATTAAGGTTAATTAATTTAATAATTAACTTTAATTAATAAATGATTAAAGATAATTTAATTTGTAATTAATTTAAGTTAATTACTTTATAAAATAATTTGAGGATGGTTAATGAAGGTCATTAACCAGGATTGCTTAACAAATTAATTAATATGGTTAATTTTTATAATTAATTAGATTAATTAATTTAATAATAATCAATTATAAATGGTTAGAGAGTAATTACTTGATAAAGTAATTAAGGAATTAATTACTTGATGTAATTAATTTAGTTTAATATGATTGATTAATTTAATTAATTAAGTTTAATTAATTTTAAACACTTGGGTTTTATAGATAATTACTTTATGTAATTAATGATTTGGAAATTACTCAGTTAAGTAATTGTTTAATAATTACAGCTTGTAATTAAGTGGAGATGTTAAGAATTAAGTAATTTGGATTTAAATTACTTAATTATTAATCAAGGGATCAATTAAATAATAAACCAAGGATAATTAATTTGGTTTGAATAAAGTAATTAAGTTAGTTAATTACTAAATGTATTTAATCTGGGATGATTAATAATTATAAGTTAATTACTTAAGGTAATTAATAATTAAAGATCATTAATTATTATAATTAATGATGTAATTAAAGTTGATTAATTATGATTAATTAATCAATAATAAGTAATTAAAGGTAATTAATTAATATAATTAACTAAGTATAAATGTAATTAATTATGATTAATTAATTAATTGAAGTAATTAAAGGTTAATTCCTGTTTTGTTTAAGGTTAGTTAATTTGTGAAATTAATTAAGGATAATTACATGAATGTAATTAAGGGTAATTAATCAAGAGTGATTAATTAAAGTAATTTATGATTGATTAATTGATTATAATCATTTAAAAAGTTGGGTAAGCAAGTTATAATTTGGTGAAGTAATTAATTTAATTTATTTTAATTAATTAAAGATGAAGGAATTAATTTAATTCATTTTAAATTAATTAGTGATAGAGATAGTTAATTTAATTCATTTTAAATTAATTATATCGATGATGAATAAATCTTTGCTTATGTATGAATGGATGTCATTGATTGACTTGGATGCTTTGTGATCTCAGTAATGAGATAAATAATATTGTATGGTATGGATGTTTGATTGTATTGTGATGATAACATAGGTTATCTATTGAGATGGTGATATATGAAATATCTATTTGATATTGATAATATGGGTTACCTGTTATTGATAATGATTGATTATCAGTTATGATTTATGAGTTATCTATCTGTGTGTATATAGATACTGTATTAAATTGTTTTAAAACTTTAAAACAACTTGGACCTAAAAGACACGCTTTGGTTTTCGATGAGACCGGGATCGGATTTCCATATTTGGATATCCGAAAACCACATCGATTCCAAATAACGTTAGGTCGTGTATCAAAGTGGAGCTTTGTGAAGACTCGAGGTGTAAGGACTATGAGTCAGTATAACTCTGTGGGTGATTCCGTAATGAGTTTTATGGAATTAGTTCTTATAGATTCGAGATGATGGTTTAGAGTGCAAGGGTTATTGTCGTTAACTCTGAGGGTGATTCCAAAATGAGTGTAACGAGATAATGCCTTCGGTTTCGTTCGAACCCGGAACGAACTTGTATGGATTGAATGCTTCCAGAACATCGTCAGGCGGACGATGAGCATTCTAAGTGATATGTCCTATAAAGGTAATCGTAGCCTCAAGCCTCATCAACCGGGAATGGCTAAAACAGGGGAGGTGCAGCAAGTCTTCGTGGGTCGCACCCACTGGAGAGCCAGATTTACCTCTGTCTAGAAGTCCCTTTATATTCGGCTGTGTGGGTGGTTGCTAGCTACAACCACGGGGTTGTCTTGTTCGGAACCGTTCAGTAAGGAATGGGTCCGGCTTTGTGTTGCAGGGGGTCGGGAGTGATCCTCGGTACGTTGATCTAGGCCACGTACTGTGACGGACGGTACCCCAGTAGCCCTGCCATTGTATGGAATCCAAAATCAAATAAGTGCCAACGGTTTTGATTGTATTACCCACTTTTGTGGCTAGTAGCTGGAATTTAATCATGTAACAATTTCGGTTATTTCTTATTTATTTGAAAACCCTAGACACTATTATAATATCATCGGATTTCCTATCAAATGTTTTGGTTAGCGTAAGGTAATTTTTTTTCCATGTTTATGTGTGGGAAGTCTTACGTGATACCTTTCCTTTCGAAAGGTTTTGAAAGTTAAGCAACTTTAACCTGTTACTCACACCAGACCCATGTCTGACCCGGAGTTTATTTTTGTTTTCCATAAACTCTTGGGTACTCAAATTTTTATGAGTAGTCAAGGGAATTCAGGTTAGGACTCAGGTTAGCTTTGACGAATTCTGGAGGAGCAATGGAGCAGGAGGATTCCGCGTGTAGATATATCTAGTTTTCCGCTGTGTGTTCTCTGAGTTGTTGTATTGAGTTGTAACTAGACATGTGTTTATAACTGTCTAGTATGTGTTGTATATCTGTGTACTCTGATATTTGCTGTAAACTATGTAATATTTATGTTATTAATATAATTTATTCGTTCCGCTGTGTAGATTTTGATGTTGTTTCTTTCTTCTCATCTTTCTTTTCTCTTTTCTATCCCTTTCTTTCTTAAAAATGATGCTATTTTCTGGGAGTAGAAAGTCGGGTCGTCTCATCTCGGCCTCGGCTTGCCTGAAATCCCCTTCGCGACCATCACGACTAACCCTCACCACGAACTCACGAACCCCGTCGCAATCCACACAGTCGTGATCGCGTCGCCATCCCAAAGCCGCGAGCCCCTCAATTAAAAAACGGCACTCCGCTCCCCTCTCGATCGTACAGTATGTCGAGTGACCTCCCAAGCAACTATATACCTTCAAATTTGCTGCCGAGATGACAAACTCCATAATAAACTCGAATACAACCTCTATCAAGCCCAGCTCCACCTGGATCATCAAGAAATTGAAACCCTAGTTCAGCCAAGACATGGACGAGCACGACCAAAGGCTGCCGCAACCCATGACAACATCCCAGATCGAAGCTTATGCAAAAAGAAGATTTTAGAAAGTGGTTTCATAATTTTTAGTCCTGTATATAACACGAATTTGATTTTTGCAGTTGTCTTTTTTTTATATATGAGGTTCTATTTCTGCTTCAAGATTAGAGAGAGGACGGAGATAAATATAGATTTGGGGAAGCTTCTTGAGTATGCGTGTTTGTTAATAAAAATATCTTTGACTATTTGACTTTAAATTTTATTACAAAACTTTCAAACGTCTCATTAATTGCCATTTAAAATTTTGAACTCATCTTAAGGAATGCCGCTAGGCAATTATAAGGTTTTACCCACGTTTCGAACACAATGGAACGTGTTTTGAAAGCTAATTCGATCATATACGCGAGTTACGGAAGTAAACGATCAATTTTAAATTAAATCGATTAAAATAGTTTCTATGCGTTTTGAGCTGCCAGGGTCGAACGACCACTCTAATTGCTACGAAAATTGGAATCTGATAATAACTAACTATTACGGATCCAACGGAATGGGTTTCGTCAAATTCCGAGACTGTGCCTCGGAAGACTATTTTTAAATATCAATTTAAATGATATATTATTAAAACTGAACAAATCACCTTTAAATTAAATTTCAACCCTTCTATTATCTTCAGTATCATCATTATAAATTTTATGAGCCTTCAAATTATTTTAAACAGGCTTAGAATTTCAGATTCAACAATTTACCCAATTTCAGTTTATAAGAACTAATAATTTAATTGCTATATAATAATAATATTTGAATTCAAGTTAAAAATTAACTTTTAAATATTTTAAAATCAATTAATTATTCCAATTTAAATTGTTAAAAATTCCGGGTCGTCACACTGTAAACTCTTGTTTGCACTGGTAAAAGTTTGAGTATGTTACATTTTGAATTCTAAAGAAACATATAGTTGCACCATGAGCATGTATATATGACCAACCATGTTAAGTCGTCATCCTCTGAAGTAGTTTGCATTACATTCTAAATTCAAGCTCAAATATAATCCTTTAACATCGCATTATTTAATATAAAATGATCCAACAAACATAAGTTTCGATTGCGTAGACTGCTTCCTTCAATTTAAATATTGAAATTCAAATTTGAACTATTATCGAAATTTTCAAAATTAAAGATTTGAATTTCATATTATTAAATTTAAAATTTGAATACTTGAACTTACATTATTGAATAATAAAATGACATTATGAATTTTAAACGATAAAATACAAAATTCAATGATAATATCAAGATTGAATATTACAGAAATCAATGCTCATGCATAGGTGGTGCTTAGGAATCTCAAGATTGTCAATAGTTTCAAACTAGGTATTAGTTAATATTGGTAATAGACTAATAGTTAATTTTTCATAAAAAATTTCAATGCATTCATTATGGAAATGATCAATAAAGCGGCGAAATGATCATAATATCTAGAAAGGTTGATTCTATGAAAGTTATATACAAAATATGGAACAAAACAAGCATGTTAACATATACCTTTTTCTATAAACAACATAACATATATACTGGCCTTGGCTTGCAAGGAAAACTACTTTGCTTGCCAAGTTTATTGCCATATGTACACACACATTCAAACAAAATCAGCAAGTCAAGATTTCATTGCAAATATTTTATGCATAGTAAAAAGATTGAAATGTTATATTCTCATAGCAGATAGAAAAGAGGGGCTGTTTTTTAACTGATAAACGGCATTATGGTAGCTAAATATTGTGAAACGTGGCCCTTTTATCTATAAGTATGCCACTTTTAAAAACTTATTATGCAAATAGTAAATTTCAAAACTATCTGCAAATATAAGCCATTATTGGCTACGTCAGCATCACGTTGGCAAAAATGTATTAGTGACATTTGAAAAATCACTAAATTATTTTTATTTTCTAATTTATACTAGCAACATTTTGTAAATGCGCATATCTTGTTTAGAAAATAATGATAGTGCTTTTTCAAAAATCACTAATATTGCTCAAAATTTTAAAATGGTAGAAAATAGGCAAAATTTGAAAAGGCCTCGGTATATAAATTTGTAATATATTGGTGCATTTGATATGTCGCCAATATAATTTGTTTAGAAAAATTATATATTAGTGGCATTTCAAATGTCATCTGCATTTTTTGCAGTGTGGCATTGGCATATCCAAAAATGATCTACATTTGTAAATTGCTTTAAAAGTGGTCTATTTGTACAATAAGTTTTAAATGTGTCCTAAATTAAAAAAATTCTCTATATAAAGTAGAAATTGAACTATAATAATTGCTATAATATATTTTTAATCAAGGAAAAATAATTTGATGTCAAACTAAAGGTTTATTTCACGACTGGGACTCTCATGTTCTAGTAAATATAATTACTGCTTAAGTGACATATGAGTGCCCCAAACAAGAAGAGTCTAACTTTCTAGTTGATCACTCTTTATTTATATCCCAATTAGTGTGACTTAGTTATTCGATTGTAGCTACAAAATGCTTGTTACATGAAGAAATATTTAAGCATCACCATTTGATATTTTTATGTTCTCTTTTTCTACCGTGCTACGGTTGATTGGTACTGACAATACTGTGACATATCCGAACACTAACATTCTCAAAAAAAAAGTTCCCGATAATTTCAAATAAGAGAAATTCAGTAAGTGATTTTATAAAAATTGCATCATGCCACCCCTATTTATGTGTGTATATGTGCACAAGGATCGATTGTACCTCATTTTTGCAACATCTCCAATTCCCCTTGATTTCAACCACATGTTGCGAATTAAAATATAAAATGAAGTGACAAAAAAAGAAAGAATATTTATTTAAATCGAAATAAGTGGTTGAACTCAGATGATTCGAGGTACAGTAAAGAAAAGGTGTAGCTGATCTTTGTCATACGCGTGTGTGCTCACACACATATCGCATATATATAAGGAGCGTTTAATGACGCCCTAAATCTTGCAGCACCCCTAGCCTCTTGACTTTCATACGTTCTGATTTATATAATAGTTGCCTTTCTCTACCCGCTACGCATATTATTTAAATCGGGCATGTGGTGAACATCGGGGGGCTAGTAGGGTGCTACACTATTTGGGGTGCCATTGAATGCTCCTACACACATACATATATTGCTTTTTAAATAATTTTTTGAATTGAAACGTATATGGTTATAAAGGTTAAGTAATACGTTTTTGAAATACAGTTAATTTTGTTTTAGTCATCTTGTTAAAAACTAAACTAATAGTGTTGGGATTGGAAGGAAAATAGCTATTGAATAGTTGAAATGGTAAAATAAAAGATTTGCTAAAGAAATGAATATTAGTATTTTTAGCAATGTAGGAATTTTATCTCTCTCAAGTACAAGTTACATTGTGTATGAGACTATATTTATAGACTTTATTTTACAAAAGAATAGTCTGGATAGAACAATCTAAATAGAATAGTCTAGATACTACATTCTAGATCAATCAGGGAGTTAATAATTAATGGTCATTTAAAATATTTTTCTATATCTTTTTAGAAATTTGTATCTCTCTATAACATACCTCCTTGATGAAAATTTTGGAAACTTCGAGCATAGTTTGTAGCTACTCAAATCTTGCGCTTGGCAATGCCTTTGTGAATATGTCTGCAACTTGATCCTCTGTCATGTAGACTTAAGTTTGATTTGTTTAGTAGCTTCTGCTTCTCTCAGGAAATGATATTCTATAGCTATATGTTTTGTTCGACTATGATGAACTGAATTATTCGTCATTGTTATTCCTGGTTTATTATCGTAGGAGATTTTAGTAGGCTCAATTTTTTTCAACCGTTTCTCCAAGTATATCTTTACCTTTTGGGAAATATACGAACTCCTAAGTATTGATTTTTTTCTCAATCATTTTTATCTCTTCTTTCATTGCCTTGACCTATACTTCTTTCTTTGATACTAATTTATAGCATTCAGATCCAAGTATGGCTTAGTTGCATATATATATATATATGTATGTATGTATGTATGTATGTATGTATGTATGTATGTATGTATGTATGTATGTATGTATGTATGTATGTATGTATGTATGTATGTATGTATGTATGTATGTATGTATAATAAAGATCCAATTCTTATCAACGTGTACTTTGGTGAAGAATCTTATTGTTTAGGAGGTGAAGGGGGGTATCTGGCACTTTTACTACTTCATCCACTTCTTCTTGAGGTTAATGTACCGATAAAAAATGTTTTTTATCTTAGTTTTTTCTTCATCCCAATTCCATGCATCATTCTCATCAACCTCGACATCTCGACTATAGTGAGCTTCTTTTTCTGTAAGCTATAAACTCTATAGCCTTCCGATTGTATGTTATACCCCAAGATGATTCCTCGTATACTCTTGTCTTCTAGCTTGTATCTCTTTTCATTTGGAACATGTATGAGCAAATCGATCCAAAAACTCTTAGATGCTTAGCTGATGGCTTTCGTCCACTCCAAGTCCATATAGGAGTCTTGTGTTGGACAGCTTTAGTTGGATATCTACCGAGTATATAGACAACTTTGTAAACTACATTCGTCCAAAAATTGTTGGGTAAGCCATTCTCTTTCAACATTGATCTAGCTCTCTCCATAACTGTTGATTTTTTTCCAAATACTTTATTTTGTTGTGGAGTATATGCGACTGTAGGTTGTCACTCAATTTCATCATAATCATAGAAGTTATCAAACTCATTAGATTTGTACTCTTTGTTGCGATCATTTCTAAGCATCTTTATATGTTTTCCACTTTAATTCTCAATAAGACGACAAGCACCATTGTCCAAGTGGTTAATTGATCCGGCTTTGGTGCAAGAGGTCACAAGTTCGAAACTTGCTTTCGAACGTTTATTGACATGGGATATGCTGTCCCAATGATTTGTATATAAAGTACCATTTCAAAAAAAATTCTCAATAAGACCTTAAAGTTTTTGAATATTTCAGAAACATCTGTTAGAAAAGTCATTGATAAATATGATGAATCATGTTTTATGGAGGATGGTCTCCATATTTGCCTCTAGACATTATCTTGGATCAATTATGACAAGTCTTTTTCTCTTCACGTGTTTCCTATTGAAAAAGATGATCGACGTTGCATTTTAAGAAGACATCCTTCACACACTTCATTATTTTCTTTTAGGCTTGGGAGATCTCCCATCTTATTCTTTTGATATAACAACTTTAAAGTTTGAGCATTGAAGTGGTCAAATCTTCGATGCCATAGCCATGAATCGTCAACTTGTACTTTTATGGAAATGTTAGTAGTATATCTAAAGCAGCTTCTATTTCTCTTCTCCATTTTTTACTTATGCTATCTCTAGTCTTCTGTTATTGTTATCATATAAATTTTGCACATGTCCCCTTTAAAGTGAAAAATATAGCATTTCTCCATCGTTTGGCTAATGCTTAGTAGATTTTCTTTATGATTCGAAACTAGTAAAATATCTTTTATATATTATATACCTTTCTTTGTTTCTACCATAACAATCCCTTTCCCTTTCCCTTTCGATTCTACAATACGCCACTCCTCCGTCATACTTTCACTTTGATAGAATCATCAATACTTTGAAGATACTTCGGTCCTTGACCATATGTTTGCTACAACTGTTATTTAAGTATCGGTTTTCGTCATTTTCATCGCTAGAGTCTTTGGCTGTAGAAAATAGATGTTGATCATGATCATGTTGATGCTTCTCATAGTCAATCTCTTCAATAATATTTTTTTGATGCTTATTTTTATTGAAGCGATTCTTCTTCATATGTCTAAATTTTCTATAATACGTACATTTTGGCTTTCCACGATACTAACAGTACTTCTCCAGGTGATTTGTGATTCACAATTCTATATGAAGGATATTTATCTTGTTCGTCCATGGAGAAATCTTTAGAATTTTCTTTGTTTCTAAAATTTTATCCATTATTTTTATTTTTTTCCATGTCCTTTATTATTACTTAGTAATTTGAGCTTTGACCGAAAGACATTTTCTACTAAGTCTTCATCATGCCTACTCAATCTTTGTTCAAATGCTTCAAGATAGAGCAATAATTAAGTTACGAATAAAGTAGATAGATCCTTAGTTTGCTAAATTGTTGCTATGATTGGATTATACTTATAGCGAATAGAAATTAAAATTTTCTCAACAATTCTCTTATTGAGAATGTTATCCCTATAAGCACTCATTTGATTAACTAATTCTTTTATCATGGAATAATAATCCTTTACGGTCTTGAATTCCTCCATTTTTACTAATTCAAATTCTTCCTTAAATTTTGAAGTTTAATAGTGCGTACCTTACCTTCCTTAAAACTCATGTAATTTGCATCATGCTTGTTTTGTGCTTGTAGCTCCCATTACTCTTGGAAAGGCAGTGTCATCCATCGCCTATTGTAGAGTAAATAATGCTTTGAATCCCTTTGTTTATTTTCCTTCAACCTTTTTGAATTTTACTAAGACCATAGGAGTAGTAAATTATTCTTCTATAATATCCTATAAATCTAAAAAATGACTTCATTTTTATGCTCCAAAAATCATAATTTTCACTAGTGAAAATGGGGACATGAATAAATGAGGGTTGAATTTTAACATCACTTTAAAATTTTTGGGAGTAGAGTAATAAAATAAGGATTATTTAAAAAAAATAACTCGATGATATTCAAAGCCCACCGTGTGATCGAACGATGCACTGATACCCCTAATAATATTAGGATTAGAAGAAAAACAGGTATGAAATAGTTAAATAGATGAAATAGTAAAATAAAAGATTTGATAAAGAAATGAAATGACTGTTAGAGTTTTTAGAAATGAAGAAAATTCATTGCTCTAAAGAACAAGTCACAATGTTCATGAGACTATATTTATAGGTTTTACTTTACAAAAGAATATTCTAGATATAACCATCTAGATTGAATAGTCTAGATGAACATTCTAGATAAATCAAGGAATTAATAATTAATGGTTGCATAAGATAGTTTTATCTATCTTACTAGAAATTTATATCACTCTTCAATAAAAACCAATTTTTCTTATTTACAATTACTAAACATCATTAGTTTAAGATTTTTCTTTTTGTACATTACACACTTGGTTTGTTTATATACGAATGGTTTCTATTGTCATTGCATGTGTGTATATATATACATGAAAGCAAAACCTTGTAGAGTTGAGTTATTGCCTCCTGGTATTGTTGTCTCTGAGATCTTTATTTCTATTTATGTAGAACCATGGGAGACCCAATGAGGTATGCTTTTCAATATTTATTAACTAATGGTAGAGAATTAAGGTTATTTAGCCTAAAGCATGGTATATTTACTTAGAACCCGTTCAAATGATTTATTGGAAGTACTGTGAGTAGTTTTATATGAAATTAGTTTTTATTTTGATCATGTGTGCTATTTTTATCTCTTCCTTTAGTACCGGATGAGAAAGCCAAAATACTTAGTGGCATTTTCTATTAGATTTGGTCAGTCTACAAATGTTAATGTTGCAACCAAAAAGGTTGTTTGATTAGAATTAAAACACTATAGTTATGTCACATAGTCAGTTGTTTGTGATTAATACACATATCTATTATGCGTAGTTTTCTATAAGTTTCACAACCTTGCTATTTCTCTATAACGGTCGATAAAGTGAGTGGGATATGTCACCCAGCTTGTAAACCAAAATGCTTTTAGACGAATCTAAATGTCAAGATGAAATGGCTCAAGAACTTTGTGGCAAGCTTGGAATGGTAGTAGAAAGGGCTACATGAGGTTTGGATTCCAAGTTCATTAGGAAAATAAGGTCGGTACTGGCCTCATTTCATATCGGTATCGAGATCATTTCATGAGCTATATTTATCCCTCATGTATTGGTCAAGGCATAAATGGCTACAATGGTCATCCCGGGCTCACTTTAGATGAAATAGTTAACAAACTCCCAAATGCTCTATATAAAAAATAAGTACTAGACATGTCATAATATCATGGCGATGATCTGATTCTCAAGGCTTGTAGTTGGAAGATTTAGAGATAGAAGATGAAGTAAAGGAGTGGCAAATGAGTTGTACCTAAGCAAATCATATCGATATAGGCATGTTTCATGTCGGTACCGACATGATTTGACAGCTAGGGGATTTCGTCTTCCTTCCTACTTTATTAAATCTAAAGTTACTAGGTCTTCAATGATATGGACACTCAGGTGGGTAATTTTTCTATGAATAGCAAGCCTAAAGCAACTTTTAAAGGACTTTTTGGCCATTATCTTCTTCACTCTCATATTCTCTACTTATGTTTTATCAACGATGGATGATTTAGATCTGTTATAACTGGAAAAGGTCTTGTACTTATGATAAACTCAATCTGAATAAGGTTAAAGTGGAGGTAGGCTGTAGAGTTTGCTAAGCCACTATTAAAATCCATATGTTCTTACTGTTTTCTTACTATTTCCTATTAGATCTACTTTTTTCATATATTTTTGGGTATTATGCCACTTTTGGTCCAATATTTTTGGCGCTTTTATCATGAACAGAGCTTCTCGAGCATAGACCCAACTGTCTATTATGAATCAGAACGTTTAGGAGTTCCATAAGATTTTTATGGTTAACCTATAGGATTTTCATACTTGGAGTAATGGCATTAAGGAGATCGATAAGACGATGATAGAGCCAAATCAAAGAATGGCCAATAGTTAGAAGACACTTATTGAGAACATAGATGCTAGTATTGCCTTGCTGACCTAGCAGTCCCAACGGCTCGGGAGGAATAGGACAGAAGCGTCACCTTCTGGTTATAAAAAGGAAAAATCATCTGCTTCTGGCTAGAACAGAAGGGATAGGAAACAAAAATGGAGGAGCATACTACTAGAGCAACAGGAAAGAACATTGAAGGAAGTGGCCAGGCTCCAGGCGGAGTAATTCATATCCGTACAGACCAGAATCAAGTCGGTACCGACAAGAATTTGAAATTTGTTATGTGATTTGGTAGTAATGGAAAGTTCTCTATCGGTGATATGGTCTTTGTGAAGATTTCTCCATTAAAAAATGTTGTTTGATTCGGTAGTAAGGGAAAGTTAGCACTGAGGTTCACAGGTCCTTTTGCGATAGTAGAGTGGATTGGGAACCTAGCATATAATGTTGACTTACCTCAGAAGATAGCAGTCGTGCACAACGTCTCCCATGTTAATCATTTGCGGAAGTTTGTGCATGACTCGGGAATAACAATTGCATCAGATCAACTTGATGATATCAAGATTGAATTAGAAACTTCGAGAACTCATAGTTCGGTTCGTATTGTCGGATGTGATTCGAAACCGCTTGGGAGGAAGACAGTGGAGTTAGTGAAGGTTCAATGGGCTAAAGTGAAGGTGGTTGCACATGGGAAACCAAGGAGAGCAGAAGGGCTGCATATCCTAAGCTCTTTGCATGATAAGGCTTACCGTTTAACACATTTTACTTTCATTTTGATATAAAATAGGATAATTTAGTACCTTGCATGCTAGGATACGTTTGTCTATACTATTAGTTGCATAGTTGCTCGCTTAAGATGTTTATTGGTTGCATATGATTATTAGGCATGCGGGTTCACTATGGTTGACTATTCCATGATTTTTTAGGGATTTCGGGAGGCAATATTCCTAAGGGGGAGAGTGTAGTGACCCGTAGTTTATGTATCAAAGATTGTAAAACATTTTTATTTAATTCATATGAGGTCATATGACTCCGAAATTTTGAAAAATGACTCTTAGAGACATTTCCCACTATGATTTTTGTTGAATTTCTATATGACCATGTTTACCCTAAAAATCTTGTATAGATTATAACTTTGATATGAGCCAAGTTATGGTCTCAAACCACTTCCATTGCTTCAAGATAATGGTTTCTAATTCTGTAGAGTGGTCATAATGGTTAATCAGACTTACGATTCAAAAGTTATGGCACTTTTTTAGTTTTGCCTGATATTGGCCAGAATAAGTGGGCAATTAATTAGGCTTAAACTGAAGCCTACTAACTAATTTTGAAATTTTCACTTAGTAGGGGCTGATGGGACATCTCGAATCATATTTTCCATTCACAATACAATCTCAAACCTTCATTAAATCTAATTCTATCAAAAAGCTTACCTTTTGCTTCCTAACCTTAACCTAAACCATCATTAGAGTGGTAATTAACGTAAAG
Source organism: Allium cepa (assembly GCA_030765085.1). Classification (NCBI taxonomy): domain Eukaryota; kingdom Viridiplantae; phylum Streptophyta; class Magnoliopsida; order Asparagales; family Amaryllidaceae; genus Allium; species Allium cepa. Next base: position 848,289,284 of record CM060943.1, read on the forward strand.
GGATTAGAGGTTATCACTATTGGGTAATTTGAATTTGTTCTCCTTGCTTCCATTTCAGATCTAGATATTAAATTGGTAATTTAGGAAATTGGTGAGTGAGTTTTGATCCATACTCTATACTTGTTCATATATTTAAAATTGATGCTTTTAACATGATTTTGATGATAAAAAGTACTCTAACTTTAACCGCACTTTTCTAAATGTTTATGGACAAAGTAATTAAAATGATTTAAAATGTTTTTTAAATGGTTATGCAACCCCTTTTGATGATATTGATATGCTAGTGTAAAAGTTAGATCTGCGCTAAATTTGTATGTTAATCATGATTAGATATGTTATATGTGCTTGATGCATGGTTTTGGATGGTATTGCTGCCTCGATGGGTTTGTTTTGATATGGTTTGCTAGCACTTTAGGTACTTAGGAAAAGATCTCGTCAAATTACGCAAATCGAAAGTGAAAGCAGTAGGAATTGGGTGAAAATTAGAGGAGGGGTTCTGAAGAATTGAAGGAGCCCAAGATTCAATTCGCACAAAGTTTGGACAAAGGAATTCAACTTTGTGCCAAGTGGAATTCAGGTCAGTAGTGGAGCTTCAGGTTGGTGGGAATTTAGCTTTAAGTCATGCTTTGGGAAATTTGGTGAAGGACTCGGGGTTGGCTTCGGGCAAGATGCGAAAGGCTTGGGGTTCAGTTGTAGGCCAGATCAACTCGGTAGGATTTCACTTGGGGCTTTCTTGGGGAAAATGTGGGAATGTTTTTGGCTTTCTTAGAGGAAATGAATTGAAGTTGGGAAGTTGAAGGCAGAAAATTGGCTAAGTGTTAAGGTCGATGCAGACATAAACTAGAGGAAGTTGGTTTGAAATCTGGCTTAGGGACTTCAAAAAGGAGAAGAGGGGCTTGAGCAAAGGCTAAAGGACAAAAATAGGGACCAAACTGCAACTTATCGACTTGTAAAATATGCTCAGATCGGGGTAGGACTTCTAGGAGGTGAAATATATGGTCCTTGGGTCATGCTAGAGGTTTTCGTTCATTTGTTGGTCGATGTAGATATGACAGCACGATGAAAGCTGATGGTTAAGGAACACATCGATATTGGAGTGCTTTGACGTGTTAGTTTTGAGACTTCGAGATGTTGACTCAACAACTGATGAGGAGTACTAGAAGTGTTTCGATGATGATGGCTCTAAGATGGGAGTCGTGGTGTAGCCCATGGGGACAAGTTCTAGGATGCGAAATTGTGAAGTAGAGTTAGGGCAAGCTTTATTATGGGAAGATACGATGAGATAGGTTCTAGGACGTGAGCCTGTAAAGTAGAGCTAGGACGTGCTATAAGGGTTCTACGTTGATGATGGGTAAATCTAATAAGGATGGGTTCGAAGATGTGTGTCAAGGCATCATTGATACTCAAAGTCCTCCATTATGCTCATAATAAAGGGGTAGGTGAGGACGCTCCTTGGGTATTAGGATGTATACCGTTGGATCTAGGATGCGATCCTTATGCCTTGGAATGCTAGGACATGCAGTTTAGCTTTCCTGAGCTATTGAGTGGCATGAATTTTGAGCAATGAGGAATTCGAGACCTTTCCAATTGTCTTTGGCATTAGGACGGTCATATGAATTACCATCTATCCAAAGCACTTCAGTGATAGGAAGATTATTTGATGGATGTTATGTTTCCTTTAACTATTTTCCCTCGTAATCTATCATCCATGTCACTTGTTGTAGGTACTTAAGACATAGATACCGAGATGCTCGATACTGTACTTAGGACATAGTACATTTTAATGATGATAGTAGATATTATTGTCATTGGTTTGGTGCTCATTAGAGTTGTTACCTTTGAATGATGGAGGATTGTCCATGGTAAAAAGTCAGATCGGGTCTTACAGAGTTGAAAGTTGTTAAAAGGGAAGAGCTATTAGTGGAAGGCCCTCCTTCTAGGGACAAAAATATTGACTAGTTTTCTAGCCAACCTTAAAATGATAAGAGTGCGTTGTCAAAAGCAAGGGTTACTTGCTAATAACTAGGCCTAAAATAGGAAAAATGAGTTAAATACACTGTTGAAAGGTAGATAATACAAGATATAGAGTGGCTAAGCAAAGCCGTGTACGTCCCCTGCGAAGTTCTCTTACTATATATTTCTCTTACAATTAAAGGGAATTACAAGAGAATAATAAGAAGAAGAAAAAACACTGAAGACTAACGATACTATGTAATCTTAGGGACTTATATGGTTTCAAAAGTGCTGAATTAATCACACCCCTTCAACTCGTTCAAACTTCAAAAGCATATTCCTTCCTCGTAACTACCTTTCCTCCATAATTCTCACAATGTTGTGTCATCTTAGAAAAATCCACTCTGCTAGTTACTGCTCTAGGCTCAACAACATCAGCTAGTTGTTATTGCATCATTTCCATGATAAACTAGTGGAATAAAGCATTCATATCCATTCCTTCACCAGTCGAGATAGGAATTCGAGTACCAGCCTCAACAAGAACATTCGAGGACACCTCTGCTTCTTGGCCAGTAGTTTGTGCACTATTGTTCCTTTATAACTACTCACTCTTGAACCTCCTAACGTCAAACATCCATTTTGATAGAGTTAGTGGTATGCCCTAGGGGTAGTTATATAATTTGTTACATATGTCTAACTCGGTAACTATTTTCGTTTGAAATAAAAATGTTTTGTTTCTATTATATACTTAATATAACGAGTTATATTAATTAATAGAGTTAAAAGTATATTTAATAGAAAATCCATAAATAATATATTTTGTGATAGTAATTACGGAGTATTGCAAACGTGAATAATTTATCACAATGAAATTAAACATATTGTTTTAAATATTCCTAATCAATATATATCAAGACTGGATATTGATACATCCATTAAGACAAGAGTACGTAATGCTCTAAAAATGTTGGACAATGTATTACTCATGACTGCTAGAGGGACCAGGGGTTACACAATGATAGTTATTGGATAACTGGAATGAATCGCACGATAGTTTTCACTTGGTTAATGAAACTAAGGTGAAACAAGAAATATCGATGTGACAAAATGACATAGTTCTCTTGACCAAATAATACTTTTAATATTGAATTTGGAAGCACTATTTTGATTATAGTCAAATAGTGGCACAACGTCCATCGAACGATTATAGTTGGGTCGATGGAAGCATTAAAAGTGAAACACTATTCAAGATCATCTTCGTAGTTATATAAGGTTAGTATCGTGATTAACTAAAGTCAACTCAAAATCAAAATCTTTGGCCAAAGCAGTTCGGTTAATAGTAATTATAATGATTGAACCAAGGATGTTGTTTTTTGACTATATAATTGAATATGGATGATATTGGAATTTTAGCCATTACCAAATTCCATAAGTTCAAAGCGATATAGTTTTAACAAGTAGAATTTGTTTAAATAATTGTAACTATTGGGTAACGCTTAACAAAGTAAAATTGGATTTTATCATAATTATGTAAGAGATAAATTTGGTCTAATGTAGCACCACCTATTAAGTGAAGTGTGAAGTTAATATTGTAATTGTTTAATATTAAATGCTTACCAAATGTATATGTAGAGTCACACAACCGAAATGTTGAATACTCATATTTACCACCCAATATAATTAATTTATGATTGTTATAAATTAAATTAATTAATTAATATTTATGAAATGTTAATTACAAAATTTTATTTGATGTGAATTAAATAATATTATATAGTGTGCATATAATAGTAATATAAATACTAATGGATCATGGTATTGGTATATGTTTAAATTGGATTTAATTGCAACAAATATTGTTTGGGGTTGAAATAGTTCTAAGGCCCAATTAGTGCTTGATTTAGTTGGATATAGGGTAGCAAATTGGGGCCGACCATATGACAGTTTTGAGGGACGAATTTTGAATTCAAAAGGAAAGAACTAGTAAGAGAAAAACATGGATCTTGATCCTTATTTCACTTTTTCATCCCTCTATTTATTTCTTCTAACATTTACTTCTCTTGATACTTTTGGCATTCTTCCTTTTGTTGCTCATATAAGGCTGCCATCACCCTATAACAACCCAAAAATCCAAGAACTAATTCAACCTACAATTAGAAGAAAAAAATCATTAATTCCGTATGGTTTTTAATTAACAAATATTAAAAACCGAAAATAAAATTTTAAAAATATTTTTTTTATTCTCTGCCCGAAAGCAACAACATACTATATATTTAGTTATAAAATTTTACTATATATATATGTATGTATATCATTATTAATAGTCGGAATAGAAACATAATCTTTTAATCCGACCATGAACAACCCAAAATACTCCTATATATATAACCTTTTAAATATCAATTTGTTATTTCTTATAATCTCCCTAACATATTAGGAGATAAAATCTCCCTACAATCAATTTAGACATGTTTAAATTTGTATGTTGATTCCAATTATTCATAGAATAGAATTATACAAATCTAATTATAATTAGATTCAAAGAGCGAGTCAAATATATATGGCTGCATTAGAATAGCTAATACAAGATCTTTCTAGATAAATTAACCAATCTATAAATATTGATTGATAACTGGCTTGGAAGCGCAACCTTTTGGTCCGACCGTGAATTTTTCAAAATACCCTTTACTCATATATAATTCAAGTATTATCTGTATTATTCTCTTTACAACCACCTTAAATAAAAAATAATCTCTGTTATTTCTAACCTATTATTTCTATGCTAGATTGGAACAATTCAAACCTTTATTCTACAAATGAGAATATGTCAAATATGCACATCAGATAATAAATGATTATTTTAGATAATTCAACACATCTTTATTAATAGTTGTAATATGTTGGTGCCATATATTTTTGGTATCAACTTGAACTACCAAAAATGCCACTCTATTTTAGTATCACTTAAAAATTGGATGAAACTTCTTCTACAAATTCAAAATTCTCCTCTACAAATAATACAAAATTTTAATATCAATTAAATATAGGATCTAACAAATAAACCTCTGCAAATATTATCAAATTTTAGTATCGCTTGAATATAGGATCTAACAAACAAACTTCATTTTTCAAATTCAAAAATTTTCCTCTACAAATATTATCAAATCTTAATAACACTTTAAGAAAATCTAACAAATAAATCTTTTTTAAAAAATTATTAGAAACAAAAATTCAAATAACAACAAATTTGATATTGCAACTAAGAAATTAAAAAAAAAGCTTACTACACGTGATTTCGATGTAAAAATATGACTTAACTTTTGCGTAAATCATTTCTCTTAAATATGCTAAACACATTCAATTTATAGAAAAACAATTCACATCACATTACGCGAAGCACGTGCCATAACACTTAATTATAACTAGTTCTATGCTATATGTAATATACATTAAATAATAAATATAAATAAAAATCAGCTCGAATTTCTATTATAAATTATTTTACAAAATAATTTTTAAAATAATTTTTAATTTATTTATATTTACTTCCATATATAGTTACATGCATATATATTTTAATAAATGCTTAGTGTAAATAATTTACAACCAATATTTTATAATAATAAATTATACTTTATATATATAAACACACACACACACACACACAGAGGGTTGGCCCAGAGGGCAGCCCACTAAGCCCGTGGGCTGGGGCAGCACACTGGGTTGGGGGCAAAATTTACTAATATTTGAATTATGAAGTATTTAAATATAAAGAACTTGTTAAAAATTACACATGTTAGAAGTTGCAGTTCAATGGTAGTGCCCATTGTTTGCCCCATGATGTGCTAGGTTCAAATCTTGTAGGGGCAATAAATTTTGACATATCAATTTTCTTCAGGAATTTTCATTTTGGCCAGGGGTAGTAAATTATTTGGGTCGGGTCTGCACACACACAATATGTTGATAGGCATACATACGCGCACATTTTTAAAATCTATTTTTATACATGAGGAATTGACATATTCGTTGTGGTATAAATTTAACATTTACACACGGGCATGTCAAACCATGTAAACATTATCCTGTTGTATAAGCACACATACAAATATGTGTAAATGTATACATATATAATATACAATACAAATTACATAAAATAAAACTTTATTTATAAATTGAAATAAAATATTGATTTTCTTCAATAGAAAGTTTAGAAATTTTTTAAATGAATTAGACTACATAAACTAATTAAAGAGATCTAATAAAGGGAATTTTTTTAAAAATTTACTCAATTCCTTTGTTGCGGGCTGGCCCAATTCCAACAATGGTATTAGAGCTCAATAGCCTATGTGTTCTAAATTAGTCATAGTATGTCTGACCAATTAAGTTTATAACCCATTTAGTAGGGTATCTAGGAAATGTAATGTTTAGGAAAGGGATTTATGAATTAATGGTTTCGATTTGACTAAAATTCCTTTTTACCTAGTCCCACTAATAGAATTATCTTAATACAAGATTCTCTTCATTTAACATTCAAAATCTAAATTTCAAATTTAATCATTCCTATTAACGGTCAAATTTAATTGCATTAATCAGTCTTGTATCATTTAGTAAAAAAATTAGTGTCTCACACCCTATCAATCAAATTCCCCTTAACTGATATTCTCAATTAAATTATCTTAATTATCACTTATTAACTTATTATTGTTGATTTGGTTTTCCATATTATGACACTTCAAAATATGAGGTTTTACAGTGGCGCTTTACAATTTCAAAAGTGGAAAGAAGATTAGTGTTTTTTATTTTGAGAAAAAATGATGCAAATATAATAAGGTTCATCCGGCACCACTATCACAGTGACTAGGCACTCCAGCTTTGATCCGCAAGTTCACACGTTCGAATCCTAAGTAGCATAATTTGAACCACTAGTATTCTATATACTACTTAAGACTTGTAGAATTATGTATTATCAGGTAAGCACCCCCATTCAAAAATAAAACATAATAAGTGTTCGCGTCAAACTTCTCCAATTTTAAGAGTGCGGTAGACAGATCTCGGTTAATTTCTAATTTACTCAAGCCTTTTTTTGACTTTCATCTATTTGTATCACGTAGCATAATTAACTCGTGTTTCAATGATATCTCATCGTTTGTTCACTATGTTGTTGACCAAACAATACTAATATTTTATTTTCAGATCTCCAGTAATTTTGGAGGTCTCATATTCAAACCTCATGTACATTAATTATGTTTAAAATCACATCCCTAATGAATAATGATCATTCTAGAAAAAAGGAAAAAGAAAGAGAAAAAACATTCAATTTAGCATGTTGATTCTAAGGTAACCAAATAACTTTTGATGATTATTTTCATTTCATTATCATTTATTTTTCTTGGAGCACATACTAGAGAAGGTTAAGTGAAAAAAAAGATCAAATATCATTAGGCGTTCAAAACTGTTTCAACTCTAGAATTGAAAATTTGCCAAACTCGTATATTTAATTTACTGAAAAATCAAATGGAAGTTACAAACACGTCCTTTTTTTTAAATCTTATTTGCTTAACATCTCTTTTCCGAAAACTATTTTATATTTTTCTCTCTTCTATATTTCTCATTTTCAAATTTAAGAATAACAAACAAAATGTCTATTGCATGAAATTATGAGTTATGAAAATGATAACAATGGCACTTGTTAAACTTAATAAAATTATCCAAATATTCTCTTGAACTAGTGTGTAACCCGTGCGTTGCATGCGGTAATGTTGTTAAAAATTAGTATTTACATTTTAATTATTGCTTAAATATAATGTTATTATACAATATATGATAACTTTACTATGACATATTAGTCACAACCCAAACTGGCATGCAATGCTCGAATGTAAAATTGAGGGTTCAATCATCGCTAACTACATATCTTTGGAGCAACTAATGTCCTAACTAAAAAAAATTATAAATTAAAATTGTTAATATTGTAAATGTAAATAATTTATGTATTTAATATTTTTGTTATATATAAGTGAATAAATAACTTTACCATTTTAAATAATATGATTGTTATATATACATTCAACTCTTATTTTTATTAAGGATTTATAAATGTATTAATAAATATTAAAATAATTCAATTTATTTAAATAATTTGAATTAATGGTTAGTATTACTAATTAAATATAAGAAGTTAATGTAAAAAGTTGAAAAAAAAACCGAGAAGAGCTCTGGACGTATTTGTTGCTAAAAAAGCATCTTGTGGCCAGCTTATCTACATATGAGCTTTTATCCATTATTTAGTTTTCATTTTTAAACAATTTTACCTATGTAGTTAACCATAGATTTCAAGTTATTGTAGGAGGGTTATGCTTACAACTTTGATAATTATAGAATAATATTATGTAGCATTTATGCGAATTATGAGTTGGGTATGTTTTAATAACATGTTGAAAGTGAGAATGTTTATATAATCTAATATCTGTCAGTGTAATCTGTGCGTTCAAATATTAATGCTGTAAAATATAAATTTATCCTTTCTTTAGAGGTTGTTAGAAATAAAATCATGTAATAATTTTTTGAGATAAACGAATTAGAAATTAAAAGAGTTATTATATTTATGTATACATTTTATGTGATGTGATAAAATATCATGTATTTGATTAAATAAATAATTTCATTACTTCACACAAACACGCGTATATATGTGAATATTGTACATATATTCAACTTACCATATTTTTAGGAATTATTAGATGTATTAATGAATGTTAGTTAATCAAGTATTTAAATAGTTTAATTTTAAGATTTACATAATTAGTTAGAGATATGGACTTGACTATAAAATGTTAGGAGAAAATTGGGAAGGGTTTCTAAGTAATTGTAAAGAATTCAAATTTAGGTGTTTGAAGTTAGTAGAATTCTGCAATGTAATGTAGGATAAATTCATTTAGTGAATAAATTATAAAATAAATTTGTTATTATCATTAATGTATATAATTTACGTTATGTGATTTATATATATATTTGTATCTATTTACGTTATGTGATTTATATATATTTGTATCTAAATGAATTTTTTTACCGAGTTGTTAATGCGTCTGTAATATATATATTGAAACTTTCATTTTTTTTAGGATTAACCAGTAAATATCAGTTGACTAAGTTTATCAATTAGTTTAAAATTTGGATTATGAAGTTAATTTAAATGTGTGGGCTTTGAAATAAAATATTGGGAGAGAATTAAGAAAAACTTGTGAGCTATTATAGAGTTTTTAAAAGTAAAGATCTGAATGTAAAATAGTATAAGAAAATTAGTAGACTAATTAATTATAAGTGGTAAATTATATGATTTTGAAAATAAAATATCTAAACTTGGAGAGAACTAAGGAGAATAGAGATAAATTTTAGAGAATACACGTAGTTAAATAGTTGATGTACATGTTATGCTAATGTTAAACATATATTTTTGCAAGTCACATGTTTCAATTATTGTTTATATGTTAGTGTGTAATAAAATGCCAATTTCAGAAGAAAATTAACAATACAAACTTAAATGTAGCTTAATTGAATGAAATCGAAGAGAACATTCCAAATAATTTGTAAATTATACTTCAATATAAAGTGGTAAATAAAAATAAATAAAGTCTTCATTATTTTGCATGTTTATTATTACTAAACATCATTTAAGAATGAAAATAATGATACAAACTTAAATGTAAAATAGTTGAAGTTAATTAAACAATGATGGAATTTATATCTGAAACTAAATGATAGGTCAGAATCAAGGAGTGACTTGTCAATAATTTAAAAAAATCATAAACTATAAATAATAGTACTCTTCATATAAACACAAAATCGAAATAATAATAGACTTTAATTCTCTAAATTCGTAAGTGAGATATAATTCCTTTGGCCTTACTATTATTTAATAGAATATATTTAATAAATCATTCTATCAATAATTTAAGTTGCATATGAATAAATCACCGAAAATTATATCTATTATTATTTTGGATTATAAATATATAATTCTGAATTTAAAATGATTCAAGAAAAACGTTTTTGAAACTTAAATAAAATATACCTTAAGTATAGCATTTAATTAATTTATATGTATAGTAAATGAGTACACAAATAAATTAATAGAAAACTTATATTGCTATTTTTGTATCTTTGTGTTAACATAATATTTTTGTTGTTGTAAAATAATTTAAAATAATATTTCTCAAATTAATTCACTTACATTTTAAATATCATGCTTAAATAATTTATATGTTTAAATAGTTATAAGTAGTTATAGATACTGTTATTTTCTGATTCTAAATATTCATAGTGAAATGTATAGTTCTAAGTTAGTTTCAAAATATTTTATATTTTAAAGTTTTATTAAGTTATACTTTAGATTATATGAAATATTCAGATTAGATTTAGATGAGAGTATAAAACTGTAACACATACACATACATGCATGCATACATAAATATACACACACACATACAAACATATATATATATATATATATATATATATATATATATATAGATAGATAACAAAAGATAACCAAGGATGATACTATTTTGTTTTTGACTTAATGAAATCGTAAGATGCCATGAAAAATCAGTAGAGAGAATAAAGAAGAAATCTTAAAAAGAAAGAATCATGGAGAAAATATATTCTATTTTACTATTATTTAACAGATCAATACTTAAATAAATGTATATATAGTAATTAATTTAATATATTAACGGAATAGATTATAAGTTCCATATTTTTTTATACTGTAAATATCTAAAATAATGTATTTGGATTATAAAATAATTTTGAAATTTATAACATTAAGCATAATATTTCACTGATTTAAAATAAATATAAATGAATTTATCAAAAATTTATCATTATTATTTTATTACATTAGCATGTTAAAATGTCATATTTTCATCCTAACATAAATTAAAATATTATTTTCTAGTAAAAATATCATATATTCATTATTTTCATATTCTAACTATTTAAAATAATATATTTTGTTTCAAATTAGTTTTACAATAATATTTCTAAAGTTTAAGGAAATTTTATGTTAAACATATTATTTTATTAATTTATACATTTACAAAAATGTAAGTAAATAAAGATATATATATATATTATTGTCATTTCTAAAATTTTATGTTTTAAAATATTTTATTTAATTTCAAAATAAGTTTAATATATATTTTGAAATTAAGAAATTATTCATTAAATATGACTAATATACCTATATGTGAACAATTGTAAGTATTTATCTGTATAATAAATTTCAAAGAAAAATGTCGATGTAAAATTTTCCTTTTTGAAGTAATACCGAGTAAATTCGTGATCATGTGTGTTTTTATGCGCACCAGCACATGCGATGATGAGTTTTAGATGTTAAATTGCAAAATCTGTATTGATAAGAATTTTTAATGAAACATAAGACTTTTAAGGGAAAAACTATTTTTTTTTTAATTTACTAAAATTATGGAAGATAACAATAATAATAAAGTAATAGAATATATCATATGCATTGTCGCAAAAACATGTTACTCATACTTTAAATATTGTTAAAATAAAATTTTGTTATGTAATGTTTGATAGACAATCATAAACGAAACTTTTATTATTGTTTATGCATATACTTTTGTTAACTGGTTCGTATATTTTTATATTTGAAAAAAATATCTACCATTTTGTTAATATGAATGCGGTATATAAATTGAAATTGTCATTTTGTTTATAAATTACCAGAGAACTTAATGAGTATTAATTACTTCAATTATTTACATAGTATGGATTTATAGTGTTTGGTTAATTTAAATACATGGATTTGAATGTAAAATAATAAGAGAAAATTGATGACAACTTTGTAAATGACCGTAGAAATTACAAAATATAGATATATATGAATATGAAATCATGGAAAAAATTAATGCAATATTTTGGATAACTATAAAATGATAATTTATATGGATTCATAAAAAATCAAAGAGAATCAAGGAGTAAGGATGAAATTTTTATAATTACCGAGATGATTTGTAATTTTTAACTTCTATTATTTAAACGGTAATTTATTAAAATAAATAATTAAACGTTAAAGTTCTTATAGTCTTTTATGTGATCCATATTTTTTTATATCTGAATGAAAATTTATTTTGTACCATTTTGTTACAATGAGCGTGATATACTTGTTGACATTGTTATCTATATTATTTATTAAAGAAATTAATAAATAATGCAGTTTATAGTTAAATTATTTAATTAATTTAAACATACAAACTAAAATGTAAATTGTACATAAAAATTAAGGACTTTGAAAATAATAATAATAGAAAGTAGAAAGCGTAGGTTTTCGAATGGAAAACGATAATGTAAAATTAATAAAATATTATAAACAATTTAAAAAATAATAAACTGTATTAGGTCTTTAAAATAAAGTATTAATAAATATTTAGAGAAAGCTAATGAAAGTTGAGAGAAATGTTAGAATTAAGATGAGAGGTAGAATTTCTTCTGCTTTACTAGATATAATATAGATTATCTCAATTTTTTCTCTCAATAAATACAAAATAATTTATTATTACAAGCGTCTACCGAAAAATTTCCCAAAAATTAATCCACCGCTTTCGCGATGAAGCAAAAAAAGTCGAAGCAGCCAAAATCAAAGAAATCCAATCATTCCACCTCTCATAAAGACAACGCTGTAATTTATTTTCTCGTTCTTTCTTCATTTACATTTAAAATTATACACAAAATTACGTTTTGTCAGTATATCGTGATATTTAGCTTATAGTCTGATGATAAATATTCGATTCCTTACAACATTGGAATTACTTTATTTTGTACTTTTATTACAAAGAATTGGAATATAGATTTTAGGGGTACTGGAATTTTAGCAATCGGTGTTGCGGCCAAGTTCTAATTGGTACTAAAACTAGTTAGCTGAAAGTAGCACTATTTTAATTCATCTATGTACAGTAAAACCTATATTAACACCTTCAAATTTCAATTTTTTGAGTTTTAATTCTTCTTCTAAAATCTATAAAGTCTAATAATAGGTTAGGAAGAAGCATGGGAAACAAGCTGATTTATCAGAACTTCGTGTACAGCTTGATCAATTGGGGCTAAAAATTATCCAGGTTGCAGCAGATGGAAATTGCTTTTTTAGGTTTGCTCAGTTACTTTTGTATTGTACTGGTTAAGTCAATGTATTTAGGCTTAAAATGTAGCAGTAGAATGTTATATGTGAAGTTGAACAGCTTTAGCCACTTGGTTAAAAAATGTTTCTTTACCATTTTCTGTATCCCTAGCTCTTTTTATAACTGCATTAACTCTTAAAATAACTTATGTTGTTTGCCTGTTTCTAACTTATATTTACAGGGCTTTAGCTGACCAGTTGGAAGGAAATGAAGGCGAACATATTAAGTACCGAAACATGGTGGTCCAGTATATATTGGTACACATTTCTAACAGTTAAGCTGCATGATTTGAATAGCTTTAAGCTGTAGCCTAGCAACAGCTTATTAATTTACAGTAGTCCACATTGTTCTAGAAATGGCGGAAATTAAAGTCGAAACATTTGCTGTAAGATTTTGATGTCTTTGTAAGTGTAGATAATTGGTATTCAGCATGGAGGTTAATTGAGTTGTTAAAATTGGCTTTTTCTCGTTTTGCATCATATATACATGGATGAATTGACTTACCAAGGTAATGTTATGATCATGGTAGGACGAACAGTTAATCAATTATTGCCCACAAAATCATGAAAATAGGAGAAACCAATTTCTATAGAAATACATAAAAAATTCATACAAGCAAGTGTGTAGGCATGAATTACAACTGCCATGTGCTATCAAGCCAGTAGCAAGAATTTTCTTTTATTTATCCATAAATCACATGGAAACAAGTTTATAAAAGATTTTCATCAGGTTGTCTTCAATTGTAGTCAGGTTAAATCCCAACCTTGATTGAGCATTATTGCATCCCTAGATTCATACTTTTATTACCGTGTCTTTCATTATTGTAATTTAAAGAAATGGTTATCTAAGTTTGAAATATTTGTTAAATCGGAAAAGGAAGGAAAAAGGAATGCCTCTATTTCGTTTATGTTATGAATATCATTGTCAATTTGATTCAATATTGTTTGTTTAGGTAGGTATATGAGTTTTCTGGATTGAATTCTCTATTTTTTGCAATAACACCATCTTTTGAAGGTGGATGAATTTCTTATTTATGCTACCAATTTGACTGAACAGAGCAATCGTGAGAATTTTGAACCATTTATCGAGGATGAAGTCCCATTCGATGAATATTGTCAGTCAATGATAAAAGATGGTACATGGGCAGGGAATTTGGAGTTGCAGGCAGCTTCTCTTGTTTTCAAAAGAAACATTTGTATTCATCGGGTCAGTCTTCACTCTTTACTACGTACAATTTTACATTCAACTTGAGGCTAAGAGATTAGTTTGGCTTTTATTGTTTTGGTTTTACTTTTCCCTGAAGCTTTAAAATTGTATCTAAAATTCATAGAAGCGCCGGTTACCTAAATTTTCAACACTAGAAGTGCTTCATTTTACATGCCTGCGTTGGTTCCTGAATATTTAGTGTGTTCAAATTTACCATTTCAACTTCTTGTGCGTTTTCTTAAAATATGCAGGCCAATTATCCTCGATGGTACATAAGCAATTTCAATGATCGTGAAACTACTATGATTCACCTGTAAGTGTAAATTATGCACTATAAATTATTTTTGTTGCTATGATTATAAATTGATCCAACACCCCCCCCCCCCCCCCACACACACACACACAATTTGTTTCACTTTGCCAAATTATAACATATAAACTCATTTGAAAATATATTACAAAATACATCACTTTCTGAAAAAAATGGTTGAAATACACTGCCATATTTGAAATCGCATCAACTTATTTGTTAAACTGACCAAAAATGTATTTTTGTAATTATTTTGGGAAGGGGCCTACCTTTGTAAGGTGTTCAGAAATTGCCCATATTTAGGAAAGCGTTATATATTGTTGTGAAGATAAACAATTTGTTTGAAAATGGGCTTATAGGAGTTACCATGATGGTGAACACTACAATAGTGTTAGGCTACAAGATGATTCATGTGAAGGCCCAGCCAAACCAATTGTTATCAAGGTTCTGCTTCTCGAAGCTCTTTTTATTTATTTATTTTATTTTATTTTACCGTTACCATTCCAAATATATTCAAATTAATTATTACAGGTTGATGCCAATGTGTCTGCATTTAATAACGACAAGAAAGCCACAAGTAATGAATCCAAATCACCATCCTCTAAAAATACATTCGATTCTGAGTCCATTAAGTTAGTTGTGTTGGGGACTGGATGTGAAAATATTAATAAAGTTAGAGAGGTACAGCTCAAATTTATATCATGGGATGTAGAAGCTTGTTTTTATTTATTTACTAATCATTGTTGTTAGGTTCTACAAGAGGTTGATGGTGATGTCGATTCTGCAATTGAGTATTTAATAATGGAACGAGACAATGATATGAACATTGATAAAAATGTTAGTGTTTCCTATGAGGATATTGGTATGTATAATCTTATTTACCTTTCTTTTGCTTGTTTTATTTGCTGCATTTTAGTTTAACGTCTTTTATTTTTTCAGGAGATGATGAAAATGAGAAAAATGCAACTCTGGAAGATGCATCGATAAATTTAGGATGTGAAGATCACTTAACTGAAAATGATACTCAGTTGTTGAAGCAACATAGTGATGATAAGGTATCTGTTGGTAGAACCTATCATTGGTAAATCTTTGTTTATTTTGAATCGTTTTTTGTTTACAACTTATTTTTTTGAAGGGAACAAGCAATAAGGAGATCTCAAGTGACTCGCGGAAGAAATGCAAGGCTCCTTCTAGTTCAACAGCACGAAAAACTTCAGAGGCTCATGTATTGTATGCTCTATAGCACTTGTGTATTTTAGTGTGTTTTTGATGGTCAATAATATCATATCACTGAAGTGAAATACGCTCAATAATGGTTATTTAAGTGGGAAAACTGAAAGAAGTTTGTTAAATACTTAACGTTTTTTCTTTCTTTCCTATCTAACATGTTTGTTTATGTTTATTAGGATAAAGTTGTTGATTTATCTATCTTTTCTTTTGGAAATATAGCAATAAAAGTCATGCTACTCACAGAGGGAAAATGGAAGTAAAGAAGTTGAAGAAAAAAGAAGCTGCAAGACAAACATCACAATGTCCACCTAAAATCATACAAGACGTCGGCGCTCTTCGTATATAACTTATAATTTGAGGTAAATGTCTCTTGTTAACGTTTAATGTAGGCATTATATCTTGGATAAGAGCTAGCAATTTTAGCTCTAGACTATTATCAGTCGAGCTATGCCATTTTGTTCCATATTATAAAATTGATGGTCTAAATGGCTTCCCATTTTAAATATTTGGCAACATCACTATCAACTATACTTTAGGGATGAGTTTGGCTCATTTAGATCAACTATGCTCATGGTTTTAAATCTCCTATATCTTGTCCGAGATCTCCTTCGAACTATCATTTTTCACATTCAGACGAAACGAGACATCAAATCTTCTTCATATCCCCCTTGACGCTCATCTCGTTCGAAATATTCAAATCTCAATCCAATATTTCACTCGAAATTATATTTTTCTTTGTTTATGTTATTTTTTTTAAACTTTCAGATGGAGTCTAAAGAAACTGCTCAATCCAATTACTATTTTCCTACTCTTTGAACATATTTTTTACTTTTGTCTTGATGAACCACAACAAAAGACTTTATTTCTTTTTTATATTCAAATAAGAGAATGTTATTCGATCATTACCAAATAAATTAAGCAAATCGAGATACCACTCTTCTCTAAAACGTTAATTTTAATTCTTTTTTCTATTCAAATCAAGCATGGTACAATTTTTATTTTGAAAATTATAATTGTTAAATAAATCATTAAAACATCAATCACTGAGACATAAGTTACTCCGAGATATTTCCGGGATGTATTTTAAGGTTCGAGATGTCAAGTCGAGGTGTACACTTAGGATACACTCCTCTCGTCCTTCGCCAGTACCAGATAGCTTGTGTGAAAATTTCGAAATGAAACGTGACTGAAATCCGAGATTTAAAACACTGATTATGCGTTTATAGTGCCATACCTTGTTTTTTATGTTTGCTTAAAACAAAAACATTATATTAGCTCTGGTACCAAGTTAAATGTAACACTATTTGCAGGCTATTCATTGCTACACATGGCAGTAAATGTTTCCTCGATGCTGAAAGCAGAAGTGAAGTATCAGATTTCTTCCACCAGCGTACGTATTATCAAACCAACATGAATGTTTTTCAAGATTATTTTGCCTTCTTTCTCATTATATTTGGAAATGCTAGAGTTATGCTATATCAGTACATGAAATGCAGTGCCCCAATGCCTACAACATGATATGTTTGGTTTATACGAGAGAGGGATATGATGGAATTTTGTATACTAGTTTTGAGTTTTTATTCTTGGACAAATTAGAATGGAAGAATTGAGGAATGGTATTTTGTTCTTGTATGACTGTCACTGAAAATATACTTATGTTATTGAGGTTTTTTTCTTATTCTTTGTTTTGTACCAGCAAGAATGTCAATAATGCCTTAATAAGGAATCTTATGATGGGAATGATAAGGCTTTGCGTGAAAGTTTCTAGTGCCAGTTATAAGAGGTTTTGAGAGTATCGGTTTTGGCCGTAAATGATCGTAACGGTCTTGATTGATTTACATGAAGCGTTGTTATAGATGATCAATGCATACTTGAGAGTTTAACATATACCGGTTGTAAGAGTTTTTCACTAAAGTAATATTACATGTATGTCATTATATTTGTTCTCTACTTTTATGAATATTAATTTTCAAATATGATTAGTAAGGGATATAAATGAAAAAAAAGAGGGTAGGTTAGAACCTCTATAAACACCACAAGTTGATGGGTTAAGAATTGCTACCAAATTACATCATATCGGTTTTATAACCAACAATAACCGGTCTGAAAAAAAAAACTTACAAGCAAGGGTTATCAAAACATCTGACAAAGCTGTTCAAAACCAGAGTATAAGTCTTTATGTCAAATGAGTTACTCTATTATTATGCATGAGGCTTTATCATAGATTTTGCAGCAGGAGCAGCAATACTGTAGTTTTTACCCATCAAGCCAAAGATAGCTTATGAACATATAATTTTACTAGGGCTGTAAAAAATATCTCAGTGTTATAAAATAAAGAAAGCAAAAGCCATTAAAGAGAACAATTTTATTCATTCAGAGATTAGTTATCCATTTTCATTACATGAGCACCTCTATATAAAGGCTCAGAAGCTTGAGATAGAACTAATTTCACGATGTGGGACTAAATACAAAATAATATATAGCATATTCACAAGGGGTTTTTAGGCTCAAGGAAAAAGTTGAAGAAAAATTTAGTTTCGGAACAAGGAGTTTGTTTCTCAGGATAAATGACACTTTTTAGTTTAACTTACAGAATGATAGTCGTAACTACCATTTTCAGTTTACACTAGAAAGTGTCCTTTAAACTAAAAAACAAACTTGTTGTCCCTGAGACTAAAATTTTTTGCAACTTTTTCCTTGTGCCTATTTACCTGTATTCACAATTTATATTATAACACTCCCCCTTGAATATGCGTCTTCAAAATCTTGAATCCTCTGATAACTTGAAATTGTCTCTTTTGTTATGTGTATGATGATCGCTCCCCCTCATTGTTATCTTGCTTGCACTTATTCGTTCAATCGATCTAGATATTGTCCGTTGCCTCATTAAAAAAATCCTCTATTAGGAAAGCCAAATGGAAAAACCTTGAAGGAAAAGAGTGCAACTTGAGATCATAGATATCATACAACGATATTCCTTCTAAGAGTTTGATATTTCAGGATCAATATAATGCCTCATTAAAAGCCTTACTAAGAAAAACCCAATGAGAAGAATCTTAGTGAAGGAAAAAAAGAGCATAATGACATATCGTATTTTCTCATTTCTTCAAATGAAGTTTGATACTTTTGGATCAAACTAATACCACATTAAAATCTTACTAAGAAAAACCCCATGGAAAAAATCTTAGTGAATGAAAAATAGTACAATATAGTATGAAATATTTCAATAATTTAAAGAATCAAATAGAGTTTGATACTTCTGGATCAATATAATACTTCATTAAAAACCCTACAAAGGAAAACCCGATGGGAAAAACCTTAGTCAAGGATAAAAATACAATTTAACTTAAATAACAAATTTTAGAAGTTATTTCTTAAAAATACGTTTGATTCTTCTAGATCAAGGCAATGCCTCGTTAAAACCTTAGTAAGAAAAACCTAGTAGGAAAAATCTTAAATAAGGAAAAGAGTACATTGTAACTTATTTTCAAATGTTGCTGGGGAGTTGATACTTTTGGATCAAGATAATGCCTCATTAAAACCTTACTAAATATACAAATCTCTACCGGAGATTTTTTTTATTATCACCACTTCTGGAGTAAACAAATTTTTATACATTTATTTGGTTTAGTAGTTAATACTATTGGCAAATATTTTTAGAACTTCAGGTTCGAATTTTACTTTAAAATAAAATCTTTGTTTAGTACTTTAGATCAAAAATGGTACAACTTGATTTTTATTATCAAACTTTAGGTTTGATTGCAAACATGGTTAGGATTTACCATTGTCTGAATTAGCTTTTCTAGTAATCCAACGCTTCACATCTCAAATTTATAGAGTTTTGATATATAATCACCTATTTTAGGAATACAAACTTATATGCATAAATTTTATTTGAGAACTTCAGCTCTCCAATACTAGATAAACACAATGAAACAAGAGGACTCTTCATAATTGTATTCGAACATGAGAATCATAATTGTAACGACCCGGAGTTCCGTACCTCTTGAATCAACACTATTCTACGTCAATCAACTCAAGATGAACGGAAATACGAACCATTAGGGTTAAAGAAGAAGAGGTACAAGAAGAAAATAGAAAACATCATAATCTAACCATCGTAGCGGAATAAAATATAATAGATAATAACAGATCTTTACACCAAAACCAAATACTATATCTGTTTATACATACATCATCAGAGTATACATAACTCACAACTGGACAGAAATCATAATCTATCCTCACACAACTGAATACACAGCGGAATATAAATCAAGTACGGAAGTACGTATCGCCATCCTGCTCATCTCCTGAGCCCCCCATCATCATATCCTGTATTCTATAATACTCGGTCTGACCCGAGTATTATAGTTAAATAACGCCCGAGTCAGTCTGGAATACCAGCGTGAAAACTCACACTCAAATTGATTATTAAAGTTTCAAAATCCTTTTGAAAACAAAAGCATCTCGCAAGACCACGCCACAAATAAACATGTCGGGTTTTTACCTTACGATAACTAAAACATTTTTTATTAAAAATCTCTGATATTATAATAGTGTGTATAGAAAGTAAAATATAATCTAGCTGAAATGCTTGCATCTCACATTTCAGCAATAGTTGGGCACAATCAAAACCGTACGGGCGCGTAGGGAAAATGGATTTCCAACTAATGACTTGGCACTGGGGTACCAACTGTCACAGTACGTGGCCTAGATCAGCGTACCGAGATCAGCGTACCGAGGATCACTTGCGACCCCGTGCAACACAAGACCCGGGACTACCCCTTACTAGATAATCCCAAGTAAGATCACCTCACGGTTGGGATCAGCAACCGCACCACTAAACCAAATAAAAAGGAGTATCTAGACGGGGATGACCTTACCCGAAATGGGTGTTACCCATCAAGCCTTGCTGCATAACCCCTGATTTTCAGCCATTCCCGGTTGATGAGGCTTGAGGCTAAGCGTTACCTTTTCGATCGTTTCATTTAGAATGCCCATCGTTCACCTGACAATGTTCTGAAAGCATTCATCCATACAAGTCCGTCTCGGGTTCGAATGGAACCGAAAGCACTATTCCTACTACATCCATTTTGAAAACATCCTCAGGATTAGTAGCGACTAGCCACTGCACTTCACCGCTCCATCTTCGACTCCGAACTGGTTTTTTCCACAAAAACGTACAAACTGGATCGAAGTGGTTTTCGAGAAATTAATCCCGATCCCGGTCTCTTTGAAACGATCAGCGCATTGTCCAATATTGATAGTCGGTTATTTAATTATCAATTAACATTCACAAAAAACCATCAACCATAAATAATTTCACCAAATTATTTATTAACCTCAAAATATCTTCGTAAGATATATTTCCATTTTCAACCCTTTTGAAAATAGTTTTCAACCCACACTCTTTTCGTGGAATAAATTCCGAAATATTTATTTCCCTTGAAAATACCAAGTATAAAGATTTAGATTTTGAAAGACTTTAAAACACTTTATAAAGTATTTTAACATTTAGATTGAAAACTATTTCAATACTTTGTTAATATATATATATATATATATATATATATATATATATATATTAGGAACATTTAAAATGAGGCTGCTTTATAAAATATAAAACTAGATTTTCTCTTTAAAAGAAATACCAAGTCACTTTTAAATAATTACTGCTATAATAGATTAAAAGAAAATACTTACTTTAGAATTTAAATGTTTAGAAATAATAAATTTTCTAAAACATGCTTTTTAAAACGACATTAAAACTTTTAAAATTTTACTTTGAAATGTACTTGGCTATTCAGGGAAATATACTTCTCTTCAAATCCTTTAAAAATAAATCACTATTTATTTTTAAACAAATTTCCATTTCTTTAATAACTTTCCCTCGTGGATTTATTTCTCTAAATATCCACCGATATATTACTTTACCTTTATAAAACCTGTTTATAAAATTCCAAAGTCCCACTTCTCTTTGAAGTTCCAACTTCAACCACTTAAATCAATTTTCAAATTAATTTCCAATTTACTCCATTTGTAAATTTCTTTACTTACTCAATTCATTTCAAAATCCATTAATTATAGACTTTATTATTATATTTTTCGTTTTGGTTTTAAACCTTTTAACTGAAACATACCAATTTCAGATTTTTCAAATTTCTTCTTTATTCTTTTCAATAATTTAAATCTTAAATTTAAAATAAATGCTTTATTCTTAAAAAAAATAACACTGAAGTTTAAAATTCATTATTTTCCTGTTTACTCAAAATCCCCTTTTCATATACGGAATTTATTTATTAGAATTTTAAAACCACTATTATTCTTATCCAGTTCATTCTTAATTTATTTAATTTCCCTATAATTATTTCACTTACAAATTCTCTTCTTTTTATTTCCTTTTCAAAAATCCAATTCTATATATTTTGATAACTCAGTGTACCAAAATATATTCAAGTAAACCATAGCATTCAATATTCCAATTATGAATAATATTCATCACAGAATATCGAATATGCATACATATAATATTAAATAATCTAAATAAATGTTGAGGAATCCAGTTGGATCACTCCAACCTGTTTCCCTGCATCCACATATGTTAGCATAATATAAAATACCAATTCCACTTCGAGGTGGAATATTGCGGTATATGGGATTAATATAATATCATCGGCTATTATGCGGTGAATAGGGTCTCATCCGTTATATAATGCGGAAAATCAATCATTCCAAGGTATATTATATACTATAATATAGCATATCAAATCAATTCAACCATTCAATCAATTATTTAAATTTAACTATTTAAATTTAAACAACCCAAATGAGTGAGATTAACTCACCTTTGGTTTGTTTTGCAGTCCATTTCCTTTATGACTTGTTCTTCACGATCATTGACCTTGTATAACATTGTATGATTTATTAATATTCGAATTAATCAATTAATTCCTATTTATATTTAAACTAATGATTTAATTTATTTATTAATTTAATTTAAAACTAAATTTCCTCTTCCTATCAATATATTTTAAACTAAATATGCATGTGTACTTATATTCCTATATCTATTAAATCAAAATTAACTGTTCAGCAGTTAAAATCACTATTTTTTCCCCCAAAGTTTTATACTTATTTTAAACAGTATTTCCTTCCTACTTTACTGCATGTAACTTTTCTAACTTACAGAAACTTTTCTGCTTAAAAATATATATATATATTTCTGCTTACAGTTAACAACATTTTTTATATAAAAATAACATAAGATTACCTCAAACCTTAACGACCACTGCCTCGCAAACGTCAGGAGACACTTCCTATCGATCGCCATGCTTCCACAGCCTAATTGACCCCGGTCCATACCCAAATTCGCTACCCTACGCGAGCGTGAACGTGAGCACGCACGACTCCTGGAAATAACCCAGCCTCACATCAACGCCTAACTGCCCTCGAGCACACAAATGTCATGACCCTTCCTTGCTGTTGACGTGAGCTACGCAAAGGCAAAATCCCTAAGCGATCGCGAACCCTATCTTCCATCACCATACACCACATCCCAGACGATGAACACCACGGCGCCGCCTCTTCTTCGAGCGCGAGTCTCCCTCCTTACCGCATCGAAGTCGACATCCCCCTTGACGTGCGCATGCGCTCGCGAATTCATCCTCGCGCCAGAAAAATTCGACGTAATCGTCCCCCCTTTTTTTAACTGTGAATTTGATTTCCAATTTTCCCCTTCGATCCCCCGTCCTTGAATAGCTTCCTCTGAAAGTTTTAAGTGGGATAGCCTCGGTTTAATAAGAGGGAAGCGTTATTTTCCCTAGGTCGGCTGTGAAAATACAGATAGAGATTGTGATTTAAATTTGAGGTAAAAGGTTGCGTGTGTGATGCTAGCTACAATGACATGAAGAGAATAAAAATGCGGCTGATGGGATTTGTTTGTCTGGTCCACAATTGTATACCTATCAATTTTAAATTTAACTTCAAATTGTTTCGAATTCAAAGCTCAAAATCTTGACATCCTATCGAGGCGTACCGCTAGACGTTTATATTGTTATACCCCTATTCCGAACGAAATGGAAAAGGTTTCGAGTTTCAATTCAATCGTATGGAGAAGATAACTTTTTAAATCCAGTTATTATATTAAATTTCGATATAAATTCAGCACGTTTATATGTCGTACGGTCACACAACAACTCCGAACACTACAAAAATTGAAATCCGATAATAATACAATATTACGGATCCAATGGAACTGGTTTTGTCGAATTCCGAGACTGTGCCTCGGAAGGCTATTTTTATATATCGATTTAAACAATATATTTTCAAAACTGAACAAATCACCTTTAAATTCAATTTTAACACTTTTACTATCTTCAGTATTATCAATATAAATTTTGCAAGCCTTCCAATTATTTTTAACAGGCTTAAACTCCAGATTCAACGTTTTACCCAACTTCAAATTATTAAATTCAATAATTTAATTACCAAATAAATAGCGATATTTGAAGTCAAGTTAAAAATTAACTTTTAAATATTTAAAATCAATTTAATATTCCGATTTCAAACATCCAAAAATTCCGCGTCGTCACATTCCCCCCCCTCTCTTAAAAGAATTTCGTCCTCGAACTTACCAGTTATGAAGAATGATCCAATACCCATTGCTATTTTCCAAAACCAAACATTTTTATCAACTTGCCGTAACATATCTTTTTATTAAAGATCCATTATTACTTCAACCAACTTTCCAAAACCTTTCATAGTTTTCAAATAACTTTATTTATTCAACCATTCAAATTTAAATTTAAATTCAAATTTTATCTATCAAACTTTCTCAAAAATTTCCAACTCTCTAAATTTCTGAGAAATCTCGCCAGTGTTTCCTTTGCGCGGCTTGCTCGGTACAACTACAAATTTCTTCTACGGGCTCCCAAATTCCAAAAGAAAACAAAAAGCCAAGTGGCTAGATCAAAAACCCAATCAAATTTCATACAGAAATTTAAACACATACCTTTTTGGTCGGACAATTCAAATTTATCTTCTGAAATCAAAACCAATTTTCCTTTTCCTTTATAATACCTGCATATCCTACTTAGCAATAATATCCAATCATATCTTTCAAAATCATTTTATACATTTCCTTACAGAAGATTTTATATCTACTTCTATTCAAATTAGTTTTCCCTATTTCCATATGAATTCAGTTTATCTTCAACTCTGAGTATTGAAATTTATCTTCCATTTATAACTGATTCATATCATTATTTTAATTTAGTTTCATCCACTAATGTATTTCAATTTCCAGTTTGAAATCGTTTTGTCGCTAACAAAAATTTTCCCAAAATTTTTCTAACTTCCAAAATTTGTGGAAAATTTTGGCAGAGTCTCCTTTATACGGAGAAGCTTTTGCAATTTGACAAGAGATATAAATATATATACATCGACCCACCCGTTCGGAAAAACAAAAACAGTTCATATTTTCTATTTTTATTGCGTAGTAGGCGTACCTTTATTTAGCATTTTTAAGCAAGCGGCTTATTATTTTAGCAATTAGCGCAACCAAATCCAGCCACACGGCTTCCAGGTACCTGGACTTACTCAATTCAAACATGTAAGTGCCATGTATATAGGAAGTTTAACAACATTTCACTTATTTGCAATAGTTAAACACATGAATTCTAAAAGCAATGTACATTAACACTTTCCGTAAGCAATTTATATAGTTTTAATACTAATTCAACTGTTTTCAATTAATTCATATACCATTTTCATTCAATTTGAATGGTCTACAACCCACTTTCTTACATTCAATTCATTTTTAATTTTAAACAAACCCATATTATTCCAATTAATTTAAAAATCAATTCTATTCACCTCTGTTAATACATCTACTTTCGTTTACGATAAAATGACTAATTTCCTATGCAAATTTGATGTTATTCATGCAAATAACAATTACTTAAGCTTATAACCATTTTAAATTGATTCCAACTCAATTTATTATTTAATTCCTTCTATTTTAATTCATTCACAACCATTATATTTAGCTCGACACATTCTATTGCAATTTTATTCCTTTCCAATTTTATTCACGATCCATTCATTTACGTGTCATTCCATATTTGCCTTCATTTCATTTGAGACTATTTTATTAAGCTGGAACCATTCCATGCTTATATATTGATAACCATTCCCCAATTTAAATTTACCCAAGCTTTTATTTAATGGACTTTTACCCTTACTCGAAGCCAAGCTTCCACTAATTTTAAACTTAAATTAATTTACTTCAAATAATTCAAATTTCATACATAAGTTCATTTTCATTTTGCAAATAAAATTTTCTTTTCAATTTAACTTGATTCTATTTCAACCAAATCTCATTTCAAACTACAAATTTATTTGATTAGTTCATCTGTTTCGTATAAATTTTAAATTTCCAGATTCAATTTATTCTCAATTCATTTAATTAATTACAAGGCCATTTTCAATTTATTCCCAAGTTCATCTGGGTTTTATTTACAACTAAAACCATCCCTACTTTAATCCAATTTCTTTTTATTTGGCAACGTTTTCAATTTTATTTACTTCACTAACAATTTAAGTCAAATTTGATTTATAACTCGAGTTTTATTTCCAAACTTCATTATTAGCTTACAATTCAGCTTCTATTTAACTACATTAGGTTCCATTTACATATTTCATTAACTAATTTATTATCTAATTAGTTCTCGCCCTATTTATAATTCAATACTTAATTTTTAATCTCAAAACCTCTTCATTTAATTTTCTTAAGTTCAATTTATTTGATAATTCAAGTTTGGATTTTTGTTTCATTTTCCAAATCATCAAACAATAGTTATTTTGGGTTTTCTATTCCACTTTCCAGTTTTATAAGCCACAACTTATTATTTTACACATTTCCATTCATTTTAGGCTTGATATATTCATCTTTATTTTTAACTCGAGATTTACGCTTATCCAAGCATATTTTCATTCCATGGATTTTTAATTCTTTTATAAGTTATTCTAATTCATTTATTCCAACTTATTTCTTATCAAACTTACTTCCATTTATTCAAATAAGGATCTAATTCCATTCAATATCACCTATAACACAACTGAATTTTATAACAATTCAATTCTATTTTAACTCAGATTTATTCAATTCGATTCAATTTTCTTTCTCAATCTAAGTTAATTTCATTTTTAACTTTTCACTTTAAATTTAAATTCCAACATTCAAAGCTCATATTTCCTTCCTGATTTAAAAATCATCTCAATTTATAAGCTTATGACCTATCTCGTCAGGATTTTTAAACACCCGGCTTTTGGTTTCAAATCATTTGAAATCACCATTGTCTCAAAATCACCCTTCTCAAAATTTTAAACCAATCCTGGTTTTTATTCCCAACAAATTTCCTTTGAAATTTCAAAAATAAACTAGTTCTTCTGAACAAATCAATTTGGCAGCAATCCATCACTTAGAAACTCGAAAATGAACATCGATGATGCTGCAGTCGTCACCGAAATTATTTTCCAGCGACTGAAGTGAGTTCAATGCTATATCCTTTCTCAAAATTTATTTGAAACAAATTTCCTTTCAGAAATATTCTTAAAATAATAACGCTATTATTTATCTTCAAAACACTTCGAAAAACACTTCCAAAATCTCCGGGGTTTTAAATTTTCAAATTTGATTTGAATCCAATATTAACTATAATCCATTTATATAATTTCTGCTCGTACAATTTTTCCGTTTGATGATACAAGCCATTCCAATTTTTATGACCCATATTTGTTTAAAATATCATAATCCAAACATCCAAGTTATATAATAATTTAAGAAAATATTTATTTTATATCAAAATATATTTTGGGTAAAATTATTTCATTCAGCCACCTTAAAACAATACCGTGTCATTTTATCGTGTCAGGTGTTTATAAACTCTTCTCGGATAACGACCAACTTACCCGATCAGAATTCATATTCCACCCAACCAATAAGTCAACAAAATATTAAAATATTTATATTCACTAACAAATACGCGCTCATATCTATTAATACGCTCAAACTCATTCTAGAGTACTACGGATTCTATTTTCAATGTGTAATCCCAACCAGAGCCAAGGTTATCACCAACCTAAGCTCTGATACCAACTGTAACGACCCGCAGTTCCGTACCCCTTGAGTCAACACTATTCTACATCAATCAACTCAAGATGAACGGAAATGCGAACCATTAGGGTTAAAGAAGAAGAGGTAGAAGAAGAAAATAGAAAACAACATCAGAATCTAACCATTGCAGCGAAATAAAATATAATAGATAACAACAGATCTTTACACCAAAAACGAATACTACATCTGTTTATACATACATCATCAGAGTACACATAACTCACAACTGGACAAAAATCAT
Organism: Allium cepa; assembly: GCA_030765085.1. Taxonomy (NCBI): domain Eukaryota; kingdom Viridiplantae; phylum Streptophyta; class Magnoliopsida; order Asparagales; family Amaryllidaceae; genus Allium; species Allium cepa. The sequence continues at coordinate 848,317,600 of CM060943.1, forward strand.
AATATATCCTCACACAACTGAATACACAGCGGAATATAAATCAAGTACGGAATTACGTATCGCCATCCAGCTCGTCTCCTGAGACCCACAACATCATATCCTGTATCCTATAATACTCGGTCTGACCCGAGCATTATAGTTAAATAACACCCGAGTCAGTCTGGAATACCAGCATGAGATATCACACTCAAATTGATTATTAAAGTTTCAAAATCCTTTTGAAAACAAAAGCATTTTGTAAGACCACGCCATAAATAAACATGTCGGGTTTTTACCTTACGTAAAACACTTTTTATTAAAATTCTCTGATATTATAATAGTGTCTATAGAAAGCAAAATGGAATCTAGCTGAAATGCTTGCATCTCACGTTTCAGCAATAATTGGGCACAATCAAAACCGTATGGGCGCGTAGGGAAAATGGATTTCCAACTAATGACTAGACACCGGGGTACCACCTGTCACAGCCTAGATCACCGTACTGAGGATCACTCCCGACCCCCTACAACAGAAGACCCGGGACTACCCCTTAGTAGATAATCCCGAGTAAGATCACCATACGGTTGGGATCAACAACCGCACCACTAAGCCGAATAAAAAGGGACATCTAGACAGGGATGACCTTACCCGAAATGGGTGTTACCCACCAAGCCTTGCTGCATAATCCCTAATTTCCAGTCATTCCCGGTTGATGAGGCTTGAGGCTAAGCGTTACCTTTTAGATCGTTTCACTTAGAATGCCCATCGTCCACCTGACGATGTTCTGAAAACATTCATCCATACAAGTCCGTCCCGGGTTCAAGCGGAACCGAAGGCACTATTCCTACTACATCCACTTTGGAAACATCCTCAGGATTAGAACCGACTAGCCCTTGCACTTCACTGCTCCATCTTCGACTCCGAACTCGTTTTTTTTTTCGCGAAAACGTACAAATCGGATCGAAGTGGTTTTCGAGAAATTAATCCCGATCCCGGTCTCTTCGAAACGATCACGCATTGTCCAATATTGATATTCGGTTATTTAACTATTAATTAACATTCACAAACAACCATTAACCATAAATAATTTCACCAAATTATTTATTAACCTCAAAATATCTTTGTAAGATATATTTCCATTTTCAACCCTTTTGAAAACAGTTTTCAACCCACACTCTTTTCATGGAATAAATTCCTAAATATTTATTTCCCTTGAGAATACCAAGTACAAAGCTTCAGATTTTTGAAATGACTTTAAAACACTTTATTATAAAATATTTTAACATTTAGATTGAAAACTATTTCAATACTTTATTAAAAATATATATATTAGGAATATTTAAAATGAGGCTACTTTATAAAATATAAAACTAGATTTTCTCTTTAAAACAAATACCAAGTCACTTTTAAATAATTACTTCTATAATAGATTAAAAGAAATACTTACTTTAGAATTTAAATGTTTAGAAATAATAAATTTTCTAAAACATGCTTTTTAAAACGATAATAAAACTTTTAAAATTTACTTTGAAATGTACTTGGCTATTCAGGGAAATATACTTCTCTTCTAATCCTTTAAAAATAAATCACTATTTATTTTTAAACAAATTTCCATTTCTTTAATAACTTTCCCTCGTGGATTTATTTCTCCAAATATCCACTAATATATTACTTTACCTTTATAAAACCCATTTATAAAATTCCAAACCCCACTTCTCTTTAAAGTTCCAAGTTCAACCACTTAAATCATTTTTCAAATTGATTTCCAATTTACTTCATTTGAAATAAATTTCTTTACTTACTCAATTCATTTCAAAATCCATTAATTATAGACTTTATTATTATATTTTTCGTTTTGATTTTAAATCTTTTAACTGAAACATACCAATTTCAGATTTTTCAAATTCTTCTTTATTCTTATCAATAATTTAAATCTTAAATTTAAAATAAATGCTTTATTTTTTTGAAAAATAACACTGAAGTTTAAAATTCATTATCTTACTGTTTATTCAAAATCGCCTTTCATATAAGGAATTTATTTATTAGAATTTTAAAACCACTATTATTCTTATCCAGTTCATTCTTAATTTATTTAATTTCCCTATAATTATTTCACCTGCAAATTCTCTTCTTTTTATCTTCTTTTCAAAAATCCAATTCTATATATTTTGATAACTCAGTGTACCGAAATATATTCAAGTAAACCATAGCATTCAATATTCCAATTATCAATAATATTCATCACAAAATATAGAATATGCATACAGAGAATATTAAATAATCTAAATAAATGTTGAGGAATCCAGTTAGATCCCTCCAATCTGTTTCCCTGAATCTACAGATGTTAGCACAATATAAATACCAATTCCACTTTGAGGTGGAATACCGCGATATATGGGATTAATATAATATCATCAGCTATTATGCGGCGCATAAGGTCTCATCCGCTATATAATGCGGAAAATCAATCATTCCAAGGTATATTGTATACTATAATATAGCACATCAAATCAACTCAACCATTCAATCAATTATTTAAATTTAACTATTTAAACTTAAACAACCCAGATGAGTGAGATTAACTCACCTTTGGTTTGTTATGTAGTCCATTTCCTTTATGACTTGTTCTTCACGATCATTGACCTTGTATAACATTGTATGATTTATTAATATTATAATTAATCAATTAATCCCTATTTATATTTAAACTAATGATTTAATTAATTTATTTATTTAATTTAAACTAAATTTCCTCTTCCTATCAATATAGTTTAAACTAAATATGAACGTGTACTTATATTCCTATATCTATTAAATCAAAATTAACTATTCAGCAGTTAAAATCACTATTTTTTTCCCAAAGTTTTATACTTATTTTAAACAGTATTTCCTTCCTACCTTACTGCATGTAACTTTTCTAACTTATGAAAACTTTTCTTCTTAAATATATGTATATATATATATATATATATTTCTGTTTACAGTTAACAACATTTTTTATATATAAAAATGACATAAGATAAGATTATCTCAGAACCCTAACGACCACTGCCTCGCGAACGTCAGGAGACGCTTCCTATCGATCGCTATGCTTCCACAGCCTAATTGACCCCGGTCCATACCCAAATTCACTACCCTACGCGAGCGTGGATGTGAGCACGCGTGACTCCTGGGAATAACCCAGCCTCACATCAACGCCTAACTGCCCTAGAGCACACAAATGTCGCGACCCTTCCTTGCTGTTGACGTGAGCTACGCAAAGGCGAAATCCCTAAGCGATCCGAACCCTAGCTTCCATCACCTGACACCACATCCCAAACGATGAACACCACGGCGCCGCCTCTTCTTCAAGAGCGAGTCTCCCTTCTTGCCGCATCGAAGTTGACATCCCCCTTAACATGCGCGTGCGCTCGCGAATTCATCCTCGCGCCAAAAAAATTCGACGCAATCGTTTCCCCTTTTTTTTAACTGTGAATTTGATTTCCAATTTTCCCCTTCGTTTCCCCTATCCTTGAATAGCTTCCTCTGAAAGTTTTAAGTGGGATAACATCGGTTTAATAAGAGGGAAGCGTTATTTTCCCTAGGTCGACTGTGAAAATACAAAGAGAGATTGTGATTCGAATTTGAGGTGAAAGGTTGCGTGTGTGATGCTAGCTACAGTGACATGAATAGAATAAAAATGCGGCTGATGGGATTTGTTTGTCTGTTCCATAATTGTATACCTATCAATTTTAAATTTAACTTCAGATTGTTTCGAATTCAAAGCTCAAAATCTTGACATCCTATCGAGGCGTACCGCTAGACGTTTATAATGTTACACCCCTATTCCGAACGAAATGGAAAAGGTTTCGAGTTCCAGTTCAATTGTACGGAGAAGATAGCTTTTTGAATCCGTTATTATATTAAATTTCGATATAAATTCAGCGTGTTTATATGTCGTATGCTCACACAACAACTTCGAACACTACAAAAATTGAAACCTGATAATAATACAATATTACGGATCCAATGGAATTGGTTTCGTAGAATTCTGAGACTGTGCCTCGGAAGGCTATTTTTAAATATCGATTTAAACGATATATTTTCAAAACTGAACAGATCACCTTTATATTCAATTTTAACACTTTTACTATCTTTAGTATTATCAATATAAATTTTACAAGTCTTCCAATTATTTTAACCAGGCTTAAACTCCAGATTCAACATTTTACCCAACTTCAAATTATTAAATTCAACAACTTAATTATCAAATAAATAGCGATATTTGAATTCAAGTTAAAAACTAACTTTTAAATATTTAAAGTCAATTAAATATTCGATTTCAACGTCCAAAAATTCCGGGTCGTCACAATAATACTATTTCTCTTCAAGAAAATAGCATTTACCACATTTATAATGTTATTCCAGCATATTGTTTTTATGTTATGTCTTCTGGACATATCAACATCTTCTTTTGGAATTGCTCGCTTGTTTTCTTCAAGGCTTTATTTCAGCTTATGAAAGGTTTAATCTTTCACCTTCGCACAAATGAACTTCAGGTTCCTATTCTTTCATATAAACTTAATACGATCTTCTAGATACGTATGATCCTTCTATTTGTTTCTCTAAGAAATAATAAAATATTTCTTCTGAAAAATAAATCATGTAGAAAAATCATTTCTATAGTCCTCATTCAAACCAAAATCCAAACAAAAAAGTTTCAAAATGAAAACCCGTTTTTTTACCAAATAATGGAATGAGATCTAAAAGTTTAGATCTACGATAAAATGAGATCTAAAATGATAATATTGATATAAGATAATATATATATATATATATATATATAATGAAATCTAGAAAATTAGATATGATAGATAAGATCTAAAAAGAATATTAACAAAATAAGGTCTGAAATTACATTTTAGTCTATGAAATAATTTTAATTTCAGATCAAATTCAAAATTATCACAAAAAATGGATATACATTAATAAAAATTAATAAGTGATCCGATGATTAAAATCTATAGATCTAAAAAATATATCATTTGACTGTGATATTAAAATCTACAAGTGATCTGAAAAATTAGAAGAAAAAAAAATATAAGATCTGCAACAAAAGGAGATCTAAAATACAGGGACAAAAAATAAGATGTGCAAATAGAATCAGATCTAAATAAATAGATCAATGATATAATGAGATCTAAAAGAAATAAAATTAATATAATGAGATCCGAAAGATTTGATTAATCAGATCAGAAGTAGCTTACCGCGTTGACGATTTATAATCTGATCTGAAATTTTCCTTTTATTTAGGGATCGTGCTGATAACGTGTTATAAAATAAAGAAAGCAGAAGCCATTAGAGAGAACATGTTTATTCATTCAGAGATTAGTTATCCATTTTCATTACATTAGCACATTTATATAAAGGTCTAGGAGCTTGGGATAGAAGTAATCCCACGATGTGGGACCAAATACAAAACAGTATATAGCATATTCACAATTTATATTATAACACTCAGTCCATTTACCCAATCCAATTACTTAGAAATTAAATTGGTTTTGTTAAGCCCATTAAAATAAGCACGTCTCTTGGGAAAACCCACTTAAACCAGGTAATTAATTTGTTTACATAGGTCTTACCTACGGTCAGCAATTAAAATCGAGAATCGCAATCGAACATGGGTCTTGAGTCAGATCTGGATGATGAAAAATTCCATAAAGACACGCTCAAACCCGACGCCGGACCGTCCTGATCCGAAAGACCTGATAGAAAAACATTGAAACACACGCACTTATAGTGTTCTTATCCATTTAGATCCGAACCGACCCAAACGGAACTTCGGGTTGGGTGTATGTTTTAAAATGCATAGTTTGAACCCGACAGAACCTGATCCATATAGAATCGAGATCCGTCGGGTCGGGTCTGATTCAGTCGGGTCAGATTTAATTGTCACACCTAGTCTGACCCGTTTATTGACTCCCCATTTAACTCACTTACCGTTTTGAAACTGTTTATAGTTATACCAGCAATGATGAATATGTGGGATGGCAGAAGCAATAGAAGACTGTTATACTCTGTATACGTGGTTTAGTTCGTTTGGACGTGTTTCCTTGAAGCAAAGCTGCAGAAATGACCTCTCTTTTGCTTTTGACTCACAAAAGCTGGACTTTGAGTTCTCATTTTGGTGCAGATACTATTGGTTCAATGTCCTTTAAAGATTTTCCTTTGTCAGTTTTATTTTATATTTTTGGTATAAATGACCGGATGGATCTTGCTTATCATTGAAATTGTCTATGCACTTGATGTACAAAACTTCATTTTTGACTCATTTAGTATAAGTTTCAATTTGGCCAAACTTAATATTTGAGTTGCTCCAATCAAAATCTCTAAAAGTATGTAAAAGAATTTAAATTTTTCTTTTTACTTATTGAAATTTCCAAATCAATCGAATTTTCGATTACAATTATTTAAAATTTCAAATTTAAAGTATAAATGTGAAATTTTAAAACTAAAATTTTGAATATCGATCGAGAATATGAAATTTAAATTTTCAAAAATCAAATTATTATGTGTAAATTTCGACTTGATTATCAATGATTTAGAGATGAATCAGTCATTCAGGTGTTTTTCAAATCATAGTTTAAATGTAGGGGGTGTAGTGAAAGCATCATTTATCGAAACGATCTAGAGTCACAGATTAGGAGCTTTCTACAAATCTACCGATATGAATAATTATAGATTCAATAACTAGAACATAAAATTGGACCCAAATATTTCATTTATTAATGAATTTGAGGAAACACAAGAGAGATTATAAAAGAGAAGATTACTGGATAAAAGAAACGTATTTTTGTTACTTTATTTGCTTGGTTACAACGGTTAAAGCCTATGCGGCTATATAGAAGAAAGATGGCTTCGAGAGAAGAAACTTTAAAGTTTTTCACTAAAAAGATATCTCACTGAAAATAGCGTCTTGACTGTGACTCAGTATTAACCATCTGATTTGATAAATTGTGACGAGTAATTTCAACACTCCACCATGACACAACATACAAATCTTCAATTTCTCTCTAGTCATCTCAACTCACCAACTCAACAAATGAAGAAAATATTTCATCGGGTCCGTGCCTAATCGCCATTAATTTTTAAGCAAGCTAATCAAATTTGAGCAATGCTCAAACTTCTCTCTCGGCACTGACTTCATCATCATATCCATCAGATTGTCTTTTGTATTTACCTTTGCTAACTTTATCTTCAAATGCTCATCCTCCAACATAAGAAAGAGCCCACACATATTTATATGTTTGGTGCATGCATTGTAAGTCTGATTCTCCACTAGATGTATATCACTTTGACTATCTGAATGAATCTCCGCAGTCTTCCACATCATATCAAGATCCTCTAGCAACTGTAACAAATACAACCCCTCCTTAGTCACCTACACAATAGCAACTAACTCTGCCTTGGTAGTCGAAAAAGCAATGTATTATAGCTTCGATCTCCATGAAATGGGCCCTATGACAGGTGTATACTATAGCTTCGACAGTCCCTATCCACCGCATAATCTGAGTTAGAAATATCCAGTAAGGACAAGATCCTTACCAACTCTCCTAAATAACAAGCCAACATTCGAAGTTCCTCTCAAATATCTAAAAATCCACTTTATTGTTTGCCAATAAACTACTCCCGAATTGGACATATAACGACTCACAAAACCTACTGCATGAGCCAAATCTGGTTTGGTACACACCATTGCATACATCAAACTCCCTATAGAACTAGTATATGGAATATCTTTCACAAAGAACTTTCTCCTTATTCGATGCAAGAGACATATCACGGGATAAAGTAAACTGAGAGCCCAATGAGTAGCAACTGGTTTTGCCTTCTTCATCTCATATCGAGCTAGAAATTTCTCGATACACTGTGTTTGAGTTAGTCTTAACTCCCACCTTTGCCTATTTCTGATAATCTCTATCCCTAGTATTCACTGTGCCTTTCTTAAGTCCATATCAAACTCCCTGCCGAGCTCCATCTTCAACTCAATAATACTCGCCATACAATATGAAGCAATCAATATATCATCTACATATGATAAAAAATCATACTAGCCTCGCAATTCCTAAAGTACATATGCTACTTGTAGCTCTTTGCAAATCCTTGTGGAAACATAAACTTGTTAAATCTTTTGTACCCCAGTCTTGGGGATCGCTTTGATTCGTACAAAGATTTGTTCAGTTTGCACACATGCTCTAATTTATTAGAATCAACGAACCCCTCTAGCTGGCATATATGGTTATCATCTCGAGATCTCCATGCAAAAATGTAGTCTTTACATCTAATTGCTCATGCTCCAAATTGAAGTGGGCAACTAGAGCTAATAATACACAAATCAAAGTATGTCTCACAATGGGAGAGAATATGTCATGAAACTCCTCACTTTTCCGTTATGCATAACCCTTCACCACCAAACTCGCATTATATCTCATATCTCTATCGCCATTTTTTTCACTTTACAGAAACCGTCTACTACCAACTCGCTTTCTCGAAGGAAAAGGCACAAATCCCAAGTGTGATTTTTGTGCAGTGACTTTATCTCCTCCTCCATAGCTAGACTCTGTCTATCATAATCAGCAGACATCGTAGCATCTCTATAGTCCTTCGGCTCATTGTAAATAACATTTAAAGCATATGTAGTCATGTCATCAAAATCAATATCCTTAATACTAAACCCAACAAAATCACAAAGCCAAGTAGGCTTCTTCCTCTCTATAATTAGCCTAGATTGAGATTGAGCTCCACCATAAGCCGAATCTTCTTATCAACATAGTTCCATCGGTAACACCATCAACTACCACTTGTTAACCCAAAAAATGGATCAACACCCTAGATAGAGTATGAAAGCACCAGCCCTATTTATTAGGGGAAAATAAAGTAGAATAGAGATATATCAAGAATAGAAATAGTAAGAAGACAAGAACATTTTTATAGTGGTTCGATTGTTAATGAATCCTATGCCCACTTTATAAATTTTATTATTGACTAACTGATGTTACAAGAATAATTGGATTACAGAGTGATTGAATGTCTTAGGTTAGACTAAGTCCCCAGTGTTAGAGTTCATTGGAGAATCATAGCGAACTCCTTGGATGACTAGTGTGAAGTAAGAGTAGAGTGAAGTAAGTTTTCTGTAGAGTTTCAGCAACCAGTCTGGATGCCCCCTTCTATGTTGCAGTTAGGTGAGTATTTAAAGAGATTGGTGAGCTACTGGGTTGGGCCTTCTTGCTAGGTACTTGCAGATCAACACAGAAAGGCGCACTGGAGGTTATGCCACGACCTGAGCTAAAAGGATGGATCGCTAGCAATCCATAGCATATGGATGCTTGCGATCTGTAGGATTGGCTCGAAGGCGAGCCAATGCCTTAGCATTCTCCCCTTGCATTGCTCCATGAAGATCATAGCTGATTAATGAAATAGTATAGATCGCTAGCGATCCATATACTTGGTCTATTTTTTAACTTTGTTCATATGGAGTTTATGGCGAGCTGGTGAAAAGGTATGGATTGCTACCGCTCCATAGTGCATGGATTGCTAGTGATCTATGTACTTAGTCGTTTTCTGAGCTTTGCCTTTTGGATCACGTCTATCATCTCATCTTGATGTTTCCCATGCAATTTCGTAACGCGCCTCCTATTTTTGATGTCAATCAACTCATTAGTTGCATTAGACTGTTGGTTGACCCAGACGAATGCTTGCCTCACGATTTCCTTTGGATTCTGCTGGGTTAAAAACCCAGATAACATTTGCCCCCAAAGTATGTCTTCATTAAAAACAAGGCATTCTCTAGAAGTAACTGCTTTTGAGTTTTCATTTTGTGAAATCTAGTTGATCTTGTCGAGGTTACCATGCAAATTTGGCTTTGGCTTTTCAGCCATCTGTTGAATTTCAGTGTGAATCATCGGAGTCCACCCCTAGATGTTTTTTCAATCGTCTGACTTCTGATAGCCGTTTGTTTTTTATATTTTGATCTAAATTTCAATTCCTGTACTAACGATGTACTATTTGCTTCGTAGTTTACACAAGGGTTTAGGTCCGTAAGTAGGTGCAAGGCATAGGTTTGTAGTAGACCTATATAGTTTTAACTCATCCGGCGGTGAAGCTAAGTTTTGTCTCAAACGATTGTACGCTGTTGTGGAGTGAAGTCTTGCTCTTTTTCTTTAATTGTTTCTTTTTGAGAACCTGGTTAAACTCCCGTCGATGTTTTTGAATTCCAATGCGACGATTTATTCCAAAATCGAATATAATGGATGATTCAGTCGTATCGTTCTTCCTATTTCTATACTCCAGAGATACTGAAAAGAAAAGCTTCCCGCGTTGCTTCGGACAGCGGCTCCATTATCAATCGTTGATCGATAACGGGAAAGCGTGGAAGAGATAATTTCAAAGGATGATATGGATTGTTTTTCAAATGTAAGCAAGCTTTCTACACTAGACTGTTTGTCTATAGTATTCGGGATACTGGACTCCTTTCATGTAGATAGCACACAGCATCTGCCCCGGTCAATGCTCGGAACTCGACTGGTCAACCTATGCCGACTTCCCTTGGATTCTGGGCGTTGGTTATACAAGGATATTATTTAAAGTAAAACATACCCGACAGGGTTGAATGCCAAGTTTTTTGTTGAAAAGGACTTACGGTCGGCCAATCTTTAGTCTGGCGGAGGGACTTCCACTCCTCCTGAAGCTGGGTCCTTCGCAACTTAGGCTTCGCTTATAATTCCTGTCATATTGGGATGATCGATTACAGTTAAATTACAAGAAACAACTTCTCTTGTAAAATTGTCATTGAAGTTCGATCAGGCACAGCTTCAGTCTTCGGGAACTAGTGCATGAGTTATTCGATCGCGAATTTCCTTCCTTTCTGGTTTTTGGAATTCGATCTGCACACTAGCTTCTGTCTCAGGGGACTATTGGCTTAATTCCTCGGCTTCGAGAATTGCTTTTTATAGAACTATGAGGTAGATTGGTCTAGCCACTTTCATGACTATTCTTGTTTATGTTCAGTCGAGTTCATGCTCAGCTGATCTCATTTAAGAAAGCATTGGTGTAAATGCCTTAGCCCGTAGGGCTGATTACTTTGACTACTGAACCAACAAGTTTTAGGAGGTTTGCTCTCCTAAGCAATAAGTTCGATTGCCCCAGTTTGATTGACACTATAGCTCCTATCTTCGGGAACTACGGAATTTATTGCTTGATCCCAAGATCTAAGTTTTTGTAACGATGTCAGTAGGCATTAGAAAGATGCGTTTCTGGAATTTTTTGCTAAATTAAATTCTTTTGAGTCTGGTATTTAGATCCTAATCATGTGCTGGTTTCTATCTTCGTAAACTCATGTACGGATGACTCAAACCAATGGAATTTTCCTTGATGTTGTGGATCTTCGGATAACGTAAGATTCCAGAAAGTAGGATTAAAGAGTCGATCAAGATTTTTCTTCTATTTCTAAATGCCGATGATTGATAGTTTTATTCTGAGAGTTTCTTCTTAGCATCACCAAACTTCAGGTATGGCATATGCCTACAAATTGGAACCAAATGATCTAGTTAGGCCTTGAGTAGGTCATCGATCTTTCTCGTCATTGCCAGACTATGATCGACGATTGATTTCTGAACGTTAAATCCTTTATTTCCTTTTTTGGTGATTTTGTTTCCAAAATGCCCTGTTTTGCGATACAAAACCATTATCTAACCAAACTCGTGATTATTCGTGTTTGGGCTTTGTAACATTTCTTTCGACCAAGTATTTGTGCGTCTATCCCTGCTCGAGGGACTAGCTATTTCGAACACCTGTATTTGGGTGATTGTGAGAGATGGAGAGGTTTGCGACACATGATTCAATTTCCCTTGGTCTGGCTCTCAATCCATTCTAGGATTCTAGAATTCTGGTTGTTTTAGTTTCGACCTTTCGTGATTGTCCCTACATATTCTTAGTTGTGCATGCTTTGCTTGATTGCTGTCATCGTGGAAATCCTGTTCATATGCCAATTCCTGTCTTCGGGAATTGATAACCTAGCTGCTAAGTTCCAAGCAACATTTCCTTGAGGCTGCCTATCTTTTGGCTATATCTAAATTCTTTCTAAGTTGAATTTAGGAAATATAGTTGTGCACCAGCTTTCATCCCTAGAAATTAGCATATGAGCAATTCAATCCTGGGATTTAATTTCGGCGCTGCTTTATTCCTATGCAATGGCTAATTCCTGTGACGAAAGGTCGAACCATTCAGATGACCTATGAAAGTTTATGTCTTCCTGTTGTTGTCCATTTTTGGGAAATGGTAGTTTTTTGAAGACAATGGTAGAATCTCTGTTGAGGACCAACTTCTATCTATGGAAGCTAGTGCATTGATGGTTTACTAAGATGAGTGTTTCTCATTGAACCTACGGATGAAAGTTTTCCTGGTGTTGTCGAAGCAACACTGGTATGCTGCGAGTAACAAATTTCCCGGCATTGCAGGGCGACGTCGGTACTTAGGAAATAGAGGGTTTCCCGGCATTGTTGGAGGAATGTCGATAGTTATGAAATAGAAAATTTCTCGACATTGTTGGGGAAACACTGGTACTTAGGCAATGAGAAAATTTTCTCCGCGTTGCCAGGGTAACACCAGTACTTAAAAATAAAAGAAGGCATTGGCATTGCTGGGGCAACACCGATACTCAGGAGGTTGGGATCGATTTTCCCTGCCGATTTGGTAATGCTTTTAATACTGGTAAGTTCTAGTTTCGGTCTTCGGAAAATAGCACTTCGATGATTGGATTGTAGAAGTATTTTCTTAGTGCTGCCTGTCTTGGGGCAGTGTTAAAGTCATGTTGGTGAGGATTGAATTATTCATCCGATCCTGTAGAGTTGAATAGATTCCTTCTAACCCAATGTGGATGTCTTCTTAACGTTGCTTAACTCCGGGATACGACATTTTCTGAAAGGATGAGAGTCCCAAGCGTCTCCACTACTTTGCTTTGTTTATAACCGTCAAGTGCTCCCTTTGGTGGTACATGGTCATTGTTTAACCCATTCCATGGTTGTTCTTGTGTAGGATCAAATTTCCTTCAGTCAATTTTTGTTGCAAACTGACTTCCATTTGCAGAACCCATTATTCCCAAATGTTAAATTCTGAGCACTTATACAAAATTAGATTCTGTGGTGCGAGTTGTTAAATTCCCCCTAGTACGCTTGCACTCTTCCCGTTGTAATCATGGATCAAAGGAGTTTGGTAATGTTTTTCTTGAGTCTATGACAATTAGCGTCGCTTGTTCCACGCCATATGTGCTCTTCAAGGGCAATGACGTTGTTGCGGATATCCTCCTTATTCGTTGGTTCCAATCTTTGGGAACCAATGGTTTAGCCGCTTTATTTCGAGCGTTCTCTCCTTGTTGTTGTCCGTCTTTGGATAACAATTAATTTTCTGCAAGTTAGGGTTTGATACCTTCGTTGAGCATCTATTTCTATCTTTGGAAACTGGTGCGTTGATGATTTGATTCTGTAAATGCCTTCCATTGTCGTCTATCTCTATACGGCGGTAAGTTCCCCCTTTTATTGCAAGTTGGAGCAATCTTTTATCCTGACTAAGTGTTAATGTGTTACGTGCCCCTCGGTCTATGGTGCTGATTATTTTGAACAATTGATGTGAGACTTGATGTTCTGGATGGCTCCTTGGATGCCCTCAGTCAAAGCTACATCACAGCTCCTATCTCTTGGAACTCATACCTTGGGTGTCTTGAATTCTGACATTTTTACGTTAACTTTGGTCAAAGATCAAGATTCTTTGCCGACTTCTTGTTTTGTGGGCTTTGCGACACTACCAAAGCAATGTTGGTTCTTTTAGGTAGTGGGAGTTAGTCCATGTAAATCCTGCAATACACAAGTTTCCCGGTGTTGTCGGGACAACATCAATACTTAGAAAATTTTAACGGTTCGGTTATGATGCTAGAGCAACATCATGCAATGTTCGCATGGCTTATGAAAATGCACGGCTTACGAAATGCATGCCTTTTGAGAGTGCATGACTTACAAATGCACCGCTTTTGAGAGTGCATGGCTCATGGGATCGATACGATCCATCGACCCGGAATGGTTTGGAACTTCTTAACGTTGCCAATCTTTGGTTAACGTGAGGAGTTCGTGCTTCAAGTGTGTGGTTCCACAACTCAAGAAGTGATGTGCGACTTTTGGGAGTGCGCGAAATGGTTTGGGCCTTCCCGGTGCTGGTGGAACGATATCAGTTCTTAGAAGGTAAGGATCGAGTTTTGCCATCAATTCGGCGATTTGACCTTGGTGGAACATGATTTTTATCGGTTCTAAGAGATAATTGGTTTTTGGATTAGATAAACGTGGCTCGGAGATCCTCCCGTATTTCAAAAAAATGTGCATGGACAAACATATAAGGTTTCCATGGTGTAGAGATCTATAGCCGACCGCATGGAGATGGTTATGAAGAAAGAGCTTATGGGAGTTAGGGGTAAGACTCTTAGTTTTTGGTCTAAACCGCCTTTAGAGAATTGGTCTTTAACTGGCATAGTCTTAGAGAAAAAGGAACCGGTCGCCAAGGGTGGTAAAGGAGGAGTTGGCAAGAAGCAAGCAAGTGTTATGCTTCTATTTCATTTGTTGCGCTAGCTAGGTCGTTAAGTCTGTAGTTGTCAGAATGCCATAATTTTTGATCAAGCATAACAGAACTATCATATGATTAGTCTTGGCCTTCCTTATGGTTATTCAAGTGTGTGTGGTGCCCTCCATGCCATATGGCTGTTGTCGCACTTGAACTGTACCAGGGACTCTTCGCAGTTCGTTTGGTTGCCTCTAGTCCAGTGGGTGTGGTTCTCCCGAGTTCTAAGTCTTAGCTTGATTCGAGTCAGCCTTTGAATAATCACAAGGTCGGTTCAGTTTTGGCTTAGTTCCTTTGAGCGACTTTGAAGCTCTGGAGTTTAACACTATTTGTTTCATCGGTCGTTGGAAGTGATTCTGTTAATTTTGCAGACTGACTGATATGATTGTCGATTTGTGGCCTCGGAGCGTGACCCCGTTGACTTCGGGGAGCTTTGGATCAGGCGACTGTTGATCTTCCCGTTCACCTTCGCGATGCTTTAGTTCATGAAGGATTTTTGGATTAGATGGTTGTTGATCTTCTAGTTTACCTTCGTGAATATCAGTCGTGCATAAATTTTGCTGATCTACCGGTTTTCCTTCACGATCTTTAGTTCGTGAAAGACCTTCATGCTTGCGAAGGGTTTTTTGGATTATATGACCCCTGATCTATTGGTTTACCTTCACTACGCTTTAGTTTGTGAAAGACCTTCACGTTCGCGGAGGGTTTTTTTTGGATCAGATGACTGCTGATCTATCGGTTTACCTTCACGATGCTTTAGTTCATGAAAGGCCTTCATGTTCGCAAGGGTTTTTTTGGATCAGATGAACGCTGATCTAGCGGTTTACCTTCGTGATGCTTTAGTTCGTGAAAGACCTTCACGTTCATGGAGGGATTATCAGATGACTGCTGATCTACCGGTTTACCTTTATAACACTTTAGTTCATGAAAGACCTTCACTTTTGCAAAGGGTTTTTCGGATCAGATGACCGTTGATCTACTGGTTTACCTTCATGATGCTTTAGTTCGTAAAAGACCTTCACGTTCTCGAAGTGTTTTTCGGATCAGATGATCGTTGATCTACCGGTTTACCTTCACAATGCTTTAGTTCATGAAAGACCTTCATGTCCACAAAGGTTTTTTGGATCAGATAACTGATGATCTACCAGTTTACCTTCACGATGCTTTAGTTCGTGAAAGACCTTCACGACCACGAAGTGTTTTTCGGATCAGATGACTGCTGATCTAACAGTTACCTTCCTGACGCTTTAGTTTGTGAAATACCTTTATGCTCGCGAATGGTTTTTTTTGGATCAAATGACTGCTGATCTACCGGTTTACCTTCACGACGCTTCAGTTCATGAGAGACATTCACGACGCTTTAGTTCATGAAGGATTTTCATGGTCGGATATCCGGCGACCACACGGCCTTGGAATGTTAATTTATCGATTTCGAGAGGAGTTTTGGGTTGTGTATCCGATGGCTTGGCGATCTTAAAGCAATGTTTCATTGACTTCAAGAGGAATTTTTCAGATTCAGCTCGTGGGAACATGGTTTTATCAGTTCCATTAGACGAAGGTGTTAGATCTGTTTATTTGACTATCCTTTAGACAAGACGTCTCGACGCTACCACAGCAATGCTGGTTCTCAAAAGGGGATCGACATGAATCATCGAGGGCATATAAACATTTCGTTTATCGTGCTATATGAAATGCCCCTAGTGTCTCGGTACGGCTCATTTGGAAAAGGAAAGTAAACAAGGATGGATAAGAAGGCATCGTTTTAGGTTGCTGCCACATTCCATAGTTGCTAGCTAGCTAGAGTGTTATTTGATAATCATCCTTTCGTCTGATTTCTTTGGTTAGCTGGGGCACTTTTCTATTGGGACTTAGTAGCTTTTCTTGTGTAGAAGGTCCCTGAGGTCCTGTAGCTCCTTCACCGTTTGGTATGTTCTTTGGAAAGTTGTCGGGTTTGCCTTCTTCCAATTGCACTACTTCTAATCTTTAGAACCAGTTTGTCTTCCCATAGAATTCTTCCAAGGTAGTAGTTTGTTTCATCCATTAGTGGTTCCTGAGAGCCCTACAGTAGACTGCATCTGTCGCCCTCGCTATGTCTATATGCTAGTCATGCCTGTAAAAGATCAATTTCGAATTAGTTGTACAGAGGTATCGTTAGCATGATAAACTTCTTTGGATATTCTATATGTTGAACGGGTTCGATGAATGGGTTTTGATTGTGGAAGATGCTCTAACTGTTGTTAGACCGGTCCATTTTCAAGTTATGACTATTTATAATGCTTGAGAGTGATATATGCAAGACTGTCTATGCTTGAATGATTGGAAATGCTGATTGAATGATAAATCACTTATAATAGGGTCATGGATCTGTGAAGACACCTAAAATTTTTCAAACTAGATGAGATCGATCTGAGGTGACCAAGAAAGACCCATAAGGTTGCATTACAAAATTCAAGGCATTTGGAGTTCGCATGTTCGAGTTATGGGCAACAGAAAATGAATCGGCATTGATGGATCGGTGGTATTTTACTTGGAGTCCGACCCGAGAAAATTTTCCATTTGCTTAGAGTCACCATATGGTTCGCTTTGAGTTACGGAATTTGAAGTGCTGTAACGAGACGGATTTTGCCCGCTCGAAAATCGACATCCATACTTCATATCGTATTTGAATGCCATAGATTCGATCGTTCAAATCCGATTCGTCGGAGCTTATAACAACATTAAGTAAATAACACAGCGGAATAAAAGAATAATACATTGATATACAGCTTTAATACAATATCTGATACAACAGATGATCTAATAGATATCAATATACATCAGAGATATGATACAATAAAATAGCAGCGGAAAAGAAAATAAATGACATCTAGCAGCGAAACAAATAACTCTAAGATAGTCTTCAAGGAAGAACTCCAGAAACTGCAACTCCATTTCCAAGAACCAATCCAGCAATAGCTCGAACTCCCAATAACGATGCACAAAGATAGGCAAGACTGGTGTGATCCAAAGACTGAACTAACTCCAGATAGTCTACTAAACCTGACTATCTGAAAAACCCAACTCTAGACTGCTCGTGTAGAAAATAATAAGCACCCAGAGTTTAGGAAAGAAACAATAAACTCCGGATCAGTCGTGGGACTGGTGTGAGCAACAAAAACAGTTTATCTTTTAAAACTTTCAACAAAAGATTTTCAAAGTCAATTCGCAATGCTTTTTAAAAATGAGACTACCATAAGGCCTCCCGCACACACACACAATGCAAACGCAGAATCGGAGGAGATTTCTCCTTATGATAGTCAAAGATGCTTGATACGCATTAAAAAGAAACATTTGATATTATTACTAGTGCATAGTGTAGTAAAAATCATTTCGAAAGTAAAGATATAAATCTTAGCCAGCATAGACATTTCGCACTTATGCCTACTATAGCTACCATGTTCAATAGCAGGTTACCGCCACATTCCATGGCAGGTTATACAACTAAAACCGTACAAGATCGTATTGTTTCTTTGGATTTCCAACGAATGGTCAGGCCAAGGAACTTCCCATTGCCACATGAGAATGCCTCTGGATGGACATCCCCGAGAACCAAACCGGAACTCTGCCAACACAAGGCCGGGTTACCCCTAACTGGGTAACTACTGACACGAGCACGCCATTCCCCGATCGTAAACGACCTTTCTCACGGGATCCCGATAACCAACAACCACAAAGTAATAAATTCGCAGTAACCACATAGGTTAAATATCTGGGCTCCATACCATGATACCACCTCTATCTAGAAGGAAATGCACATACCCTAAAGGGAGCTACCCCTCATAACCTTGCCCATCTTTCCTGTTTTGACCATTCCGGGGTGTGAGGCTCGACGAAGTCTCATCCACAAAAACACGCTTTATACAAAAGCTGTGCTTTGGGTCAACAAATGATCACAAAGATAGATGATCAAATAAATGATCCTATCACAAATAATCAACACAATGATCATTTCACAGCAACACTCAGTATGTCACATTACCAAATTGGGAATATATCGCTGATAACATTCAACTACATAACCTCTAAGCTCGTACGTCTCAGAGAAGGGTGTTAAGCTAAAAGAATAAATTCTCCGCCACCAACAGAAATATATTTGAAAGAAATCTGCTTTATATCTCAATTTGTAATGTCAGACATACAATCCATACAAGTCTGTTCCGGGCTCGAACAGAACCGAAGGCACTTCCAAAGAAGTCCTTGCAATCCGGATATTCACTAATCACGTTCGGACTCCCCATCACATATGGAGTCTCTATACCGGGGACCATTCAATGCAAAGACATTCGACGAGTTGTCCTTACGTTTTCAAAAATATCCGGTCTTCACCACCGGTCTTCAAATGCTATCCATAACGACATATCACATATTCGGAATGGGATATATGACACAAAGGTCCTCTCCCGGCTAAACCGAATAGTGAGCGCGGTATTTAAAACATATGGATAAGGAATTTCAATTAAGTCACAACTTAATAATCCAAAACTTTTCTTTCAAATGGCTTAACAAATTACCATTTTCAATCTTTAAACAAAAAGATTCATTTTCACAACCTTTAACGGTTTAAACAAATTTTCACGTTTTAATCTTTTAAAAAAAAGATTCATTCATAGATTTTCCAAATCAATTTTCATTTCAATTTGATTAACTCGTTAAATCTTTAAATCAAAGATTTAACTTATACCCTTCAAAACAATTTCATTTCAATTTGATTTAAACAAATCATCAATTTAAATCTGTTAAAAATAAACAGATTTAATTCATAGCTTTCAAAAAGAATTCATTCATAACTTAGGAAAATCATTTCTCTATTCAATCTTGAAATTCCCCTAATTAACTGGGATCTCAGTTCTTATCTAAAAGTGTTTATCATTTGAAAACAACAGTTTCCATTTTGAAAATCTGATTCATTTATACGAGTTGAAATCCTTGGGTTAAATCCAAATTCTCAAATAATACTTTTAAAAGTGGTTTAAATTCATATAACTTATACAGCATCTTAAATTCCTAGTTTCGAATCATAGAATTCAATTTCAAACTTGAATTTAAATTTAAATCAAATTATTTAAATTTTCAAAACTTAATTAAGTTATTCAAAATAACTTTTATCTTTGAAATCCCATTTCAAAAGTTTTTCACTTTAAACCCAAATTTCTAATTTCAAAATCAGTTGAAATTAAAATTTCAATTTCAAAAACAGTTGAATTCAAATATTCAAATTTAAAACTATTTCAAAAATCTGTGACTTAATCGATTTCCTCGTGAAATCCCTATTGGTGTGTATAAAAGTGTGGTCCAGGGGTTTAACACACTAGTGCAACATCATACAATCATCACAGATCAGAATACAGAAATATAGTTGATAAGCGATATAAAACTTATAACGCTCATCGTCCATTCACAGATTCACAGATAATATACAAATGCAAATAAATATACACTGCTCAATCTACAGAACAAAATATCACAAATCAGATAAGATAATCAATTCAAGGCATCTCATACAATATAATTATTCATAAGTAACGTCTAGCATTCAATAATCATATATAAGTAAGGTTTAATTAATCATTTTATCCGGATTAATTCAATTAATTTCCAGTCAAATTAATTTCTTATGAATTAATTATCAAATTCCGATTAACTAATTTCAAATCTTTTAATATCAATTAATTTATCAAATATTTTTAATTAATTAAATTATCCTCAATTCATCATATTAATTAAATCAATCTTTAAACCAATTTCCTAATTAATTAACTCTAATTAATTAGTTAAAGAAATTTAACCTTAAATTACTTACCATAAAGTAATTACACTTACACCATTTACAATTGATTATCTAAACTAATCAATCCAATTTATTATTAAAATTATTCGCCTTAATTAATACTTAATGATCCTTAGTTAATTATCTTCATTAACTAATTACATTTCTTAATTACTTTCTTAAGAAATTTTCTTAGGTTAATTATTATAAATCATCCCTGATTATAAATTAATCTAAATTATAAATTTAAAATCAAATAAATTATTCTTTAATTTCCATATTAATTGAATTAACCTTTAAACCAATTTCATAATTACTCATTCAAATCAACTTAATAATTTATAAATTACAAATTAATATGTTTCATTAACTATAAAGATAATTTATTCTTATTAATGATTTTATTTATTACTTCCTTAAGTTTGAAAACATTCATTTTAAATTTGCTTTTAAGATTTCATGTTAAAGTAATATTAATCATCTGAAAGGAATTCAAAATAGTTTAAACTCAATTATTTATTTCCAAACCATTTTATAGAATCTACTTGAACATTTTTTTTTAAAGTTTAAAACAGAAACAGGGTTTGAAACCTGTACCACACCTTATACCCGAGTCCCATCATGATTTCCCCGAGCCAAACCCTCACAAACTCGAGCTCTGCTTCGAGATTTCCCAAATTCTTACCCCAGTATACCAAAATTTCAATTCAAAAATTTTCTAAGTGTTTTACTTCGTATTGACATCTCGCTTCGAGTCACACACTCAATCGCTTCGAGCTTCTTCCCGAGACAATCAAACCAGACACTTAAAACCCCACAGGCTCAACTCCACTTGCCTGTGCACCTGCACAGTCGCGATCGACGACGTCGATCATCACCGATGATCACTGCAAGTCACAAACCACCCTCGCATCCCACCACGATCATCCAAACCACCTAGTCACCTCGAAAAACGAAACCGAGTTTATTCTCGAAACCTGGAAACACACAGCGAACACCCCTTCCACCTGTCAACGCGCCGTACTCGCGACACCCATCACCAGAAAACGTGAAACTCCGGCAACAAATCCATCCATGTCCCCTCTACCTTTCCCTCTAACCACGACAAACTCGACGCATCATGGAGGAAGAACGAATCAACTTGCGACCCCTCATTAAAACTAGGTTTAAAAAATTTGATCCCTCACCGCCGACGCCACCGTTGCTTCCATCACCTCTGGCCATTTTTCCTACCACCACCGTAGGCTTCTCCACCACCTCGAACAACCCCGACCCTCCTCCTTGACGTGTTCACCAGAATTTCCCCAAACAATGAAATTTGAACAAAACCCAACCCCTCTTGAATCCATGATCTAAAAATTCCAATTCTTGCCTTAAAAATCAAGCCTAGGTATAAGAATTCAAATTATATGTTTGAATTCGAGAATTAAGACATTCGAATTTTTGTATATATGATGATGTTTCTCAGTTCTTGGCTTTTCCAGAGACATTTCAATCTTTATTTAACTTAAACAAATTTTTAAAACCTTCTTTACGACAAAACATACAAGTTTTATTTAAATCTTAAATCCAAACATATATGGGGCTGAGGGATATTGATTTTTGAATCAAGCACTGGAGCCTGGAATCTAAACAGAGCAACACTGATTCATAGCACATGCACACAACTATATACAAACATATGTGTATACAGGACCATCTACCTATATTCACACAAACACAGTATTTTAATAAAACATAATTACTGGATTATCTTCATAACTAATCCAAGCAACCAGTAAAAAAGGATACTTAACCATATTAAAAAAAATATGAGTTACTCACCTGTCAAAAAGAACAGAGGCTCAGGTTTAGAAACTTTTCTTTCTTAAATCCTGGAAAATGATTTGAATGTGGAAACCTGCATTTTGTTTTTGATCTGAAGTTTGAAAGTTTTGATGTTGATCTTGCATGCTTTTGTTTTTGAGTTTCAATCACCAGGTTTCATTCTTGAAGAGGAGTGAATGAGCCTTGTTTGAATTGAGCTAATTGTTGTTCCAGTTGAATTTGTTTAAGATTTAGATGGTATTGCTTCAAAACTCAAGTTTGTATGCAGAAACAAATTTCCAGATTGAAGAAAAATATGCATAGGCTTTGATCAGATTTTTTCTCTCTTAGCTTTGAACTGATCAAACTGTTGATAAAGAGGGTGGATATATAAAGAGAAGTTGACTGTGTGATGTACAAACTTTGTACAGGGTATTATATTGGTTTGTACACAATAGGTATGGTTGAAGATAACTCAACCCTTTTTCTACTCGGCTGATATCTTTTTCTTTGATATGCTATTGTACTTTATTTGTTTTAGTTATGTTTTGGTTGTACTTGTTTACGCATATGTATATTTTAATTTGTTTTATGTTTTATTTTGTACTTATATGTTGTAATTTTTTCTTTGTTTAGTGTTGTTGGGGGCTGCACTATTTGATTTGTACCATTTCATATATATTCATATTGCCTTGTATACTTTATTTGCATTGCCTACATATTTAGTTCTATATTTGCTTGTATTTATTCAGGTTTGCTTTTATTTTTGTTTTGTGGATATTTATTTTACTTTATTTTCTTTCACAAGCTTTTGCATATATGTTTGTTTAAATGTTCATGAAAACATATTTTTTTGTTTTAGTCCTTTGTATTTTATTTGTTTGTTTTATTTTCGTCTACATTCTTTTTCATATTTAAATGTATTTTATTTGTTATCATTTTATACTTTTGTTTTCGTTTATTTTGCATATTTATTTTCAACTTTGTTTCATATTTAAATGTCATTTCTTTTCTTTTCTTATGACTTACATATTAATTTTCAACTTAAATACTTATTGTGTTGTATTTTTATTCCTATTTTATTTTAACTTAAATTGTTTATTTTACTTTAATATTTATTGTTTTATATTAAATTTATAAATTCAAATTATTATTAACCATCAATTGTAATACTTATTATTATCAATTATTATTAAACCATTCATTTACAATTCATATCAAATGTATACACATATATATCTCTATATTTATTTTTAAAATCATTTATTTAAAATTTTATTTCAAATCCAATTTTAAATATATATTCACATATATACAAATTGTCAAATCCATATGACTTTATATATTTTCTAGTCGAATTCGGGGAAACTCGCTTTCATTTAAATCAATTTTACAATTTTAATTCAAAAATTTATTTAAATTATCAATTTAAATTAAATTAAAATTTAGGGTCGTTACAAGTGCTGGGTTGGTCATGAATGGTGCATGGAGTCATTTGCATGTTTGTTTGGAAATTTTTTTGGTTTTACCCGTATTTAATTTCGGGTCAGAATTTCCTAGGTTTTCTTCAAGTCAAATGGGTGATTACCCGAGTTCGACGTCGAACCAGGTCTTTCAAAATCTGCTTCGAGTTAAATAGTCGATTACCTGAGTTCGACTTCGAGTCAACCCTGAAGTGAATTTTTCAACAACCATTTTGACAATTTTTGATGATTTTCAACGACGATCACTCGTGATTCGACGATGGGAGCTTGATGAAGGGATTGGAAGCTAGTTAGTTGGGGTTTTTTTCAAGTATCTTTAACTTTCTATTGCAGATGCCTCTAATCGATTATATCCCCTTCGAATGACATAGACGAGGGTTTCGCTGCCCGTTAGTGAGTCGGGGTCCAGAGGCAAAGCGCCCTGGTTTGGGGGTTCGAGGGCGAGGCCCCCGAGGTTTATGGTATATGTTACGACACTTCTGGTAAGCTGATTTTTTGACTTGTTCACTTCAATTTGCTATTGAGTCTCAACATCAAATCTTCTCAGTGGAGATTTAGGATCTAGCTTCTGAACCTATTTGATCCAAAGTAGATAGCTAGATCTTTCGAATAGATATTAAGGATTTAACTTCTGAACCTATTTGATTCAAAGTAGATAGCTAGATCTTTGCTTGAGTTGGGTTCTCAGTGAAAGCACTAAAATGTTAACCAAAAATGGATCAACATCCTGGATAGAGTATGAAAGCACCAGCCCAGTTTATCAGAGCAAAATAAAGTGGAATAGAGATATATTAAGAACATAAACAGTAAGAAGATAAGAATATTTTTGTAATCGTTCGGCTGTTAATGAAGCCTACATCTACTTTATAACTTTCATTATTGATTGATTGCCATTACAAGAATAACTGGATTACAGAGTGATTGAATGTATTAGGTTAGACTAAGTCTCTAGTGTTAGGGTTCACTAGAGAATCACAGTGAACTCCTTGGATGACTAATGTGAGGTAGGAGTAGAGTAGAGAAGGTTTTCTACAGAGTTTCAACAACCAGTCCGGATGCTCCCTTCTACGTTACTGTTTGGTGAGTATTTATAGAGATTGAAGAGCTACTGGGCCGGGCCTTCTTGTTAGATACTTACAAATCAACACAACAAGGCACACTGGAGGTTACGCCGCAACCCGAGCTAAAAGGATGGATTGCTAGCGATCCATAGGCTGTGGATCGCTAGCGATCTATAGGATTGGCTCGAAGGCAAGCCAATGCCTTAGCATTCTCCCCTTGCCTTGCTGTAACGTCCCACCTTTTCGCACACTTTAAATCGACAAACGTGCCAATTCAAACCATACGAAAGGGAGGATTGTTATGGGGTAAATCAGAAAAAACAAGAAAGAAATAAAAACAAACAGAATCTCACAGTGGAAGGATAAAATATAATAATCAAATATACAGTTTATAAAACTGTTTACAAAAACATTTGATTATATTTATATAATTCATATCAGAGTTACACATACCAATAATAATGCAGCGGAACAATATGAGTGTAGTGGAATATAATAAATAATAATAATAGAAATCCCCGCCTTCGTCCTCCAGAGCTAAAGTCTTCGATCCTGAAACGTCGGACTGACACGAGCAAATTGAAAAGACAAAACACTCGAGTTAGAACTAAAAGATCTTATGTAAGATAAATTAACAGAAGCAATATGAGTGCAGTAACTCAAAAGATGCTCATGATTCACATCTCTTAAGGATCCGTTAAACTATTTATTATGTAGTATATTTCGCTATTATAATAATGTCTAATTGTAAATAAACTTACTTTGAAATAGCGTTAAGGGGTTACCCATATAGCTCTTAACACAAATAATGCCAATAGTCTATACAGTAACGTAATACCTCCTGATCGGAAGGCTACCAGAGGATACTCCATAGGTACGACACAAATAGAAACTCGTACAAGGCGCGATAGGGTAGGTGACACGGCACAACTAGGCAATGCCAGGGTAGATATACCAATTACGCATCCGGCCTGGTGGTAACGCGTAGTAGCTACTGTTATCCCGCCTTTTGGCAAGGCCATGACACCAAGAACTCGACTAGAAACCAAGGACGGTTCGTCTTGAATATCAGTTATACATAGGTCTACTATGGATGTCGGTAAATTTTTTTCGAATCCGGATCGAGCTACAATTTATATCACATGACAAGCAAAGCTGAGAAAGCCAATGTTCCAAATTTCAAGTCAATCGGAGTTCGTATGCTCAAGATATTGATGGATCACGGTTGAGAAATCCAAAATTGCATCGATCATAACTTGAGATCTACAAGTCCAAATGCCACCAAATTTGGATAGGAGCCGTCTGGCAACCTAAGAAATGTTCACGCCAAATTTCAGCTCTATCGGATGAGTTCTTGATCGATTCGAAGTAGCTTCGTACCGATCACGGACCAACTTGCATCTATCATATCTCGAGATCTACAACTCCAAATGCCACCAAATTTGGACAAAAGCCAACTGGCAACCTAAGGAATGCTCATGCAAAATTTCAGCTCAATCGGATGAGTTCTTATCGATTCGAACTTGCTTCGTATCGATCACGGACCAACTTGCATCGATCATATCTCGAGATCTATAAGTCCAAATGCTATGAAATTTTCACAGTAGCTTACTGCCAACATGAGGAATATTCATGCCAAATTTTAGCTCAATCGGATGAATTCTTGATCGATTCGAAGTTGAGTTCGAATGGATCCCGGGCCGAAAAACTCCAAGTTGCATCCATTATAACTCGAGATCTACATGTCCAAATGCTACGAAATTTTCACAGTAGCTTACTGCCAACACGAGGAATGTTCGTGCAAAATTTCAGCTCAATCTGATCAAATCTTGATCGATTCGAACCCGAGTTCGAATCGATCCCAAAGTGGGCCCGGATTTCCAGAATCCAGGCGTGTGGGCCCCCTCCCATGCCAGAAGCGGTCTCCCCGAATTTTAGGCGAAATATCAGCCTCCAGGACTTATAAATAGAGCCCCTGGTCATTCAGAAAAGGGGTCGGAGAATTTTGAGAGTAAAAGATCGCCCGGACTCTGCAACGTTCACTCCTGAACGCCATTACTGCCATTGATCTCGAATTTAAGCTTATTATCTGCTGTACTTCGTTATCAAAAACTTGTAATCTTCAAGTATCAAGCAATAAAGTGACAAAACTTCATAGTGGACGTAGGAAACACGCCGAACCACTCCAAAAATCTGTGTTTCTGTGAATTTTCTTATATGTTTATTGGTGTGTTTGTTAGATCTACTTCCTTTTACACTTATTCTCTTCATTTTATCTCTTCAAACACATCCGAAGAGTGTTGTGCCCAATTCTGGTGCAAACAGCTACAACCGCCCACCTCGGACAAACTCCACCCTAAAATCAAAGAAATCAAAAGTGGCCACCGAAACAATCCAAAGTCAGAGTATAATATCGAAGAGGAGTATCCGATAAAGGGCGCTAACCCCCTAGGCCCGAGAATCGCTCCTGTTTTAGCCACGTTATGCCAACTCACGGGAGTCAAGTCCACATATTTACTTCAAAGGAAACGCCGCCACCATCGTACTTCATTCTGGAATCTCCACCACGTGCACGGTAGTTAAAGTAGTTTTCGGGGTTGGAAGAGAGTATGAAAACTTCCGATCCCGGTCTCTTCAAGAACCAACCGTTATTATAACACCGTGGTTATTTCAAAATAATTTATACTTTAAAACCAGAAAAAATATCTCTTTCAAACCATATAAATACGATATCATTTATATTTTTTTAAAAAACCTAAATCAATATGATATCATTTTTATTTTATAAATATCCCTTTCCCAAAATCATGATATTTCAAATATATATACCTTGAAACCATAGCTTTGAAACATAACTTTTAATACTTAATGGTTCAAATACTATATTACTTATAAATAAAACAACTTCTTCAAATTTCACAATAAATTCCCAATTATCAAATTTGAACCTCCAAATAAACCATTTTAATTCCCATATATTTCAAAACTTATATATTCTATATTCCAAAACTTAATAGTTCATATATTTTTATCTTTAAATATTCCACTATTTCAAAATGGATTTTTTTTGAAGATTTAATATATTTCAAATCCAATTCCTATTATTTAAAGTTGAAATATCTACTTACTAAACTAATATTATTCAGGTAAAACCCTTAAACTTCAATAACATGATATTCTTTTAATTCAATTAACTTGATAATATTCTTTAAATAAATTTGGTATCCATTTAAATCCTCTACTCAAAAATCAAGTTATAAGATCATACCCTTTAAATCTTAATTTTTTTTACATTTAAAAACAAATTTTCCGAGGAAAATTCTTAGATCCATTTATTCCAATCATATTAACATTTATCTTCAACCTTACTTTTATTTGGGTTATTATAAACTCTATATACAACAGAATTCCAAATATATTCGTAACCATATTATATAAACGAAATCAACTTCATTATTTAGCTTATTTTAAAATTCAATCAAGAATTTTTACTATATATATATATCAAAATTTAATATTTATTAAACCGTATTCTTTCCAAAACCATAGAAAATCATTTCAAAAATAATTTTATATATATACCGCGGTGCATGTATATAATTTTCTATCCTATGGTCAAGTGATATGGATATTTATCATTTCAATCCGCAATTTAAAAAAAATAAAAAAATGCGGTTGTATGTCATTTCAAACCGCAATCCCGAATGAAATGAAAATGCATAATAATAACTTGCAGTTTATACAATATAAATACAGCATCCATTCGTCCATTATATCGATCATCAAACATTCATCAATTTATCATCCACTTCAACAATCACAACAATAAATAATAATTGATTAATGATAGTTAAATTTTCAATAATGAATTAAATAACTGTTTAACTGAGTTTATATGCAATAATAAATAAATTTAACTAACAGTTTTTTTATGCAATAATAAATTCAAAAAAAAATTTAGCTGGCAGTTTTAAATGCAATGAATAAATTTATTAACAATTAACTGGCAGTTTTAAATGCAATAATGAATTAAATAACCCGTAAATTAAATGAATGCCATTTAACTGAGAAAATGATGAAATATATGCCAAACAGTTATAAATAAAATTTTAAACACATTATAAATCAATTTAACGAAAATAAGAAATTTTAGAAATTGTGAGTGGGTTTAAACACTCACCTTTTGAATTTAAATCCAATTTAAACCCAAAAATTTGACCGTCTTAGAATTCGTCCAAACTAGCGTCATCAAGTCCGGAATTTCAATTCGATCATAACAAAAGAAACCATGCATAAATCGGATATCGTATGTAAGAGTTATAGCGATTATTGTACTTGAATTTCAATATTAAAATAAACAAAAAAGAGAACACTTTCAATCCAACTCACTGCCACGTCACTATTTCCCAAAGTGAGCACACAAGATCTATCTTCTTCCAGATCCGAGCCCTAGCACGCACAACCCCAGAACACATACCCACATCTAACGTTGACCACCAAAACTGCCGCCTACCTCGTCGCCGCTAGCTAGGCCGTGGTCCCTGCGACCTCCCCTAAGCATGCCGACCCCATACCTTGAGCCGCGACACCCCAAACGCCACCTTCCGCCACCATGAACTAAACCCTAATCGAAAAATTAACGCCGATCTAACCGTCAAATCGACAAAACAAATATATTAATGTGATCCCGTCGGCTTCCTCTTCAAAACCCAGAAAGGGTTCGCCGATTCGACGACTTTGATTTCGACGATGATGAACGGCCGAAACTTCTCTGATTTTTACCGGTCAAATGACAAACTGAATCGAAAAATGAACACCACCCGTGAATTACTCTAGTGAGGGCTTCAACATATATTCTCATTTACTCTAGTCCGATCGCTATGAAACTTGAAAACTATTATAATTCACCGTTACGGATCCGATGAAACTGGTTTCGTCGAAATCCGAGTCAGTGGCCAAAATGGCTATTTTTATATTTATTAAATAAATAAAAAATTAATTAATTAAATCCAATTTCCTATTCAAATTTTGAAATTGACAATATTTATCATTTTTATATTTATTAACCATTTATAAAAATTTAAACACGTTTAGATGTCAATTTAAAGCTGATAAATCTATCCATCGCAGTGTTAAATTTTAAAATTTCAATATATTCACACTAATAAATTAAATTCCCAAAATTTTATTAAATTTTATTTTCATTCTAATTATTCAATGCTTTATTATCCAACGGATGCAAATCAACATTGGATTCATGGTTTATTACATTATTATACTCAATTTTATCTAAATTTCAAATAACGTAGTATTTAAACATTTAACTTTATTTATTTTGCAATAACTTCAATTATTGAATTTTTCACTTGAATTAAATAAATAAATCTTGCTTCTATTTTTCTAAATCAACCAATGGTCATCTTATAAATAGAATTAGCATAAATTAGATCTTTTATTAATTTACAACATAACCAACTTTTCTATGCATCTAATTGCATTTATATCTTGTAAATTATTTCTTAAACTCATACTTGTAATACACAGTTTAATTTCAAATTTCAATTGATTCCCACTCACAGTTTAATAGCCTAAGTAAACTAGTAATAATTAATAACGGTCACTAATTTTCCTAAATCACATTTATAGGTTCCTAGATTACAACAAATGTTGCAATGACTCATATGATATTGATTTTATCCAGTCACCTTAAATTTTATATTAATTCATCAGTGTGTACAATATATCTCTTGTTTCCTTAAAATAAATTTATGTTTTTATTAAGTTTTAATTTACACTTCCGTTACTATATTATTAATTAATAAAGTTTTATTATCAATAACAACATTATAATTACTTAACATTTAAATGAACTTTATTTTCAATAAATTCATTGACCACTTTATTAGGTAATTTATAATAGTCGCTATTCTACCCTTAAAATTTACGCTTAAGTTTATGTTATATTCAATTTATTTTATTTCATAAATTAATTCAAATTTTACGCTCATTCTCTTCGATTTGATTTATAGCCTAATATAATATAAACAATCTAACTCCATAAATAAACTTATTTTTATTACACAAATTATACATAGTTTGAATTCAATACCTATTTTATATTTCTCCATATTCAATTATATTCAGGTATAATACTTACACTATTTCATTTATTGCAGTTTCGTTAAACCTATCCAAATTTTATTCGTTTCAATATTATTCTATTTATTACAATAGATCCGATTAATAAAAATTTAGTATCAATGAATCGTATTAAATTTAATTTCAACAAATTACTACAATTTCTTACATAATATTGAGTTCATTCGATCACTACTAGTTCTATCAATTTACTAGTTAATCCAATATTCCCATTTGGTTTTGTAACGACCCAGTATTTTCAACCATTCGCATCCATTATAAGTGTATAGATAGACACTCATGACGGAATTGAATTGCTCAAAATACCGCGTTGTAAATAAAAATTTGGCAAATCTCAGGATATACAGTAAATAAAAATCACAGATCACAGACACAGAGTATATAAAATATGGAGCGGAAGAAAAAGAGATAGTAGTTCATGAAGCTACTATATAAATATGAGATACATCAGAGTTAAATAAGATACAACAGAAGAGTAACAGGATACATCAGGTACAAATCAGATACATCACCGAACCACTGGATACTGAAACAAAATAGATGGCTGGATCTTCAAGGAAAGCTCCAACGCCGAAGGTGAATCTGGAATGCTAACTCACTCAATCTGACCCGAGCGTAAAGCAAAACACAAAACCCTCGAGTCAGGACATAAATACTTATAAACTGTAAATCAACTCAAGTGAACAGTAACAAAATGCATCAGTAACTTAAAGGATGCTTGGGACCGCCTATCCTCTAAGGATCCGTTAAACTATTTACTATGTAGTAATATACGCTATATACGGTAGTGTCTAATTAGTAAAGTATAATCATATAGAAAATAGCGTTAAGGGGATGGTGAACCTTAACGCGGTCGGATCTTTAAAACCAAAATCGTAGTGGGCTCGATATAAGGATATGACACGGCATGCGAGGCAATGCTAGGGTGGATACATCGTTTGCACTCCTGGACCGGTGGTGACGGCAAGCCAGCAGCTT
This sequence comes from Allium cepa, assembly GCA_030765085.1. NCBI lineage: Eukaryota > Viridiplantae > Streptophyta > Magnoliopsida > Asparagales > Amaryllidaceae > Allium > Allium cepa. The sequence continues at coordinate 848,349,508 of CM060943.1, forward strand.
CCGCCCACCTCGAACAATACCCCCGAATCAAAGTGGCGCCACCGAATCGAATCACAACAGTAATAGAATAGTTTCCGATGGAGCATGCTCGATGAAAGGGTGCGACCCTTTGTGTAGCCCGGTATAGCTCCTGTTTTAGTCATATATGCCAACTCACGGGAGTTGGGTCCACGTAACATACCTCGAGAACGTCGCCACCATCCTGCTTCATTCTGGAATCTCCACCGTGTACACAGTTGTTAAAGTGGTTTTCGGTATTGTCCGGCTATAAGACAATATCCGATCCCGGTTTCTTTAACAACCAATCATTATTATAACCCATGGATATTTATTTCAAATAATTTATACTTTCAAGACCAAAATATTATACTCATTTCAAAACAATATCACAATTGTATCATTTCCATTTCAAAAATAATTCAATATTATATCATTCAAATAAAACCCAAATTTTCAAATCATTGAATATTTCTTTAAATTTATTAAACTTGAAATATTCCTTTAAATTATCATAGCATTTTGGAAATGTTACCTTAAGGAATCATAGCATTTTTGGAATGTACTACTTTCCACTTTACATTGTATATAATTCAAAGTATTGATAAGCTAAAAATTTTAACATGTCAATTTATCATAGCCTTATAGTTAAATAAACTTTACTGTAATATACAATTTAAACCGAAATTCTTATGTTAAGTTAAAAGCACCTTATTAACTTACATTATTATTACAATAAAGAAACTTTATTATTTTAATCATTTAAAGTATGCCATTCATATAAATTAAAACTTGCTTATCAAATGTACGTTATCAACTTACATTTTATTATTACAGTAAGTAACATTTATCATTTAATCAATTTAAAATACACCATTACATTGATTAAAATCTACGTGTCAAATGTACGTTTTAAATTTTATATTCCTATTACAATAATGAACATTTATTAATTAAATCAATACCACACTACTTAAAACTTTACATGTTTCTTTCTTAGTTAAAACTTTACATGTTCTTGCATTAATTAAAACTTTCATGTTCTCTCATTAATTATGACTTTACACGTTTCTTTCATTAATTAAAAACTTATACGTTTCTTTCATTAATTAAAACTTATACCTTTCTTTCATTAATTAGGAATTTACATGTTCCTATCATTAATTAGAACACCATACGTTCTTTCATTAATTAAAACCTATACGTTTCTTTCATAAATTAAAACCTATACGTTTCTTTCATAAATTAAAACCTATACGTTTCTGTAATAAATTGAAACCTATACGTTTCTTGCATAAATTAAAACCTATACATTTCTTGCATAAATTAAAACCTATACGTTTCTTTCATAAATTAAAACCTATACGTTTCTTTCATAAATTAAAACCTATACGTTTCTTTCATAAATTAAAACCTATACGTTTCAGATTTATATTACCATTTTACAAATTTAACTAAACTTCCAGTTTATTTGATTAATTTAACATCTTTAGTTAAAACTCAAATTTCACATTTTCAAGTCAAGTTATATTTCAAAATTTCATTTTCAACAGTCATTTATTCAACCACTTAAATTTATAGAAAATCAATAATTCTTTAATAAATCACTTAAATTCAAATATCAATCAATTTATCATATTTACCATCTTCCAAATAAAATTAAAGTCCATTTTATTCATGTAACTTAAATATCATTTTTAGTCAAAATTCCAAATTTCAAACATAAGTTATATTTCAAAATCCAGTTAATCCATTCATAAATTACCATTTTAACACATAGAAAAATCATAATTTATTTATTTTAAAACCTTTCAAAATATATTTAAATCAAATTTCATAATTTTATATTTTTAAAATACTTAAAATATTCAAAGCACTTTATAGAATAACCACGAATCTGTATATAGTTTTCTAACCTAGGTCAAGTAGTACGAATATGTATCATTTCAATCCGCAGTTTAAAAGGTAAAAATCCGGGTTCTATCATTTCAAACCCGCAACCCAAGTTTAAATAAATAAATAAAATAACTCAGGCCTATAATTTCAGCCCATAACATTTTTTCTAACAGGGAACTTGCAGTGTGATCATATACAGAAATAATATAAACAATGTCAATATCACAATATACATTCATGTATCAGATGTCAGGTGAAAATTAACAGTTTTAACATGGTAATAACATGGTAATAACACGGCATAGCATATCATATGATCATTATTAACTTGCATAAACATTTTACATTACTAAACACTTGTCATCAATCCACTTTTCATAAGTATATATGTCAGAGTGAGAAAGACTCACCTTTTTCAAAGCTAGAGACCAAAACAAGATACAAGCACGACTCCAAAGGCACGACAAGCACAATTTCACGACTTTTGATTTGAGTTGAAAGATAGCCAAGATATGATTTTGTATCATCAACCCAAAACAAAACAAACCAGACAATATATAAACATTCAACATAAAATAACATTGAAACCATTTTGAAATACAAAGCGAAATAAACAAGATAGATTGGACCTTGCTTCAACCACTTCAATGCTTGGCCTAAGGGACACTTATGCTTGGCTATGATGATGCTTTGTCTCAGGTATGACATCATATAGGTCAGGTTTAACATCATATAGGCAAGGCAACAAGTGGAGATGAAGGGAATGAGGCAACAATGGTCAAAAACATTGTTTTTAGGCATGTAGGCTGCAATTTGAAGGGTTTGGCCACCATAGATGGCTCGGCCATGGTCATGGTTGGTGGAGTAGATGGTGTTGGAGGCATGGAAGAGATGTAGGAGTTTGTGGCTGCGGCTATGGAGAAGAGGCCGATCCAAACTTAGAAGAGAAACAAGGCAAAATTGCATAGAAAAGTAAGAAAAGTAGAAAGAAGAGAGGGATTTACCTAATTTTTTTTCTTCAAGGTGGAGGCCATGATTTTAGGGTTTTAGGGCTTCAAAAATTCGTGAATGACAAGAGGAAGTCGGCTGCAAAGGATGGGGAAAGGAATGACTAAGATGAATTGATGTATTAATGACAGAAGAAACTGCAAAAGAAACGGATAAAACGTTTTTCCGTTTCTTAGCTCTTAACCCTTTCAAATTTCTCATATATATTTATATACATCCAAATAACTGAAAATAATTAAAATCTCAGTTAAAATTCGAAAATATAACAGATAAACAAAATATTAAAAATTAAATATTAATTAGATATGATTAAATAAGAAAAATAGCACAGAAAAATGAAAACTAAACTTAAGAATTAGAAATAACTTCAATACACTTTGGAAAAATTTACTTAAATTTAAATACATGTAAAATGAATAAAATAATGTAAAACACAGCAAATAAAAGTGATTGCATAAAATAAATAAATAAATTTTAATTATATATAATTAAAATAAGAAAATGGCTTAAAATTGTAGACTAGGCTTTAAAATTAGAAATAAATCCAAATGAACTTTAGAAAATCTTCATGGACCTGTAAAATATTTATAAAAAATAAAATAACAAAAAATAAAAGTGCATTCACAAAAAGAAAAAAATTTATTAAATATAATTTATATGAAAAAAAATGGCAGAAAATTAGAAAACAACCTTTAAAAATAGGAAATAAATACAGTAAATTTTGGAAAAATTCTATTATCATTTAAAAATATTTAAAAGTCAAAATATACATAATAAAACATATTATCACATATTAAAATAAAATATAACCAAGAAGAAGTAATTTATACAATTTAAAATAGTCATTGTTAAATAACCCTATATACGCACAATATTGTAAAGGGTACAACTTTCACAATTTACATCCGATTTCAACGAAACGAAAAGTGGTGTTCTTAGAATTTTATGTACTCTCATAATAAAATAAAAAAATTAAATTTTTTAAACTTTTAAAATTTTAAGTTAAAAGTCACAGTTTGACTGTTTTGACCAAAATCAGCATTTCAGGCAAATATTCAACTTACAAAATTTTAGAATTATAACTCATATAAAAATCAAGATTATATTTAAATAATAAATTTAATCATTTAAAATAAGTAAAATAAGTTTTTAAATCAAAATCTTACATTAAAAATAATTAAAATATACAATAAAATAATTACAAAATATAGGGTTGTTACACTCTCCCCCACTCAAAACTTTTCGTCCCCGAAAAGGAATGTGGTATGGAAGGGCACAAAAAAGATAGAGTGAAATAGGATTAAGAAAAGATGGCAAGGAGATTGAAATTATACCTGATAGCTGTTGTTATAGGTAAGTTTCGCAAGGTGCAGATTATCAAAGATTATAGAAAGATTTCTAAGCAGAAAGATCATAGAAAGATGCATATACCAGTCTATAGCAAGATAAGGAGGAGGAGGATAACAAAAAAATAGTTTGGAAAACAAAATAAGGAAATAGATTTGAAAGCATGGAAATTTCAACTTAAATAGAGAATAAATCTTTACACAAGTTAAATAAATCTTAACTATCCCAAATTTCATTATCTTATTATCCAATCATCATAAATTAACAAATTTCAAAACCATGGGTTTGAAAAATAATCATTTATTACACTCACAATGTATTTAATAAATTTAATTCTTCTTTATTCCTAAATAAAACTAAATTTATTCCTCTCACTATATTTATCACTTATGTTAAACATACTTACACTTAATATAACCGCTTTCTTTTATTCCTAGTTCTTTTAATATTATTTTGTTATAAGTTATTCAATTACCCTTTATTATATTTACCTCTGTTAATCGTTTTATAATGAAAATTTAAGTGTATAACATTTATTATAACCACTCAAATTTTATTTATAAAATCTTTTTATATTGTATATTACCCAATTACATCGTTAACTTCTGAAATTAAGGTAAGTTATATTGGAATGAAATTGTGTCATACAAATAAAACTTTCCAATTCAATTATCTCAAGTTTAATCATTTATCCAAATTTTTTGATTTTCTTTTTATAATTGAAATTATTGTTAAAAATAAAATTTAAGAATTAAATTTCCGATTTCTTCAAACCATTTAGAGATAAGTAATAATATATATATAATATGTCAAATCAAATTTCAATCATATATCTATATATATTATAAATTAAGTCATATTTTAGAAATTCAAATCAATTTAATTTCCCAAAACAAAGCTGTAGCAAGACTACAGAACAGTCTCTTAACTTCGAAACTCGAAAATGAACGTCGATGATGTCGCGATCATCACCGAAGTTATTTTCCAGCGACAAAGAGAAGAGCACTAATTTTAAACCTTTAAAATTCTTTGAAAACAAATTCTATTCAAAATACTTTAAATAATATAACCTTTTAAAACTTCAACCAAAGTTCGAAATAATCGGAATTTTAAATCCTCAAATTCTTGTTTTAAATTCAATTCAGTTCCCAAATAAATTTATAAACAAATATTTATAGATCTATTTGTAGAACAATAAATGATAAATCAAGTATTATCATTTCAAATTATCAATTTAAATCATTTCATTAAGTTCCATAAATTTACTTATATATCAAAATTTATTTCATTAACCAATTTTTTTTATATATATATTGTGTCCGTTTGTTCTGTTAAAGTGTTTTGGAAATCTTATCGATAGCGCTGATCAGACGTACCTATCAGAAACCCAACTCAACATCAACAACTCAAACAACACAATATATAAAACATTTTAAATTTTAAATACTAGTTTACAAATACACTATACATGAATAGATTTTCAAAGAAGGATAGAGATTCAATTTTTTTTTAACACAAATCAAAGGAGATTATGATTTAAAAATAAGTTGGAAACAAGGATGACATGATTAAATAACAGAATAGGAAGATGGATAGGCTTATATAAATCACGGGCAACCTTAACCGGGTCAACCGTGACTTAAAGAATAAGATCAATGTTGATTTTTCTAGGGTAAATCTACATTCGATCTCAAGAGTTAGAGTTTGAAATAACAAAAGATATTAGCATCTAAACCAAGGATAGATAAGAATCTCTGGTGAATCGATGCTAACTGCAAAGGGTTTTTCCCCTTTTTCAATTAAATTTGAAATTGGCGTGACCGCCGACTCACTAGAAAGATCATTCGAAGCGGAGTTATGGAATACTCCAGAGTCAAAAGAAGATGAATAGTGAGGGACACCGTAGGGAACGTTCCAAATTCAAATGAATTGAGTCAAAAAGGAAGAGATTCAAACTCGAATGAAAGTGATTCTGTAACTACATTTACTCCATATGCTGAGTTTTGCCTAGAGCTCTGATACCAACTGTAACGACCCGTTATTTTCAACCATTCGCATCCATTATAAGTGTATAGGTAGACACTCAAGCCGGAATTGAATTGCTCAAAATACCGCGTTGTAAATAAAAATTTGGCAAATCTCAGGATATACAGTAAATAAAAATCACAGATCACAGACACAGAGTATATAAAATATGCAGCGGAAGAAAAAGAGATAGTAGTTCATGAAGCTACTATATAAATATGAGATACATCAGAGTTAAATAAGATACAACAGAAGAGTAACAGGATACATCAGGTACAAATCAGATACATCACCGAACCACTAGATACTGAAACAAAATAGATGGCTGGATCTTCAAGGAAAGCTCCAACGCCGAAGGTGAATCTGGAATGCTAACTCACTCAATCTGACCCGAGCGTAAAGCAAAACACAAAACCCTCGAGTCAGGACATAAATACTTATAAACTGTAAATCAACTCAAGTGAACAGTAACAAAATGCATCAGTAACTTAAAGGATGCTTGGGACCGCCCATCCTCTAAGGATCTGTTAAACTTTTACTATGTAGTAATATACGCTATATACGGTAGTGTCTAATTAGTAAAGTATAATCATATAGAAAATAGCGTTAAGGGGATGGTAAACCATAACGCGGTCGGATCTTTAAAACCAAAATCGTAGTGGCTCGATATAAGGATATGACACGGCATGCGAGGCAATGCCAGGGTGGATACACCGTTTGCACTCCCGGACCGGTGGTGACGGCAAGCCAACAGCTTCCGCCCACCTCGAACAATACCCCCGAACCAAAGTGGCGCCACCGAATCGAATAACAACAGTAATAGAATAGTTTCCGATGGAGCATGCTCGATGAAAAGGTGCGACCCTTTGTGTAGCCCGGTATAGCTCCTGTTTTAGTCATATATGCCAACTCACGGGAGTTGGGTCCACGTAACATACCTCGAGAACGTCGCCACCATCCTACTTCATTCTCGAATCTCCACCGCGTACACAGTTGTTAAAGTGGTTTTCGGTATTGTCCGGCTATAAGACAATATCCGATCCCGGTCTCTTTAACAACCAATCGTTATTATAACCCATGGATATTTATTTCAAATAATTTATACTTTCAAGACCAAAATATCATACTCATTTCAAAACAATATCACAATTGTATCATTTCCATTTCAAAAATAATTCAATATTATATCATTCAAATAAAACCCAAATTTTCAAATTATTGAATATTTCTTTAAATTTATTAAACTTGAAATATTCCATTAAATTATCATAGCATTTTGGAAATGTTACCTTAAGGAATCATAGCATTTTTGGAATGTACTACTTTCCACTTTACATTGTATATAATTCAAAGTAGATAAGCTTAAAATTTTAACATGTCAATTTACCATAGCCTTATAGTTAAATAAACTTTCTTACTGTAATATACAATTTAAACCGAAATTCTTATGTTAAGTTAAAATCACCTTATTAACTTACATTATTATTACAATAAAGAAACTTTATTATTTTAATCATTTAAAGTATGCCATTCACATAAATTAAAACTTGCTTATCAAATGTACGTTATCAACTTACATTTTATTATTACAGTAAGTAACATTTATCATTTAATCAATTTAAAATACACCATTACATTGATTAAAATCTACGTGTCAAATGTACGTTTTAAATTTTATATTCCTATTACAATAATGAACATTTATTAATTAAATCAATACCACACTACTTAAAACTTTACATGTTTCTTTCTTAATTAAAACTTTACATGTTCTTGAATTAATTAAAAATTTCATGTTCTCTCATTAATTAGGACTTTACACGTTTCTTTCATTAATTAAAAACTTATACGTTTCTTTCATTAATTAAAACTTATACCTTTCTTTCATTAATTAGGAATTTACATGTTCCTATCATTAATTAGAACACCATACGTTCTTTCATTAATTAAAACCTATACGTTTCTTTCATAAATTAAAACCTATACGTTTCTTTCATAAATTAAAACCTATACGTTTCTTTCATAAATTAAAACCTATACGTTTCTTGCATAAATTAAAACCTATACGTTTCAGATTTATATTACCATTTTACAAATTTAACTAAACTTCCAGTTTTTTTGATTAATTTAACATCTTTAGTTAAAACTCAAATTTCACATTTTCAAGTCAAGTTATATTTTAAAATTTCATTTTCAACAGTCATTTATTCAACCACTTAAATTTATAGAAAATCAATAATTCTTTAATAAATCACTTAAATTCAAATATAAATCAATTTATCATATTTACCATTTTCCAAATAAAATTAAAGTTCATTTTATTCATGTAACTTAAATATCATTTTTAGTCAAAATTCCAAATTTCAAACATAAGTTATATTTCAAAATCCAGTTAATCCATTCATAAATTACATTTTTAACACATAGAAAAATCATAATTTATTTATTTTAAAACCTTTCAAAATCTATTTAAGTCAAATTTCATAATTTTATATTTTTAAAATACTTAAAATATTCAAAGCACTTTATAGAATAACCACGGGTCTGTATATAGTTTTCTAACCTAGGTCAAGTAATACGGATATGTATCATTTCAATCCCCAGTTTAAAAGGTAAAAATCCGGGTTTTATCATTTCAAACCCACAATCCCAAGTTTAAATAAATAAATAAAATAACTCAGGCCTATCATTTCAGCCCATAACATTTTTTCTAACAGGGAACTTGCAGTGTGATCATATACAGAAATAATATAAACAATGTCAATATCACAATATACATTCATGTATCAGATGTCAGGTGAAAATTAACAGTTTTAACATGGTAATAACATGGTAATAACACGGAATAGCATATCATATGATCATCATTAACTTGCATAAACATTTTACATTACTAAACACTTGTCATCAATCCACTTTTCATAAGTATATATGTCAGAGTGAGAAAGACTCACCTTTTTCAAAGCTAGAGACCAAAACAACATACAAGCACGACTCCAAAGGCACGATAAGCACAATTTCACGACTTTTGATTTGAGTTGAAAGATAACCAAGATATGATTTTGTATCATCAACCCAAAACAAAACAAACCAGACAATATATAAACATTCAACATAAAATAACATTGAAACCATTTTGAAATACAAAGCGAAATGAACAAGATAGATTGGACCTTGCTTCAACCACTTCAATGCTTGGCCTAAGGGACACTTATGCTTGGCTATGATGATGCTTTAGCTCAGGTATGACATCATATAGGTCAGGTTTAACATCATATAGGTAAGACAACAAGTGGAGATGAAGGGAATGAGGCAACAATGGTCAAAAACATTGTTTTTAGGCATGTAGGCTGCAATTTGAAGGGTTTGGCCACCATAGATGGCTCGGCCATGGTCATGGTTGGTGGAGTAGATGGTGTTGGAGGCATGGAAGAGATGCAGGAGTTTGTGGCTGCGGCTATGGAGAAGAGGCCGATCCAAACTTAGAAGAGAAACAAGGCAAAATTGCATAGAAAAGTAAGAAAAGTAGAAAGAAGAGAGGGATTTACCTAATTTTTTTTCTTCAAGGTGGAGGCCATGATTTTTAGGGTTTTGGGGCTTCAAAAATTCGTGAATGACAAGAGGAAGTCGGCTGCAAAGGATGGGGAAAGGAATGACTAAGATGAATTGATGTATTAATGACAGAAGAAACTGCAAAAGAAACGGATAAAACGTTTTTCCGTTTCTTAGCTCTTAACCCTTTCAAATTTCTCATATATATTTATATACATCCAAATAACTGAAAATAATTAAAATCTCAGTTAAAATTCAAAAATATAACAGATAAACAAAATATTAAAAATTAAATATTATTTAGATATGATTAAATAAGAAAAATAGCACAGAAAAATGAAAACTAGACTTAAGAATTAGAAATAACTTCAATACACTTTGGAAAAATTTACTTAAATTTAAATACATGTAAAATAAATAAAATAAAGTAAAACACAGCAAATAAAAGTGAGTGCATAAAATAAATAAATAAATTTTAATTATATATAATTAAAATAAGAAAATGGCTTAAAATTGTAGACTAGGCTTAAAATTAGAAATAAATCCAAATGAACTTTAGAAAATCTTCATGGAATTGTAAAATATTTATAACAAATAAAATAACAAAAAATAAAAGCGCATTCACAAATTTTTTTTATTAAATATAATTTATATGAAAAAAAATGGCAGAAAATTAGAAAACAGCCTTTAAAAATAGGAAATAAATACAGTAAATTTTGGAAAAATTCTATTATCATTTAAAAATGTTTAAAAGTCAAAATATACATAATAAAACATATTATCACATATTAAAATAAAATATAACCAAGAAGAAGTAATTTATACAATTTAAAATAGTCATTGTTAAATAACCCTATATACGCACAATATTGTAAAGGGTATAACTTTCACAATTTACATCCGATTTCAACGAAACGAAAAGTGGTGTTCTTAGAATTTTATGTACTCTCATAATAAAAGAAAAAAATTAAATTTTTTAAACTTTTAAAATTTTAAGTTAAAAGTCACAGTTTGATTGTTTTGACCAAAATCAGCATTTCAGGCAAATATTCAACTTACAAAATTTTGGAATTATAACTCATATAAAAATCAAGATTATATTTAAATAATAAATTTAATCATTTCAAATAAGTAAAATAAGTTTTTAAATCAAAATCTTACATTAAAAATAATTAAAATATACAGTAAAATAATTACAAAATATAGGGTTGTTACAGGTTTCTTATATTAACTTTAACCAAGTATAACAAGCTACTTTATTTCAACTAATTGCAATTTCCCTTTTTTTTTCTAAATTTACTACAAAAATCATATTAAATTCCAAATTTAAATCTTCATAAATTACGGGTCGTTACACTTGCTCCATAAAGTTCCCAGCTGATTGATGAAATAGTATGGATAGCTAGCAATCCATATACTTAGTTTATTTTTAGACTTTGTTCCTGGAGTTTATGGCGATCTGGCGAAAAGGTATGGATTGCTAGCGATCCATGTACTTAGTGGTTTTCTGAGGTTTTCCTTTTACATCACATTTATCATCTGATGTTGATGTTCCCCATGAAATTCAATAATGGTCGCCCTGTTTTGATGTCGATCCATACATTGGTTGCATTAGACTGTTGGTTGAACCAGACGAATGCTTGCCTCTCGATTTCCTTTGGATTCTACTGGGTTAAAAACCCAGATAACATCTCTCTGTAGAAAGAATTTGATGACTTGATATATGTTTGGTACTCCTCTATCATCGAACCGTCATCAACTGATGCAAGCTCCACCTTCAACATAGTTTTCTCATCAAATGAAACATGTCTACTAGTCACGATCTTTTTCGTATTAGGCACCACATCCTATACCTCTTCATGATATAATTAGAGTTATGCCCTAGGGGAAATTATGTAATTTGTTATGTATAACTAGATGACCAATCTTCATTAAAATAAAAGGTGTTTTTTCTATTATATACTTGTTATATTATTGTATACTTAATTAAATAATTAATTTAAAGTATATTAAATAGAAAATCCTTAAATGACATGTTATGGAATAGTAACTACAATGTGTTGTAATCATGATAAATTTATCGCATTAAAAATAACATATTATTTTAAGTATTTCCAATCAAGATGTTTCGAGATGGGATATCAATACATCTGTTAAGACTAGAGTGTATTGCGCTTTCTAAATATTGACCGGTGTATTACTCATGGCTGTTAGAGGGCACCAAGGGGTTACGTATGTTATCCTACCTTTTGGTCAAGGCTGTAACATCAACAAATTGGCAAGGAAGAATGGATATCAAGATTGGAGATCGATTGAAAACAAGGCTGCAATCGATGTCGTTAAAATTTGGCCGAGCTCTGATCAGGGCGGTATCGAATGGAGATGATGATCAAAGCAAGAAGAAGCTATATTTCAAATTTCAGGTTAATCGGAGTTCTATGGAGGAGATATGATCGATGCAAGGTGAAAAGAATATGTTGTTCGTATCCATTGGTGAGTTGAGGAGACAGTTTGTTCAAATCCATCATATTCGCATCCATCAGAAATCATGGCATTGGCTTGTTCGAATCGATCAGTTTTGTATCCATCGAAATGACACCGCCTCAATCCGTTCAAATCCAGCCGGCATTGGACTCCTTGCATCGATCCAGAAGCGATAGCGTCGCATCGATGTAGCTCGTATCCATCGCGGTTGAAACACTTTGTATCAATCAGGGGTGGACCCAGTTCGAATCGATCACAAAGGCTCAGTTCGTATCCATGTGGTTCGTGGTTATTCGAATTGATATCGTACACGTCCTTGTTCGTATCCATCATACTCAAGCAAAGTCACCTCGTGCCGATGGCAGCTGCAGCAATCGATATGCAGTACCCCAATAACAATTGATGCGGGCAAGGGCTACGGTTAATCGATAACCGATTCAAATAAGGACTGGAACAAATGGATGCGATTGAACGTTTGATACAAGCGAAGCTTCAGCGTTGGATGCGAATAACTCCGTCAAACTCGGCACATAAGGTGGATAGATCCTGGAATTGCGCAATACATCACTGCATGCTCACGTGCCTTGATCGATTCGAAGGTATCGATGCGAATTGATCGATTCAAACCACACGGCTTGCCAAAAAATCATAACTCGTATCGATCATATCTCCTAAACTACGGATCCAAATGCAACGAAATTTTCACAGGAGCTTGTGTATGTGCTAAAGTATGTCTCTACCAAGTTTCAGCTCAATTGAACGATTTCTTTATCGATACGAAATCAATTCGTATTGATCACAGATCGAGTCGAAACTTGGTGGGACCTGTCACATGGGCCCACTCATGTGCCATAAGAAGTCTCCCATAGTTTGAGCGTGATATTAGCCTCCTATGCCTATAAATAGCCCCCTGAAGCCTACAGAAAAAGGATCTTTTGGCTATTCGACGTCCAGACTCTGCCGGATTCAATTCTACACCTTACCATCGCTGTTGTACTCAAATTACTTTATTGTAATCGCTGTAATCATTTGTAACCAGCAAGGATAATCAATAACAGATAAAACTTTGAAGTGGACGTAGGCCGGAGATAGCCGAACCACTATAAATCTCGTGTCTTTGTTTGTTATTACTAGATTGTCGTTTGTTGTTTGCTTAGATCTGAGATTTATGCTTGAATATTGCTGATTTGTGTTCATACACTGGTGCTTTCACGGTATTTGGGGTTTGTGACCATTTTTGGCGCAAACAACGTACTTATAGTTATTGGATAACAACGAGATAATTCATTCAAGAGTTTCTGTTGGTTAATATAACTAAGGTCAAATAGAGAATCTCGAAGTGTTGATGTTACAAAATCCCTCAACTTAAGAATGCTATGGAACTTTAAAGTGGACATTCCACTTTGATTATAATTAAATCGTGACATGTCGTCCCCCGAGCGACTATAGGTTGGTCTGAGTTGAAGTATTAAAAGTAAAACACCATTCAATAAAGAATTAGTCTCCTCAGTTATATGAGTTTAGTATCATGGTCACCTATAGCCAACTCAAAATCAAAGTCTTTGGCCGATGCAATACGATTAATAATAATAATAATAATAATTATTGAACCAATGATTTTTACTTAGACTAAAAAGATGACTGTGGATGCTATTGGAATTTAGATCAAAATCAAATTTAGTAAGTCCTAATGTGATATAGCTTTGATAAAGAGAACTACCATGAATCACTGTTGCTATCGGGTGCCGCTTATAATGAGTAAAATTGAATTCAATTAGAAGACGTGTAATAAATTCAGCTAAAATATCACATCACTATCTAAGGTGATGTGGGAGCATTAATATTTGAATCATTCGATATTGATCTCTGACTGAATTACACATTTGAGTCGTACAATCAAAATGACGAACACTCCTAATGAATATAAGATTTAATTAATTTGTATTCATTTTATATTAATTAAATTAATCAATATATATGAAACAATAATTATTGAATTTTAGTTAATTTTTTTGAATGTCATTGGTATTTAATAAAGTTTATACATAAAAGTTATAAATGTGCGTACTAATATATGATGTCATTAGAATATTTAATTGGATTAAATAGAATAAATACTAAGTGTGTTTTTATATAAACCATATAAATTAATATTTTTAAAATATTGATTATTAAAATTTTATTTGATTTGTTTTTGAATAACATTAATATTTAATGAAGTGTGTGTATAAAAATTATAAACAGGTGCAGTGATATACGATATCGGTAGAATATTTAATTGGTTTTAAATGGGATTAATGAAACTTTGGAAGTTTCGAGGGACCATGTGACATCATCTATGGCCGGCCATGCATGTAGAAGAGGGAGGGGATTTTATTGGGATTAATACAGAATTAAAAAGGAAGATTTTAAGGAAGAAATAAAAAAAGCTTCTATCATTTCTTTAAAACAAATATCCATTCATTCCTTCATTCTGTCCTAAATTTTTTTCCTCTCTTCCTCCTTTCAAGTAATGGCTGAATTATCATGGTCGTATAAGCCTAAATAATCCAAAATTAAATACAAATTTAATCAAAAATTAGAAGTTGGTCATTGTCTATTCATCCTTGCAAGGTCTAGAGATAGATTTAATTGAATCTTGGAGCTTTATTCATCATCCAAGGTGCAAATCATTGGCTTCACTTTTAGGTAATTCTAGTTTTATTTAATTGTGCGTTCATTATGTTTATATGGTTTTGACTCTATTCATGTTACATCTCTTTTATTTTGTACATTTATCATGTAATATAACCCAGGTCCATTTTTATCCACCTTAATGAATTATATGATCATCATGTTGATTTAATTTGGATCTCCCTTTGTTCGACATCACCATTGACTATATGTTTATTATAATTGGCATGTTTTAAATCCTTTATCTCATTTAATTATTTTTCGATATTCTATTTGTAGTTTGATCTGAATTATCTTACAACAAATTTGTATGTACCAAAGTTTTCCGACTACATTTGTCATTGTCTATAAAATAAATAAAATAATTTTGTTATGTATGTAAAATTTTGTAATATTTGTATGCATAAATACAAATAAACTATATTTGTTGATTGTCTAAACTCGCCTTGAAAATTGATTTCTTGTGTTGTATGCTTATTTTCTAGAAAATAAATTTTTTGGTCACTATTTTCATAAAAGTAGTAGTTTCCTTTTGTTCTACAATTCATAAGTGGACTTTTATGTAAATTTATGAAATTTTACATTTCCTTCCTAAGTTAAAAGATTGAATTAAATTTGTTAACATCAAATTGAAACATATATGTTACTTGAATTACAATCATTATATATACATATGTTATTTTAAAATTAAAAAATAATAGGCAATTATATATATTTATACACACACATGTTTATATTATTTTAACTTAAATCAAAATGGACCTGCGTGTAAAACGGTAAAATTTATTTTCAAACTCTTCCTTAATTAAAATCAGTATTATAATTGTTAATTCTTGATTTGAAAACATATACAATATAGGTAATGTGATATCCCGGAAATTTTGGCAATATCAATTTAATAATCTATGTAAAAAATTAAATTAATTTGATAATAATTGTTAATAAGATTTAAATTAATTTAATAATCTTCATTTAAATAAATATTTAACTGATAATTTATCTTTTAAAAGCTAATTTAAATTATTTCTATTTGTAATGTATATATGTATATATTTATATATACTATAAATAGATAAGCTCTGTTTTAAATTTAATAAATAAAGTTATGTTTTCTAATTTTAATATTTCTGATAACTAGAAATTTGATTTAATTTAGTATTAAGTTATTAAATAAATAACTATATGGTTTTAAATACTTAAGATAAATGTTTAATAGTTAGAACTTATTATAGCTTAAGTTTAAATTTAAAATTTATTAACAAAAAGATTGTTTTATTTTCTTTTTAGTATAGCTTGATTAAAAATATGGTTTAAATATATTCATGATAAAGTTAAAATTTGTTTAAATGATTTTAACTTAAATTTAAATTTAACAAAGGTTGTTTTGTTTTTGTTTTAAATATAGTTGATAAAATAAGTAATTTATTTATGTAGTGATAATTTCATTTATAAATTATTTTAATTTAATAATGAGTTATTTTTACAATAATAATAATGTAATATCTTTACAATGGATTTTAAATAAATAGGAATTGTTATTTTAAACTTATGTTCATATATATATACACATATTTTGGAAAGCTAAGATTGTAAATTTAAAATAAAATAAGTCTTATAACAAAAATTAACATAAGTTTGGAATAATAATAAGTAAATTTAAGTATTGATAATTTAAGTTTTAAAATTATAAGTGAAATAATAACAAGCACTTGTATTAGAAAATAAAACTAAATCCATAAGTTGAAACTTTATAAACAAATAACAATAACTAAGACAACTTTATATCTACATACATATAGTATAAAAACAAATCAGGTAAATAGAATCTTGTAGGGGAAAGTAAAGATAGCTAAGAAAAACATGGCAATGCAAATTTGTAGCTGCCAATAGATATGCAGGCTAAAGAGTAAACAAAATAAAATAAAATGCAGGTGGCTTGTAAATAAAGATTCAGATAAGAAAAAAATATCTATACATAAGAATGAGTAATAGGAGACATAAAGTACAAAACATATGCAGGCAAATGAACAAGCTAGATGTGTAGCTGCAATATAATATGCAGGTTAGAGAAGAAAAGCAAAGCAAGTATCTAAACATGGAAACAAAATTAGACACATAGTACTTAAGTAATTAAATGCTAGCACAACTTAAGTCATTCGAATTGTTTTAACATCATTTCAGCCTCCCTAACAAAAATCTGGCCTGATACAAACAAAAACACAATGTTGTACCTGCCAATTTGCTAACTCAGATATCACATACCCCTGTAAAACACCTCTATTTATATGTATATCTTCTCAATTCATTTGTTCAACATAGCAAGCTTTTTTTTTTATACAACTGAAGTTTTATACATCAATAATTCAATCAACTTTGCAAACCTGAGACTGCATTCTTTCAAAATTGAGAACAACTTTCTCAAAAACCAGATCAAATACTTCATTTTTTTAGCCATTAGCATGTAATCATTTGCAAAATCGAGAGCCTGTGCATTATTCTTTTTCAACCCGAGACAAAGCAATTCATGTCAGTTTCAAGCTTTTTCAAAATCAAAACCAGAGGCTCTGTGTTCATCAATCTAATGTGAGTAACACTTTTTAATAACTTAAGTTTTAAATATAGTTGGATGTTAATATCTAAAAGTATGTTTGTGTGAATATTCATATATGCATTACTCTGTGTATGGTGAAAATTGATATCTGCATATTGATACCCTGTAAAATATAAACTATTTATAGGATTTAAACTCAGATTTAATTCAAATATCATTGCTGCTCAATCTATTGATTGTTAGGATAAAGTATCTAAACAAAATAAGTTTGTTTGAGTATAAAGTAAATTCTTAAGTTTTTGTAATTAAGAAAAATAAAGCAAACTGTTCTGAAAATCTTAAGATCAGTTAATTCTTAATACAAGTTATATTTCCAATATCCTAAATTTTCAATTTAAATATATGAACTGAATGATTAATCAAAACTCTGATTTTTAAAACTAGAATTACATTTTTTTAGTTAAGGATTGGAGGTGCATGCCTATGTGTACTGTTTTTAGTTTCTTGGGGATTACTGGTGATCTATGCGACTAGGGGTGGTCGGGTTGTGTGAGGAGGTGGAGGAGCTTACCGTGGTGATGGGAAAAATGGCCGATGGTGATGGAATTCACGAGGAGGTTGCCGTAGTTGATTTTTGCTTGGAACCCTAGTTTAACTAGGCTATGTTGTTCGATCAACCTCGGGTGCTACAGTGGACCGAGTGCATCATGCTTTTGGGAATGGGTAGGAGGATGGTAGTCGAAGCGGTGGCCGGAGTTGGGTAGTCACCAGTGGTCAGAGCGTCGAGCAAGTGGTGTCGATAGGTTTCGAGAGGGAACCTGATTTTGTTTCTAGGATGAGTTTCGAACTCGTTTTCGTTTCTGGTTGCCGTGATGGCTTTGGGTGGTCGTGTTCATACCTGTGATGGTCCGCGACGTGTTGAAGTTTTTGTGGGTGGCCGGAGGTGGCTGGGGCCATGGTGCACGTGCACCGTGCCCATTGAAGTGCTGAGGCATTTGTGTTTAGGTGCAGGGTATTTTGCCTCGGGACATACTCGAGTCATTCGAGTGTGTGACTCGAAGCACGGAAGGTGAGAACTCGGAGCATTTTTGGTTCACGTCGAGACAGTGATTGTTCAGGCTTTTGTAAAAGCCTGGAAGTAGAATTTGTTTTTACAAATTCAATGAAACCTAAAATTAAATAATATATTTAAACAAGTTTAAATCTAGTTTGGAGTTTGAATTCAAGTTTATTTTTGAATTCAAATTTGAAATGAAATCAAAGTTTAAAATGTTTAAAGGTGGGTTTTCAGGTTTAAAAACCTAACAGTTTCAGATTTTGAAATTTAATTTGAAATCTGAATCAAAAATTTAAACTGTGTTTTAAAATTAAAAGTTCAAAGTATAGATTCAAATGAACTTTTGAATCTAAGTTTTTAAAAGTGAATTTGGACTTTAAATTAAGAATTTAAAACCAATTTTGTTAAAAGCAAGTTAAAATCAAAGTTTTAAATTCAAAACTAATGAATTAAAGTTTATCTTGAATTCAAATATGAAGAATAAATCATTTTTTAAATCTAAATATATATAAAAACAAGTTTAAATCAAATAGTTTGTTTTAAAAAGTAATTTGTTTTCATATAAATATTTGAATTGGTTTTTATAAAGTTCTTTTGAATAAAAGTTAAATAAATTGTTTTAACTTGAATTTGCAAGTTAAAATATTATTGTCTTTTGGAAGTTTAAATTTAAATAAAGACTTAAGTGGTTGAATTTAAAGGCTTTTCTAATATAAGTTTCGTATGTAAGTAATAAATGTTATCTACATTTATTTAAAAGATTATAAATTGAATTTAAATTTGGTAATTGTTTAAATAAATAATCATTTTGAATCTTAAATTCAAAATGGAATTTGAATTTAAATTTAAAATGTAATGTTCTAATACACTTTAATATTAACGAAGTTATTAATAAAGAAATAAATTATCTTAGGAATAATTAAAATATTTGAATGATTAAATGAATAAGTTATTTACGGAATGACTTGTGTATTTAATTTATAAATTAATAATTTAGATTAATTTATAACTAAAAGTTAATTAAGAAAATAATTTAAGAAATATTATTAGTTAATGAAGATAATTAACTAAGGATTATTAATTAATTAATTAATGTGATTAATTTTGATAATTAATTAGATTAATTAATTTAGATAATCTATTGTAAATTGTTAAGTGTAATTACTTGATAAAAGTAATTAAGAGATTAATTACTTCTTGTAATTAATTTTGATAAAATGATTAATTAAGTTAATTAATTTATTTTAATTAATTTAAGAAAGTCATTTGATGATTTTGATAAATGTAATTACTTAGTGTAATTAATGGAGCATAATTACTTAAGGAAGTAATCAAGTGATAATTACTTGATGTAATTAATACAAGATGATTTGTAAATGAAGTAATTTGGATAATTACTTTTGTAATTAATGAAAGGATTAATTAATGGAAATAATTAATTATGGATAATTAATTTATTAATATAAGTAATTAAGGGTAGTTAATTACTGGAACGTTATTAATCAAGGGTGATTAATAATTGAGTTAAATTAAAGATGAATCATTTAATGTAATTAATTTAAATAAAGTAATTTAATTTAAATTTAAATTAGAGATCATTAATTAATATAATTAATGATGTAATTAAGAATTGGTTAATTAAGAAATAATTAATAATGTGGTGATTAAATTATGTAATCAATTAAGGATAAATGTAATTAATTAACATTTAATTAATAGATGGAGTAATTAAATGTTAATTACTATAAATGATTTAGGATAATTAATTTGTGAAATTAATTAAAGACTAATTACTTATTGTAATTAGAAGATGATTAATCAAGGGTGTTTATTCAAGATGGATATCTAGAGAATAATTAATTAATTTGATTTATAATTAATGGTTGTATAAGTAGGATTTATAGATGAAGTAATTAATTTAATTCACTTTAAATTAATTAGAGATAGAAGTAGTTAATTTAATCTATTTAAATTAATGGTATGATTATAAATCATTTCTTATGGATGAATGATATTGATATTTCATTTGATGATTGTGAACTCAGATATGAGATGAGAAATATCTATGTGCTATGGATGTATGGTTTAAGTATGATAATATTGATTATCTATTTATGATGATGATGTGATTATCTATTGTGATATTGTGAATTATCTATCTGTGTGTATATTGATAATATTGAATTGAACTGTTAAGTCTAAATAGACAACTTGGCCTTAAAAGATACGTTTTTGGATTTCGATGAGACCAGGATCGGGTTTCCGTATTTGGACGTTCGAAAACCACATCGATCCAAATTAACGATAGTTCGTGAATCTGAAGTGAAGATGAAGATTCAAAGTGCAAGGGTTATTGTCGTTAACTCTGAGGGTGATTCCAAAATGAGTGTAACGAGATAATGCCTTTGGTTTCGTTCGAACCCGGAACGAACTTGTATGGATTGAATGCTTTCAAAACATCGTCAGGTGGGCGATGAGCATTCTAAGAAATGTATTCTTAAGGGTAATCACAGCCTCAAGCCTCATCAACCGGGAATGGCTAAAACAGGGGAGGTGCAACAAGGTTAGGTGGCTCATGCCCAAGCAGGACAAGATATTCCCCTGTCTAGATGTCCCTTTATTTTTCGGCTGTGTGGGCGGTTGATTGCAACAACTGCCGGGGTTATCTTGTTTGGGACTGTTCAGTAAGTAATGGTTCCGGCCTTGTGTTGCAGGGGAGCGGGCATACTCCTCGGTACGTTGATCTAGGCCACGTACTGTGACGGGCGGTACCCCAGTAGCCCTGCCATTGTATGGAATCCAAAATCCAATAAGTGCCAAAGGTTTTGATTGTGCTACCCACTTTTATGGTTAGTAGCTGGAATTTAATCATGTAATAATTTCGGCTATTTTCTATTTACTTGAAAACCTTACACCTATTAGAATATCACGGAATTTCCTGCGTAAGGTAAAAACTTACCCATGTTTATTTGTGGGGAGTCTTACGTGATACCTTTTGTTTCAAAGGTTTTCAAAATTAAGCAACTTTAACCTGTTATTCACACCAGACCCATGTCTGACCCAGAGTTTATTTCTATTTTTCCTAAACTCTTGGGTATTCAAATTTTTACGAGTAGCCAAGGGATTCAGGTATGCTTTGACGAATTCTGGAGGAGTAATGGAGCAGGAGGCTTCAGCGTTGTAGATATGCATATAGTTCCGCTGTGTTGGTATCTCTGTGTTGTTTTGAGTTGTATTAACTAGATAGGTGTCTGTAACTGTCTAGTAGGTGTTGTATGATCTGTATAACTCTGATATATGTAAAACTATGTAATAGTTATGTGATCTATTATAATTTATTCGTTCCGCAGTGAGATTCTGATGTTGTTGTTCTCTCTTCTCTATCTCTTCTATTTTCTCACCCCTTTCTTTCTTCAAGAAGATACGGATTTCTGGGGACAGAAACCCGGGTCGTCACTGTTGGTATCAGAGCGCTAGGTTGAGCCAATACCTAGGCTCTTGAGTAATTTCTTTCCTGAGAGAGCGTATTTGTAATTTTGATATATATATTTATTTATTTCTACCTATTTGTTGGATTACCATATCCGGTTTTCCAATGAGCTATAAAGGTAGATATGATAGTGGTGTGCGTAACACGACTACTGATGATTGGAGATTAGATAGTTGAGGTTGGAAGTGTACTTGTCGAGACTGTAGACCTAATACCGTCTTGAGTGAGCTATGAGTGGTGTAAGGATTTCATTAATCTCTGAAGGAAACCTGTTAAGATTCGTAGTTCATTTTTGAAGTGTAAGTTTGGTTGAGCTAGAATTTAGATCTGTCGGGTGGACAGAAGCAAGTCATGATATCTTGATACATCAAGGTGAAGTAGCTGTGTGATGAGACACAATAACTATGGATATCTCCGAGGATATTTCTTTGGAACAAGTTAAGGAAGTGTGTCTGCTCGGTGTTGTCGCTGTGTTCACCTGGGTGTTTCTATTTGATTTGAGGTCCGAGTTTCTCGAAGAGCTTTGGAATAGGAAGTCTTCTAGCTTAGCATTTTTTTAGTAACTTCAGAAGCAGCAGAGTAGATCCATTTCTTCGATGGATCGGCCACATAAGCGTAAGCTGTTCTGTTTGGTAAAGAGAAAGCAGTATTTTTGGAATTAGGCTGGATCGATCGCAAAAGTGACTTACGATAGTTTGAGTGTTCTCTTGTGTTTCAGAAATTTTTCTGGATGTCTTCAAGAAGTCAGAGTTATGCTAACATCTGGAAATTGAGTTTGGTATCGACTGGATTTCAGAAGTGGTACCGATGGTTCAGCTTAGTAATAGGATGATTTTTGAGTTTGGTAAAGTAGCTCAGGTTTTGGACGAACTTTTCAGTTTTCTTTTCTGATCCGTTGAACCCTATTTTGGAATGTGTTGTCCAGTCTGTGTTCGACTTCAGCATTTTCATCTGTTCAGTCAGAGTTGCGCAGTGGAAGCATGATGGTAGCTGTTTTAGTTTGGAAGCAATTGGATGTTGCAATGTTTAGATTGGAGAGTTCTACAAGAAATTTTTCAGGATCTGAAGCCAGATTGTAGTGCACCTGTTTTATCTCTTCCGGATGTGAGAAGTGAGTTCTGTTTTCTGATTTGGAATAGAGTTTGTGTTCTGAGTTTTGGTCGATCTTGGAAAGATCATTTTGTTGGATTGTCTTTGGTTCAGTTTGTTTTTAAGGACATCAGTGAGGGTTGAGCTGATCAGGAAAGATGTAGGCAGCACAGGATCGTCCGAAGAGTTTTATGGATAAGAGATGGAGGAATTTGTATTCCCAAATCGAAGATTTGATTTTGGATAAGAGTTTGGTCTTCAGAATTGAATTGTCAGTTTGGATAACTGGAATTCGTTGTGTTTCACGTATCTCTGAGGGAGTACGTGTAAGATCTATCTCTGGTTGTAGAACCAGCAGTTCTGGGAGCTTTGGTTGTTGATTCAGACTTGTCTATAGTCTGATATCTTGTCTTGTTTTGTAGATCTAGATGAGTGGAAGCTCTGTAGCTTAGTAGATTGATTGTTTGGATTCTGTAATGCGAGTATTCCAGTATTTATATTTGGGAAACTCGAGAAAATTCTATCCGAATTTTTTTTCTGGATAGTTAGATTAGTTTGATTGGATAAATTGGTTGCTACGATTGTTAGCATCTGGTTGATATATGCTTGTGTTTAAAATTTAAATCTTTAATTGAATTATTAAATTACCTTTGTTTAAATTTCGGGGACGAAATTCTTTTAATTGGGGGAGGAATGTGATATCCCGGAAATTTTGGCAATATCAATTTAATAATCTGTGTAAAAAATTAAATTAATTTGATAATAATTGTTAATAAGATTTAAATTGATTTAATAATCTTCTTTTAAATAAATATTTATCTGATAATTTATCTTTTAAAAACTAATTTAAATTGTTTCTATTTATAATGTATATATGTATATATTTATATATATTATAAATAGATAAGCTCTGTTTTAAATTTAATAAATAAAGTTATGTTTTCTAATTTTGATATTTCTGATAACTGGAAATTTGATTTAATTTAGTATTAAGTTATTAAATAAATAACTATATGGTTTTAAATACTTAAGATAAATGTTTAATAGTTAGAACTTATTCTAGCTTAAGTTTAAATTTAAAATTTATTAACAAAAAGATTGTTTTATTTTCTTTTTAGTATAGCTTGATAAAAATATGGTTTAAATATATTCAAGATAAAGTTAAAATTTGTTTACATGATTTTAACTTAAAATTAAATTTAACAAAGGTTGTTTTGTTTTTGTTTTAAATATAGTTGATAAAATAAGTAATTTATTTATGTAGTGATAATTTCATTTATAAATTATTTTAATTTAATAATGAGTTATTTTTACAATAATAATAATGTAATATCTTTACAATGGATTTTAAATAAATAGGAATTGTTATTTCAAACTTATGTTTATATATATACACATATTTTGGAAAGCTAAGATTGTAAATTTAAAATAAAATAAGTCTTATAACAAAAATTAACATAAGTTTGGAATAATAATAAGTAAATTTAAGTATTGATAATTTAAGTTTTAAAATTATAAGTGAAATAATAACAAGCACTTGTATTAGAAAATAAAACTAAATCTATAAGTTGAAACTTTATAAACAAATAACAATAACTTAGACAACTTTATATCTACATACATATAGTATAAAAACAAATCAGGTAAATAGAATCTTGTAGGGCAAAGCAAAGATAGCTAAGAAAAACGTGGCAATGCAAATTTGTAGCTGCCAATAGATATGCAGGCTAAAGAGTAAACAAAATAAAATAAAATGCAGGTGGCTTGTAAATAAAGATTCAGACAAGAAAAAAATATCTATACATAAGAATGAGTAATAGGAGACATAAAGTACAAAACATATGCAGGAAAATGAACAAGCTAGATGTGTAGCTGCAATATAATATGCAGGTTAGAGAAGAAATGCAAAGCAAGTATCTAAACATGGAAATAAAATTAGACACATAGTACTTAAGTAATTAAATGCTAGCACAACTTAAGTCATTCGAATTGTTTTAACATCATTTCAGCCTCCCTAACAAAAATCTGGCCTGATACAAACAAAAACACAATATTGTACCTGCCAATTTGCTAACTCAGATATCACCTACCCCTGTAAAACACCTCTATTTATATGTATATCTTCTCAGTTCATTTGTTCAACATAGCAAGCTTTTCTTTTTTTATACAACTGAAGTTTTATACATCAACAATTCAATCAACTTTGCAAACCTGAGACTGCATTCTTTCAAATCTGAGAACAACTTTCTCAAAAACCAGATCAAAGACTTCATTTTTTTAGCCATTAGCCTGTAATCATTTGCAAAATTGAGAGCCTATGATTATTCTTTTTCAACCTGAGACAAAGCAATTCATGTCAGTTTCAAGCTTTTTCAAAATCAAAACCAGAGGCTCTGTGTTCATCAATCTAATGTGAGTAACACTTTTTAATAACTTAAGTTTTAAATATAGTTGGATGTTAATATCTAAAAGTATGTTTGTGTGAATATTCATATGTGCATTACTCTGTGTATGGTGAAAATTGATATCTGCATATTGATACCCTGTAAAATATAACTCTGTTTATAGGATATAAACTCAGATTTAATTCAAAAATCATTACTGCTCAATCTATTGATTGTTAGGATAAAGTATCTAAACGAAATAAGTTTGTTTGAGTATGAAGTAAATTCTTAAATTTTTGTAATTAAGAAAAATAAAGCAAACTGTTCTGAAAATCTTAAGATCAGTTAATTCTTAATACAAGTTATATTTCCAATATCCTAAATTTTCAATTTAAATATATGAACTAAATGCTTAATCAAAACTCTGATTTTTAAAACTAGAATTACATTTTTTTAGTTAAGGATTGGAGGTGCAGGCCTATGTTGTACTGTTCTTGGTTTCTTGGGGATTACTGGTGATCTATGCGACTGGGGGTGGTCGGGTTGTGTGAGGAGGTGGAGGAGCTTACTATGGTGATGGGAAAAATGGCCGATGGTGATGGAATTCATCGAGGAGGTTGCCGTAGTGGATTTTTGCTTGGAACCCTAGTTTAACTAGGCTATGTTGTTCGATCAACCTCGAATGCTACAGTGGACCGAGTGCATTGTGCTTTTGGGAATGGGTAGGAGGATGATAGTCGAAGCGGTGGCCGGAGTTAGGTAGTCCCCGGTTGTCAGAGCGTCGAGCAAGTGGTGTTGACAGGTTTCGAGAGGGAACCTGATTTTATTTCCAGGATGAGTTTCGAACTCGTTTTCTTTTCAGGTTGCCGTGATGGCTTTGGGTGGTCGTGTTCGTACCTGGTGATGGTCCGCGACGTGTTGAAGTTTTTGTGGGTGGCCAGAGGTGGCTGGGGCCACGGTGCACGTGCACCGTGCCCATTGAAGTGCTGAGGCATTTGTGGTTGGGTGTAGGGTATTTTTCCTCGGGACATACTCGAGTCATTCGGGTGTGCGACTCGAAGCAGGGAAGGTGAGAACTCGGAGCGTTGTTGGTTCACGTCGAGACAGTGATTGTTCAGGCTTTTGTAAAAGCCTAGAAGCAGAATTTGTTTTTACAAATTCAATGAAACCTAAAAATAAATAATAGATTTAAACAAGTTTAAATCTAGTTTGGAGTTTGAATTCAAGTTTATTTTTGAATTCAAATTTGAAATGAATTCAAAGTATAAAATGTTTAAAGGTGGGGTTTCAGGTTTAAAAACCTGATAGTTTCTGATTTTGAAATTTAATTTGAAATCTGAAACAAAAATTTAAACTGTGTTTTAAAATTAAAAGTTCAAAGTATAGATTCAAATGGACTTTTGAATCTATGTTTTTAAAAACAAATTTGGACTTTAAATCAAGAATTTAAAACCAATTTTGTTAAAAGCAAGTTAAAATCAAAGTTTTAAATTCAAAACTAATGAATTCAAGTTTTTCTTGAATTCAAATCTGAAGAATAAATCAGTTTTTAAATCTAAATATATATAAAAACAAGTTTAAATCAAATAGTTTGTTTTAAAAATTAATTTGTTTTCATATAAATATTTGAATTGGTTTTTATAAAGTTCTTTTGCATAAAAGTTAAATAAATTGTTTTAACTTGAATTTGCAAGTTAAAATATTAATGTCTTTTGGAAGTTTAAATTTAAATAAAGACTTAAGTGGTTGAATTTAAAGGCTTTTCTTATATATGTTTCATATGTAAGTAATAAATGTTATCTACATTTATTTAAAAGATTATAAATTGAATTTAATTTTGGTAATTGTTTAAATAAATAATCATTTTGAATCTTAAATTCAAAACGGAATTTGAATTTAAATTTAAAATGTAATGTTCTAATGCACTTTAATATTAATGAAGTCATTAATAAAGAAATAAATTACCTTAGGAATAATTAAAATATTTGAATGATTAAATGAATAAGTTATTTAAGGAATGACTTATGTATTTAATTTATAAATTAATAATTTAGATTAATTTATAACTAGAAGTTAATTAAGAAAATAATTTAAGAAATGTTATTAGTTAATGAAGATATTAACTAAGGATTATTAATTAATTAGTTAATGTGATTAATTTTGATAATTAATTAGATTAATTAATTTAGATAATCTATTGTAAATTGTTAAGTGTAATTACTTGATAAAAGTAATTAAGAGATTAATTACTTGTTGTAATTAATTTTGATAAAATGATTAATTAAGTTAATTAATTTAGTTTAATTAATTTAAGAAAGTCATTTGATGATTTTGATAAATGTAATTACTTAGTGTAATTAATGTAGCATAATTACTTAAGGAAGTAATCAAGTGATAATTACTTGATGTAATTAATACAAGATGATTTGTAAATGAAGTAATTTGGATAATTACTTTTGTAATTAATCAAAGGATTAATTAATGAAAATAATTAATTATGGGATAATTAATTTATTAATATAAGTAATTAAGGGTAGTTAATTAGTGGAACGTTATTAATCAAGGGTGATTAATAATTGAGTTTAATTAAAGATGAATCATTTAATGTAATTAATTTAAATAAAGTAATTTAATTTAAATTTAAATTAGAGATCATTAATTAATATAATTAATGATGTAGTTAATAATTGGTTAATTAAGAAATAATTAATAATGTGGTGATTAAATTATGTAATTAATTAAGGATAAATGTAATTAATTAACATTTAATTAGTAGATGGAGTAATTAAATGTTAATTACTATAAATGATTTAGGATAATTAATTTGTGAAATTAATTAAAGACTAATTACTTATTGTAATTAGAAGATGATTAATCTAGGGTGTTTATTCAAGATGGATATCTAGACAATAATTAATTAATTTGAATTATAATTAATGGTTGTATAAGTAGGATTTATAGATGAAGTAATTAATTTAATTCACTTTACATTAATTAGAGATAGAAGTAGTTAATTTAATCTATTTAAATTAATGGTAGGATTATAAATCATTGCTTATGGATGAATGATATTGATATTTCATTTGATGATTGTGAACTCAGATATGAGATGAGAAATATCTATGTGCTATGGATGTATGGTTTAAGTATGATAATATTGATTATCTATTTATGATGATGATGTGATTATCTATTGTGATATTATGAATTATCTATCTGTGTGTATATTGATAATATTGAATTGAACTGTTAAGTCTAAATAGACAACTTGGCCTTAAAAGATACGTTTTCGGATTTCGATGAGACCGGGATCGGGTTTCCATATTTGGACGTCCGAAAACCACATCGATCCAAATTAACGATAGGCCGTGAATCTGAAGTGAAGATGAAGATTCAGAGTGCAAGGGTTATTGTCGTTAACTCTGAGGGTGATTCCAAAATGAGTGTAACGAGATAATGCCTTCGGTTTCGTTCGAACTCGGAACGAACTTGTATGGATTGAATGCTTTCAGAACATCGTCAGGTGGGCGATGAGCATTCTAAGAAATGTATTCTCTAAAGGTAATCGTAGCCTCAAGCCTCATCAATCGGGAATGGCTCAAATAGGGGAGGTGCAGCAAGGTTAGTTGGCTCATGCCCAAGCAGGACAAGATGTTCCCCTGTCTAGATGTCCCTTTATTTTTCGGCTGTGTGGGCGGTTGATTGCAACAACTGCCGGGGTTATCTTGTTCGGGACTGTTTAGTAAGGAATGGTTCCGGCCTTGTGTTGCAGGAGAGCGGGCGTACTCCTCGATACGTTGATCTAGGCCATGTACTGTGACGGGCGGTACCCCGGTAGCCTTGCCATTGTATGGAATCCAAAATCCAATAAGTGCCAATGGTTTTGATTATATTACCCACTTTTGTGGCTAGTAGCTGGAATTTAATCATGTAACAATTTCGGCTATTTTCTATTTACTTGAAAACCCTAGACCTATTATAATATCACTGAATTTCCTATCAAATGTTTTGGTTAGCGTAAGGTAAAAACTTACCCACGTTTATTTGTGGGGAGTCTTACGTGATACCTTTTGTTTCAAAGGTTTTCAAAATTAAGCAACTTTAACCTGTTACTCACACCAGACCCATGTCTGACCCGGAGTTTATTTCTATTTTTCCTAAACTCTCGGGTACTCAAATTTTTACGAGTCGCCAAGGGATTCAGGTTTTCTTTGACGAATTCTGGAGGAGCAATGGAGCAGGAGGCTTCAGCGTTGTAGATATACATATAGTTCCGCTGTGTTGGTATCTCTGTGTTGTTTTGAGTTGTATTAACTAGACAGGTGTCTGTAACTGTCTAGTATGTGTTGTATGATCCGTATAACTCTGATATATGTAAAACTATGTAATAGTTATGTGATATATTATAATTTATTCGTTCCGCTATGAGATTCTGATGTTGTTGTTCTCTCTTCTCTATCTCTTCTATTTTCTCACCCCTTTCTTTCTTCAAGATGATACAGATTTCTAGGGTCAGAAACCCGGGTCGTCACAGGGAACTTGTTTTTAACATGTATATATGTAAACTTATCTATTATATATATGTATATTAAAGTCAAAAAATTGGACAAAAAGGCATATACAAAGGGACAAGGTCCGTTGTGGTGTAAATCTCAACTCCTATACGTGGTCACATTAACCATACACTACTTTTTTTATTACACTTACATAGTATTCTATGTATATATATTAAAGTCAAAACATTGGATAACAAGGCATATACAAAGGGACATGGTCCATTGCGGTGTAAATCCCAACTCCTATACATGGTCACATTAACTGTACACTACTTATTTATTGCACTTACATAATATTCACTGGAATATATTTGACTATACTCATAATCTATTCTATGGATAAATTGCTCATTAATGATACTTAATACATCATCAATTTACTTAAAGAGAGAGAAATAAAAGGTTTCTCTCTCCAAACAAAGCAAAAACTTTACTCAATTAATTGCATTATTTTTAGAGAGGGAAATGAATGGATTCTATCTCTAAATTAACAAGTAATTGTTAAATTCATGAGTGTATTTGATACGCACTCGTAAATTTAGATTCAAACTATATTTTAAAAAAGTTAAATAAAACCTTAAAAAGCTATATTATATTAGATCTAATAACCTTTTCGATATAGGTCCAAAAGATCCAAAGTAGGAATTTCTTTTTGAAATCTATCTATTTTACCCGCTTTCGACTGGCTCGGTTCCAACACTTCATGCCTTTATGATGCCAAGGAAAAACAAACTTGCTCATCTTTGGAAACAACTTACCATTGCTCTCATTAACATAAGATAGAGATCAAAGCACCCAGAGGAATGAATAACTCACAAACCTTCCTTTCCATCAGGGATTTTCATATCTATGGCAGTAGGTGTTCGATTGATGAGAATAATTGCAACTCATCCAAACTAGCAGTCAACCTTAAACATTGGGTTTTGTCCAACAATGTTCAATACATCCTCTCCACTACATCATTTAACCATGGATCACCCAGTGTGGTATAATATCTACTAATACCTTCAAACTCAGAATGATGGATGAATGCTTGTGGCACAAATTCACCACCATTGTGCGATCTTAGAAACTTTTACTACTTAGTTGTCCGCTTTCCCACTACTACCTTCCACTTAAGGAACATGCCAAAGGACGATCTTTGGACTACATAAAATACACTAGAACTTTCCATGAGAAATCATTAATAAAAGAGATAAAATACTTTGATTTAGCTAGCAAAGAACATGACGAGGGCCCCCACACAACAATATGCATATATTCCAAGGCATCCGTTGCCTTATGTGAACCAACATCAAACACGACCTTCTTCTACTTACTAAGAACACATCCTTCCTAGAACCCAAGATTGACTTATCAACACAATCAGTCAAGTTATGCTTGTGTAACAATTTCAAACTTTGTATTCCAACATGTCTCATCCTAAAAGGCCAAAAGTGAGTCAAGTCTGAATCAGAAAATCCAACTGCTATTGCTTACTTTATATAATGGTGCTTCCCTTCGATAGAAATAAGTTGTCCACCCTTATGCCTTTCATTAAAATTCATGAACCCTTTGCTATAGTCAACCTCACTCATCTACGCTATAATCAACCTCACAACTCTACAATAATCCTCAAACAAAGCCCGTTAAAAGTCCCAATCAACAATAAATTCCTACATAATTGCGACACATGTCTCACATCTGTAATAGTCCTAATCCCCATCAAACATCCTAATCCTCACACTTCCAATACCATTCATATGACAAGACGTGTCATTTTTTATAAGAACTAAGCATCCGTCAACTTCCCTATAAGTGATGAAACAATTCCTATGCAGTGTTATGTGATAAGATGCTCCAAAGTCAACAGTCCATAATGCACTCCTCGCATAAGATGTACTAGCTGAAAGAACAGATACATCATCGTCACTGCTCTGTTTGATATGTGTACCTCTGTTGCAGATGTTGATGTCTTCACTTTTACTTTCTTTTCTCTCTTCTTCGTCAATTCTAGACACTCATACTTATGATGCATATGCTTCCTACTTGAGCAACAAATCTCCATCTTAGGCTCTCTAGATTGGATCTAGACTTAGATCTATTACTGCCTCGCTTGGATTTTTTTCTCCTTTCTCCTCCTAAGAAAATACAATAAATTACCAAACTTATTTTATATTAAAAATAGTAGAATCAACATCAATAGAATTTACAATTTAAATCCTTTTACACTCTATTCAACTTCCATATATAAAATGGAAAAGTGATTCATATTTAAATTAAGGAAATAGGCAGCATAAACTACGAATAGGAGAATCTGTATTTTACACAACATTTCCCAACGTTTAGAACCTTCATCATATCAAAAGGGAAATGAGAAGTGGAATAGAACGTAAAATATTAAAATTGATATAACTACACTGATTCTGCTGTTTCAATGTAGAATAATTGAGATTTCAAAACATAAGAATTGACAATTCCCTTTTGGCTAATTTAGAAGGGTTTTAGTTTGAAGTTTTCCTGAACCAAAATTCCCAAAGGCATATATAAAATCCAACCTATACTATACAATTACTATAATGAGAAAAACTAAGATTTGCATTCATAGATAATTCCCTGCTTTCTTCTTTGGATTTGAATATGCTTGCTTCATTTTCTCTTTTCAGACCTCTTACTTTTAAAATATACAATAATTGGATTGTATATTAATTAGATTTAGAGTTTCAAGGATTGGAAGAGAATCTGAAATCCCTTATCTGAAGTCCTTAATAAATTTCAGAATTATGTGGACGAAAGAAACTGACAGAGCTCCGCTTACGTTCCTAAATAATTTGCGAATAAAAGTGAGGGGACTAGGGTTTTATTTACAGTGGTTAAAAGTCACCAGAACTGCTAGATTTAAGTCGTTTTAAAATAATAAAAATCTAGCCATTTTTGGCCTAAATAACCCTAACCACCATAATATACACTGGTTGACTGCTCCTACCTGGGAGATCGACCGCTATTACCTAGACGGTCGATTGGTTACCGTGATCGATCGATTGCCTATATGCGAACACTTTATTTTAGTTGTTTAATTATTATTTAGTTCCTTAACTAATTTTTAACGTTAATGTTTCTTTTAATGTTTAGTTAAAACTCAATCCTAATCACCGTTAACTTTTGAAATTTCAAAATTTGATATTAATCACATTTTTGAGTTTGAATTCCATATGAATTATTTTAAATTCGAAAACTTCAAATGTCAATAACTTTTTCGTTTGAACTCCAATTTCAAAACTTTATAAATGAAAATTGATCAGAAAATCGCTATGAATGCAATGAGATAACTTTCATAGCCAAATTCCGACATTTACAAAATTTCTATTTTTAACATTAATATTAGTTAATTATTTCTTATTTATTTTTATGGAGTGTTAATAATTTCATCCTTAAAATCCTTAAGGGAAAGACAGTGGAATGCGTACTATGCATCCATGTGATACATCCAAGTTATCTACATAACCATATAGTCAACCAAAAGTGCAATTTGATTATGTATGCAAACATACTATGTGTTAGCTCAATCATATTGTATATGCAAGGTCGTGACATATAGGTATGTATGCAAGCATCCTAAACATGAAAAAAATTCTACATAGATGTAAAAATAACAGTAGAAACTATGACAATCATTTCCTAACATCAAAACTAGCAACCATGATGCAAACAAAACCTAATTTTGGAGAGAAATGGTTGCTAGAGAAAAGCTCTGGATGAGAAGTCCTTATCTTCTCTTCAGCTCCTTATGTGCTTTCTGTCAGATTATCTCCCATTATACTTGAACCAGCCTAATTTCTTCATTACGAAGCTTCCTATTTCCATGCTCCACTATGCGTATGGTGGCACGAGATGGTATCAGATCCATCTTAATGTCTACCGACTAATCAGGCTCTACTACGATGGTGGCGCTATGAAGGCATTTCCTCATGTGCAAAATGTAAAATATGTCATGGATTCCTACTAACTTATTTGGTAGCTCTATTTGATATGCAAGTTTCTCTATCTATCCAAGATCGGAAAGGACTTAACAAACCTTGGTGCTAACTTTCCCGACTTACCAAACATCACGACCTTCCTAAGAGGGGAAAATTTAACAAATACTGTGTCTTTTACCTCAAATTCTAATTCCTTCCTTCATCTGTCTACATAAGACTTTTGGCGATCCTATGCGACCTTCATTCACAACTCTATCTTTTCCGAGGTCTCATACATCAAATCTGGTCCGAGTAGAATTTGGTCGACGGTTTCCCACAAAAAATTGGCGATTTGCATGGCCTCCCATATAATGCTTCAAAGGTTGCCATGCCAATCGTTGTTTAGAGCCTATTATTGTGCGCGAATTCTACTAAAGGTAAGTGATGCTCCCAATGTCCTCCAAAGTCCATGATGCAAGCTCTCAAGAAGTCCTCCAAAACCATATTCACCCTTTCAGTTCGACCATTGGTCTGTAGGTAGTAGGCAAAGCTAACATTCAATGAGGTTCCTAAAGTTGACTGTAAACTCCTTCAAAATTTACTAGTGAATAAGGGGTCCCTTTCACTAACAATGCTAACTATGATTCCATGATGTCAAACCACCTCCTTAAACATAAATTTACACAAAAGATGATGCGACCTATAACTTTTAATGGGAATAAAATGGATGCTTTTAGTGAGCCTATCTACTATAAGCCAAATAGCTTCATTGCCCTTTTGGCTCTTAGGCAACCCATTAATAAAGTCCATTGATATATGCTCTCATTTCCAAGTCGGCACCTCCAATGGCAATAACAATCTTCCAAACTTCCTTGTTCACCCTTTATCATTTGGCACATCAAAACCTAAATACAAATTCAGCTACCCACTTCTTTATCCTTGGCCAATAGAAAATTCGCTTCATATCCTTGTACATCTAA
Organism: Allium cepa; assembly: GCA_030765085.1. NCBI lineage: Eukaryota > Viridiplantae > Streptophyta > Magnoliopsida > Asparagales > Amaryllidaceae > Allium > Allium cepa. The sequence goes on from CM060943.1 coordinate 848,384,532, forward strand.
TCGCCTTGAAGGTCATCCTTAAATGGTGATTTTTTGCTAGCACTTCATCTATGACATCCTACCATAGGGAAATGAAGGCATCCATCTCTTCTCAAACATCCTCTCTCGTATATCTACTGACATGGGGAAAATCTCTCTTCTACATAGCTTGCCCAAAATGTCTACTATCGCCGCATCCTTCTTCTTCTCTAACCTAATTCATTGCTGCCTAATATGCTAGAGTGTGTTCTTTTGATGGTTAGAAATTGGAATTAGAGAGGGAATCCAACTTCCTCTGCTCTTATATAGCACCTAGAGTAGCATGCCTCCAGTTAAGGGCATCAGTGGTGGCATTTCCTTTTCCGAGGGTATGTTGTATTCCAAAGTCATGTTATGCTATAAAATCCATCCACCTCTACTACTTAAGATTCAAATATCTTTAGGAAAATAGGTATTTGAGTGATTTGTGGTCAGTGAGCAACTCAAACCTTTCCCCTAAAGACAGTGCTTCCACATCATTAAGGAAAAAAAATGATTGCTGCTAATTCCAAATCGTCAGTTAGGTATCTCTTTTCATGGTCATTCAATTGTCTTCTAGTATAAGCTATCAACCTTCCTTTTTGTATAAGAACATCTTCTAATCATGTGCCACATGCATCGGTGTAAACAGTGAAAGGCTTTACCCTATAGAGAATAGTCAATACTGGTGTGTTCATCAACAATTCCTTAAGCTTTTCAAATGCTTTCGTGCATTTCTCATTCCATGTTTAAACGAATTTCTTCGTTAACACCCAAAAGTTGCAAGGAAAGAGGAATTTGGTCGAGTGAAGGCTTGGCTCACCTTTATGGACCTCAACAAGTGTTGGAAAAAAAGACATTTGGTTGAGAAAGAGCTTAGGAAAATTGGCTATGTATATTCAAGTCTATCATAAAATTTTCATATCGAAACTATGCTCAAATCTATGTAGAAGTTATATCACCAATATAAAAAAATATTATACCAATAGGAATTGAGACTACGATTATTTCAAAATTCGAAGGAAGTTATAATTAAAAATCACAAGTGCTTTGGAACTCGAAAGAAGCCATAAGTCATGAAATCTTTATTCATATGCTATGAAATAATTGAATGTACATAACCTTATGTGAACAAAGTTCGAGTGTTACAATCGACAAAAATCTCCAAATCAATTCAGGGTTACAAAGTTTAAATTGTAAGAAGTTGAGAAAAGAATGATTTGCCCCATCTCCCATGCCCCTAGGTCAGTATTTGTATGAGTGATAAGACGCGGCATTGATGTTATGCGGCATGCATGTTCTACAGCATTAGGGTTCATCTCGATAACGTTGAGAATATTGTTTTGATTTGATGATTTGTCGCGTTCTCTAGTGTATTGATGGACTATGACATCATCGAGGCATGATATTGATAACAAGCGATACTAATAACATGCGACATTGATAAATAGTGGCATAAAAGGCGACACAGATAACATGCAACATTTATAACATGGGGCATTAATAACAGGCGGTATTGATAACAGGCGACGTTAATGACATACGGCATTGATGATAGATAGCATTGATAAGAGGCGGCATTGTTAATAGATATCATTGATGGTATGCGGCATTGATAAAAGGCGGTATTGGTGATGAGCGGCGTCAATAAGGAATGGCATTAGAAGGAGACGACATTGAAGAGATGTGGTATCAACATGAGGCAATATTAACTAGATGCGACATCCATTCCACCTTCATGAATAAAGTGCGACATTTATTAGAACACATGATCAATGAGGTGTAATATGGATGATGCATCATTCTGCTATGACATTGATGGCTTATAGTATATAATATCAATGTTGCAAGACATCAATTCCTTCCTTAGTAATATATTGGCTTTATACGATGTCATCCACTAGCGATATGCGGGATGCGGTGTCGATGCTATGAGGCATCATTATGGACCTTCGACATTAGCTCATAAATGCGATATCTTTTAATGGCTTGCATTGAAGAATGGTGACATTAATGGTATGCAGCACTGGTGCCGTGTATGCTGGTGGCATTCAATATTTCATATTGCATTGGCAACCTCTTTTGGCTACAAAACTTTTATTTAAGCACCCTTACTGTTGATATGCCCTCATACCTTGAGAACCAATAATGGTAGTAACACCATGCAAAAACTAATTCTTCTTGGTTAAGCAAGTTAGTGGGACTACTATCTTTGCATAGTTCTTGATGAATTTCCATAATAACCCAAGAACCCAAGAAAACTTATAACCCTAGAGGCATTCTTTAGAATCTTCCAATTTTGAATAGCTTCCATCTTCGCGTGGTCTATAGTCAATCCCTTCATGGAAACAATATATCCAAGAAATCTCACCTTCTTCTTCTTCCAGAAGTGATATTTTGAGAATATGGCTTTAAGTTGGTATTTTCTCAAAGTCCTTAGTACTTCACTTAAGTGATTTCATGCTCACCTTCACTCTTGGAGAATACTAAGATATCATCCACAAACACTACAACGAATTTATTCAATTGTCCTTTAAAACTCTACTGATTAAATCTAGAATGTATGCAGGGGCATTTGTCAATCCAAAAGGCATTACCACCCATTCATACCATCCATTCAGAGTGAGAAATGTTAGCATCTTAGGCATTGGTTTTGATGACAACAACCATATGAAATTATATAAAATAATATACTAATGTTTTTATCAAAGTTCTATATAGTATATATATATATATATATATATATATATAGTGCGGTATATTAGACATGTGTTAATTAAGAAGACTGTACAATATCAAGAACAGATTCAAGAGGCTGATATAGAGGTTCATGAGTTAGAGATTGAAGAATTATGAGCATTGAAGGTTCAAGATATTCTAGATAAGTTATAGAGTCATAGATTATTGTTAAAACCATGATAGCACTTCTTTGATCGCTCTCTTCATTTTTCTTTTCAATAGTTTTCAAACATTCTGAATTTCAAAATAATTCTAAAAGAATCTTTGTTTTCAAAATGATCTTTCAAAATAGTTTTCAAATGACTTAAAAAGATTGTTATATTTTGCGTAATTAAGTTTTTAAACTTTAATCTATTATACCTTGTTATAGTTTTAGTTTTATGACCTCCATATGTTTATAAGTATATTATAACACTTATTATAACTTTGTTTTTAAATATATATTCACTCACACTTTATATACATTATTTTCAAAAGAAATTAATCTTTTAATCCTTTATATATTTCAAAATATTTCAAATTAATTTTGTAAAGTTTCCTAAGTTTTGATATGATTAAAACGTGTATGAACTATGTTTAGATGATTGTACATAGTTTTAAAATATTCTACAATTATTATTATTTTTAGAACAATTTTTATTAAGTTTTTAAAATATAAAAGGATATGTCGACATAATCTAACACCATAACATATAGACGATTTTTTTTTCAAAATTCAAATTCGAATGGAAGTGTCTTTTCATCATATCTCTTTGTGAATGGACATGGCTGTTGTTTCTTTATATATAGGAGGAGGTTCAACAATTTTTTTAACTACTTTCTCATGTTTTCTCTCATCTTTTACACTCTTGATTTCTAAAGGAAAATCTACCAAAAATATTATCATATTCAATCAAAATCAAATTCAAACTCTATTGATATGATTCTCTATTAATTACTCTCTAATCCTCTCATCTCTATCACTCAAACCATGATCAAATTGCTATTCAAGAGGATATAGAAGCATTTGTATTCATGATCAAGAATGTGAGTCGGTAAACTCTATTGATCGTACTCTTATAATCTTGGGTGTTCTTGATGTTCTTGAAATCTAAGTGGATTCACTTATGTCCCATCTAAATCAAGTGGGTGTGCTTGTCCAGTTTGAATCCAAGTGGGTCCGCTGGTGTCCCTTCGGAATCCAATGAGTGCCAAAACTTGGAAAATCTGGAGGGTGTGTTTCATAGCTTTGAAATGAGATTGTAAAGACTTTGATATTTGAAAATAAATCTGTATAAGAAATTATATAGCACTGGATGTAGGATGACTTCGAACCGATATAAAAATTCCTGGTGTGATCTCACTAACTCTTTACTTTTTACTTTTTTTGCATTTATATCTGTCGGTGTTTGCATATGTGATTGTTGATTCTGCATTGTTTAATTATAATATTAAAAGAAGTTAAGAAGATTCACAAAAATCAGTAAACACTATCCACCCCTTTTCCAGTGTTGAATTAGCTTTAAGATCCATCTTCCACAAACTAGCATTTGGCATCAGAGCTTTGGTTTTCAAAATTTCAAAATTTAATTTTTGAAAAATTTTAATGGAAAAAGTTATTGATAATATTTTTATCACTACTTTTGAAAAGCAATTTTGCAAAATCAACATGATATTGTTTCATAAGTTTGCATCCATTCATTATGAAAAGCCACTTGATCTTTTGAAAAGGTATAAATTACAGGAACAGATGTGTTACATGGCTTTTGATTAATAGACACTTGATGATCAAACTTTACAGATCAAAAAGGATAAACGGATATTGGATAGTGGATTCCCAAGGCACATGACGGGAAATCCGGAGATCCTGAAAGATATAATTTACAAAGATGGTGGATCGGTCAATTTTGGAGACAACCTAAAGGATATGTTATTGGCATTGGCAATGTCGGTAATTCTAAAACTCCTATTATTTAATATTTTGTTAGTTAGGAATTTAAAACATAATTTGCTAAGTATTAGTCAATTGTGTGGTATGGGCTTTAAACTTAAATTTGAAAAAGATAAGTGCCACATTGAAGATAATGAGTCAAACACCATCTTTGTAGGCATTAGAAAAAGAAATATTTGTATATTAAGTATGAAAGTGTAAAATGATAATTTATGTGTTTTGGATGAATCAAGTGATCCTTGGATTTGACAAAAAATATTTGGATATTTAAATTTTAAACACATATCTAAAATTGCCAAATATTATCTAGTCAAGGGTCTTCCTAAAATAAGTTTTGATATTAATAATCTTTGTGATGCGTGTCAATTAAGAAAACTTTAAAAAAGTTCCTTTAAATCAGAAGATATAATTTTTACATCTCAACTCCTTGAACTTCTTCATCTAAATTTTTTCGCTCGTTTGCAAATACAATCTATAAATCATAACAGATATGTGTTTGTAATAATAAATGACTTTTATAGGTTTACGTGGACGATTTTCCTAAAACTTAAAAGCGATGCTTTTGAAATGTTGAAAATCTTTGTTAAAAAAATTCAAAATCCAATGTTTATTAAAATCAAAATAATTTGAAGTGATCACGGTGGAGAACTCAAAAATGAAAATTTAAAAAAATTGTAATAAGAAAGATGTTACCCATAAATTTTCATTTCCAAGAACATCCCAACAAAATAGAGTAGTTGAATGTAAAAATAGAACGATTCAAGAGTGCGCTGGAACTATGTTAAATGATAGTAATTTAATTAAGAACTTTTGGTCTAAAGCACTTGCTATAACATGTTATAAATTAAATAGAATTTTAATAGTACCTTTGACTAAAGAGACATCATACAGATTAATTTATAATAAAAAGCCTAAAGTATCATACTTCAAAATTTTCAATAGTAAATGTTTTATATTAAACACCAAAGAAAATTTGGATAAATTTGATGCTAATCAGATAAAGGTATTTTCATTGGGTATTCAAACAGAAGTAAAGCTTATAGAGTTTTTAATACTAGAATTAATATTGTTAAAGAGACATTACATGTTTCAGTTGATGAAAATTTTAAAAGTAATAATACCAGTGTCAATGAAGAAGAAAATGTTGATAAAACAAATGAAACTACTAATAATTAAATCACTAATGATGAAAATAATAATAATTCCAAAAATTTGCATCCAAATAAGAGAACAAAATACTTAAAAGATCATCCTATAGAAAATATTGTAGGAAATTTAGAATCGGTTGTTAAAGCAAAGAATCAATTAAATAAAATTAGTAATATCGATTTTATTTCAACCATGAACCTAAAAATCCAATGGAAGCATCAACGTATGATCCATATATACTTGCCGTGCAAGAGGAATTGAACCAGTTCATAAGAAATGATGTTTGAAAATTAGTCCTAACACATGAAGAGAAATCTATAATAGGAACTAAATGGGTATATAGAAATAAAATGAATGAAAAAGGAGAAGTTGTAAGAAATAAAGCACGTTTAGTCACTCAAGGTTATTTGTCAGGAAGAGGATAGATTTTGCTGAAACCTTTGCACCTATAGCCAAATTAGAAGTAATTAGAATCTTACTCGCTTTTACAAATCATAATAATTTTAAATTATTTTAAATGGATGTAAAAAGTGCTTTTATAAATGGTTTTATTAAAGATGATGTCTATGTAAAAAAACTCCACTTTTCGAAGATGAAAAACTACCAATCACGTGTGTAAATTAAAGAAGGCTTTATATGGTCTAAAACAAGCTCCTAGAACACGGTAAATAGACTTAAATCCTATTTATTAAAATCTAATTTGAAGGTAAAATATATAACACTTATTTATTAAAAGAAATAACAATGATATTCAATTAATACTTAGACGATATTATTTTTGGTTCAACCAAAGAATAACTTAGTAAAGAATTTTCAGGTATAATGACTAAGGAATTTGAAATGAGTCTTATGGGAGAACTAAATTACTTTTTAGGATTACAAAAATAAAAAATAAGCAATGGTATTTTCATAAGTTAAGAAAAATATGCTAAAGATTTAGTTAAGAAATTTGGTATGTCAAATACCAGTTGTAAGCCAAATCCTATGGCAAAAAATGAAAAATCAAATAAGGAAAAACAATAATTAAAAGATGAAGATCAAAAATTATATAGAAGTATGATTGGATCACTGCTCTATATAACTGCTAGTAGACCTAATATAATGCATAGTGTATGTCTCTATGTAGGACATCAATTTCAACCTAATGAAACTCGTTTAAAATTTATAAAACAAATATTAAGATACGTAAATAACATATTAGCCTATGGATTCTTTTATCCAAATGAAGATTCCTTTGATTTAATTTCTTACAGTGATGCTGATTATGTCGGTTGTAAATCAGACCGAAAAAGCACAAGTAGAACCTGTCACTTTTTAGGACACTCTCTTGTTTCCAAGTTTAGCAAAACCAAAATTCTGTATCTTTTTCCACAACAGAAGTAGAATATATTTCTTCAACATTATCTTGTTTACTGGTTATTTATATGTTACAAACATTAAGAGGTTATGGTCTAAATTTTACTAAATCACCAACATACTGTGATAATACTAGTGCGATAAATTTATCTGAAAATCAAACTCATCATGCAAGAACTAAACATATAGATGTACGATATAACTTTCTAAGAGATATTGGACATAAAAAAAATAATCTCACTCGAATTTATAAATACTAGAAATCAAATGTGATGACCCACAAATCCATACCCCTTTGAGCATGCAAAATTCCACAACAATTCAGCCCAAATGGAACAAATGTACGAGGCTTCGGGTTTATAGAAGAAAGAGGTAGAAGAAGAAGAAAAGAAAAAAATAACAGACTCTCACATATCGCAGCGGAACAAATATAATAGATAAATGAATATCTTTAAAAAAAGAATTATACCAGTTATTACACTACATCACATTACCAGAGTTTACAACAACAAATAGCGGAAAAGAAATATAACATATACTAGTGATACGCTTCGCCATCCAGCTTGCTTTTGATCTCCACAGCATCTCTTTTTCGACTTCGCTCCAGAATAAATGACAACCTGACTCTAGGCTGCCCGTGTGGAAAATTATGGGCACCTAGAGTTTAGAAAGGGAACAATAAACTCCAGGTCAGTCGTGAGACTGGTGTGAGATCTTAAAAATCAGTTATTTTCACAAAGAAAATAAAAAGAAATCCGTTATGCTTTTGGAAAATGAAACTACCATAAGGCCTCCCGCTACACATATAATGCAAATGCAGAATTGGAGGAGATTTCTCCTTATGATAATCAAACATGCTTGATATGCAAAATCCTTTGATATTATTATTATTAGTGCATAGTGGAAAACATTTCGAAAGTGTAATATTAATTTTAGCCAGCATACGCATTTCACACTTATGCCTACTACAACTACCATATTCAATAGCAGGTTACCGCCACATTCCATGGCAGGTTATACAACTAAAACCGTACAAGGCGCGTATTGTTTCTTTGGATTTTCAAAAAAAGGTCAGGCTAAGGAACTTCCTACTGCCATATGGGTACGCCTCTGGAGGGACATCCCGAGAACTTAACCAGCTCTCTACCAACACAAGGCCGGGTTACCTCTGTAACAAGGCAACTACTACACGAGTATGCCATCCCCAGTCGTTTGCGACCTTTATCCGAGGATCCTCAACCATAAAGCAACAACCACAAAGTATAATAAATTTGCGGCAACAACATAGGTAAAATATCTGGGCTCCATACCGTGATACAACCCTTTTTCAGAAGGAAATGACATACCCTAAAGGGTGCGACCCTCATAACCTTGCCTCATCTTTCCTATTTTGACCATTTCCAGGTTGTGAGGTCCGACGAAGTCTCGTCCACAAAGCTACACTTTTCATAAAGTTATGCTTTGATCAACAAATGATCGGTAGCACTTCGTATGCCACGTTACCAATTTGGGAACGTATTACTAGTAACCATCAACTACATAACCTATGAGCTTGTATGTCTCAGAGAAGGGTGTTAAGCTAAGAGAATAAATTCTCCGCCACCAACAGAAATGTATTTGATAGAAACCAGCTTTACATCTCAAAGTGTAACGTCAGACACACATCCATACAATTCCGTTCCGGGATCGAACGGAACCGAAGGCACTTCAAAGGAGCCCTTGCAAATCCGGATAATCACTAATCAGGTCCGGAATCGCAATCACAAAGGGTGATCAAATCTCTATACCGAAGCAACTCGGTGCAGAGACATTCGACAGGTAATCCTTTAGTTTTTGAGAATACACAGTCTTCAACATCGTCTTCAAATGCAACCACATTTCGTCGTATCATTATTCGGAATGAGTTTTATGACACAAAGTCCTCTCCCGGATAATCCGAATAATGAGCGCTTATTTTTAAAAATAAGTGTTCAATCAGATTTCAACCAAATCACAACAAATTTCTACTTTGAACTTTTTAAATAAAAGATCCATCACAATCACAAAGTTTAAATGTGGTTTTCGGATAACCGTTTGGAATCCGACCCCCGGTCGCATCGAAATTCAAATGTCGTTTAAAGGTAAATATTGATAGTCGGTTATTTAACTATCAATAAACATTCACAACAATCACCAAGATTTAAATAATTTGTTTCCAATTATTTATTTTCAAAAATATCTTCGTAAGATAAAATTTTAGCACTTCAACTATTTGAAAACAAATTTCAAATCACTATTTGCGGTTCAATACTTTGAAAACAATTTCAAATCATTTTTCCTTACGCGAAAACATTTCCAAATATTTATTCATTTCCACTGAAAATCTGCCGAGTTCAAATATTTTATAATAATATAAAATACTTATACAAATTATACTTGGAAACATTTAAAATAAAACCATATTAAATACTTATTTAAAATATTGGTTATGAAACATTATGCTAATATCACATATAACTTTTAAGTCCAAACTAATTTTAAAAATAAAATTAATAGATAGAGTACAATTATTCAAATAACCTTTTTCTAACACAATTATCAATCAAATCTTAAAATAATCACTTCTATAATGGTTTAAATATTTTTTACTTTAAATATTTCAAAATAATCTAAGCAAATAATTTTTTTTTCTCTTTTCTAAACGTTCTTTCCCTTAAACCATCTTTACAACTTTAATTTATATTTATAAACTATATTGAAAACTTTCTCGGCTTTTCAGGGAAATTTCAGATTTCATTCTAAAATGGTTCATTCAAATCAACTTATAAATCTTAGATTTATTTTAAATTTACGTTCGAAATCCGTATATTCCTTTCCATACTTTTAAAAATAAAAAAATATACTTATTTTAAAAACAAATTTTCCTTTTTTTTATAAAATTCCCATTGTGAATTTAAACCTCTAAATATCCATTGATATACGATTTTCAAATTGATTTCCAAATATTCGTTTTCAGCATCGAATTAAATTCTAAAGTGATTTCCAAATTTATTTTCAAATACCAAATCAATTTCCAAAATTGATTTCCAAATTTATTTCAACACCAATATCTTTTGAAATAAATTCCTTCTTTTAAATTTATTCAATTTTCTAAAATTAATTTAATATAAATTTTCTACTAAATTTCAAAAATTCAATTTTATTTATTTCTGGTATCCTACGATACCAAAAATATATTTGGCTAAATTATAGCCTTTAACAATCTCAATCATAAATAGTCACACACAGATTACAAATAATCAACACATAATATTGAAACTAATTCAAATACTTGAGGAATCTAGTCGGATCCCTCCAACCTATTTTCCTTGCATCCACAGACGCTCGCACAACAATTAAATACCCTTTCCACTTCGAGGTGGAATATCGCGGTATATGGGATTTATAAAATATCATCCGCTACTATGCGGCGCATAGGGTCTCATCCACTATATAATGCGGGAAATCAACAACTCCAACATATAGTATATACTACTTTATATGTAATATCATCCAGTGAATAATTATTATAAATCAATCATCCAATCACACAGTCAATCAATTTTAAATCTAATCATTCAAAATTTAAGTCAGAATAATATTGATTGAGTGAGAAGATTTCACCTTTGCTTATGCATGCAATACATTTCCAAACCAGCTTGCTTTTCTTCATGGTTTCGACCTTGTATAAACAAAATATATGATTTATTAATATTCGAATCGGTCGAACAATCAACTGCCCTTTTTAAATTAAAATTTATTTATCTAATGATTTATTTTTTAATTTATTTTAAACTAATAGTTTAACTTAAACTATTATTCCTTTTAACATATTATTTTTAGTAAACTAAAATATGTATATTTATTTTATTTTTCATCCTGAAACGACATTTATAATTACAAAAATTTATAGATTTCAAAATCAAACTTTATATAAACTATCAGTGTTTTAAAATTCCCTAAGTTAAGACATTTTCTTTTTACTGTATATATCTATACTAATATATGCTAAATGAAAATGAAAATCAATTTTATATCCTTTGCAAAATTATAATGTTATTACTGTAAATATTTCCTATCTGCAATTTTTCATGAATACCTATATAAGGTATAAATATAAATCTAAATAAATAAATAAATAAAATAATATATACACCTCTGCAACAAGAATCGAATACGAGAAGAACCCTACTGCAAACGCCATCACCGTGCAACACGACACCTCCAGCGACCCTATGCTAGCTACAAACCCCTCACGAGCCATTGCTCTACCAAAACGTGATGTCTGCTGTGCCAAGCGCCGTTCGCGAATTCGCCACGATTCCCCGGGCCTTCATACGTACGCACACGAGCGCGCGACTACTGCCGCTACAGGCTTCGCCCCCAGGCCTGTGTCGATGACCATCCCAAAACCCTAGCCTCACTTCCTATTCGCGACCCTAAATAACTTGCCTCGCAAATCGAAATCGATATCCCCAGATAATTGCACATGCGAGTGCGACTTCACTTGAGTTCCACCTTCACCGACGCGATTCAGATATCGTGATCCCCCCCGATATCGCCACCATCGATGCGCTCTGATTAATAGCCCCTTTTTTAGTTTAAACGAATTTGTTTTCGAATTCGTATCAATGGAGGCTTCGACCATGATTTTATTTCAGATGATTCGATTTTGAAATTCGATTGCTGCTTGTGAAGAGAACTCGGCCGCAATGCTCTTTAAATAAGAAGAGGGATACATGAGACACGATTTGATCGGTTACGTGTACGAGTGAAGACAGTGATTTGAAGGCAAAAAATTGTGATGTGAATGAAATACAGCTGAAGGGACTAGGGTATAAATAAATATTTTAAATTGAGTTCAAACCGTCTCGATTTACGTAGCTTAAAATCGCGAACTCCTATCGAGGTGCGCCACTAGGCGTTTATAAGGTTACACCCCTATTCTGAACGCAATGGAAAAGGTTTCGAGTCCTAATTTGATCGTATGCGCGAGTTACAGAAATAAACGATCAATTTTAAATTAAATCGATTAAAATAGTTCCTATGCGTTTTGAGCTGCCAGGGTCAAACGACAACTCCGATTGCTATGAAAATTGAAATCCGATAAAGTATTTTCAAATCAAATTCTAAAGCTTCCATTAATCTCAGTATTATCAATATACATTTTCTAAGCCTTAAAGATATTTTTAATCAGTTTAAAACTGAAGATTCAAATTTTTATCCAACTTTAATAAATTAAATTCAATAATTAAATTGTGAATTTCATAATTATATTTGAAATTCAAGTTAAACCAACCTCCAAATATTTAAAATCAATTAAATATTCCATTTCAAATGTTAAAAATTTCCGGGTCGTCACATCCTTCCGCCTTAAAAGAATTTCGTCTCGAAATTACTAGTTAGAAAGAATGATCCTGTAACGACCCGAAATTTGGGGTCGCTAGATTTGAACATTTAATTTCATTTTAAATGTTGAATATGTATTATTATTTGAATTTTGAAATAAAAATATTTTGGTTAAATTAGTAGAATTAGTTAAAAATATTTTGAAATAAAAAGATTCATCCATACATGCTAAATTATGAAGTTTACTTGTTAAAACTATGAAATTGATGTGTTTAGCTAGTTTAATGAAAAGAATGTTGATAAATTTTCATATTATTAGAAACTCATGTGTTTTTTAAGTAAGTACAGGTACGGGAGGCAATTGATAGAGTTGGAGCGCGTAAATGCATAATATATTAGCCGCTTGCTTTTAAAATGCTAATAAAGGTACGCCTACGCAATAAAAATAGGAAATATGAACTATTTTTGGTTTTCCGACCGTGTGGGTGAATGTATATATATTTATATCTATTGTGATATTGCAAAAGCTCCTCCGTATAAGGGACACTCTGCCAAAAAATTTCGAAAATTTTAGGAGTTAGATAATTTTTGAAATTTTTTGAAACGTTTCGTTAACGACAAATTGATTTCAAATTGAAATTAAAATAAAAGGATTTTGGAATAGAAAACGAATCTAGCAGTTTCGATTTGAAACTAAAGAATTAAGGTAAAGTGAATTTGAGATTTTCACTAAGTAAGTTTTTCTATTGAGTTTGGAGCATTCTTTCTACCTTAGCAAATTTCGAAGACGAAATTTTTATAAGAGGGGAGGAACGTAACGACCCGGAATTTTGGGTCGGCAGATTTGAATATTTAATTTGTTTTAAATGTTGAATATGTATTATAATTTGAATTATGAAATTAAAATATTTTGGTTAAACTAGTAGAATTAGGTAAATTTCAAATACGCGAATTTAATTGAAATTTGAATAATAATAATTTAATATTAGATTGGGATAATTGGTGAATTTGGGTGTAAATAGATAGAAAAATAGATTCTAAAATTTATTTTTAGTCTATTTGGATTTGAATTATAATATTGGACTGTTGGATAGAATTAGAAGTCGACAGGTTAAATTAAGAATTTTATATTAATTTAATAATGGAATTTAATAATATAGCAATGTAAATAATCAAATTTTGATTTAAATTGAATCAGAATGATTTCTTATGTGATTATAAATTCTATATGATTTATAATTAAGTTAGTGAAATTTTAAAGGTGAAATTTTAAGTGATTTCGACGATTTTGAAAATCGCTCGATTTAATCGATGAGTTAAAATAGCCTCTGGGACATAGTCTCAGAATTCAACAAAACTAGTTCCACTGGATCCGTAATAGTTAGCTATTGTCGAATTTCAATTTTCGTTGCAATCGAAGTTGTCATTTGACCCTGGCAACTCAAAACGCATAGAAACTATTTTAATCAATTTAATTTTAAATTGACTGTTTATTTCCGTAACTCGCGCATATGATCGAATTAGCCTCCGAAACATGTTTCATTGTGTTCGGAAGGCAGGTAAAACATTATGATCGCCTGTCGGCATGTGTTGTTTGGAGATCGTTTGATAAAATTGTTTAAAAGTGAATTAAATAATAATATAATTGGATTGCACGTGTATATATACACGTAAGGGCCGAAACCCTAGTTTCTTTCTTCAGCCGCCGTTCACATTTATATGGCCGATATTGTTGAGATCTTCTTCTCCGTTTTTCTTCAAATCTACTAAGCTTTTGCAAAAATTTCCAACTAGAGAAATGAAGAAGACCTTGAGATCTACACATCCTTACAGTGGAGTGGCGTATAACTTGACGAGATAGCCAAAATCAAGTGATAAAGGGAGTTCGATCGTGTGCATTTTTCAATGCAGTGGTGGCGCCGAGCTTCGCCGCTTTTGGGCCGTGGGTGGAGCTCGTGATGGTCGTTCGTGCGGCGGTGGTGGATCGTTGTCTAGGCGAGTATTCTGGGTCGCGTTTTGGAGGTATTGATGGCGGCTATGGGTTTAAGATATCCTGGAACGCGAACATAGAGAAGAGGTTGGCTGCGGCCTTGATTTTGATCAACTGTCACGATTTATTTTGGGTATAGAATTAAAATGAAAAGAGTAATTTGTTTTAAAATTATATTCAAACTTCGTAAATTCATATCTAGTGCGTACGCTATTAGATTTTGACGAAATTGGCGACGCTGGAATCGCAGAGATGAGTACTACGCAGTGGAGCAATTCTGGGATCATTTAGAGCAAGTAAAAATTTAGGTTAAATCGAACGTCGTTTGATTTAATTTAAATGTGAACGCTCGTCGAAAACCCAATGTGAGTTAATCTCACTCACATCTGGATACCAGTTAATTTCAATAGCTAATATTTAAATGTTTGATTGGTTGTTTAGTTGTATATGATAATTATTATCAGATTGAATATATATATTTATTGGTTTTGCTAATATCTGTGGATGTAGGGAAACAGGTTGGAGGGATCCAACTGGATTCCTCACAAATAGAAATTTTATTTATATTCTGTGATATATCACATTGATATGTTGTGATCGATTGTTTTAGATCTTGTTATGCTGTGTTTTATTTATATACTGGGATAGATTAAATTGAAAATTAAATTGTGTTGTGCTATGATTGGATGAACACAACCTAAAAATTTAAATATAAATAAACTAAATTGGGTTTAAAAAAAATAGAAGAAATTCTTAAGTAATGGAGTTAAAGGAATTAAATTCAAGGAATGGGTTCAAAATTTGAAGTGTTTGAAATTGTGATTTATAAAGGAAATGTGAATTGGTTTAAATTAATAGCGAGATTTATTTTTAAGGGATGGGATGTGTATGCTTTTTTGGAAACTAAGCATGTTTCAAAGAAAGATTTTCGAAGTATAAAGTGGAAAGTTTTGTAAAGTTGTTTTTAAAATATATTAAATTTTTTATTATTTTAATCGTTTTACGTGAAAGAAAAAATTTGATTAAGTAATTATGGTATTTAATTATTTTTAAAAAGTAAAGTAGTATTAAGTGATCAAAAGGAAATTATAATATAAATATTTAATTTAATAACTTTATTTTAAAAGTTAAATTGGCTTAAAGTACTTAGGAAACCTCTATATATTTCCTTAAGTATTATTTTCAATTAAATAATTTCTAGAAGCTTTATTTTAAAGAATTTAAACATATATTTGTAAGTGATTTCCAGGAAATAGCAATGTGATTAAAAATAAAAGGAGTTTATTTTTAAAGTATGGAAATGAATTTACGGGATTAACATAAAATTAAATTGGGGTAAATCGTGTTGGATTGATAAAAAGAATTCTTTGGGTTATCCTAAAATGGAAGTGTATTTCCCCGAATGCCAAGTAAGTTTTTCAGCAGATTTTTGAAAAGTTAGAAGTTTTGAAATTGTATTAAAGAATGGTTCCAAGAAATTATTTAAGTTGTAAGAGTTTTAAAAGTAAACATTTATCAAAGTAGTTATAGAGGTAATTATTTTAAAAAGGTAACTAGAATTATGTTTTAAAGGATATTATTAATATTTTTACTTTATAAAATGTTTGATTTTAAAGATAATTAGTTAAAGTTTTATTTGAAACTTGCATAGGATTTCATAGCTATATTTTAAAATTTAGTATGACTTGACTTTATTTTGAAGAAAATAGGTTATATTTTATAAAGAAGTTTTATTCGAAATATTTTTAAAAGTATATGTATATTTTAAATTAAGTATGTAAGTAGTTTTAATATAAATGTTTTAATGTATTTCAAGAATAAAGAATATAAATTATTTTAAACCTTAAATATGGGTACTTGGATGTTTCCAGAGGAAGTAAAGAGTTGAGAATTTACTCCAGAGAAGAGTTGGGTTTGGAACTGTTTAAAAAGGACTGGGAAATGAAAACATATCTTGCAAAGATATTTTTGGGAAAATAAATAATGTGGGAAATTATTTATTGTGTGATGGAGTTTATGAATGTTAATTGATAGTTAAATCATCGACTATCAATATTCGCCAATGCGTTGATCGTTTCGAAGAGACCGAGATCGAGATTAATTTCTCGAAAACCACTTCGATCCGGTTTGTATGTTTTCGTGGGAAAAACGAGTTCGGAGTCGAAGATGGAGCAGTGAAGTGCAAGGGATAGTTACAACTAATCCTGAGGACATGTCCAAAATGGATGTAGTAGGAGTAGTGCCTTCGGTTCCGTTCGAACCCGGGACGGACTTGTATGGATGAATGCTTTCGGAACATCGTCAGGTGGGCGATGGGCATTCTAAATGAAACGTTCTATAAGGTAACTCTTAGGCTCAAGCCTCATCAACCGGGAATGACTGAAAATCAGGGTTATGCAGCAAGGCTAGGTGGGTAGCACCCATTTCAGGGTGAGGTCATCCCTGTCTAGATGTCCCTTTTTATTCGGCTTACTGGTGCGGTTGCTGATCCCAACCGTAGGGTGATCTTACTCGAGATTATCTAATAAAGGGTATTCCTGGCCTTGTGTTGCAGGGGATCGGGAGCGGTCCTCGGTACACTGATCTAGACCAGGTACTGTGATAGGTGGTACCCCAGTGCCTAGTCATTAGTTGGAAATCCATTCTCCCTATGCGCCTTTTAAGAGTTTTGTTTGTTTTACCCACGATTGCGGCTAGTAGCTAGAATTTAATAGATTTAACAATTTTGGCTATTTTATAAGTATTTGTATATATACTCTATTATAATATCAGAGGATTTTTATAAAAAGTGTTTTAGCTATCGTAAGGTAAAAACCCTACATGTTTATTTGTGGCGCGGTCTTACGAGATGCTTTTGTTTTCAAGGGATTTATGAAACTTTAATAATCAATTTGGGTGTATTATTATCAGCTGGTATTCTAGACTGACTCGGGTGTTATTTCATTATAATACTCGGGTCAGACCGAGTATTTTATGTTCAGGATAGGATGCTATGGAGCAGGAGAGGAGCTGGAGTCTGAGATGTATTATCCATACTTGTTTATATCCGCTGCTGCACTCGTTTGAGATCGTAAGGCTGTTAATTGCTGTTTGTTTGTAATACTCTGATGATATATTGTATAAAACAGATATAGTTTTCATTTTGCGTAAAGATCTGATATTATATATCATATTTTATTCCGCTGCGATTTTGAGATTCTGATATTGTTTAGTTTCTTCTTCCTTCTATCTCCTTTCTTTCCCTTAACAATCTATCATTTCCGGCACTTGATCATCGGCATATTATACCGTGGAGTATTTTGTGTCGCTTTGCGAGGGTCGAAAAGGGTTGGTCGTCACACTTGGTATCGGAGCTTAGGTTGGCGACAACCTAGGCTTTGGTGAGGAAATTACTCATTAAACAGAATCAATAATACTCTATAATGAGTTGAATGTAATAATAGATATGAGAGCGTAATTGTTAGCGAATATAAAATTGTTTTTAAACCGCGTTGACTTATCGGTTGAGTGTTTATGAATTGTGGTCGGTGCGGGAAGTACAACCGTATCGATAGGGGTTTCTAAACTCTTAAACAAGATAAACCGACATAGTATTGTTTTTAAAATGGGTAAATGAAATAATTTTACCCAAAATTATATTTTGATATAAAAGAAATATTTTTCTAAAATTATATATATATATATATATATATTTGATTGTTTGGATGTGGATATCTTAATCAAATATAAGAATCTAAAATTTGAAATGGTTATAATCAAATAAAATTCTATGAGTATAAATTATACAAAAGAAGAATAACAATGTTTGAATTAAACCAGAATTTAAATCCTGGAAATTTTGAAAAGTATTTTAAATGTAATGAAACAAAAGTTTGGAAATTAAAAATCTTGGGAATGTTTGAAATGTTTTCCAAAGTGTTTGAAGGCAATAATGGAATATTATTTTGGGTAATATGTTTGAATGGAAACTATGTTGGAATGAATTTGTGAAGGTAAGGAAGCACTGAACTCACTTCAGTCGCTCGAAAATAATCCTGGTGATAATGGCCACATCATTGGAATTCACCTTCGAGTTTCTAAAGTGATGGATTACTTCCGTAGTAATTGGGTATGATATCTATTTTGATTTGTTTGATATACAAGGTGTTTTAGAAATTTCAAAGCTGGAAATTTGTTTTGGTATAAACAAGTTATTTGGAATCCGGAGATTTGATTTGATATACCAAGTAGGCATGAGTTGATTATTATTTCGAAATGGTTTGAAATAAAACTGGGTAATTGAATTCTGCAAAATTCTATTTAAATAATGTGTAAGGTTAAGATGAATCAACTATTGAACTTATTTAAGTTAAGTTGATATTAATAAGAAGGAAATGAAAATTTTAATCATGGTATTAAAATTGAATTTGAGTATATTGAAGTGAATAGAAATTTTGAACTTAACTTGGAATAAGTTAAATAAATTGGACTTAGAATTAAATTGATTTGGGTTAAATCGAAATGTAAAATGAATTTGTAATTGTGGGTCATTGTGTAATGAATTGTACCCATAAGCTATTAAGTGTTATACTTATAGTCTGAAATTGTGGATTTAAAATTGTGCAAAGAATTAAATTAAAAGAAAATTTGTATCCTTAAGAATTCAGTAATATATATATATATATATATATATATATATAAAATTTGGAATTGTGATTATAAGATGAAAATAACTCAAATGAGCAATATAAACTTTTAAGTAAATAAGTTGGTGAACTTATAAATAGAAAATGGAATTATAATCACAAATGGGAAATAGTTGAATGGTATGATGAATTCAAACTTAATCCTAAATGAAATGTAAAGCAAGATAAGGTAAAGTGAGATATAAATGGTGAATGTACTTAGGTTAATAAACAAGTTTTTGAACTTATATATTAGAGAGTAAAAATTTAAATTGAATGGAGAATTAAAATTAGATCGAACTGGATTTCACTTAAATTAAAGGAATTGAGTTAAATTTGGATTGAATTGAAATTCAAAATTCAGTTGCATTATAAATAACATTGAATGGAATTAAATTCTTATTTAAAATAGTAAAGGGAATGGAATGAATTTAAGTTGGCTAAACAAAATTTAGTTAAACTTGAATTAAATTTAGGAAAAGAATTGAATTAAATGGAATTTAAATTATGTAAGAACGATATTAAATAAATTAAAGTATCAATCAACTAAATTCAAAGGAATTGAATGAAGATGAATTTAGTGTAAGCTAAATTAAATGGAAACTGTATTGGATTGAAAAATAAAAAAATAAAAAAAATCAATTTAAAATGGATATAGTCCAAAATGCATGTAAATTCGGTTTAGGTATAAGATAATTGAAAATGGTCATATTATTAATAAAATTCAGAATGAATCGGGAAGATGAATTAAATTTTAAAATGGATTGAGTAAGTAAACAAATTGAATTAAAATTTGTAAATGAATTGGAATTCGATCGAATGAGAATCAAATGAAAATGAAATAAAATTGATTTAAGAAGCAATGAAAATATTGTGAAAGAACTTAAGAAAATTGGAAAAAATGATTGTGGTCGAGCTTTATATGTGGTTTTGGATAAAATTTGTTTAGATAATAAAGGTGAAATGCAAGTGAAATGATTTTAATTAATTATTGCGATAAAATAAGGATGTATGGGTTGTAAATAATACAGAATGGGATGATATTAATATAAATCTAAGTTGGAATTAATTTTAAATGGTTATAAGCTTAAGTGATGGTTACTTGCATGGATAACTTTAAATTTGCATAGAAATTAGTCGTTTGTTGCAAATGAAGGTGGATTGATTTGAAGAAGCAAATAAAGTTGTTTTTGACTCAATTGAAATAAGTGTAATATAATTAAGTAGCTTTGCATAAAAATGAAAGTAGGTCATAAAAGAAATGCAAAGGTATCAAATTGAAAATAAGAATTTAATTATGAATCAATTTGGAATTGGATTGGAATAAATTGATGTAAGTAAAGCATATGTTAATCATGTTGAAGAGAGAGAGTGAATTGGTTGTAGTGAATATGAATTGTAAAAATTAAACTTGAATTTAAATCACACGAGGAGATCAAAAATGAAGTTTTGATTTGTCAGGAAATTAAAATGGATTTTTGAAATCTTTGGATTGTTGATAAAATATGGTTAACATGTTAAACTATGAAGTTTACTTGTTTCAACTATGAAATTGATGTGTTTAGCTAGTTTAATGAAAAGAATATTGGTAAATTTTCATATTATTTGAAACTCATGTGTTTTTTTAAGTAAGTACAGGTACGGGAGGCAATTGATAGAGTTGGAGCGCGCAAATGCATATATATTAGCCGCTTCCTTTTAAAATGCTAATAAAGGTACGCCTACGCAATAAAAATAAGAAATATGAACTGTTTTTGGTTTTCCGACTCTGTGGGTCGATGTATATATATTTATATCTATTGTGATATTGCAAAAGCTCCTCCGTATAAGGAAGACTCTGCCAAAATTTTCTGAAAATTTTGGAAGTTAGAAAATTTTTGAAATTTTTTGAAACGTTTCGTTAACGACAAATTGATTTCAAAATGAAGTTAAAATAAAAGGATTTTGGTATAGAAAACGAAACTAGCAGTTTCGATTTGAAACTAAAGAATTTAGGCAAAGTGAATTTGAGATTTTCACTAAGTAAGTTTTGCTATTGAGTTTGGAGCATTCTTTCCACCTTAGCAAATTTCGGGGACGAAATTTTTATAAGGGGGAGGAATGTAACGACTCGGAATTTTGGGTCGCTAGTTTGAATATTCAATTCATTTTATATGTTGAATATGTCTTATAATTTGAATTTTTAAATAAAAAGATATTGGTTAAATTAGTATAATTAGTTAAATTTCAAATATGGAAATTTAATTGAAATTTGAATAATAATAATTTAATATTGGAATTGGGATAATTGGTGAATTTGGGTGTAAACATATAGAAAAATAGATTCTAAAATATGTTCTAAGTCTATTTGGATTTGAATTATAATATTGGACTGTTGGATAGAATTAAAAGTCAATAGGTTAAATTTGGAATTTTATATTAATTTAATAATGAAGTTTAATAATATAACAACGTAAATAATCAGATTTTGATTTAAATTGAATCAGAATGATTTCTTATGTGATTATAAATTATATATGATTTATAATTAAGTTAGTAAAATTTAAAAGGTGAAATTTTAAGTGATTTGGACGATTTTGAAAATCGCTTGATTTAATCGATGAGTTAAAATAGCCTTCCGGGACACAGTCTCAGAATTCGACGAAACAAGTTCCATTGGATCCGCAATAGTTAGTTATTATCAGATTTCAATTTTCGTTGCAATCGGAGTTGTCTTTTGACCTTGGCAGCTCAAAATGCATAGAAACTATTTTAAGCGATTTAATTTAAAATTTACCGTTTATTTCCGTAACTCGCACATATGATCGAATTAGCCTCCGAAACATATTCCATTATGTTCGAAAGGCGGGCAAAACATTATAATCTCTCGTAGGCACACTTTTTTTGGAGATCGTTTGAGAAAATTGTTTAAAAGTGAATTAAATAATAATATAATTGGATTGCAAGTGTATATATACACGTAAGGGCCGAAACCCTAGTTTATTTCTTCAGCCGCCGTTCACATTTCTATGGCCGATATCGTTGAGATCTTCTTCTCCATTTTTCTTCAAATCTACTATGCTTTTGCAAAATTTTCCAACTAGAGAAACGAAGAAGACCTCGAGATCTACACATCCTTACAGTGGAGTGGCGTATAACTCGACGAGACGACCAAATCGAGTGATAAAGGGAGTTCGATCATGCGCGTTTTTCAATGCAGTGGTGGCGTCGAGCTTCATCGCTTTTTGGCCGTGGGTGAAGCTCGCGATGATCGTTCGTGCGGCGGTGGTGGATCGTTGTCTAGGCAAGTATTCTGAGTCGCGTTTTGGAGGTATTGACGGCGGCTATGGGTTTGAGAGATCCTGGAACGCGATAGTAGAGAAGAGGTTGACTCCGGCCTTGGTTTTGATCAACGGTCACGATTTATTTTGGGTATAGAATTTAAATGAAAAGAGTAATTTGTTTTTAAATTACGTTCAAACTTCGTAAATTCATATCTAGTGCATACATTATCAGGTTTTGATGAAACTGGCGACGCCAGAATCGCAGAGACGAGTACTACGCCGTGGAGCAATTCTAGGATCATTCGGAGCAAGTAAAAAATAAGGTTAAATCGAACGTCCTTTGATTTAGTTTAAATGTGAACGCTCGTCGAAAACCCAAGGTGAGTTAATCTCACTCACATCTGGATACTAGTTAATTTAAATAGCCAATATTTAAATGTTTGATTGATTGTTTAGCTGAATATGATAATTATTATCAGTTTGAATAGATATTTATTGGTTGTGCTAATATCTGTGCATGCAGGGAAACAGGTTGGAGGGATCCAACTGGATTCCTCATAAATAGGAATTTTATTTATATTCTGTGATATATCTCATTGATATCCTATGATAGATTGTTTTAGATCTTGTTATGCTGTGTTTTATTTATATACCCGGATCGATTAAATTGAAAATTTAAATTGTGTTGTGCTATGATTGGATGAACAAAACCTGGAAATTTAAGTATAAATAAAATAAATCGGGTTTAAGAGAAAATAGAAGAAATTCTTAAGTAAAGGAGTTAAAGGAATTAAATTCAAGGAATGGGTTGAAAATTTGAAGTGTTTGAAATTGTGATTTATAAAGGAAATGTGAATTGTTTTAAAGTAATAGCGAGATTTATTTTTAAGGGATGGGATGTGTATGCTTTTCTGGAAACTAAGCATGTTTCAAAGAAAGATTTTCGAAGTATAAATTGGAGAGTTTTGTAAAGTTGTATTTAAAATATTTTAGAAATTTTTATTATTTTAATCGTTTTAAGTGAAAGAAAAAATTTGATTAAGTAATTATGGTATTTAATTATTTTTAAAAAGTAAAGTAGTATTAAGTGTTCAAAAGGAAATTATAATATAAATATTTAATTTAATAACTTTATTTTAAAAGTTAAATTGGCTTAAAGTACTTAGGAAACCTCTATATATTTCCTTAAGTATTATTTTCAATTAAATAATTTCTAGAAGATTTATTTTAAAGAATTTAAACATATATTTGTAAGTGATTTCCAGGAAATAGCAATGTGATTAAAAATAAAAGGAGTTTATTTTTAAAGTATGGAAAGGAATTTACGGGATAAACGTAAAATTGAATTGGGGTAAATCATGTTGGATTGATAAAAAGAATTCTTTGGGTTATCCTAAAATGGAAGTGTATTTTCCCGAAAGCCAAGTACGTTTTTAAAGCAGATTTTTGAAAAGTTAGAAGTTTTGAAATTGTATTAAAGAATGGTTCTAAGAAATTATTTAAGTTGTAAGAATTTTAAAAGTGAACATTTATCAAAGTAGTTATAGAGGTAATTATTTTAAAAAGGTAATTTGAATTATGTTGTAAAGGATATTATTAATATTTTACTTTATAAAATGTTTTATTTTA
This sequence comes from Allium cepa, assembly GCA_030765085.1. NCBI lineage: Eukaryota > Viridiplantae > Streptophyta > Magnoliopsida > Asparagales > Amaryllidaceae > Allium > Allium cepa. Next base: position 848,408,616 of record CM060943.1, read on the forward strand.
AAGATAATTAGTCAAAGTTTTATTTGAAACTTGTATAGGATTTCATAGCTTTATTTTAAAATTTAGTATGACTTGACTTTATTTTGAAGAAAATAGTTTATATTTTATAAAGCAGTTTTATTCGAAATATTTTTAAAAGTATATGTATATTTTATATTAAGTATGTAAGTAGTTTTAATATAAATATTTTAATGTATTTTCAAGAATAAAGAATTTAAATTATTTTAAACCTTAAATATGGGTACTTGGATGTTTCCAAAGGAAGTAAAGAGTTGAGAATTTACTCCATGAGAAGAGTTGGGTTTGAAACTGTTTAAAAAGGACTGGGAAATGAAAACATATCTTGCAAATATATTTTTGGGGAAATAAATAATGTGGGAAATTGTTTATTGTGTGATGAATGTTTATGAATGTTGATTGATAGTTAAATCACCGACTATCAATATTGGCCAATGCGTTGATCGTTTCGAAGAGACCGGGATCAGGATTAATTTCTCGAAAACCACTTCGATCCGGTTTGTACGTTTTCGTTGGAAAAACAAGTTCAGAGTCGAAGATGGAGCAGTGAAGTGCAAGGGCTAGTTGCTACTAATCCTAAGGATATTTCCAAAATGGATGTAGTTGGAGTAGTGCCTTCGGTTCCATTCGAACCCAGGACGGACTTGTACAGATGAATGCTTTTCAAACATCGTAAGGGGGGCGATGGGCATTCTAAGTGAAACGTCCTATAAGGTAACGCTTGGCCTCAAGCCTCATCAACCGGGAATGACTGAAAATCAGAGGTTATGCAGCAAGGCTAGGTGGATAGCATCCATTTCAAGGTGAGGTCATCCCTGTCTAGATGTCCCTTTTTATTCGGCTTACTGATGCAGTTGCTGGTCCCAACCGTGGGGTGATCTTACTCGCGATTATCCAGTAAGGGGTAGTCCCGGCCTTGTGTTGCAGGGGATCGGGAGCAGTCCTCGGTACACTGATCTAGACCAAGTACTGTGACAGGAGTTACCCCAGTGCCCAGTCATTAGTTGGAAATCCATTCTCCCTACGCGTCTTTAATGAGTTTTGTTTGTATTACCCACGATTGTGGCTAGTAGCTGGAATTTAATAGATGTAACAATTTCGGCTGTTTTATAAGTATTTGTATATGACCCTATTATAATATTAGAGGATTTTTATAAAAAGTGTTTTAGCTATCGTAAGGTAAAAACCAGACATGTTTATTTGTGGCATGGTCTTATGAGATCCTTTTGTTTTCAAGGGATTTTTGAAACTTTAATAATCAATTTGGGTGTATTATTATCAGCTGGTATTCCAGACTGACTCGGGTGCTATTTCATTATAATGCTTGGGTCAGACCGAGTATTTTATGTTCAGGATAGTATGCTATGGAGCAGGAGAGGAGCTGGAGTCCGAGACGTATTATCCGTACTTGTTTATATCCGCTATTGCGCTCGCTTGAGATTGTAAGGAAGGTAATTGTTGTTTGTTTGGAATACTCTGATGATATATTGTATAAAATAGATATAGTTTTCATTTTGTGTAAAGATCTGATATTATATATTATATTTCATTCCACTGCGATTGTGAGATTCTGATATTGTTTAGTTTCTTCTTCCTTCTATCTCCTTTCTTTCCCTTAAAAATCTGTCTTTTCCGGCACTTGATCGTCGGCATATTATACTGTGGAGTACTTTGTGTCGCTTTGCGAGGGTCGAAAAGGGTGGGTCGTCACAGATCCTTAACTCATTTATTATTTTTCTCAATCCAAATAGTTTTATCATCTTACCAAAAAAAATCTTTTTATTTAAGACCCATCACTAATTCAATTAACTTTCCAACTTCAATTATAAGTTCCAAACAACATTGTTTTCTCAACAATTCAAATTTAAATTTTAAATTCAAATTTCAAACTATCCAAAATTTCTTAAAATTTTTCTGACACCCAAAATTTCTGAAAAATTTCGCCAGCGTCTCCTTTGTGCTGCTAGCTCGGTACGACTACAAAATGGCACCATGGGCCCTCAGATTCAAAAAGAAAACTAAAGGCCAAGTGGCCAGACAAGAAAATCATAAAATCTCATACTGAAATTTAAACACTTACCTTTTTGTCGAGCAATTTCAAATTTATCTTCGAAAATCAAATCCCAATTCCTTTGTCTTTAGCACACCTGCATGTCCTACTAGCCATAATATCCTATTACAACATTCAAATTTATTCTGCACATTCCTTTACAAAAATTTTAATATGTACTTCTTATATAATTATCATTCAATCTTGCATTTTCAATTTCCTTTGAATTCAATTCACAATTTCAATTCTATTTGGATTTAATTTATCTTCTGAATATTGAATTTTTATCAATTATCTTTCATTCACAACTGCACTATTTTAAATTAGTTTTATTTACTAATTCATTACAAATTCCAATTCATTTTATCTCAAATCATTTCTTTATTTCACCTTTATTAACTTTAATTCACTTCGAACTAATTTTACAACTTCATTTTATTTCACACAATTCAAATTGGTTTTCGATATTCAGTTTCAATTCCAGTTTTTGTTCTTTTGTTCATTCCCAAAAATTTATTTTCAATTCACTATTTGGGTTTATAACTACTTATATTAAACTAGATTTCCAATTCTATATGAATTTAATTTATCTTCATCCATAAATATTGAATTCAATTCATTTTAAACCTTACCCATTTGGTCATTCATCAATTATTTTCACTTACTAATTTCATTTTAATACTTCGCTTTGTTTATCACAAATCAAATTCAATTCCAATTCCAGTTCTATTTACTTACAAATTCGAAATGAATTTCAACATTCAATTTCACTTTCATTTAATTTCAATTATAAATTTATTTATTCATTAACAACTTTATATTCCACCTTATAAAATTTTATTCCAAACATTTAGTTTATAAGACTTCTCAAATTCACATTTATTCAAATTAACTCAAGTTAATTTCAGTTTAATCCGAATTTTCTAAGTTTTCAACTTATTATTCTATAACTATTTTTTAACGAAGTTCCAGAGTCTTTCCACCTTTTCCAAAACCATAATTGAAAACAATTCAAATTATCCTTTGAATTTCAAAACCAAACTCAAATTTTCCAAACAACTTCCATTTAAAAACAATTTGGCAGCAATTCCTCTTTTGGAAACCCGAAAATAAACACCGATGATGTCGCGATCATCAGCGGAGAGTTTAGAGCTTTCATCCCTCCAAAACATTTTTCAAAATCCTTTGGAAATCATTTCTAAACTCGAAATTTCAAAACTTTTCAAACCCTTTCAATTCTTTTCTAAACATCTCTATGGAATTCCATTTCAAATTACAAATCACATTTACAATTTACGTTCTCAAATTCCATTTGTATGTGAATTTATTTCTTAATTTTTGAGTTACGATTTCAATTTCCTATTCAAATGATAATAATATTATCACTTCCTAACAATCAAGCAACCATATATTATAATAATTCACAGAAAATTTATTTCTTTTATATACGAAAATAGTTTGGGTAAAATTATTTCATTTACCTGATTTTAAAACAATATCATGTCGAATTATTCAGTACGAGTGTTTAGAGATTCCTATCGATAGAGTTGACCAGAATCCATATATCACTCAACAAACCAATTATCACAATATAAAACAATTTTGCATACACTAACAAGTACGTGCTCATATCTATTACTACACTCAAACTCATTCTAGAGTACTGCTGACTCTATCTCTAATGAGTAACACCCAACAGAGCCAGGGTTGTCGCTTAACCAAATGCTCTAATACAACTTGTGATGACCCGCAAATTCGTACCCCTTTGAGCTTGCAAAATTCCACAACAATTCAGCCCAAAGTGGAACAAATGTACGAGTCTTCGGGTTTACAGAAGAAAGAGGTAGAAGAAGAAAAGAAAACAATAACAGAATCTCACATATCGCAGTGGAACAAATATAATAGGTAAATGAATACCTTTAAAACAAAGAACTATATCAGTTATTACATTACATCACATTAACAGAGTTTACAACAACAAATAGAGGAGAAGAAATATAACATATACTAGTGATGCGCTTCGCCATCCAGCTTGCTCCTGATCTCCACAGCATCTCTTTTTCGACTTCGCTCCAGAATAATTGACAACCTGACTCTAGGCTGCCCGTGTGGAAAATTATGGGCAACCAAAGTTTAGAAAGGGAATAATAAACTCCAGGCCAGTCATGAGACTGGTGTGAGATCTTAAAAATCAGTTATTTTCATAAAGAAAACAAAAAGAAATCCGCTATGCTTTTGAAAAATGAAACTAGCATAAGGCCTCCCGCCACACACATAATGCAAATGTAGAATTGGAGGACATTTCTCCTTATGATAGTCAAACATGCTTGATACGCAAAATCCTTTGATATTATTATTATTAGTGCATAGTGGAAAACTTTTCGAAAGTATAATATTAATCTTAGCCAGCATAGACATTTCGCACTTATGCCTACTATAGCTACCATGTTCAATAGCAGGTTACCGTCACATTCTATGGCAGGTTATACAACTAAAACCGTAAAGGGCGCGTATTGTTACTTTGGATTTCCAACAAATGGTCTGGCTAAGGAACTTCCTACTGCCACATGGAACGCCTCTGGAGGGACGTCTTGAGAACTTAACCAGCTCTCTGCCAACACAAGACTGGGCTACCTCTGTAACTAGGTAACTACTACACGAATATGCCATCCCTCGGTCTTTTGCGACCTTTATCCGAGGATCCTCAACCACAAAGCAACAACCACAAAGTATAATAAATTTGCGGCAATAACATAGGTAGAATATATGGGCTCCATACCATGATACTACCCTTTTCCAGAAGGAAATGACATACCCTAAAGGGCGCGACCCTCATAACCTTGCCGCATCTTTCCTGTTTTGACCATTTTCGGGTTGTGAGGTCCGATGTGACGCCCCACCTCTATACCCACGCTAGCCAAGAACACTACTGTGAATGCTATCAACTAGCACGGAGAATAAGGCTGTTGAGGAGCGACCATCCATGTAATTGCTTTGCGCGAGCATCGATATGTCAGATAGTATAACATGCAATTCTTTTCAAGTGGAAATCCGACATGCCGACACAAACTCAAACTACTACACAGTGGCTATAATATCTTCGGAAACAAATATAGAAATAAACATAACATAAATCAGTCACAGACAATTCATATCACAAAGGCGGAAATAGATATGAATATTACACATAAAAGTGTATATCAGAGTAGTGGTCAAAAGATCCACGATAATACAAAAGAATAGCAACACGTGCTATACAAAGGAATACAACTATGAGTCTATATCTCAAGTGTATACAACAAAATAAACTACTAATCTAAGTAGTTTGCCAAAAGTCAGAGTAATGATCCTGGATGAGAAGTTAAGCAGAAGCACCTGTAACATCTCGGTCTGACCCGAGTATTATTTAAGAAGAAAATAATAAACGGATCAGTCTAGCAATAAATATCAGAAGAAATGATATAGAATAGGAGATATGACATAAACATAATATCCATAATGGCATACTACTATAAGCATGTAAATGATAATCAACAAAAGATTAATCAATATCACAAGAATCTTCTCAAAGATCCAAAGAGGGCATCATACCCTAAACCTGTACTCATAACAAGTCAATGATATAAATTCCAGAAATCAACACACGAAATCCAGAAATCACAAAGAAGTATGTGTGAGTGGAATCACACAAGTGGTGTCTAGGCTAACCGAAAAAGTATGTGTGAATGGAATCACACAAGTGGTGTCTAGCCTAACCAAAAAGCAAAAAGGTATGTGTGAATGGAATCACACAAGTGGTGTCTAGGCTAACCGAAAAGGTATGTGTGAATGGAATCACACAAGTGGTGTCTAGCCTAACCAAAAAGCAAAAAGGTATGTGTGAATGGAATCACACAAGTGGTGTCTAGGCTAACCGAAAAGGTATGTGTGAATGGAATCACACAAGTGGTGTCTAGCCTAACCAAAAAGCAAAAAGGTATGTGTGAATGGAATCACACAAGTGGTGTCTAGGCTAACCGAAAAGGTATGTGTGAATGGAATCACACAAGTGGTGTCTAGCCTAACCAAAAAGCCAAAAGGTATGTGTGAATGGAATCACACAAGTAGTGTCTAGGCTAACCGAAAAGGTATGTGTGAATGGAATCACACAAGTGGCGTCTAGCCTAACCTCGCAAACAAAGAGACATCGCACATTGCTAGTCTAAATCACAAAGATGATCGTCATGATCAACGAGAAGTGTCAATTACACTAAGCTAGTAAATATAAAAGTTTAACTTCATGTCCCATAAACACTTACTTAACTTAAACATTTACGAATAAACTGTAAATCTCCACTAGAAAATTGTCACAAGAGATTCAATCGAACAAGTCCAAGAATTAACCGACGAAGTAAACGCAAGCGTTTCATACCACTTGTTTTACTAAGTCGTTTAATTAGATTTCTCATACGAGTGAGGTAAAGGTTTGTATATACTAATAGATTGGAAAACGGTTTAAGAAAACGAGCTTTGTTATTGAAAATAGAGTTGAAATCATTTTGTTGAAAGAGTTTTGATATTTACTACTAGTATTGAAACCTTTATATTTTTAAAGTGACAAATCACAAAGAAGATTGTAAGAAAAACCAATTACTAAATTCACATTCGAAGACGTGAACAAAATCCAAAGAAATCGATATCAAATCCATAGAAATGGAGATTTCCAAAAAGATCCATAAAAAGAAGTCATCAAAGTCGATAATAAGTGATAACGATTAATAGGATCGCTAAAATCGATAAACAATGGAAATTCACTCAAAACAGCCCGAATAGGCAAAAATAAACATCTCCAGACGTCTGATTTGGAATCCAGACGTCTGGATTTGTTCTCTGGAAATAACCCAGAGAACACTCAGACGTCTGAAACCTCAAGTCAGACGTCTGAGACCTATCCAGACGTCTGGTTTGATGGTCCAGACGTCTGAAAATAGTCTCTGGCTTTTTTTTTATAATATGCGTGCATACATTTTTACTTTCCACGTCCAAACCAGACGTCTGGACTTAGTCACCAGACGTCTGGTCACCTTGTCTAGGCAACAATTTGCCTAGGCCAAAGTGGCCAAAACGTATCGGGAGCGATCGGACGAGCAACGACGACTAAGGATTTATGCCTAGCGACAACCCGGTCTTATAGGCTCTCCGAAACACCTACTAAAGCATGATCAAACATCAAAGTTATGATTTTTTAGAGAATTGGCTTCAAACACCAAAAATTGGAATATTTACAAATCTAATCCAAATCAAAAGCAATTGCACATGAATAATTGTTAGGAATTCATACCTAACAACCAAAGATACTTATAGTCATAGATGTGAGATAAAAATCTCACCTTTGAACCCAAATTAATGAAGAAGATGCTATGAAGCAATGGCAAGAACAAGCACTCTTCAATTCCAACTCAACAAGCTTGAATCTAAGCTTAAAAGAGAAACATTCCCTAAATTAGGTTTAGGAAATTTCTGAAATTGAGTGGAGAAAGAGTTGGAGAAGATGATGGAGATGCTTACCAAGGGGTTCTCTTTGATTTTGGAGCAAGAACTTGAGCTAGCAAGAGGAGCTAGGGCTTGGATTTTCTAATTCCCTTTCCTCTCCACCATTTTCAGTTGGAGCTTGAGTTTGAGGAGTTGGAATGAAGTAATGAAGAGGAGAAGGGGATTGGGACTGAGTTAGTAAGTGGTTAATTAGCTCAGCCCAAACCAAAGCCCTAAATGAAAAAGTGGTAAAAATCAACTTTCTCCAAACATATCGAAGCTTATACTCAAAAAGGTCGCAAACGGCATTTTGGACTCAATGGAGGTGGTCTCGAGTCCTAATTCGACCGTATGCAAAAAGTAGGTTTTCGGACTAAAATCCGACGAGTGATAAAATATTTAAATATAAAATCGATAAATATGCGGGTTGTTACATCCGACGAAATCTGGTCCACAAAACTACACTTTTCGCAAAGTCATGCTTTGATCAATAAATGATCAGCAACACTTCGTATGCCACGTTACCAATTTGGGAGTGTATTACTAGTAACCATCAACTACATAACCTCTTAGCTTGTACGTCTCAGAGAAGGGTGCTAAGCTAAGAGAATAAATTTTCCGCCACCAACAGAAATATATTTGATAGAAACCAATTTTGCATCTCAAAGTGTAACGTCAGACACACATCCATACAAGTCCGTTCTGGGATTGAGCAGAACCGAGGGCACTTCAAAGAAGCCCTTGCAAATCCGGATATTCACAAATCACTTTCAGAATCCCCATCACAAAGGGTGATCAAATCTCTATACCGGAGCAACTCGGTGCAGAGACATTCTACAGGTAATCCTTTCATTTTCGAGAATACCCAATCTTCAACACCGTCTTCAAATGCTACCATATTTCGTCGTAACATTATTCGGAATGGGTTTTATGACACAAGGTCCTCTCCCGCCTAATCCGAACAATGAGCGTTTATTTTTAAAAATAAGCGTCTAATCAGATTTCAACCAAATCACAACAAATTTCTACTTTGATCTTTTTAAATAAAAGATCCATCAAAATCATAAAGTTTCGATGTGGTTTTCGGATAACCGTTTGGAATCCGACCCCTGATCGCATCGAAATTCAAATGTCGTTTAAAGGTAAATATTGATAGTCAATTATTTAACTATCAATCAGCATTCACAACAATCACCAAGATTTAAATATATTTTTTCCAACTATTTATTTTCAAAAATATCTTCGTAAGATAAAATTTTAGAACTTCAACTATTTGAAAACAAATTTCAAATCATTTTTCGCAACTCAATACTTTGAAAACAATGTCAAATCATTTTTCCTTATGTGGAAAACATTTTCAAATATTTATTCATTTCCACTGAAAATCTGCCGAGTTCAAATATTTTATAATAATATAAAATACTTATACAAATTATACTTGGAAACATTTAAAATAAAACCATATTAAATACTTATTTAAAATATTGGTTATGAAATATTATGCTAATATCACATATAACTTTTAAGTCCAAACTAATTTTAAAAATAAAATTAATAGATAGAGTACAATTATTCAAATAACCTTTTTCTAACACAATTATCAATCAAATCTTTAAATAATCACTTCTATAATGGTTTAAAATATATTTTTTCTTTAAATATTTCAAAATAGTCTAAGCAAATAATTTTTTTTCGTTTTCAGACATTCTTTCCCTTAAACCATCTTTACAACTTTAATTTTTATTATAAACTATATTGAAAACTTTCTCGGCTTTTCAGGGAAAATACATATTCATTCTAAAATGGTTCATTCAAATCAACTTATAAATCTTTTTGGATTTATTTTAAATTTATATTCCAAATCCGTAAATTCCTTTCCACTCTTTTAAAAATAAAATAATATTTATTTTTAAAACAAATTTCCCTTTCTTGTATAAAATTCCCATTATGAATTTAAACTCCTAGATATCCGTTGATATACGATTTTCAAATCGATTTCCAAATATTCATTTTCAGCACCGAATTAAATTCTAAATTGATTTCCAAACTTATTTTCAAATACCAAATTAATTTCCAAAATTTATTTCTAAATTTATTTCAACACCAAATTTATTATCTTTTGAAACAAATTCCTTCTTTTAAATTTATTCAATTTTCTAAAATTAATTTACTATAAATTTTCTACTAAATTTCAAAAATTCAATTTTATTTATTTCTTGTATCGTACGATACCAAAAATATATTTGGCTAAATTATAGCCTTCAACAGTCTCAATCATAAATAGTCATACACAAATTACAAATAATCAACACACAATATTGAAACTAATTCAAATATTTGAGGAATCCAGTTGGATCCCTCCAACCTGTTTTCCCTGCATCCATAGACGTTGGAACAACAATTAAATACCCATTCCACTTCGAGGTGGAATATTGCGGTATATGGGATCTATAAAATATCAATCGCTATTATGCGGCGCATAGGGTCTCATTCGCTATATAATGCGGGAAATCAACAACGTCAATATATACTATATACTACTATATATATAATATCATCCAGTAAATAATTATTATAAATCAATCATCCAAGCATATAGTCAATCAATTTTAAATCTAATCATTTAAAATTTAAGTCAGAATAATATTGATTGAGTGAGAAGATCTCACCTTTGCTTATGCATGCAATACATTTCCAAACCGGCTTGCTTTTCTTCATGATTTCGACCTTGTATAAACAAATTATATGATTTATTAATACCCGAATCGGTCTAACAATCAACTGCCATTTTTGAATTAAATGTTATTTATCTAATGATTTATTTTTTGATTTTTTTAAACTAATAGTTTAACTTAAACTTTTATTCCTTTTAAGATGTTATTTTTAGTAAACTAAAATATGTATATTTATTTTATTTTTCATCTTGAAACGACATTTATAATTATAAAAATTTATAGATTTCAAAATCAAACTTTATATAAACTTTCAATGTTTTAAAATTCCCTAAGTCAAGACATTTTCTTTTTACTGTATATATATACATACTAATATATGCTAAATGAAAATAAAAATCGATTTTATATCCTTTGCAAAATTATAATGTTATTACTGTAAATATTTCCTGTCTGCATTTTTTCATGAATACCTATATAAGATATAAATATAAATCCAAATAAATAAATAAATATAATAATATATATACCTCTCCAACAAGAATCGAATACGAGAAGAACCCCACTACAAACACCATCACCGTCCAGCACGACACCTCCAGTGACCCTACACTAGCTACCAACCCCTCATGAGCCATTTCTTTGCCCAAAACGCGATGTCTGTTGTGCCAAGCGCCACTCGCGTATTCGCCACGAGCTGCCCTGGCCCCGGGCCTCTATACGTACGTGCACGAACGCGTGACTGCCGCTACAGGGTTCGCCCCCTGGCCTGTGTTGACGACCATCCCAAAACCCTAGCCTCACTTCCTATTCGAGACCCTAAATCACCTACCTCGCAAATCAAAATCGACATCCCTAGATACTTGCACACGCAAGAGCGACTCCACTTGAGTTCTCCCCTTCGCCGACTCGATTCAGACATTGCGATCCCCCCGATATCGCCACCATCGACGCGCTCTTATTAACAGCCTCTTTTTTTTAGTTTAAACGAATTCTTTTTTGAATTCGTATCATTGGAGGCTTCTGCCATGATTTTATTTCAGATGATTCGATTTTGAAATTCAATTGCTGCTTGTAAAGAGAACTCGACTGCAATGTTCTTAAAAGATGAAAAAGGGATCCATGAGACACGATTTGATCGGTTGCGTGTACGAGTGGAGACAGTGATTTGAAGGCAAAAAGTTGTGATGCGAATGAAATACAGCTGAATGGACTAGGGTATAAATATATATTTTAAATTGAATTCAAACCGTCTCGATTTACGTAGCTTAAAATCGCGAACTCCTATCGAGGCGTGCCGCTAGGCGTTTATAAAGTTATAACCCTATTCCAAACACAATTGAAAAGATTTCAAATCCTGATTTGATCGTATGCGCGAGTTACGGAAATAAACGATCAATTTTAAATTAAATCGATTAAAATAGTTCCTATGCGTTCTGAGCTGCCAGGGTCAAACAACAACTCCATTGCTATGAAAATTGAAATCCTATAAAGTATTTCCAAATCAATTATGAAGCTTCCATTAACCTCAATATTATCAATATACATTTTCTAAGCCTTAAAAATATTTTTAATCAATTTAAAACTGAAGATTCAAATTTTAATCCAACTTCAATAAATTAAATTCAATAATTAAATTGTGAATTTCATAGTTATATTTGAAATTCAAGTTAAACTAACCTCCAAATATTTAAAATCAATTAAATATTCCATTTCAAATGTTAAAAATTTCTGAGACGTCACAGCAAATAGCTGATATATTAACAAAACCATTAAATGAAACATCATTTATTAAGTTAAGAAGAGAATTAGGAACATGTTTCTTCTCAGATATATAAAAATAATAGCATGTAAATTAAAAATTAAAGAGAAAAATAAACCAACAATATTATACTAGATATGTCAACATATCCATTCTATGTTCGTCAACATATGTAGTCAATTTCAGAATTCAAATTTCCCTCCTTAATTCAAAATTCGAACTAGGGTTATATAACCACCAAATTTCGATGTTTTCTTCATTTTTCTGTCTTTTCAGTTCTCTAATCTTTAAAATAAAATACATTCGTAGCCTCCTCTAACTCCAAACTTCCAAGTGATGATAATCCACCCTTTTCCTTCCAAACTCCCAAGCAAGGCCCTCTCCATAAAATTACCTTGGCTAAAGTAACCAAGATAGAGGATGAATTGAAGAATGCACTACAAATGCTTACTGAAATGCAAGTGGTTCAATTTCGTCTCTTAAAGGAACAAGAAAAACAAAGCCGAATTCTACGAAATTTGTAGAAATATCAACTGGATATTCGAATAAACCCAGTAGTAGATGAAGTGGATGAACCTAATCCTATAAATGCAGAAGAAGAGGAGGAGAAAGAAGAAAAGGAAGAGGAGAGGATGAAGACAATGATGATGTTCAATGTGTTGGTGAAGTCTATTTCGATCGAGATGGAAATCCCGTTGAACAAAAAGGCAACTACTATTTTCATTACCCATTATTTCCTATCCACAAATCCCCTGTAATCAAAAGAAATCCATAGATTCTTGGATTAGTGCGTATTAGTGTGTTTGGATTATATTTGGTGGGTTTTGATGTTTTATTTGGTTTTGTTTTCTTTCTTTGTTTAAAAATATATGGACATGTTTATATGGACTGGTATGCATAGACATTTTAGGATTAGTTATGATTTGATTTGAATTTGGATTGAATTGAAAATGTGTGTATGAACTTGGTTTGAATTAATAAATTGGTATAATTTATGTTAGCATTTCTTATTTACATTATAATCTTATATACCATTATTATTTCTCTCTTATGTATATAATTTAGTATCTTAGTAACGGGAATTTTAGTTATGTTTTTGTTGATGATAAAAGGTGAGAAATATGTAAAATATCATGAGTATTGAAGATTCAAGATATTCCAAATAAGTTATAGAGTCATAGATTAGTGTTAAAACCTTGATAGCACTTCTTTAATCTCTCCATTTTTCCTTTCAGTGGTTTCCAAACATTCTGAATTTCAAAATGATGTTAAAGAATATCTATTTTCAAAATGATCTTTCAAACTAGCTTTCAAATGATTATTATATTTTGAGTAATTAAGTTTTTAAAATTTTAATCTATCATACTTTGTTATAATTTTAGTTTTATGTTCTCCAAATTTTTATAAGTATATTATAACATTTATTATAACTTTTTTTAACATACATTCACTCATATTTTATATATATTATTTTCAAAAGAAATTAATATTTTAATCCTTTATATATTTCAAAATATTTTAAAATAATTCTATAAAGTTTTCTTAAGTTTTGATATGAGTAAAATGTGTATAAACTATGTTTAGATGATTGTATAAAGTTTCAAAATATTCTACAAATCTTAATATTTTTAAAACAATTTCTATTAAGTAAGTTTTCAAAATATAAAGGGATATTTCGACATACCCTAATACTATATGTCAACATATATACCAATTTTTTTTTAAAATTCAAATTCGAATGGATGTTTCTTTTTATCGTATCTCTTTGGGGGTATGGACATGACCATTGTTTCTTTATAAATAGGAGGAGTTTCCAATGAATTTTTTGACTACTTTCCCATGTTTTCTCTCCTCTTTTAATCTCTTGGTTTCTAAAAGAAAATCAACATAAATATTCTCAAATTCAATCAAAATCAAATTCAAACTCTATTGATTTAATTCTCTAGCAATCACTCTCCGATCTCTCTCATCTCTATCACTCAAAACACAATCTAAGTGTTATTCAAGAGGTTATAGGAGCTTTGTATTCAAGATTAAGAATATGAATCTGTAAACTCTATTGAATCATACTCTTATACAATTTGGTGAATTTGATGACCTTGAAATCCAAGTAGGTGTGCTTATATCCCGTCTAAATCAAGTGGTTGTGCTTGGTGTCCCATTTGAATCTAAGTGGGTCTATTGGTGTCCCGTTTGAATCTAGTGAGTGCACCCAGAGCTTGGAAAATCTGAAATGTGTGTCTCTTAGCCTTGAAATCGAGATTGTAAAGACTTCGATATTTGGAAAGATATTTGTATAAGAAATTGTACGAGACTGGATGTAGGGTAACTCCGAACCAGTATAAAAATTCCTCATGTGATATCTCCAACTCTTTACTTTTTTATTTTTACTATATTTACATATATTTGTGTTTGCATCTATGATTGTTGATTCTACATCGTTTAGTTATAATCTTAAAAAAAATTAAAATGATTCATAAAAATCAGTAAATAATATTCACCCTCTACTAGTGTTAAATTAGCCTTAAGGTCCATCTTTTGCAAACTAATAATAAATGCTGTCTTCAGCTTGCTATTTTTAACTATCCTCAATTGATGAAATCCACTGGCTAAGTCCAATTGGAAAAAGATTTTGGCTCCAACAGGCTAACTAAACAAACCACCTTTTCTCAGTAAGGGATACCTATTCTTGTTAGTCAACTTGTTGAGTTCTCTATAGTCAACACATAGCTTATAGTGCTGGCTACATTAGTGGTAAAGACAACATGTGCTCTCCATTTAGAAAGAAAAGTTCTTTGACCATTGATTCCTTTATGCAATAGCTCTGAAATCTGCTTATCCAAATCTCACCTTTTTAGGGGCCATATGTCTTAATGGCATAGCACTATGTTTAGCTTCCTTCTCTAAATCAACCCTAAAATTTCATCTCCTTTTAGGGTGGGTGACCATGACTTCCTCACAAGGTCGGGAAATTCTTGAACTACCAGTATAGATGAAGCTCATCTTATGATAAGCTCAGCAAATATTAGTAGCTTAACTCGACTGAGTTTTGGGGTGTATAATGAAATCTATTTCTCGCTTCTTACAAATCCTTAACCATATGATTCTCCTATCACAATCTACAATAGCCCCATAGTAAGGTAACCAATCCATACCTAGGATAAGTCCATATCGCTCAAAATTAAGAACACACGCATTACATGTAAAATTGATATTACATATATGCACAACTAGGTATTTTTAAAGTAATAAAAGATGCGTCAATTTGATACTGCTATTGGGTTAGTGACAATGAGGGTTTTCAGGCTCAAAGAGTTAACTACATTTTTAGCTATGAATGGATGTGATGCTCCTCGATCAAATATGGTATGAATGGTTTGTGCAGAAATAATAGTTACCTTTCACTGCAGCCTTTTGTTGATCTTTGAGGGGAGGTCAACTCGAGATAGGAACAGCCTCAATGATGTAGGCTTGCCCACTCTACCCCTTTCGCAAACTTCAGACATCGATTCTTGAAGTTCCCCTCTTTGTGGTAGTGATAACACTTCCCTTTGAATTCTTCCCTTATCAAACTTACTTTATAGTCCCCAATGACATGTCCTTTCTTTTGTCATCTTAGACATGTTATCCCTTCCTTTTTGAACTCCCCTTTTGCTTTCTTGTTCACCTTACATCCATTATTAGCTCCACCTTGGTTTTGCGCCGATCCTACTTTCTCCTTCTCGTCCTCCTTGTAACAACCCGAGATTGGAATTACCGAATAATAAACTAAAATTATGATTTTAATTTAAACGGAGCTAAAAAAAATTGGATTTTTTTGGATAGGCTAATTTCTTTAAAATATAGTTATTTGAAAAAAAAACCGGGTAGTTTTATAATGGTGGGTTTTAGTGAACACTAGGATGCCACTTTTCTTATTGGGTCAATTAGTGAAACCAAACCCATTACCCACCTCTATATATTATCTTAAACCCACGCTAAACCCTAACCCCTAACCCTCCTCTTCATAATTTCCTCAAACCCTAAACACCTTCTAAAAACCAAATTAATGGCCTCCATTTGGTAGAAGATCCATTTTCCTCTCCACATAGCTAATCTAGGTTAATACAAGCTAAAAGGTAAAGCAATCCTTCTCTAATCACTCTCTAATCTTCATTCTAATTTCTGAAATTAATTTTTAGTACATGGTTTTTGGTTTATTTTTGTTATGAAGCATCTTGATCTCCTCTCTCTAGCTTTTGGAGTGCACACCAAGTGTTTTAGCATAATTTTCTTGCATTAGCTGAGGTAAAATTGCTAGCTAAATCCCTTTTTACTTGATGCTAATGAGAGGTTTGCCAAAAAAAATAAATTTAAAGATCATTTCTGTAATTTTCGTTTTGGAATTGTAGCTCAAACGAAATCAGGCATAACTTCTTCATTTCTCAGCCGAATTCAATAATTTTGAATGTTCTAGAAAGCTTAGACATAGAGCTCTAAGTTTCATGTACCGATTTTTCTGAAATTTGCCCATTTATTAGATCAAAATCATGCTTGTTTGTTGCTATCCGTGGAGTAAATTGACAGCAACAACAATTTCAGCCTGCGAATTGTATTGGCCATAAGTTACACGTTTCTCATCCGATTTTGGTCAGGTTTTCTGTGCTGCAAACTAAATTCAATAAGAAACACTCTCCCTTCAGGTTATATTTTGATATTTTTCCATTTAGATGACCTGAAATGCGTTTGAAGACAGAAGACCAATTCTGTCTTTAACAAGTTATCATGAGTTTCAATCTGATATTGTTTTGCCTGTATCTCTCTCGTTTTTGATCCTAATTAGATAATTTCAGATGTTCCGAAAAGCTTAAATTATATGCTACAATTTTTGTTCAGTAAGTTTTCTGTAATTTTGAGGCTAACTATGTAAAAAATTGATTTTTCTACCATCTTCCTAAGAGCGATACACATATTAGCTTTGTGGATGAAACTGAAACTATTTTGGTCAGAACTTTTGACCGCTAATCAGTATTGAATGATTTTAGACTTTCTGAAAAGCTTAGAAACTAATTTACAACTTTCGTATTTTGTGTTTTGCAAAATTCTGAGGTTGAGAGAGCCAAAACCTCATTTATTTGTCGCTGTCTTGAGAATAAACGACAGCGACAGGATGCAACATCACACGTGCGCAGCTCTGTCCGACCGAACCGGGTTTTTATTTGGATTGAAATCGCTTTTAAAACGTCCTTTTAAAAATTATCCTATTGTGGAGTAATTAATTTAATAATTAAAGTAATACTAAATAATAGTTTTGAAAGTTCGAGTGAAAAATCCTTTTAAGATATTTTTTATGAAGTCCGTGCGTGAAATCCAGAAACAAATCTCAAAAAATCGATAAATCCAGAAAAAAGCCTCAAAAAATATATTCCAAGTGTTGGAAAAATAGGCCAAATATTGCTGCAAACCCATGTTCGAGAAAATATTCGGACTAGCAAACTGAATCCAAATGTCATGAAAATTTGCAGGAATGTAGTCCGATATTCCTACTTCAAGTTACAAAAAGAATTGCTCGATTTCGACTTGAAACGAAGGTGCAACGACGTTCCAAAGTCGGACTTAGAAACATGAAATGCACTGTTTTGCATAGCGATCTGGGTTCAACTTTGACAGGAAATTCGAAGGGTCTACAGAACTCAGATGATGGCCAAACTTTCCAGATATGGAGTTCGTAACTCCATCTTTCCAATGAGACCAAAAATATCGAATTCCGATAAAGGACATAGCCGTGCAGAGTCACGAAGTTGCAATCCTGAACAGAAACAGGGTAATAAAACACAACTGAAGGAATATTTGCTCAGGCCCAAACGGGCTTTAAGCCTGGAGCAGCAGCCACAGCACATTCGGGCTAGGTAACTAAATTCTGTTCCATTAAAAAGAATGCAAATGGAATTATCCAAATCGTCGAAATATCATCAGAAATCCGGAGATTACACATTATACTAATTTCACCTCTGCTGTAAAGAATTCATATTTTAATATAACAAACTTCAAAATCAAAAAAATACTTATTGAAGGAAAGTTGTTTTACTAAGTGTAAGCTTTTCAACAATATGAAGTTCATCAAAGTCGGACTTAGTATGAATGAGATATGACGATTACAATTCTTAGATTTGTAAATTCACTGTCGCCATATGGATTGAAATCGCTTTTAAAACATCCTTTTAAAAATTCTCCTATTATGGAGTAATTAATTTAATAATTAAAGAAATACTAAATAATAGTTTCGAAAGCCATTTCGAGTGAAAAATCCTGTTAAGACATTTTTTATGAAGTCCGTGCGCGAAATCCAGAAACAAATATCAAGAAATCGATAAATCCAGAAAAAAACCTCAAAAAAATATTCAGTGTTGAAAAATAGGCCAAATATTGCTGCGAACTCATGTTTGGAAAAATTTTTAGACTAGCAAACTGAATCCAAATGTCATGAAAATTTGTAGAAATGTAGTCCGACATTCCTACTTCAAGTTCCAAAAACAATTGCTTGATTCCGACTTGAAACGAAGGCGCAACGACATTCCAAAGTCGGACTCAGAAACATGAAATGCACTGTTTTGCACAGCGATCTGGGTTCAACTTTGACAGGAAATTCGAAGGGTCTAATGAACTCAGCTGATGACCATACTTTCCAGATATGGAGTTCGTAACTCCATCTTTCCAACGAGGCCAAAAATGTCGAATTCCGATAATGGATGTAGCCGTGGCGGAGTCACGAAGTTGCAACCCTGAACAGAAACGGGTAATAAAACACAGTTGAATGAATATTTGCTCAGGCCCAAACGGGCTTTAAGCCTGGAACAGCAACCCTAGCCCATCGAGCTAGGTAATTAAATTCTGTTCCATTAAAAAGAATGCAAATGAAATTATCTAAATCGTCAAAATATCATCAAAAATCCGGAGATTACACATTATACTAATTTCACCTCTGCTATAAAGAATTCATATTTTAATATAACAAACTTCAAAATCAAAAAAAAAATTATTGAAGGAAAGTTGTTCTGCTAAGTGTAAGCCTTTTAACAATACGAAGTTCATCAAAATCGGACTTGGTATGAATGAGATATGACGATTACAATTCTTAGATTTGTAAATTCACTATCGCTGTATGCATTGAAATCGCTTTTAAAACGTCCTTTTAAAAATTCTCCTATTATGGAGTAATTAATTTACTAATTAAAGTAATACTGAATAATAGTTTCGAAAGCCATTTCGAGTGAAAAATCCTTTTAAGATATTTTTTATGAAGTCCGTGCTCCAAATCCAGAAACAAATCTCAAGGAATCGATAAATCCAGAAAAAAACCTCAAAAAAATATATTCTAAGTGTTGGAAAAATAGGCCGAATATTGCTGCGAACCCATGTTCGAAAGAATATTTGGACTAGCAAACTGAATCCAAATGTCATGAAAATTTGCAGGATTGTATTCCGACATTCCTACTTCAAGTTGCAAAAAGAATTACTCGATTCCGACTTGAAACGAAGGCGCAACGACGTTCCAAAGTCGGACTCAGAAACATGAAATGCACTGTTTTGCACAGCGATCTGGGTTCAACTTTGACAGGAAATTCGAAGGGTCAAATGAACTCAGATGATGACCAAACTTTCTATATATGGAGTTCCTAACGCTATCTTTCCAACGAGACCAAAAATGTCGAATTTCGATAAAGGACGTAGCTATGGCGGAGTCACGAAGTTGCAACCCTGAACAGAAACAAGGTAATAAAACACAGCTGAAGGAATATTTGCTCAGGCCCAAACGAGCTTTAAGCCTGGAACAGCAGCCCCAGCCCATTCGGACTAGATAATTAAATTCTATTCCATTAAAAAGAATGCAAATGGAATTATCGAAATCGTCAAAATATCATCAAAAATCCGGAGATTACACATTATACTAATTTCACCTCTGATGTAAAGTATTCATATTTTAATCTAACAAACTTCAAAATCAAAAAATAGTTATTGAAGGAAAGTTGTTCTACTAAGTGTAAGCTTTTCAACAATATGAAGTTCATCAAAATCGGATTTAGTATGAATGGGATATGATGATTACAATTCTTAGATTTGTAAATTCACTGTTGCTGTCGTTTATTCTCAAGACAACGACAAATAAATGAGGTTTTGACTCTTTTATCCTTAGAATTTTGCAAAACACAAAACATGAAAGTTGTAAATTAGTTTCTAAACTTTTCAGAAAGTCAAAAATCATTCAATACTGACTAGCAGCTCAAAAGTTATGACCAAAATAGTTTCAGTTTCATCCATAGAGCTAATATGTGTATCGCTCTCGGGAAGACAGTAGAAAAATCAATTTTTACATAGTTAACCTCAAAATTACAGAAAACTTACTGAACAAAAATTGTAGCATATATTTTGAGCTTTCTGAAATATCTGAAATTATCTAACTCAAAAAAAAAAAAGAGAGATACAGGCAAAACAATATCAGATTGAAACTCATGATAAATTGTTAAAGACAGAATTGGTCTTCTGTCTTCGAACGCATTTTAGGTCATCTAAATGGAAAAATATAAAAAATATAACCTGAAGAGAAAGTGTTCCTCATTGAATCTAGTTTGCAGCACAGAAAACCTGACCAAAAAGGAATGAGAAACGTGTAACTTATGGCCAATACAATTCGCAGGCCTGAGATTGTTGTTGCTATCAATTTACTCTCGGGATAGCAACAAACAAGCATGATTTTGATCTAATAAATGGCAAAATTTCGAAAAAATCTGCACATGAAACTTATAGCTCTATGTCTAAGTTTTCCATAACATTCAAAATTATTGAATTCGGCTTAGAAATGAAGAAGTTATGCCTGATTTCATTTCAGCTACAATTTCAAAACGAAAATTACAGACATGATCTTAAATTATTTTTTTGGCAAACCTCTCATTAGCATCAAGTAAAAAGGGATTTAGCTAGCAATTTTACCTCAATCAATGCAAGAAAAATATGCACAAACACTTGGTGTGCACTCCAAAAGCTAGAGAGAGGAGATCAAGAGGCTTCATAACAAAAATAAACCAAAAACCATGTATTAAAAATTAATTTCAGAAATTAAAATGAAGATTAGAGAGTGAATGCTTTATCTTTTAGCTTGTATTAACCTAGATTAGCTATGTGGAGAGGAAAATGGATCTTCTACTAAATGGAGGCCATTAATTAGGTTTTTAGGAGGTGTTTAGGGTTTGAGGAAAATATGAAGAGGAGGGTTAGGGTTTAGGGTGGGTTTAAGATAATATATAGAGGTGGATAATGGGTTTGGTTTCACTAATTGACCCAATAAGAGAAGTGACATCCTAATATTCACTAAAACTATTTAATGCTTCATTAGCCAACTAAAACCCACCATTATAAAACCACCCGTTTTTTTTCAAATAACTTTATTTTAAACAAATTAGCCTATCCAAAAAAATCTATTTTTTTAGCTCCATTTAAATTAAATTCATAATTTTAATTTATTATTCGGTAATTGCAATCCCGGGTTGTTACAAACTCCCCCTTAAGAAAATTGCGTCCCCGCAATTCCTTAAAATATGGAAGTCGTCTATAACCTCTAGTCCACCGAAGAAACAACAGAAGATAAATATAGATGCTCACCCGTAGCCGAAGATGAAAGAAAACCAGGATAAGCACACTCGATAAATTCTCTGGTCTCCCAAGTGCAGTCCTTAGGATTGGGTGACCATTGAATTTTCACAATTGGAACCTCTTTGTTTCGAAGGCGTCTGACCTCCGAATCAAGCACACGGAGTGGTTGCTGCTCCCAAGATAGATCGGGTGAGATCTCCAAATCTGGCATGATATGCGGCTCGATAATAGAATCAGGATCGCGCACCCACTTGCGAAGCTGAGAGACATGGAACACATCATGTATTCCAGAGAAATGAGCAGGTAGAGCCACACGATAAGCAACAGGTCCAATGCATTCCGTGATAGGAAATGGTCCGACATAGCGAGCAACCAATTTCCCTGTAGAACTGAAATGCCCAACTCCCTTCATAGGAGATATCCGAATATAGACAAGATCACCAGTGAAGAACTCAAGAGGCTTTCTACGGTTGTCCACGTAGGATTTATGGCAGTCCTGTGCCTCTTTCATTCTCTGATGGATAAGAGTAATCATCTCAGAATATTCCCGAACTGAATCTAGACCAAGAATGAGTTTCTTGCCAGATTCTAACCAACACGAAGGAGAGCGACATGGCCTTCCGTAAAGAGCTTCGAAAGGAGCCATGCTAATACTGGACTGATAGCTGTAATTGTAGGAGAACTCCACAAGTGGTAAGTGGTCCTCCCAACTACCCCCGAAATCAAGAATACAACGACGATGAAGATCCTCCAATACATGATTCACCCTCTCAGTCTGACCGTCCGTCTAAAGGTGATAAGCAGTAGAAAAGTTCAGCTTTGTGCCTAAAGATGACTGTAGACATTTCCAAAAGTGGCTAGTGAACAAAGCGTCTCGATTACAAACGATAGAGCTAGGAATGCCATGAAGTCGGATGACTTCTTTCACACAGAGCTTGCCCAACTGAGGTGCAGTCCGAGTGGACTTAATCAGAATAAAATGAGCTGATTTGGTCAAGAGATCAACAATAACCCAGATAGAAGTATGGCCTGACCTCGATCGAGGTAGACCGTCGATGAAATCCATAGATATCTGATCCCATTTCCACAATGGAACCTCAAGAGGCTGAAGAAGACCGGATGGACGCTGATGCTCGGCCTTGATCTGTTGACAAGTCATGCAACTGCTCACATAACTTGCAACATCTCTATTCAAACCTTCCCAATAATATAACTGACACATATCGGCATACATATTACTTGAACCGGGATGAATGGTTTACTTAGTGCGATGACACTCGTCCAGAATGTCACGCCTAAGCGGTACATCAGATGGTACCAATATACGGTTCTTCCTGCGAAGACACCGATGAGAATCAATAGAATAATTCAGCAAAGCCTCATCAATGGATCCCGAATCAAGAAGATGGATAAGATGCAACAAGTCTGGATCCTGCCGCTGAGCATGGGCAATGCGATCCAGTAAAATAGGTCGAGCTTCCAAACTGGACAATAAGACTGGAGAATCAGAAGACGGAGCTCGATATCGAATATCGCACATAGAAAGAGTCTTAAGAATATCCTACTCGGCTATTATCATAAAAACTACTGCCGAGTGTTTGCGACTGAGCGCATCAGCCACATGATTACCCTTGCCAGGGGTATACTGAATGTCTAAGTCATATGAGGTGAGAAACTCAAGCCATCGCTGCTGCCTCATATTGAGATCCTTTTGGCTGAATAGTTACTTCAGTGACTTGTGATCGGTGTACAGAATGAAACGTTCACCCAATAGATAATGACGCCACGTCTTCAAGGCAAAGACGATAGTTGCTAACTCAAGATCATGAGTCGGATAGCAAACCTCATTCGGACGCAGTTGCCTAGAAGCGTAAGCAACTACCCGATCCTTCTGCATAAGCACAACACCGAGCCCGCTTCCGCAAGCATCGGTGTAGACAACAAGATCATGGTTTCCCTCTAGAACCACTAGAATAGGAGCATGAGTGAGAAGTTCCTTCAGTCGCTGAAAGGAAGCTTGACACTTATCTGACCAGATAAAGCGAACACCCTTACGAGTCAGGCTCGTAAGCGGAAGAACAACACGAGAGAAATTCTTGATGAAACGACGGTAATAACCTACGAGACCAAGGAAGTTGCGAATCTCATGCACATTATTAGGCTTCTTCCAGTTCTGAATGGCTTCGATCTTGGAAGGATCGACAGATATGCCCTCAGATGATACCACATGGCCTAAGAACTTGACCTTGCTCTCCCAAAAATGACACTTGGAGAACTTGGCCTTAAGCTGATGCTGACGAAGTGTATCCAAGATGATCCTCAAATGATGAGTATGCTCTGCCTCGGTTTTAGAATAAATCAGAATATCATCGATGAAAACCAGGACGAACTTATCGAGATATTCTCGAAATACTCGATTCATCAAATCGACGAAGAATGATGGTGCGTTCGTCAAGCCGAATGGCATGACCAACCGCTCAAAGGAACCATAACGAGCGCGGAAAGCAGTAAGCGGAACACTATCTTCCGCGACTCGGAGCTGATGAAATCCGGTGGCGAGGTCGAGCTGGGAAAAGACCTTTGCACTGTTTAACTCATCGAACATATCGTATCTGTGGAAACAGATAACGATTTCTGATGGTCACCTTATTAAGCTTGTGATAGTCGATGCAAATCCTAAGGGAGCCATCGGGCTTCTTAACGAAGACCACTGTAGCACCCCATGGCGAAGAACTGGACCGAATAAACTGCTTCGCCTCGAGCTCAATCAACTATTTCTTGAGTTCCTCATTATCTTTAGAAGACATCCTCATGGGAGGACGACTAACTGGATGAGTGCCTGGAATGAGATCAATGCGGAACTCAATAGCCTGCTTCGATGGTAGGCTCAATACTGGTTCGAAGTTATCGGGGAAATCTCGAACAACTGGAATACGAGATATGTCCATATCATCATCTCATGAATCGATAGAAAATAGAGTAGCTTCGGAAATTTCAACATCCCGAAGAACAAGAGATAATGGAGCGGACGAGTCAGGATGACGAAGGAATAATACCCGCTCCGAACAAACAATCTTGGCGTCGTACTGAACTAGCCGATCCATACCGAGAATCATATCAAAACCCAAATGAGCCATAACGTGCAGATTCGCACGAAAAGAAAAACCACATAGATCGATGTCAACATTCTCACATAAAAGGCTGAGGGTCGTGGATCTACCAGTCGGATTCACAATCCTCAGAGAGGGAATCATACAAGAAACATCCAAAGAAAAAATATCAACTAGTTCCTTTGATACGAATGAGTGAGAAGCACCCGTATCAAAGAGAAATATAATTGATCTACCATGAAACAGAATAGAGCCTTCAAGAACGGAAGGATGCGTACCTCGAGGCTGAGCAGAATCGGTAGAAGCCTTGGCAGCATTAAGCTTGTCGGGCATAGCACTAGCAGGAGCAACTGGACAAGTAGTAATGCGGTGACCCTCCCTTTTGCAATAGCGGCAAAAGAGGGGTTTGAGACACTCCCTAATCATGTGTTCCGGAGATTGCAGTTGAAACACTTCCTCACAGGACGTGTTCCACTGGGCTAAGACTGAGTCTGAGGCTGAGTGTGAGCCTGAAGCCGAGTGGTAGTGTTGCCAGTCTTCTTCTTCTTCTTAAAGAACTTGGACTTCTAAAAAGGGCAACGCTTCTGGTTGGAGTTCGTGGAGCCTCCACCATCATCACTATCCTTCTCCATCTCGACTGACAAGATGAAGTGTCGCGTCTACAAGCTCGTCAAGTGAAAGCTTGAGCTGAAGCATGAGCTGCTTCTTCAGATACTTCTTCAGACCTTCCACAAACTTGAGGTTCTTCTTGTGTGGTGTGCTGATGAACTCGAGGCCATACTTGGACAGGGCCTCAAAAGAAGAAACATAGTCTGAAACGGAGGATTTCCCTTGTTTAAGATCAATAAAGCGGCGAGCTAGGGAGTTCTTCTCAGACTCTGGGACGAGCTTGAGCAAAAAGCGCTCACGGAAATGATCCCAAGTAAGTGTGGTCTCATCAGTCTCAGAGATAAGGAGCTCGTACCAATCCAAGGCACGACTCTGAAGCTGACTGGAAGCAACAAGAACGAGGTCGTGGTCTGGGATAGCCATGCGAGTAAAAACACGCTCGCATACACGAATCCAAGCCTGGACCTCAAGAATAGTCTCGGAGCCACTGAACGGCTTCCCTCCGAGATGAGTAAAATCACTGCAGAGACGCGCAAAGGCTGACTTGCGCGGAACCTCAGTAACTGGAGCTGGTAACTGAGTATGAGACTGAGAATTTCGAACCAGCTCCATGATCTGGTCGGTGGTCATATACACGCCCTCTGGCTGAGAGTTGCTGGGCTGCCCAATTGTACCGGTCTGATGTGTGGTTCTCACCCTTCCAGACATACTGAAAGTTAAAAGAAGATAGAGTTGTGCACGATTTAATGATAGATAATTCATTAAGGAATACTACGGAATATGAACGAATCCCTACATATATTCCTAACTTATCTATCAAAAGACACAAGGAAGAGATTTGTTTAATTTGGACTATATCAATGTGTATTGTACTACGTGTCTGTCCTGTGTTTATTATGCTTAGTCCTGAACCTTTCTCTGATACCAACTGTAACGCCCCACTCCTAGACCCACTCTAGCAAAGAGTATTACGGGGTAATACCGTCTGCTAAAGCGGAGAATGGTGTATAATGGAAGCGACCATGTGTAATCAAGCTATAACTATCTACTGAATATGTCGAAATGTGGTATCTATTTTTTTTAGCTCCATTTAAATTAAAATCATAATTTTAATTTATTATTCGGTAATTGCAATCCCGGGTTGTTACACTCCTCCTCCTCGCCAACCTTCTGAAGCACGACCATCTCAACTAACGTATCATAACTATTCTAGTGGGTACTTTTGTCAAAAGAAACCTTCTAAGTGAGGGATTCAGGCCTTTCACAAACTTTATGACCTTCTTCATGGGGTATCGATCAAACTTATCCAAACTTATCTAGTTCTATGAATCTACTAATATATTCTTTCAAAATGGAGTCTCCCTACCTAAGTTGTATAAACCGTTCTAATTGCAAATTCACTTCAGCTCTAGACATAAATTATAAAACAAAGCGGTTACTGAACTCAGATCAAGTGATAGCTCTCTCAACATTCTCCTCAGCCACAACAGTCCACAAATCTAAGGCTTCTCCTTTGAGATGTTACACCGCCATTCTCCTCTTAATCTGATCCTCCCATCCAAGCTCCCAAAAGATACGTTAGCAATCTTTAATCCAAGTCTTCGTCTCCACAAAACCTTCTACTCCTATGTACACTTTTCTACCCATATTCTAGAAGTCCTTGCATTTCTTAGGAAAGTCTAAAGGACAAGGAGCTGCTTTTAATAGAAGGAGTAGTGGGTGCCATTGGTTTAGCTTGTTGTGGAATGAGAACTTGCCCTACATGCCTTAGGTATTGCTTGAACCATTCAGCCATCCCTTGGATAGTGGGTATCCTTTGGGTAAAATGGTTCCTAGTCTCAAAAGAACTATTTTAAGTCATTATAGACTATCCGAAGGTTTAAATTTAGTTACGATATCCTAATATAGTATTATATGTTAAAATAAAAGCTTTTTCTAGTGTTTTTGCATATATTCAAAATAGTGTATGTACATAGTAAGGTTTTTGAAAATATTTTAAAAAATAACAAGTATGCACTCATACATATAATTATACCCATCGATCGGCCAATCTTAGCTCTAATACCAATTGTAACAACCCACCTCGAAACGGGCTTAATTTTCGACCCGGAAACATTAGATCCATTTCAAAGCTGGTCGTTGATTGGAAAAATTGAAAAAATATTCAGAGCTATCTACCGATGGCATCAAAATTTTACCAAGGATAAAATATAATATCAGAAATAGTACCCATTTTATAAAAATTCAAATGTCATAACAAAACATAACATTTCAATATCCATGGTACAATATCTTAAAATACAATATATCATGTTTGAATGGGTACATCAAAATATAACAAAAACCAAAACTATATAGATAACTACCATAACTCCATCTCCACCTTCATCTCCTAGATCTGCATCATCTTCCCTAACCTATGTTGTAAAGAGGAGGGAGTTAGAATAACAATATTCGATGAATAAAATCTCAAGTTTTACCGTAATAGTATTTGGTAGTATAACTTAGATAAGAATATATCTTATGTATCATAATTATAGTTCTTATAAATACCTCTAAATGTAAGCTCGAAGGATCTCCTAGTCCAATCCCATAACTTACACCTTTATAACATAGCTCTATAGCTTACCTTTAGCCATAGGCTCAAGGCCATTCTCGGTCATACGCATCTACCATTAGTCGTGTCCTAACAATGTGAGAGAAAGTACCTAGGCTACTTAATACCTTTTCAACATGAATTGGGCAGACTCTGACCATTTAATATCTATATCTTAGGTAGGTCCCTGTCATTAATACCTAAGCCAAGGCAGACCCCTCTCTTGTACTATCTTAATGACATCGCATGTAATCTCATCAGGCTACTTAATCTTCTTTTTGGATGGGGAGGACCTTACAACAAACACTTAATACCTAAAATCCAAAGCGGACCCTACAATAGCCACTTGCTACCCCTGATCCTCGAAGTAGGTGCTATGTATTATGATCCGTAACCCAAGTTGTAATGTCTCGCATTAGTCAAACTATTCGTAATCATTGGTAGCCAGATTAACT
This sequence comes from Allium cepa, assembly GCA_030765085.1. Lineage (NCBI taxonomy): Eukaryota > Viridiplantae > Streptophyta > Magnoliopsida > Asparagales > Amaryllidaceae > Allium > Allium cepa. Next base: position 848,437,026 of record CM060943.1, read on the forward strand.
AGACAGACTTACCTTCTAGAATTAGGATTAACTTGGAGTCCTTTACTTGTTGTAAGCGATGTCTCACATCAACCCCAAACCATACTATTGGTAGACAGATTAGCTGGCCGGACTTCCATGTGCTTCTGACTGACCTTGCATTCCTATAACTTAGTCATAATTTACACTTCCCTAATTATACTACCACAACCTCATGGCCTTTTACTAAGGCTATAAAGAAATATGGTTTATTCTGCCACTAATCCTGATCATCCATAACTTCCATCTTATGGGGTTTTAGTACTAATTATTAACCTATTTATTATGTGATTAATATGTTATAAATAATACATTGTTCATACACTAATATATATGTATAAATACATAACTAAAATATTCTTAGACGTGCGAAGATTGCACCCTATGCTAATCATTAAATGTCAAATCTCCTAATTTATACAAGTCTAATTTCATAACATAACATACAAATTAGCTAATACCCTTAGCCTAACAATAGACTTGTATAAGAAAATAGAATCAATTACCAAACTAATTTCATATTAAAATTATAGAATCATCATCAATAGAATTTACAATTTAAATCATTTTACGCTCTATTCAACTTCCACATATAAAATGGAAAAGAGATTCATATTTAAATTATGAATATAGGGAGTGCAAATTACAAATAGGAGAATTTGTATTTTACACACCATTTCCTAACTTTTAGAACCCTCACTCATATCAAAAGAGGAAAATGAGAAGTGGAATAGATTGTAAAATGTTAAAATTGCAATAATAGCATAAAATTTACTATTTTAATATAGAATAATTGAAATTACAAAACATAAGAATGGAGATTTTTCTTTGGGGGAATTTTGGGAGTTATAATTTTAAAGTTTTCGTGAACCAAAATTCCTAAGGTATATATCTAATCCAACATACTATACAATTACTAAAATGAGAAAAACTTAAATTTCCACTCACAGATAATTCCCCGCTTTCTCCTTTGGATTTGAATACACCTTCTTCTTTTTCTCTTTTTAGACCTCTTCCTTTTGAAATATTCAATAATTAGACAATATTTTAATTAGATTTAGAATTTTAGGGATTAGATGAGAATAGAATGAGAAATCAAATGTTAATATCTAAAATTCCTTACCTAAAGACCTTAAGAAATTTCTGAGTCGTATGGAAGAAAGAAACCGACAAAGCTCGACTTACATTCCTAAATAATTTGTGAACAAAAGTGAGGGGGTTCGTGTGATGAATTGCCTTTTCGATCCCTAAACGTCGACACTAATACATCCACGTATTCGTGTGCCAAGCACCCAAGTGCCGGTAAGATGAATTGTTAGGGTAAAATAAAACAAAATATAATAAGGCAGAAGAAATACAATATCAGAATCTCATATCGAACAATCATATATAATATCAAAAGACAGTATAAACTGTCATCCTAAGATTCAAAGTTTTCCAAACTTACAGTAATCAGCCCTGATAGTTATAACAACCTGTCCTAACAAATGTTGATGATAAACACAAAGAAATGCAGCAGAATAAACATTATGATAAGTAGAACACCAACTCTTCTCCATAAGCTCCAAAGAGTCCAAAGCTAAATCTGGAAACATATGCGGGCTGACCCAAGCATTAAAAGAAAATAACACCCAGATCAGTCTGGTAAGCCAACATGAGAAACACAGATCAAATAGATTTTTAAAATTATAAAAACCTTTTAAAATAAAGGTATCTCATAAGACCATGCCGCACATAAACATCCAATAATTACATATCTCATTTGACTTATGGACGAATATGCAAACATAGGTTTCATGCTTATTTGAGTAATGGCAATGAGATTCCCCAATATCATGCTAAGAATAGCTAGGATTTTTCAAAAGAAGATGTTATTCGTTTGATGAAAAATAAAACAGAATATCGAAAATTTGCGTGGCTGAAGCTAAGCAGCTTCTTTCGAAGTAGCAGAAAAAAGCAACGACCGAAGTGAGAGAGTCAGAGTCAAAAAGCGGATCCCTCACTTCTTTCTCTGATTCAAAACTATGCATGAGACTTTCATCTCGCACATTTCCTAAGTGATAAAATAAAGAAGAACTCATCTTCTTTCTTTATTAATTACCTTCCTGAATCTAGTGATATTATAATAATGTCTAAGGTTCAAAATAAATATTAATCATGGTTACATTTATTACAATCCAACATAATAGGGGTATAATCAAAATCGATAAGGAATATTCGCATAATTGATTTTCCACGGAGGTCTCTTCGCAGAAGCCAAATCCAAACTCCATTCACAAGGATCTATAACAACCCTCCTAGCATCGTATATCTCTAGATATGATATACTATAAGGTGAACACAAGCGGCTCAACGTCCGAACATAAACATGAACAACATGAACCAAATATCATCAACTCCTTCCAAACAACAATCGATAAGTATCTCTGGATATAGAGTTGAAAAAAAACCCTGGCATGAGTTGCTAACCCCAGCTTGTGCATCCTACTTTGTCTTTAGCCATTTTCGATGTTGAGTTTACGTTCGAATTCTTTCACATAATTCTTCATTTCTTAAATAGAACAAAGAATCCCTAAATGGATCATATCATCTTTGTAACGACCCAGGATTTTTATAAATTTAAATTTGAATATTTTATTAATTTTAAATATTAATAAGTGAATTTATTAGTCGAATAAATTTTAATTTGAATTTTTGGATTTAATTGGATTATTAAATCAATAATTTAATACGTTAAATTATGGAAATAATTGAAAATTGAGTTAAATATGATTGAAAATGATTTGTAAAATTTTATTTTATCATATTGAAGTTAGAATGATATTTTAGAACTTTTAAAATCGAATTAAAGTTAATTTGTGAAAATTGAATATTTTAATATTTAATAATCGACTGTAAAATAGCCAATTTTTGAACAGTCTCAGAATTGAACGAAACCAGTTTCATTGGATCCGTAATAGTTAGTTATTACCGGATTTCAATTTTCGTGTCAATCGGAGCTATCGTTTGATCGTGGCAGCTCGAAACGCATCGAATCGTTTTTAATTTAAATTTGGCGAGTCAAAATAGCCATTTTTCAATAAGTCTCGGATTTCGACGAAACCAGTTTCATCGGATCCGTAATGTGATATTATTGTAAGGTTTCAAATTTCAAGTCAATTGGATTTACCGTTTGTCCGGTACGAATTAAAACGCCTAGAAATCGATTTAAATCGGTTTAATTTAAATTGAGCGTTTATAGCCATAACTCGCACAGATGTCCGAATTAGCTTCCGAAACCTGTTCCATTGTGTCCGGAACGCGGGATAAACCCTAGGTACGCTGGTTACGGCGTCTAAATCGGAGTTCGGAATTCCCGGGATGAATAGTGTTTACGCTAGTTGTTTCTTATAAATAGACCACCCCTCTCTCTTCATTAATAAAAAAAAAAAAAATATCAACATTAAACCCTAGCCGCCAGGAGCCTTCATCAAGGGCCAGAAAATTCCCAATTTCAACTCTCAAAATCTCTCGATCCATTCATCGATTCACGAAGCCATCAACTACAAAGTTATAGAGCTTCGCAAGATCTTGAAATCCATACGGATTTGATGGGGTTTGGAGTTGCGTAGGAGGGGCAAGGATGGGCCGTTCGTGGTCAGGTTTGCACGCATTTCCGTGCTATGTGGGGGGCCGAGCTTGCTGGGGATGGGGTCGAAGGTGGAGGAGGGGGTGAGCTAGAGTTTGCAACTCCCCGATCGAGATTTCATCGAGTATTGAACGAGCATAATCAAACCCTAGTTCTACAAATGGGTTCGGCTATGATTCCTCAAGCCTGTAGCTTGCGCGTGGTGTAGAAGATGGAGGGGAGCCCTTGGATGCAGATCTCATGGCCTGGATTGCTTAGGGTATAAATTAGTTTAAGTATGTTGTAAATTAAGTTATAAAAATCGTGTGCAAACTTGTAAAAATCATAACTTTTTCATACGAGGTCGAAAAAATGCAAACTCAGTTGCGTTGGAATCGTATGGACGAGCACTACGCGATGGAGTTGGTTTGGAGTCGTTTGGAGTTAGTGAGAATTTCGGGTAAAATTAAACGCGCGTTTAATTTTATTCGAAATAAAAGCTAAAACGGATTTAAATCAAGGTGAGAACTTCTCACTCAATCGAATAGATTTCGATTTTATTTTAAATAGTTAGATTTAAAATATTTGAATGCATGTTTGAATGATGACTGTAAATTATTGATTGTTAAAATAGACATTATGCGCCGTTAGTAAGCGGATGTTATTTATAAAAACATATACCGCGAATATTTCATAAACAGTGAAATTGGTATTATATATAATATCAATATATATATATTGGCATATGTATATATTGCAGTTGATTGATTTCCCGCATTTTTTGTTTAGCGGATGAGACCCTATTACGCCGTTGTTAAGCGGATAATATTTAATAAGAACATGTACCGCGATAATTTCGTACTGGAGCGAAATTGGTATTGTGCTAATGTTTTTGGATGCAGGAAAACAGGTTGGAGGGATCCAACTGGATTCCTCAACAGTTTTTATTTTATTTCAGATATTTTGATATTTGATGGATTATCATATCGATATATGATATCGTTGTTAGTCGGGATTGACTATTTGGTGTGTAGCATCATTGGACCCAGATTTTGGGATTTTAAAATGATTTTTAAAGTGATTTTTGAAAATATACTATATTTTTGGAATTGATCCATTATAAATAAATAAACGTTATAATTTTTAAAGTTATAAAAATTATGGTTTTTGTGAAATATAGTAAAAAAAAGTTGATTTTTAGAAATACGATTAAAAGTCGATTTTTGAGAAATATGAACTAATGATTTTATAAAATAATTTAGATTGGATTTTGAATATATGATAAAAGTTTAAATATAGGATTTATAAAATTTGATTATTTTATAAATCGAAATGATGAAATTATAAAGGAATTTAATGACGTTTAAAAGAATAATATAAATTAATTTATATTAAGAGATTTATAAATGGATATTTATAAATAGAAATATGGACGTTATAAAACGAGTTTTTATAAGTGTTTGAATGTAGTGAAAATGAATTTCCTAAATGAATGAAATTTATGAAATTTTAAACTGTGAAGTTATAAATGAAATTTTATAAGCAATAGGTTTATAAAATTTATAAAGTTATCGAAAGAATGAATTTTGGATAAATAAACAATCTTATAAGTTAAGATTAATAATTTGGGAAGTTAAATGAACGATTTTGTAAAATAATCGTTTTATAAGTAATTAACTTATAACATGAACTTGTAGTTTATAATTGAGTTATAAACTGAAATATGTTAATAAAGGAATTTATAAAAAAGAAGTTTTTATAAATAAATAGAAATGGAATTCATAAACGTTGTTTTATGAATTCGCAAACGACTTATTTTGATAAGTTAATTGTTATAACTTATAAATGGAGTTATATTCACGTTTTAGACTGTGAATAATCCTTTAAGTTAAAAAGTATAAAAAGGATGAAATTTGTTAACATAGTATATTCACGTTTTTGAATAGTGAATAACATGTTAAAGAAATTGTTTTAGATATGATGTTTTAAATAGAATTAAAATGATCTAACGATGGTTTAAAATGTGTTGAGATTCGAAACCATAGATTTCAACATTTATTGTTGAAATAGACGTTTTCGAGAAATAAAAGGAAATGGTGGACTATAACACTGTTGTTATAGTAAATGATTTCCGAAAGAAAATGTTTTGTATAGTATTGGGATTTATATATCTATTTTAATTTCGAATCCCTATACTAATGATTTTGGGTTGTCGTAACGATGTTTTACGTAACATTCGTTTTGGCCCAAATAAATATGTTTAAGAGAATGATTTCCTTAAAGAATGAATTATATACTTAATTCGATTTAAGTATATTGAATACTTTCTAAGTGTTGAAAATAAAAGAGATTTGTGAATTACTTATAAATAAATAAGTATGGAATTGTTTTCCGATATAAAGTGAATATTTTGAGAATTTATCCTTTTGAAGATAAATTGAAAATGAATAATTGAAATCGTATATGCACGAATTTTTTGAAATATAAATTCATTATGGAATTTATATGTGAAAAGTGAAATTGGTATTTTGGAAAATAAATAATTTGAAGTGTTGAAATAATATATCTTGTAAAGATATTTTGGAAAATAAATAATTTGGAAAATTATTTGGAATCTGGTGATGTATGCATATCCATTGATAGTTCAATAGCCGACTATCAATATTTCCCTTTGAATGGGTATTTGATGTGAATTGATTGAATTTGAATGCACACTTATTTTTGAATAAGCGCTCACTATTCGGGTTAACCGGGAAAGGACCATGGGGTCGTATAACCCACTCCGAATATGTGATACGTAGTTGTAAATCGCATTTGAAGATCGGTGTTGAAGACCGGTATTTGCGAGAGTGATAGGATGAACTATCGATTGACTCTGCACCGAGTAGCTACGGTATTGAGTTCTCCATATGTGATGGTGAATCCGATCAGGATTGTGAACATCCGGATTGCAAGGACTTCTTTGTAAGTGCCTTCGGTTCTGTTCGATCCCGGAACAGACTTGTATGGATTGTATGCCTGACATTACAATTTGAGATATAAAGCCGATTTCATTCAAATATATTTCTGTTGGTGGCGGAGAATTTATTCTTTGCTTAACACCCTTCTTTGAGACGTACGAGCTCAAAGGTTATATAGTTGAAGTTATCAGCAATATATCCCATTTTGGTAATGTGACATGCTGAGTGATGCTGAAATGATCATTGTGTTGATTATTTGTGATAGGATCATTTATTTGATCGTCTATCTTAGTGATCATTGTGTTGATCATTTATTGACCCAAAGCATGGCTTTTGTATAAAGTATGTTTTTGTGGACGTGAATTCGTCGAGCCTCACATCCCGGAAATGGTCAAAACAGGAAAGATGCGGCAAGGTTATTAGGGGTTGCTGTAGCTCCCCTTAGGGTATGTACATTTCCTTCTGGATAGAGGTTGTATCATGGTATGGAGCCCAGATATTTAACCTATGTGGTTACTACGAGTTTATTACTTTGTGGTTGTTGGTTATCGGGATCCCGTGAAAAAGGTCGTTTACGATCGGGGAATGGCGTGCTCGTGTCAGTAGTTACCCAGTTAGGGGTAACCCGGCCTTGTGTTGGCAGAGTTCCGGTTTGGTTCTCGGGGATGTCTTTCCAGAGGCATTCTCATGTGGCAATGGGAAGTTCCTTGGCCTGACCATTTGTTGGAAATCCAATTCCCAATACGAAACTTGTACGGTATTAGTTGTAGAACCTGCTATTCACTTATGGTGGTCACCACTGTTTGGATGGTAGCTATAGTAGGCATAGTTCGAAATGTCTATGTTGGCTAAGATTTATATTCTACTTTCGAAATGAATTTTTCTCTACACTATGCACTAGTAATAATATAAAATGTTCTTTTAAATGCGTATCAAGCATCTTTGACTATCATAAGGAGAAATCTCCTCCGATTCTGCGTTTGCATGTGTGTGTGTGCGGGAGGCCTTATGGTAGTCTCATTTTTAAAAGCATTGCGAATTGATTTAAAAATATTCTTCTATTTTGATTTTAAAGTAAATAAACTGTTTTGAGTTCTCACACCAGCCACATGACTGACTTGGAGTTTATTGTTTTCCTTCCTAAACTCTGGGTGCCCACCAATTTCCACACGGGCAGTTAAGAGTTAGGTTTATCAGGATATTCTGGATATTCTGGAGTTGCTGGAGGCAAGCTGGATGGCATGGCGTATTACTAGTTTATATAGTATTTCTTTTCCGCTGCACTGTTTATTGTTGTATGTTGTTGTACACTCTGATGATATGATATGATGTAATGAAATATAATGTGATGTAATAACTGATATAGTTCTTTATTTAAAGATTATTCATTTATTATTATATGTTGTTCCGCTGCGAATTGTGAGATTCTGATGTGATTCTGTTGTTCTGTTTTCTTTCTGTTTTCTTCCATTTTAAAATATTCTACCTTCTTTTCTCTCTTCTCTCTTTTTTCTATCTTCCTCTCCCTTTATTTTCTGTTATCTTCTTCTACTTCTCTCTTTTTCTTTCTTAAAATTCTTTTTAAAACCCATAACTTCTCGGTTTTCGGCCTTCGATATTCGGCAGTCGATAAAGTGAGTGTCGATGTTGAATTTTCGAAAGTCGAAAATTTTAGAATGTTACAATCTTGAACAGATCATGAATTCCCAAATTGTATCCTCTCATCTCGAATAAATGCAAAACCACACATAGATCCTTCTGTCTCAATAGATCCTTGAACTACACATGGATTCCTACATCCTGAATAGATCATGAACATCTACATGTGTTCGAGCATCTTAAAAAAATCTTGAATCTCCATATAGATTCCCTTTCTTCAAATGCTTCCAAAACATAGAACTCATCTACCAGTTTTGAAGTGGTGTTTGGTAAGTAGAACACTTACCGACCCCAGATGTTTTAAAACCAATCGATAAATTTTGGGTAAACTCAATTTCGGTTCTTTTAAAAGTAAGCGAAAGCTAAAGACGTTTCATACCAATACTCCTACTCATGGATTATTATTGGTATAAAACCGTGAAGCCTTTCGATAACTTCCTAAGTCAACATAAGGTCAAGTTCGATAATCGACTAATCAATTATCTAGTCAAAACAATTGCTTATCCAAACCATGATTCGTATGCTTAACTCATTTTCGACATTCGAACTTAACTGTTCCTTGCCTAGGAGTGAGGGCAGTAATTTTGGGCACCGGTTGCTCCAAGCCTTGCCTAGACACTTCAACCTTAAATTTCACAAATACGTAAGTCTACCTCGTAGGCTTTTAATTTTAAGTACAGTGTTAATGATTTCCATAAACAATAAGAAATCAACATGATTAACATGTTTTCGACATTTTCCACTTACCTATTCCTCAGTTAAGAGGGAAGCCCGGTAGATTAGAGCTCTATTGCTCTGTCCCTACCCGACATTAATCTTAACTCTCATAAATAGATAAAATTACTTTGTTGGCTTATTAATGTTAAACATAGTAAATTACTATTCTAATAAGTGATTAATCAATTTATCATTTGGCCATTAAATAATTTATTCATGATATTTATATAAGATATTTTTCAAGATATTTATATAATATATTTCCAAGATATTTATATAAGATATTTCCTAGATAGTTATATAAGATATTTTCCAAGATACTTATATAAAATATTTCCAAGATATTTTTATAAAATAGTCATACTCCAAAATACTTATAATATGTTTTAAAACATTTCTTTAAAATATCACTTGAAAATAACAAGTTTTAAAAATCATTAGAAAATTGAAGACGACATGTTTTAACAAAATATCCCTTCTTTGAAAATTCACAAATAATTCTTATAAATTCATATATACCTCAAACCACTTTAAAAATACTCTAAAAATTGTTAGTAACCACTTGTTAAAATAATGAAACAAATACTTAAATCTACATATCTTTTCAAACAATTTAAGTCCAAAAATCAAGTCTAAACGAGGAAGTTTTGCAGTAGTGATGTTTTGACCATTTTCGAGATGTTAGTTAATTTTTTACTATTAAAATTTTGATAGAAACAAACATACATATAAAAAATTATAAATATAGTGAGAAACCCTTAAGTATCTCTCTACGAATTTCCATAAAAGTTGCCAAAAATAAGGCAATTCCAAATTGCTTCTATAGCGACTATCGCTATAAGCGCACTTATAAATCCAAGTCCAATCTAATCCAAAATCTGTCTATAACCAATATAATTTGTTCAAGGTCAATTAATATGTAATATAAGTCCATTTAAGTCCATTCCAAGTTTGTTCAAGTTCATGTACATGGATCACATATGTCACTTACTTTTAAAGTAAGAAGTTACAACCGTTGTTTTTAACTTAGTAATTAACAACTCAAACAACATAACCACAATCAAACACAACATTTATATGTTATATTTTTCATTCAAATTGAAGTGTTAACTCACCTTTAATCCCACCAAAACCAAGATCCACTAACCAAAGAACCACACTTGCAACCACCCCCTTCCTTCCTTCCTCCTTTCCTTGCTTTCACCTTGCTCATTTGCCCTCATAGCCCCTTTATAGCTCACGACCCAACCATGTGGGATGAGCATGGCTTCACTTCTTCAAGTTTTGGCATGGTGTAAGAATTTCTATTATTATACTAAGCCTTGTGGCAAAGTTTGAAGTGATTTGAAGTTGATTTGCAACTATTTCTTTTTAGAAGATAAGAGAGAAAGAGATAAAGAAGCCATTGATTTTATCAACTCAAGCTTTGTAATTATATGTGATTTATTCCTAAGGGTGTACCTCTCTTTATAAAGCCTTAGGAATGTGATGGGAAGAGACCAAAATCCCCCCAAAACCCTTATAACAAATTTACACCACATAGCTTAACTTCTAAGTTATTTCCACTTATGCTCATTTCATAAATATCTAAGATGACAACAACCATGACTCACTCCATAAAGTTTATTTCAATAAATGGAAAAATATTTTTATTTCATTAAATTGATTTGATAAGAAAATAAGTGTATGTAAAAAAAATCTGAACAACTTCTAATAGCTAAAAAGCTGTTTATTGATAAAATGATTTTCAGTCACATTACCGATATTTTTCTAAAGAATATATTGTTGTAAACATTTCTCCAAAATAAGTTTACCATCACTACCTATGATTAAAAAGAGATTTAAAAGCTTATTGAATCATTATAATAACACTTAATTCGAGATTCAAATATTTAAATAGTTCAGATGTTTAAATACTAATATTCGACATTCCGTGCCGTTGTAGCTATGTTCTTATTTATAGTGGTTATAAGTCGCCGGAACCATTGATTTAAGTCAGTTTAAAATAATAAATTCGGCCATTCCTGGCTTAAATGATCCTAGTCGTCATAGTACGCACCGGTCGACTACCCTTACCCAGGCGGTCGACCGGTTGCCTATATATGAAAACCTTTTATTACCACTGTTTAATTATTATTTAATTCCTTAATTAAATTTTAACATTAATGTTTCTTTCAATGTCTACTTAAACCCCATGCTAATCACTGTTAACTTTTGAAATTTCAAATTTTAATATTGATTACATTTTGAATTTGAATACCTTTGGATTTAATTTAAATTCAAAAACTTTAGATGTCAATAACATTTCCGTTTGAGCTCCAATTTCAAAAATTTATGTGTGGATATTGATCAGAAAATCACCATGAATGCAATGACATACCTTTTGTCATCAAATTCCTACATTTATAAAATTTCCATTTTTAACCTTATTATTAATTAATTATTTCTTATAAATTTTTATAGGGTGTTATAATAATGTACAGAAGTTATATAACAGTTCGATTGATTGAGGAGCTAGAAGTTGATTAATTAAACGGGGATTCAAATCTAAGTCAATTGGATATTTGACCATTCTTGCTCAACATCAGGGCCGTCGAACCATATATGAGGGATTATGAGGGCTATACATAATCTTAATGGTTAGATGATATCGGGGAGTATAAGGTGTAAACCTTCAACAATAAATAGAACAGCCTCCACCATAATTTGTACATAATTTTTATGGAGTTCCTCTCAACCTTAGTTGCTACCCCTACCCTAATGAAGCCATCTTTTTTGCTTTGCAAATTGAAGAGAAGCAGTAAACAGTATTACTTCAAGAGGAAATTACGAACAAACAACATATTGGCTCTCGTCGGGTTTCATCGATGAAAGGGTATACTATCTAAAATAATTTAATATTACATTATACATACATATATATATATATATATGTGCATGTATATGCTATTATATCATCATGTTTTTATTAAATATATATTCGACCATATTTTTTTAATATTTTTGATTTTTGTGTGCGTGTATGATAACATAAATATTGTATATGCATTACTTTCTGTAATTGAGTTGGTGCGTATATAAAAGTTATATATGTATCGATATACGATATCAATGGATATTTAAATAAGATTTAAATTATACAAATTAACTAGGGGTTATTAGATATTTTAGTCCATGATGGACTTAACTTATGGTCGGCCAAGGAAAGGGGAGTAGAAGATGGTTTTTATTTGAATTTATAAAGAGAAGAAAGTAGACATATTATCCTTATACTTCATTATAAATTCTAGTTTAACGCTTCATTTTGTTAACTTTACTTTTGAGCTCCTCCTTTCATTCTATCTTAGCCAAAATCCCTTTCCACTCCATTACCATAACCAACCTCAATTCACATCCACAGATTATAATACAAACAAAATTCAAACGTGGCACATCATTTGCTATCTACTATGGTGCTAATAAAAGGATTTGGGAGTTGAATAGATCAATGTGTGAACCTTATGCCAATTTTTTTAAATGTACACATTTTTAATTTATCATTTATAATCATATACTTGTATATTACCATTTTGTACATATCATTGCCATAATCAATCAGTTAAATTTTAAACCATGAAAAAAAATGATAACTGTGTATATTGAATCTTGACATCACATGGATTTTGTTTACTTATGTTTAAAATTTCATTCATGTCAAATAATATGCTATAATGTAGAAAATATTTTTAAAAATGTATAACATATATTTTGAACTTTGAAATAATTACTTGTTTTAAAATAATTAAATTACAAGGCTTGTGTATCTATTATAATTGTTATATAAAAAAATATATAACATAAGTATTTCAGAATTAAAATTTCTCATGGTAGCTTTATAGAAAAAAATTCTTTAAATAGGTCAAGTTATATATATGTGTGCACGCACACGCATATGTATATATATGTATGTCTGTGTGTATGTATGTAAACAAGCACATATTTCCTTTTATACTACATAAATTTTGTTTTTGAAAATGAAATAAAATAAAAATACTTTTCAGCTATTTATTTATCTAATTTTTCTATATAGGTCGAATTGTATTGATAAATAAATATACATATTTAATTTTATAATTAAGCATAAATTTGTTTTCAAAAATTATAAATATCTTTTCAGCAATCTGCAAATATTTTATAGTAGAACTATAGTTTTAAATATATGTGTAAAATTTAATATCTATTTATTTAACATAAAACTATATAGATATATATATATATATATTATATATGTGTGTATGTGTGTGTGTGTGTATGTTGTGTATTTCTAAATTAGTTTTAAAAAATAAAAAAACTTTTATGCTGCCTATACATACACATACACATAATTAGTTTATAGTATTTTGACCAATTCAAATAAAAGATATTTTATCTGAATTTAAGGTCTTAGGTCTAGTTTTGAAATAAATATTTGTTTATAAAGTCAAACTAGTTATTTTCAATTAAAACTAGTTAGATCTAGTTTTGTATACCATTTTGAAGTGTTGGCATCAGCTATGATGCTATGTGAATTGTCGATTCCCACTTCAGTCTGGGTACCATCTTTAGGATTTTTCACAGAAGGCAGAACCATTGGGAAGTATTTAAACATTGTCATTGATAGCCAGAATTATTATGTTAAATAACAACATAAGCAACATGTTTAGATGTTAAAAAACACATTTTGTAAGTTGTTAATACTATTTTAAGTTTACATAATTTTAATACTTCCCATCCTATCTGTTTTATTTTTCAACTACACTAATGTTTAATTAAGTGCACACTTTTTATAAAACCAATGACAATGTATATTATTCGTAGATCCACGAGATGAAATACCCCCTCTTATCCATTTTTGGAGTATCTTTAGGAATTCTTAGATTTAGATGCTTCCTAATCTAAGTTAATGTCTGTAGAATTTTTCAGGCAAAATCTTTCTTATTTGAAACTTAGTTGTATAGATGCTTTTAGTTCCAATACATATGTGCATGCTCTATAGGTAATTAAGTAGTATAACATGATGTAATATGACAATAAATTCATTTGCATATGTCAGTTTAAAAATATTTTTTGTAGGAAATAATACACACTAGAATTCTACAACAACATATCATATTTTTAAATATTATCAGTCATGATTATAACAATAACAAATCCAATTTGATATGCACAAAAAGGTTAACAAAAACAAATAGCCGCTACAAACTTTGATGATAATGACAACTTTAAAAAAGCAACGAACACCAAAAAATATAATATGATGTACTACTTGCTCATTGGTTGTCAGCATTAGATTAATCATTAATTATATAGTTACATAGTTACAGTTCTTATTTTTTGAACTTGTTGCAATAAATCTAGGAGAAAAAGCATTACTTTACATAAGAAGTAAGAACATTTAAATGGTAAACAAAAATAGATAAGAATGCGATATTTATACAATTTTATATTTTTACTAACAAAAGAGAAAAAAATCAAAAGAGAACAAATTCATAAATGTACACACCAAATACCAAATGGTATTGAGAAAAATGAATTACAAAGAGTAAAACATATAGACCAACCTACCTAACTATGCGTAAATGGTCCTATAACCTTTTATCTTTAATATATAATATCTTAAAAGATATTACTGAAACAAATATAGAATATTAGCTTAAGCAAACACAGAAGATCCAACTCTTGTTTGTGTTTTTTTGATTAAATAACCTATAGCCAGGGCCGGCCCTTGAAGTTTTGATACCTAATTGCAAAACCAATGCCATATAAAAATTAATGTGATTATCCTAAATTAAATCATCAAAATAACTTATGTAGTTTATAAACAATGAAAGGAGGAACAAAAAATATAACTTTATTCATAACAATTATTCAAGTTAACCATAAATTTCTATGAAAACAAGCTTAGTTATTTTTCAACAAATTTATTTTAACTAGCCACTAAAAAAAGACCTATTCCAAATTAACCCTTATTCTACGATTATTCCAAAATAACAATTGTTCCAAAGTAATAAATAATCGTGGATCATTCCATATTACGCCTGAAATTTTAGTTACTGAAATGTATGTCCTGATTATTTATCATTTTTTTAATTTATTAAAATATGTGTTGATATTTTGTTAAAATGATGTTTACGCAAAGCAATTCCTATTCAAAATTCGTCAAGTACATTTTCTCCAAGTATTAATAGCTTAACAAACTTTGAGATTGTGTAAGTTTGTATTACCATTTTAAGTTGCAGTAACTAACTAAACATCAATACTTTTCGCATGTCATATCATGATACAGGTCTTAATTCTTGGCAAAGCTATAGACTCATTTTTTTTGCTTAGAAATGTTGAAATTAGCTATACATTACTGAATATATGCACTTATTTGGATTATAGTCAATAGGAAAGCAATTGAATACCTTGCATTTTCAAAACCTAGTTATATTGTAAAATTAAACTAACTGAAAATTTTGAAAATGCCGGTGAAACATGGGTATCAATATTTAGTAGTTTGTGCTTTTTTCGAAAATACGGAGTTTATATTCGTTGGTCTTAGCGCCTAGTAAAATCAAAGTTTCATAGATAAATTGCTATTGACATTATCTTCGTACATTTCAAGCAACTTGACAAACAATTTCTTTTTTGTAGTGGAATTTGTAGCTAAGCACCTTGATTTGTTATCTTATAATGCATGTTTTTTTAATTCTACGAGTACAACATTCTTAGTAGAAAATCTCCAGCTATATACAAATAAAAATTCTTTTTTTTCATTTGAATCTGATAGTCGGATTAAGGTTGATCATATTACTCTCCACTGTTGAAATAATAATCCTAAATAAAATAGGCAAAATTAGGGTTTACAGAAATCAAAAATGAATAAAAGTTAGCACCTTATCAATTTAAAGCTGAAGAAGATAAATTATCGCCTCCTTCTAATGTTGCCATTGATCGCAATTGTGCTCCCCAAAGTGCTCTGTGCTGCCTTCTCCTGATACCACGGTTTTTTTTGTTTTTTTCCTACATGTTGTTTTTTGGTGGGGTGCGAGATATGTATGATGCCTTAGATATTTAGGTGGCCCAAAGCGAGCGCTTCAACCGCTTTACTAAAAGGTCGGCTTGCCAATGGCTTGCATATTGAATACTAATCCAAATTGGAACTCAACTCACTTTGCATTTTATGCAAGAAATGCTCCTCAACTATACACATTACTTTGTTAAATGATTAAATTTATTATTGCATTATAATATACATTTTCTATTAAAAAATTGAATAAAATGTTGTCCATACCTCGGTTATCAATAACAATTTTTGAACAAGTTTATCATGCTCTCTAAATGTGACGACCCAGAATTTTAGTCATTTGAATTTAGAATATTTAATCTATTAAATATTGAAAAGTTATTTTTATACGTTAAATAACTTTAATTTCAAATATATCGATTTATTGATAATTAAATTATTGAATTTAATATTGAAATTGTTTAGATAATCGAATCTTGAAGTTAATATGAATGAAAACGATTTCAAAAGTTGAATTAATTTCTATTTGAACAAAAACGAAGATAGTAAACTTTTAAATTGGATTTAAAAGTGATTTAACTAATTTGAGAAATTTCTCGTTTTAAATAACGTGTAAAAATAGCCTTTCGCGGCACAATCTCAGATTTTGACGAAATTAGGTTTATTGATCAGGAATAGTATATTATTATATGCTGTCTAATTTCATGGCGAATGAACATTTCATTTAGTCATATTTGTTCGAAACGCATAGAAATTAATTTAAGGAATTTATAGTATAATTGGGTTTGAAAATCTACTTCTGTTTATGATCGAATTAGGGCTCGAGACTAGTTCCATTATGTTCGAAATAGGGGTATAACATATATAATCCCAGGCAGTACGCCTCTTTTGGAGTTCAATATTCTCGAGCGCTTGTAACTCGATATTTTAAGTTGAAAAATAATATAGATAATATATTCCTCATATCTAAAGGCACATACCCTATCATGCGAGCGCATACCTTGCCCATGCCGCTTTTCCTTTATAATTCGCATCAACCAGAGATGTACACTATTTTTCCTTTTCGAATTGAATACAAACAAGGAAAATCCTACAGCCATCATCGATTTGGACCACTACGACAAAACCTGATGAAGGTATCAACTAAAGATATGGGCGGCACGACATAGGGAAGAGGATTGATGGTTGGATTAGCATGGCGTTCATCGAGGTGGTTGTGGTTGGCATTCTAAGTTGACGTAGTTTTTGGGTTGCTGTTCAAATTCCCGTGACATCCGCGTAAGCGCGAGGGGCTGGAGTGAGCCGTAGCATCGGCAGCGAGCGCGGGGTAGGTCGGTAGTGGCTGCTAGCGCATGAGCGAAGGCGCATGGAGGTGCAGTCACATTTTTGTTCCAGCCTAGTTATTGCGTGAACGTGAACAGAGAGAGAGGGAGATGCAGATAAGTTAGTGTTTAACTTGTATTAATTTACTTAATTAAATTTTAATTATTACATATATTCATTTATTCATAACTTATTTGTACGAGATCCCAATCGAGCGCGACGTGTTGAATTGCTGTCGTATCGACGCTGCACTATGAAGTTGAATTGGACGAACTCGAAGCTAGTTGGAATTTTAGGTTAAAATTGAAAGTTCGTTCAATTTTAATTCAAAACAAAACGATTTGGCAACTATTAAAATCACTGTCAGTTAATCTCACATTTTTGGTTAATTAGAAAATTTATATAGTCAATAAAATTGTCCATTTGATGTTGGATATTTATTATTGATTGTTATTGACTATTTGGATCATTTACTAATAATTATTAGTTGGATTGGATATATTCGCACCTATTGTAACGGATGAGGCCTTACTACGTTCTCATGTAAGAGAGAATGACCCTTCATATACAAATCTCACCTTAAAGTAGTTGATTTGTATTTTTTGATTGTATACTGTTTGTGATGCAGGTGGATCGGTTGGAGGGATCCAATAAGATTCCTCACACTGTTGATTTAAGTTTCATATATATGGTGATATATGACTTGTTGAATGTCATATTGATGACATTGATATGATTTTCTTAATTAGTGCTTTAGTAGCACTAAGCCTCATTTTTGGTATTTCAAAATACTATAAGATAATGATTTGATTTAAAAAGGGATTTCAAATATGATTTTTGGAATTTTATATGTTTTAAATAATTTTCCAAAATGAAAGTACAATTTGAGATATTACAAATTGATAGTTTATAAAATATTCTAAATCGAGATTTTTGAGCTGTACAACATAGATTTTTAAAATCTTGGAGAATAAGTCCGTCTTTTATAATAAACGATATGTTTTAAAAAGGAAATATAAATAGATATAATATTTATTAATCATTTTTTTATAAAGTGATATATATATATATGTATGTATGTATATTGGTACATATATTACGATTTATTTATAAACGTGAAATTTATAAATGGGATAATTTATAAGAGCGATATTTTTACAAAGGAAGTAAAGTTTTGTAAAATCATACATTGTTAATAAAAGTATGAATTTATGAATAGGGTTTATAAATTAAAGGAAACTACAATCGTCTAATAAATTAGATAATAAATCGTTGGATTTATTTTGAGATACGAAAAGATATTTTAGAACTAGTTAACTCTATTTTAGGAATTGAAGGTAAGGGTAAATTTGGAATGGTCGACGATATTTTATAAATAAAAAGGAATTTATGAAAGGAAATTATCCATATGGAAGTAACGTTATAAACATACGGTGATCGATGCTTTTAAATAAGATTTATGAATGAGTGAGATTCATATAAGAAATAGAGTTATAAATGGAATCCATAAATAAATGGATTTTATGAAAGGAAAGTTTTATAAAATGTTAAGAGATTTCAAAGTATAGTTTTATAAATATGGGAATGATTGGGTTGAAGATTTAAGTATGGATTTTTATTAAGGAAATATATTATGTTATAAAGTTAGTTAGTCATGTTAATATTGTTTAAAGTTGTTTATAAATATTTAAATAATTTTAAAAGGTTAATTATTTAAATTTTTAATATGGTTTGAAACTAACAATAATGATTATTAATATATTTTGGTAATTTATTATTATTATTTATATGGTAAAGGTTAACGATTGCTTTATCCATAATGGTTTGAATTATTAATTATTATTTTAAGAGGTTAAAAGCTAACAATTATTTATTTATGATGGTTTCGAGATTCATAAATAGAGTTTTGCAAATGGACTTGGATTTTTATAAGAAGAGCTTATAAAATGATTTGAATATTTAAGGTGAGATTACTTACAAGATAAAAAGGTTTATAAATAAATGGATATTTATAACGAATTATAGAGTTGGGTTTACATATTTATAAAAAAAGAATTTATAAAGAATTACATGGTTTTACAACGATTTAGAAATGACTTGACGAATAATTTATAAGTGGTTTTAGAAATTTATAATGGAGTTTATAAATGTTTTTAGAATTTGGTAAAGAGAGAGAGAGAGAGAGATCTTTCTCAGTTTTTGGTAAATATATTATACTTATACCGTTGAGATAAGTATATGGATATTTTCTAAGTCTTGAAAATAGAAAGCGTTTGTGAATATATCTTTGTAAAAGTATTTTGATACAAGCATTACAAGATGGTTTTAATTAATAAAAAGATTAATTAAGGAGGCTTAGTGTTGATTGGTGCTTAAAAAAATATTGGTTTTCCTATGGAATTAAATCCTTGATTGAATGTTTGTTATTCGATAGTTAAATAACCGACTTATCGAATTTGGACCTAAAAGTAAATTTGGAAATACCTACAAGAAACACATGAGTTATGTGGCACAGTCATCTCCGATGATGCAGTACTGTGCATGTAAATCTTGTTCGTTCTTCTAGGATTAATGATAAGAAAATCCTTCCACTAACGGTTAGGAGGTGATCTCCGATGTTATCTTTGACTATTTACTTCCTAAAGAACAGGGGTTGAGTTTATCGGAAACTATCGAATGTTGTTTCGAAGAGACCGGGAACGGATATGTTATCCGAAATCCACTTCGATCCAATTCAAATGTTTGAAGTGAAGGCATTTTGAAGATGATGGAATTGGAGATGAAGCTCTCAATTGTTTCGTTCAGTCCCAGAACGATCTTGTAAGGATGAATGTTGATATTGCATTGTTGCCTGGAGGGAGTGTTAGCATTCCGAGTAGGAAGTGCTATATAAATGGTAAGAGCGTAGCCTCTTCGAGACTCACACCTAGGAAATGAATAAAGCAAGGACATGCGATAGGGCTAAGTGGATCGCAACCAAGTAGGGTATGATCATCCAAAATCTAGAGGGATATTCATGTATGCTTTGGGACCCCATTATGTGGTTGTTGATTGCAACCAAGGGGAAATCATATTCGGTGCTACTTGAGAAAGGAGTAGTACCTGTCCTGAGTAGCAAAGATGCAACGTGTTGTAGCCTCCCGTTCATTTTATCTAGAGGTGTACGGATCCGGTGGGTAGACCCCTACCCTTTCGTAGTTGGAATCCATTCTCCAATACGAGCCTTCAGTTTCAGTTGTAGAACCTAGTATTCTGGAATTTTATTAATGTAACAATTTTGGCTATAATTAATAAGTATTTCTATAATAGACATTATTATAATATCTGAGGATTTAATATGAAATATTTTGGTTATCGTAAGGTAAAAACACATCCATGTTTATGTGCAGCATGGTCTTACGAGATACCTTTGATTTTTGAAAGGTTTAATAAGTTTAAAAGTTTGGTTGGGTGTGTTTTCTCATGCTGGTTTTCCAGACTAAGTCAGGTGTTATTTTATTATAATGTCAGGTTAGACCGAGCATATTTATAGATTATTTTGGGTGCATTGGAGCTCAGGAGACGAGTTGGAGGACTTCAAGTCGTATTCGCATATATGTTTATTTTCCACTGCTTTGTTGTTGAAATTATCAGCAATTGTAAGGACGGGATGTTATAACTGTCCATTGATGATTGTGATTGCTCTGATGGATGTATGTATACAATAATTTCTCTTTTGTAAAGATCATTGATATTATATTATATGTTGTTCCACTGCGATTGTGAGATTCTGTGTTGTTTTTAGTTTCTTTTCTCTTTTTCTTCTCTTCTCTTTTTCTTTCTTCTTTCTTTCCCCTGTCTTTTCTTTTGATTTGAGTTGGACATGCGTGGTTTATTTTCAACTTGAATTGTACAAAAAATCGGGTCGTTACAACGTAGTATCAGAGCTTAGGCAGAGCGAACAAAGCTTTGGCGAGAATTTACTCATTTGTGATAGGATAAGCGAGACCCTATGATGAGTTTGAGTATTTATATATGAGCACGTATTTGTCAGTGATTATTTTATTATGTTAATTTATCTATTGAGTGGCTTATGAATTCTACTTGGTATGTGGGACGCCACGATATCGATAGGGGTTTCTAGTTTCTAAATACTTAAACAAGGCAAACAGACATAGTGTTGTTTTAAAAGTGGGTAAATAAAATAATTTTACCTAAATTATATTTTATATATAAAGGAATAATTTTCAGAAAATATTATAGGTATATATGCAGTGTTTGGTTGTTGGTGAATGATAATATTTAATTATTATCATTTGTTGTTTGATGCTTGTTGTTTAAGTTGTTATTATCATAATGTAAACAAGGATAAATATTTGTGAATTGAGTTCTGTAAGAGACTAAATTTATAAGTATAAATTATATAATATTGATTATACTTAAATTATCAACATTTGTGAAATAGAATTACATAGGAAGTGATGTTTATTAAATAAGATTTATAAAAATGATTTAG
This sequence comes from Allium cepa, assembly GCA_030765085.1. Lineage (NCBI taxonomy): Eukaryota > Viridiplantae > Streptophyta > Magnoliopsida > Asparagales > Amaryllidaceae > Allium > Allium cepa. Next base: position 848,458,832 of record CM060943.1, read on the forward strand.
AAACGAAAAGTAAAGTAAATTGCCCATATATATATATATATATATATATATATCATATGAGTTATAAATAAAAATGTGTTTAAAATAAGAAGATGGAGAATTTAAACCCCATTGATTTGAGATTTGTTTTGCAAATATTTGGAATAATAATAGTATGTTTTGAAAATATTTTGGGTTATAAGTTTTTTAAATGGATTTTAAAAGAAATAAAAAGCACTGAACTCACCTTAGTCACTGGAAAATAATTTTGGTGATGACTGCACCATAATCGGCATTCATTTTCGAGTTTCTAAGTAAGGAATTGCTATCTGAGTAATTTTACCATTGGGGTCTGTCGTGATAAAAAAAGTTTTGAATTTAAAAAAATAAATTCGAAGAGTGATTTGATACATAAAGGAGTTATGTATATATATGATTTCAAAATGATTTGAAATAAAACCGGGTGTTTAAAAATCCTGAATATTTCTATCTAAATGCTTTGAGAAACCTAAGATAGTAAGTTTTTGAACTTATAATTTGAAAATAGTATAGATAAGAAATGAATTCGAATCGAGACATGAAACTAAAATTTAATTCAGGTTAAGTCGAATAAATTGAGTAAATGGTTAAATGAAATTGAAATGGGATAAGATAATGAAAGGAATGTACACTTAAGTCATAAAGTGATTATAATAACCCTGAATTGTAAAATCATATGAGAATAAACTTAAGTCAAACAAATTTCATGAAATTTTATGTAAATAAGTTTGTGTAACTTACAGATTTGAAGAATATTAAGCTAAAAAAATTCTAATTTTTTTGAATGTGAATATTAAGAAAATAAAATATGAATTTGAATTATGTAATAAAATTTAACTCAAAGTTTAGTAAAGTGGGATGAAGCAATGTGACGCCCCACCTCTATACGCACACTAACCAAGAACACTACTGAGTATGCCATTAATTACTATGAAGAATAATGCTATTGAGGAGCGACCATCTGTGTAATGGCTGTGTACGAGTACCGATATGTCAGATGGTATGTCATGGATTTCATTTCAAGAGGAAATCTGACACATCAAATACAAACTCAAAGAAACTACCCAACGGCTATGTGGACTTCGAAAACAAATATAAAATAAGCATAACATAAATCAGTCACAGATATTCACATCGCCGAAATAGATATGAATATAACACATAGAAGTGTACATCAAAGTACTAGTCATATAAGATACCCTACATCCCAAAGAACAGGTACAAGTGCTAGACAAAAGTATATGTATACATAAAGGAGTCTCTATATTGAATGCATAAAAAAAAACTACTAAGCTAAAGTAGTTAGCGAAAAGTCAGAAGATAGTCTCTGCTAAGAAGTCAAGTAGAATCACCTAAAACACCTCGGTCTAACTCGAGTATTTTTTAAGAAGAAAAATAATAAACAGATCAATCTAGCTATAAATATCATATAAAATGAGATAGGATAAGAGATATGACAAATATATATGATAACAACAAAAATCATACAATATCTCAAACTTTCTCAAACACCAAAAAAAATGTCATATTCTATAGGTTATTCACCAAACCTCGAATATCGACAAACCATGTCAACGCAAATCACAACAATGGGTGAAACACAAATTCTAGAAATCAATAATTAGAGGTCCAAAAAAAAGGGAGGGCTTATCATAAACAGGAACATGAAAACTCACCAACAAGTGCATCAAAAACGGGACGCTATCCCATGAGTCGCTAACCCATAGAGCCGATGCAACGACGTAGTACAACGGTACACCCAAGGAACTCGAAACTCAAATAACCCAAAAACCGACGTAGTACAACAGTACGCCCGATGAACCGAACTTCATAAAAATACGATGGGTCACTAGCCCATAAAAGTGAGATGAAACTCCACAGAATGGGGTACAGTCACCCATGCGGACTAAGAGACAATGCATATCGCTATTCTAAACCACAAAATGATCATCATATATCAATAAAAAGTGTAAATTACACTAAGCTAGCAAATAAACCAGTTTAGCTTTATGTACCATAACCATTAGCTTATCGTAAATACTTACAAATGGACTGTAGATTTCCACTCGAAAATGGTCACAAGATTTCAATCGAACAAGTCTTAGAATTAACCGATGAAGTAAACACAAACATTTCATACCACTTGTTTTGCTAAGTCATTTAATTGGATTTCTCGTACGAATGAGGTAAAGGTTTGTATATACTAATAGATTAGAAAATGGTTTTAAAAACGAGCTTTGTACTAAAAGTAATGTTGAAATCATTTTTGTGAAAGAGTTTGACTATTTACTGCTAATATTGAAACCTTTGTATTTTAAAGTGAGAAATCACAGAAATGATTGTAAAAACAATCAATCACCAAAAATTCACATGCGAAAACGTGAATCAAAACCATGAAAATTGATATCGAACCCATCAAATGGATATTCCCAAAAATCCATGAAAAAGTCATCAAAGTCGATAATAAATGATAACAAATAACTAGATCAACAAAAATCGATTCAAACGGAAATCTACTCAAAATAAGCAAATTGGCTGAATTAAACAGCGCCAAACATCTGGTGGTTCTCCCAAACGTCTGAGCTGAAGGTTTGGAATTTTCCGGATCACTCGGATGTTTGAGCCGTAAGTCTAGAATGTTTATTCCTTTACCTTAGACGTCTAAGAATTTTACCAGACGTCTGAGATGAAGCTCAGGGCAAAGTTTACCTAGGCCATTAATGGCCAAATCGGTTCGAAAGCGGTCAGATGAGCAACGAAGGCTAGGGATTTATGCCAAATGACAACCTAACCCTATAAGCTCTTCAATACACTCTAAACAACACGTCCAAACATCCTTAGAAGGATTTTCATAGATTTTGACTTCAAAATACCAAAGATTCGAAAATTCACCAAACCAATTCAATTCAGAAGCAAACGAACAAGAATAGATGTTAGAAATTCATACCTAACAACCATCAAAGGTATAGATATAGATATGAGTTCAAGAACTCGCCTTTAAGCTCAAAAACAACAATTGAGAAGCTCTAAAACAAGAAAAGATCAATTCCTCTTCGACAACATCTCTAGTTACTTCAATCTATTATCAAATGCAAAGATTTCCTAAGTTAGGTTATAGGAATTTCTGAGAACTGAAAAGAGATTGAGATAGAGAAGATGAAGAGAATGCTTACCTAAGCTTGTCTTTTATTTTGAAATTTGAATCAGAATTTCCTAAGAGAATTAGGGCTTAGGAATTTCTAATTTCCTCTCCTTTCTCCCATTTTTCCTAGGGCTTGAGTGTTAGGAAAATAGAGTAGAATGAATAAAGAGTAGAGGAGTTAGGGTATTTGGTAGAGAAGTTTGGGTTCTCTTGTTGGGTTAGTAGGCTTGAACAAAACCCAAATCCCAAATGAAAATACCAAAATTGTAATCAATTTCGAACATATCAACATTTGTACTCAAACAAGTTGTAAATGTCATTTTGAACTCAATGGAAGTGGTCTCGAGTCCGGATTCAACTGTTTACAAAAAGTCACATTTCAGACTTTAAATTCAAATAACGATGCTATATTTAAATAAAATATTTAAATATATAATCGTAAAATATGTGGGTTGTTACAGACTCCCCTCCATAAAGAAATTGCATCCTCATAATACTTAAGAAGAAAATAAAGAGCAACAACCACTCTAAGGCATAACTACAGAAAAGAAAATTTTAAAGTGAGAAATTCACATTAAGGAGCACGAGAGGGTAAGTCCGGATGTGTTCACTCGATGTATTCTCTAGATTCCCAAGAGAAATCCTTAGGATTATTAAGGACCATTGAACTTTCACAAGTGGAATATTGTTATTTTGAAGGCGTTTAACCTCCATAGTAATGATACGAATAGGATGTTGCTCATAAGTCAAATTAGGTGAGACCTAATTTCTTTAATGACACCGGGCTCAAGAATTGAATCTCTAAGGCATTTCCATAGTTGAGAGACGTGGAATACGTCATGAATAGCAGAAAATTGAGCCAGTAATAAAAGGCGATAAGCCACAGAACCAATGCGTTAAGTGATGGGAAATGGGTTAATATATCGAGGTGCTAATTTTTCCGAACGACAGAAACGCAAAACACGCTTTATAGGTGAAACAAGAATGAACACCAAATCTCCCATAGAAAATTCCAAATACCTTTTTCGGTTATCGAAATTGCATTTTTGTCTACTTTGAGCTTCTCTGATCCTATGTTGAATAAGGTCAATCTTTTCTGTGGAATCACGAATAAAATCTGGACCTAAAACTAGCCTCTCACTGGCTTCAAGCCAACATGAAGGAGATCAGCATGGCCTTCGGTAAAGTGCCTCGAAAGGTGCCATACCAATACTAGATTGGAAGCTATTATTATAAGAAACCTCAATAAGAGATATATAATCTTCCTAACTTCCACCAAAATCAAGAACACAAGCACGAAGAAGATCTTCAAGAATTTGATTCACACGCTCTGTTTGTCCATCAGACCGAGAATGATAAACGGTGCTAAAATTAAGCTTCGTTACCAAAGCTTTGTGAGACCTTTCCAAAATCCACTAGTAAATAATGGATCATGATCACTAGCTATAGAAGCAGAAACTCCATGTAATTTAACAATTTCTTTAACACAAAGTTTGGCCAAAAGAGGTACGGTCCGATTGGATCGAACATGAATAAAATGGGCGGATTTGACGAGTCTATCTACGATCACCCATAACTGTCATGACCCAAACAAGAACATGGAAGACGATCAATAAAATCCATTGAAACTTGATCCCACTTCCAAATTGGAATGTCCAAAGGTTGTAATAAACCACCGGTCCTTTGATGCTCGGCTTTAACGAGTTGGAAAGTCATGCAACGCTTAATAAAGTTAGCAATATCCGATTTCACCCTATCCCAATAATAAAGTCGCTTCATGCCAGCGTACATTTTACTACTACTGGCATGAATGGTAAATTTAGAATGATGAGAATCTTCTAAAATGTCTTTAAGAAGATCACAAATATTTGGCATGATAAGTCTACTGTTACCTAGAGGTTTGACCAGGAAACTAAGCACTCGGCATTCAAGAGCGTTCGACATTCAAGAGCATTCGGCATTCATGGATCGTTCGGCATTCATGCCTTGTTCAGCATACAAGCTCGTTCGACATCCAGGACCGTTCGGCACAACAATCTCGTTCGGCACAATCATGTCGATTGGCATTAAGGGCCGTTCGACATCTAGGGACGTTCGGCATATGTCGTTCGGTATTTATGGATCGGCACACAAGAGCTACTTATTTTGGGCTGAGGTATCTTACTGCTAGGCCCACCAGAGAAGTCCAACCCATCTTCATCTATCAATATAGATGCAGGGGCACAGTGAAAGGGACCTATTTTCGAGAACACCAGAGGGACTCTGCCGTATTCAAGACTCATTCAAGACTTATCTTCTTTGCTTAACAATTATAAACAAATAGCTGGTGTACAAATTGTATCTATAATCAGTTGATAAGTAAAGCAATAAAGATTAACGTCAAAGTGGCCGTAAGCAATTATGCCGAACCACTATAAATCTGGTGTTCTTATTTTCTGCATTAAGTTTAGCATTCTTTTCACTGTTTACATTTACTTTCTTCATTAATCTCTCTACATAATCTCTCTTAAGGGTGTTAGTAACCAATTCTGGTGCTAACATTTTGGTGCTTTCACTGAGAACTCGAATTCTCAGGACGATAGGATCTACTTTGTAGCTACTGGATTGAAAAATCCCTCGGAGGAGATCCGACTTATTCATTGGACGCCCATTGAATCTATTCAGGGTTCCAACCGATAACTCTACTATGGGAAGACCACGCACCCGATCAGCCTCTCACAATGCGGACATCCACGAGACTGCTAGTGTGCAACAAGTTAGACCTAGCAACCAGCAAGCAATTCAAGGCGCAGGGCCCTTCACCCAAAATCAAACGGAAATCGTTTCCCGAATAGAGTTCAACGACTTGATAAGAGAACTCAGGGAAAGTAGAAGGCAACTGGCTGAGCAGATTCAAGCTAACACTAATCTCATGACTCAGCTTGCCCAGCAGCAGCATCAGAATGCTGGAAGTAGTCCTGCTCCTTATTCTTCATCTGATAGCTCGACTTCAGCTGATGAACCTCTAAGTCGTAGACGGCGTAAAACTGAAGCTACACAGGCATGTGCCAATGATCGATCCGCCAGGGATCAGGAACATGAGGAGACCGGACGCCTGGCTCACTAAGACCTAAATCAAGCTGGCCTTCAAGACGCACGTGTGGCGGACCGCCAGCAGGAGGGACATCAACCTGCACGGTCCCGTGGAACGAAACGCAATCTCCTGTCCTCCATACAAACTTCGGACTTAAAAGCCATGATCAGGCAGTTAATGAGAGAGAACCAAGGCTTGACCAATGAAGATTGGGAGTGTCCAGGAGTCATACTCCCTTAACAAATACTGTTCTACAGAAAGAGTATCTGAGGAAATTTAGCATGCCGACTATCCCAGCCTATGAAGGGAAGATTGACCCTAGGCAACACGTGATGAGGTACGAATGGATGATGGATTCTACAAGGGCGAATGACGCAAATAAGTGTAGGTGCTTTCCAATCACTTTGTCCAGAATCGCCACTGTGTGGTTTACTCGATTTCCTCCGCGGTCTATATCCAACTTCGACAAGTTGGCGGTGAAATTTGTTGAACAGCTCAGGGTACATGCTACTCATCCAAAGGACGTGATGTCCTTATCAAGCGTGATCCAGACTCTGGGAGAGTCTTTGAAAGCGCACTTACGAAGGTTCTATGTTGCCACTACTGAAGTTAGAAACCCTAACGATCATGCAATCTTGATGGCGGTAATGCGAGGCGTAGATCTAGACTCGGAGTTTGGAGATTGGTTTGCAGGAAAGCCCCCAACTACGTCGGAACGATTCTATTCCAAAGCTCAACAGTTCATACGGAGAGAGGAAGCTCGATGGAAAAGACGAGATAAGGCACTAGGGCCTGTTCAGGAAACTACGAAAAGTAACTTCGACGTGAAACAATCCGACGATAGTTTAAGAAAAGTTCAAGTTAACGTCCAGAACAAGCCTGGACGATCTAAAGGATCCGGAGGTGGAAATCCCGAAAAGGAAAAAGAGACAGGGAGATAGAAGTCGAGGATTCTAACCTACAACGAATACACCCCCCTGAATACGTCCCTTGAAAACATTTACCTATCTACCTGTAACACCTTCTAATACAGAAAGCCGCACCCAAAGGAGTCCACTGAAGAATGTAAACGGACAGGGAAGTACTGTCACTTCCATGAGACCCACGGGCACAATACTGAGGAGTGTAGACACCTCCATGACGCCATAGAAAGGTTGATCAGGCAGAAAAAGCTACAGGAGTTTGTTAAGAACCCACCAAAAGGTAGGCAAGGAACGTCAGACCACGGACGCGGGCCGGCTCCACGCCACCCAGACGAACCTGCTTGGACTGTAGGAAGGTTGATCATAAACACTATAGTCGGAGGACCTCATCCTACAGACAAGAATTGGCAGGAGATGGAATGATATGCTACCTCCTTGAGGCATGCGAATTATGAATGTTGTTCGAATGTGGAAGATGGAACCCCCACAAAACAACAACGCATGATGACGGACGATATAGTGTTTAAGAGTCGAGATCCCGACAAGGTGGAGGCTCCAACTATCGGCCCGATGGTTATATATGCAACGATCGGGCCGGCATACGTAAAAACAATTTTGATTGATTGTGGAAGCCCTGTCAATATCATCTTAAAGAAGGCTTATGACCAAATGACGATGGAGACAAAAGATTTGAAACTATGCAAACCCCGTATCCACGGCTTTAATGGTGTTGCAACCGACACGATGGGGTATATTGAGTTACCAGTTGAACTGGGGGAAGGTGAGCGTAGGAGAGTGCGAGTCCTACCATTCATAGTAATGGATGTTGACTCTCCACACAATGTATTTTTGGGTCGTCCAACCCTGGCAGAGTTTAGGGCCGTTTTGGCCCCATGGTGTTTGACATTAAAATTTTCGAAAAGCAAAGGAGTCGGTGTGGTACATGGCGATCAGGCGACCGATATGCATGTTATGTGGTGGAGCTGAGAGAAGCTCAGGGAGAGAAAAGGGAAAGGTTGAGGACAGCTCCGTCCGCATCCTAAATACCGATGATTGACAAGTAGTGCCCGAGCCTTGGCTCGGTCGACATTCTCAGATCCGTAGAGACATAGATCCGAGAGATGATGATGGCGAACCTAGAAAAACGGATGCAGCACCGACTGAGCTGACGATCGACATTCCAGTCAGCCGGGATGACCCATCACAAGTTCTTAAGATTAGATCACAACTCGACCCTTCTGTGGCCGAGGATCTTATTGATTTCCTCCAAGCGAATCTGGATGTTTTTTCTTGGACACACTCCGATATGTGCGGGATCTCACCTGCTATCGCAAGTCATATAGTGAATATAGACCCGAGATACATTCCTATGAAACAGAAAAGGAGAGGCGTGGACCCGGAGAGGTCCGTTGCTCTTAAAGAGGAGGTGGACAAACTCAAAGTCAATGGGTTCGTCCGCGACGCCCTCTACCCTGAATGGGTATCTAACCTTGTGTTGGTAAAAAAAGCGAATGGGAAATGGTGAACTTGTGTTGATTACTCCAATCTGAATAAGGCATGCCCAAAGGATAGTTTCCCTTACCTAGAATCGACCAGCTCGTCGACTCTACCACCAGACACGAATTATTGTCATTTATGGATGCGTATTCGGGATACAATCAGATCCCGATGCACATCCCAGACTAATAATACACCAATTTTGTCACATATGTGGGGCTACATTGCTACGTAGTAATGCCTTTTGGATTGAAAAACATGGGAGCAACTTATCAGCGTCTAGTGAATCAAATGTTTAAAGACCAGATTGGTAGAACGATGAAAGTCTATGTGGATGACATGCTTGTGAAGTCACAGCAGTTAAACGACCACATCCGAGACTTAGCAAAGATGTTTGTACTCAAGCATTATGGGATGAAGATCAACCCCTTAAAGTGCTCTTTTGGCATTGCATCAGGGAAGCTCTTAGGTTTCATTGTGAACGCACGTGGAAATGAAGCTAACCTGGAAAAGATTCAGGCCATTTGGGACATACAAGTTCTCAGAACTATAAAGCAAGTACAAAGCTTGAACGGAAAGGTGGCCACGCTGAGTCGATTCATATCCAGAGCCACGGATAAATGTATTCCTTTCTTTGATGTGATAAATAAAGAGAAAGAGGAATTTCGAGTGGACGCCTGACTGCGAGGAAATATTCCGAGCTCTGGTTAGACATCTAGAATGTCCCCCGGTGCTATCAAAACCAATTGACCATGAAATGTTGTATGTACACTTGGCAGTATCTCAGTATGCTATCAGTACGGCTCTGGTTCGCGAGGGGGACCGAGTTCAAAAGCCAGTATATTATGTCAGTAAACATTTGATAGGGGTAGAAAGAAATTATCCCAAGATTGAGAAACTAGCTTATTGCTTGGTGATTGCATCATGCAAGCTTCGCCCATACTTCCAGGGATACTCGATCAGTGTTTACGCTGATCAACCCTTGCGACAGGTACTCCAACGATCGAAAACTTCTAGAAGGATGTTAAAATGGAATATCGAGTTGAGTCGTTTCGATATTACCTACCTGCCATGAAGGGCCATACAGGAGAAAGCGCTAGCAGATTTTATTGCTGAATTCACCGTGATAGACGAATCAAACGGCCGCAATGTCATACCTCCCGTTCGATGGAAGATGTACACCGATGGGTCATCTGACGATCGTTGTTCGGGGGTTGGCATAGTTCTTGTCACTCCTGAGAACCGATCAGTTTACTACGCTTTGAAGCTCGAATTCACAGCAATGAATAATGAAGCCGGGTATGTAGCATTGATTGCCGGCTTAAGACTTATCAAAGAACTAGGAGTAAGATCGATTGAAATCGTTTTCGACTCGCAACTGGTGGTGTACCAAGTGCGGGGAGATTACCAAGCAATGGGGCAGAGACTTGCCCCTTATTTGGTCCGAGTTCAGGAGATGCTAGCGAATCTCGAGTATTATGATATTTCACATATTCCGTGTGAGCAAAATAAAGCAGCCGATTCATTGGCAAAATTTGAAGGCACCAGTGATGCCCAACAGATGGGATTATTTCCCGTTGAAACCTTACATGTTCCGAGCATAGATATGATGGAGATAGATCTCGTGTTGGAGACTGAAATCGAGAAGGAATCATGGATGACCCCAAACAAGCAGTACTTGTTACATGGGGACGTGCCCGAAAGAAGGAGCGAAAGACGACAAGTAATTCATAAGGCTTCGTGTTATGCAATGCAAGAAGTGGTAATGTATCGGAGGGGTTTCTCGACCTCCTTACGTCGGTGCATTGCCCATGATAAAATAAAACGAGTCTTGAAGGAAGTCCATGAAGGTGAATGTAGCGACCTTACCGAGGGGCAGATGTTAGCAAAGAAAATCCCCCGTTATGGATACTATTGGCTGACGATAAATCGGGATGCCGTAGACTATGTGATAAGATGCGACAAATGTCAGAAATATGCAAAAATCCCGAGAGCTCCGCCGACAGAACTCACACAAATGGTTAGTCCCTGGTCATTTGCAATGTGGGGGATTGATATAGTCGGTTCCTTACTCCTATCCAAAGGTGGTGCAAAATACGCGATAGTTGTGGTCGATTACTTTACCAAGTGGGCAGAAGCAGAGCCTTTGGCCACTATCACCACCAAAAAGGTCATTAATTTTGTTGTACGAAATATTATATGCCATTTTGGCCTTTCACGAACCATCATTATGGACAATGGAACTCGGTTTGAAAGCAAAGAGTTCAAGGAATTTAGCCAAAAATATGGTATTGAGAAAAAAGTTCGCAGTAGTTGCTCACCCGAAAGCCAATGGACAAGTGGAAGTCGTAAACAAAATAATCAAATCCATATTGAAAAAATGTTTGGAAAAGCTAGAGGCAAGTGGGTGGATGAGCTTGCAACAGTGCTTTGGGCTTACAGAACCACCCATAAGTCCACGATTAGCCACACTCCATTCGCATTGGCATATGGCATGGAAGCTGTCGTACCCATAGAACTTGAAGTTCCATCACATTGGGTAACTTATTATGACCATAAGACAAATCAAGATCTTTTAATGGAATCATTGGACTTCGTCGATGAAAAGCGTGAAGAAGCTAATTTGAGAGCGGTTGCATACAGGCACCGAGTCGCTCGATATTATAATGAAAAAGTCCGACCGAGAATCTTTGGTGTGGGTGATCTCATTTTGAAACGAGTTTTCCCAGTTCCACCACATATAAGCCTCGCATGGGAAGGTCCATACGTCATTGAACAGAAGCTTGGAGAAGGAACTTTCAAGCTAGCGACCGTTGATGGTGCGACACTCCCTCGAGCATTGAATAGTGAACATTTGCGGCATTGTTACACTTAGTTCCTTTCTTTCATATTTTAGTTGCATTTATTTCAAGAAGTTTTTATTCCTAGTTTATGGCATGTAGTAAGATAATTTTGCTTGTTTGCATTAATATAGGCTTGAAGCCATTTTCTCTATGAATTGTCGATGTTTCTGTGTATGATAATGCTGTGACGAATAACCAAGAAATACATTATTCTGTCTGACGTACGAACATGCACAAACACTCAAAATCTCCAAGTCCCCAGAGTGCGGACTAGAGGACTCTGAGTCCCCGTAGTACGGACCAAAGTATAAACGACTAAAAATCTCTAAGTCCCTAGAGTGCGGACTGGAGTACTTTGAGTCCCCGGAGTGCGGACCAGAGTATAAACGACCCAAAATCTCCAAGTTCCCGGAGTGCGGACTGGAGTCCTCTGAGTCCCTGGAGTGCGTACCAGAGTATAAACGACTCAAAATCTCCAAGTCCCCGGAGTGCGAACTGAAGTACTCTGAATCCTCGGAGTACGGACCAAAGCATAAAGGACTCAAAATCTCCAAGTCTCCGGAGTGCGGACTGGAGTACTTTGAGTCCTCGGAGTGCAGACCAGAGTATAAACGACCCAAAATCTCCAAGTCCTTAAAGTGCGGCCTGGAGTACTCTGAGTCCCCGGAGTGCGGACCAGAGTATAAACGACCCAAAATCTCTAAGTTCTCGGAGTGCGGACTGGAGTACTCTGTGTCCCCAGAGTGCGGACCAGAGTATAAACGACCCAAAATCTCCAAGTCCCTGGAGTGCAGACTGGAGTACTCTGTGTCCTCGGAGTGCGGATCAGAGTATAAACGACTTAAAATCTCCAAATCCCCGGAGTGTGGACTGGAGTACTCTGAGTCCCCGGAGTGCAGACCAGAGTATAAACGACTCACAATCTCCTAGTCACCGGAGTTCGGACTAGAATACTCTAAGTCTCCAAATCATGGCTAGAGAATGAGCGATTTAAATATCCAAGTCCCCTGAGGGAGAACTGTAAACAAATGACTTGAAGTCATCGGACCCTTAACGTGCAGATTAGGAAATATTCTAAGTACTTGGAGCGTGGAATAAAGAATGTGCAATCCCAGAAAAATTATCGACTCATTTGAAGATGAATCGATAAGTTTATGTAACTTGCAATAGCTTGGGTTTTGACCACGATTATACAAAAAATAAAGCAACGGAAGTCTTCTGAAAGGCAAAGGAACTAAGTTTTATTCATCAAAAATAAGTTTCTACTACGACTCCTCCAAAATTCAGAGTCAAAAGTTTATTTACATGAACTAGGAAGATAAATAAAAATAATCACAAAATCTAAACTAACTCTCATTGAACGAGAGTAATGACTACTTCTTTGACTTCATCGACCTTTTTCCAGACGACTCCTCTCCTATGCGTTTGCCCTTGATAATTTTCTTGGACGGGGAGTGGCAACTGAAGAAGTACAGGGAACTTCGATGGCCTTGGACTCGCCTGGGAGGATGATCTTCAACGGCTTATTCAAAGGATCGTCCAGGTCCACTGCTTGAGGCTTGACTTTGATCTCGACCATCTTTTTCTTCTCCTTCTCAAGCTGCTCCTTCATGCTCAGTTTAGATGTGTCTTCAGAGGCGCCTGTAATTTCAATTTCATAACTCCTATCGATGGGAGAGGAAGTCTCGGATTTATCCTCATCAAGCGTTCCGATCACCTAAGCATCTGGACCGGAAGCCTCTCCTACGTGAGTGGCCTTACTTGTCTTTTCCTTCACCTCCTTGGCGACATTGCTTCTCGGATTAGGCTTGGGATCAGAGAGGCCTGCACAAAATCATGAAAAACAAGCATTACAATACGATAACTCCTGGTGAAAAACGATGACCCTTGGAATGTTAAAGTGAAGAGTTATCTACCAAGTTTTGGCTGGCTCTCAGCCGTCAAAGGGGTCTCACCCTCTGGAATAGGAGACAAAATATGAACGCCAAGGCTAGGGTCCTTCGGGTCATAACCGATGTGCTGCTCAAAGGGATCAAGTATTGGCCGATCGGCCGGCTGAGTAGGCGCATGAGCTTGAGACACGATCTCGGGTGGGCCGGCAATAACCTCTTTCCCTTTTGTTGAGGGGGAGCCTTTGCAATAAAGAGCTTTTGCCGCTGACAAGTCCGAAGGCTCATTTCCCTTAAGGAATTATTTTATCAAAGCTCCTTCATCGACCTCCTTGGTACCATGTTCGGCCTTCCTGATTTCTATTAAGGTCTCCCATGCCTCAGCTAAAGATTCGAGATAGCCATCGCCTAGAAAATTAAGTCTTGGTGCATGAGAACGTGGACAGTAAATTATGCAATTAGTGGGTCGAACATACTTTTGACCTCTTCCCTACCTTCTTCTTTAGCCGCCTCAAGACGGGAGTCGACCTCCGTAGACGCTATCTTCTTGGCCTCTTCACGGGATTAATTCTTTAGTGCCTCAACCTTGGAAAGTTCATCCTCAAGCTTTGCCTTTAGAACACGTGTGGCAATGATCTCATTGCAATATCGTTGCGACTCTTCTTGGGCAGCGGTCTTCTCCTCCTTTTCTTTGTGGAGTTGCTCCTTCTGTACTGAGTCTTTCTCCAAAGCTAAGGCCCTATAGAGATGTACCGCCTCATCAATTTCTTTTTTATGGGTTGACTCCAGACGAGTAACGGCCTCGGCAGCATCTTTAGCGCTCTGCTGGGGCGACTTCAAGCTGAGACTTATAAGAGGCAAGTTCTTCATCCTAAGCTTTAATAATATCTTTATCGTGAATGGCCTCAAGCTTCCGGCGATCTATCTCATGTTGACCCTCTATGGAAACTTCCGAATCTTTCTCAGGCAAGTACACAAACGCATCATGTTGTACATAGACATCATTGGTACAAGTGATAACACTTTGCTTCACATGCCCTAGAATATGGTGGATCGTTGGAAGAAACTTCAAGCCATCAAAGCATATCTTTGGAAATGAGGCCTCAAGTTCAGAAAGCCGCTCAGCAACCGTTGACCGGTCACGGGAGTAAAAGGAGTCTGCTTGGAGATGACAGGCGATTTGTGGGGATCTCGAGATTGCCTGGTACTTGATGAACCAGAGTGTTGATCCCGATGTGCCTCAGGCTGAGATCCCTTATGTCTAGATTTGTCTCTGCCCTGCTCAGATTGAGGGGGAGGATCGCGAGGATACGAGGGTTGTTTGAAAAATTTTCTTTGGTATGATGACTCTCGGTGGTGGTAGTCTCGATCGCTAGATTCATCCCTATCTCGGCGCCTGCCGGAGCCCAAATCCCGGCCAGATTGGTAGAAAATCGATGACTGCGAAGGCAGTCAAGTCCATGCGCGTGCCCTATGTCACCTACACAAAGTTTAAATAACGGCGAGTTAGTAAAGAAGTGGGTGACAACAGAAATTTAAGTGCAAGGTGGAGTGCATGTATTTGTGTGTGTCCTAGTGTTTCCCCCCGACGGACTAGTTTCTTACTAATAGGAGTTTTTTCTCCCTGGTTTGGGCTTGAACGCTTGCATTGCCTCTCGCGGGCGAATGAAGCTTAAGGGCCTCTGGATCGTCGAAGTCGTAGTTGATTAGATCATCAAGTATGGACAGGTTCGATAGTCCTTTTAGTGAACTTTCAAAATGTTGTGAAGAATCTTCTTTCTCCACTGGAATAAGAGTAACTTTAGAAGTTTCACCGACTGTTTTCCTCTTCCGCCTGTATGTTAATTTTTTCTTCCCTTTTGAAGGGGAAAGTGACGTATCGATGTCGTGAACTTCGACTATTTGATCCCGAAGGGGACTGACGTTCTCATCTTGTACCTCAGGTGTTTCGGTTTCCTTAATTTCCCCCTCTTCTAGTGTGTTAGGGGCATTACGTATTGAAGATTCAGCTTGCTTTTTCCCTTTTCCAGAAGCATGCCCGGGTATAGGAACGCCCTGAGGGAGGCTTGTCCGGTGATCTTCCAACAGCCTGAACTTTGTAAGCGACTCATTCGTAATGAGAGTTCTAATGTCCCGGTCTTCGGAGGGAATGGCTCAAAGGGCTTCAACGGCTTCAGAATATCCAGAGCCCTCGGGACGTCGATTAATACCTGAAAAGATGAAAGAGAGTTAGAAAAGGTATAGCTTCAATCAAACATGGTTATCAATCCAGGAAAAAGACTTACTTCCTTCTACCCATCTTCTGGCGAAGCCAGGGGCAACGCACGTAGAACCACTCTTGCTTATACTGGGCAAATTTACTCCATGTCCCAGTTGAGATTTGTCATTTGCTATGCGGCTCGAGAAACATGAAAGATGGGCTGTCTTTTCATTTCTTGATGCAATATATGTATCGGATATCGCCCGGAGTCTTAAGCCTAGAGAGGGCACTCATGAAAAGGATGCAAGTGCAGTAAATGAATGCATGGCTGTTTGGATGCAGTTGCGATGGAGCGATATCGACATACTGCAAAACATCTCGAAGAAATGAGTTGAACGGTGGCACGCTGCCAACCCAGCACATGAATTTATTGCAAGCTGTGTATTCGACTGGGGGCAAGCGTAGACGATCATGCCCCGATGGAACTAGTACGTCGTCAAAGGGGATTCCGTGGATAGAACAAATTCGACGGAGCGTACTTTCGTTAATCTTTGAAGCCTGAGAATCGATTGGGTCGTCTAGAAAAATCGCTGCATCCAGAGTGTCAGGGGCCAAGTCGACGGATGTAGTTGTTGGGTTCGGTAAGTTTTGAGCGGGGGTAGTTGGCGGATGAGAAGTATCTACAACTTCTTGTCAAGAGGATGGCCCAGGTCTATTTGAGATCGTAGCCGAGCTAGATTTTTTAGACATCTCTAATGAAGATTGAATCTAATAGAGTACCTGTTTAAACTATACTTGAAAAATAATTGACATTAGACTTAACAACACAAATATTCCCTCCATGTAGTGTGTGAACTAGTGCAATCATTCAAATGTAAGTTCCAAGCAGTGAAAAGACATTGGATTAACGAAATAAGTTTAAGCTTTGAACTGTCGTCTTCGAAGACCTCATCGCTGACCGTCTACGAGAGCTTATGGTAGGATGGTTTATATTCTGGACTCGGACATTGGCATTATATATTAAAGACTATTATCTGTGTTTGTCGATTAAAATTCAAGCTTTTGATTGTTGAAACTGGAAAGCTATCAGTCTGGATTAGTTCGATATGCTAGTTTGCTTAAGTCCTTGTCCTTGTTTTTGTCATGTCATTAGGCATGGGAAATAAGTGGATTCGACGAGGGTTATGTTCGAGTTGGAATGATTTCGACTGTTGTTATCCATCCATCGAAGGTCAAAGCCGAGCGACACTTGAAACACATAGCTCAAAACCCGCTCGGCCCAAATGCCGTTCGGCCTAAATGTCGCTCGGTGTAAATGACGTTCGGCCTAAATATAAATGTCGTCCGGCCTAAATATCACCCTTCCAACCCTTCTTCTTCACCGTTCGGCACGCGGAAAATCATGCCCAACCTTTTTGTACCAAGCCGCATCGCTCGGCATTCTACCCTTGACATTATTTCTCCTCTTTCCCACCATCTCTCCCGACCGGCATGGCCGAGTCTTTCAGCAAGTCATGCCGAGCCATGTCGATCGGCATCCTACCCAATTCCTCCTACCTTATTATTTTTTCATTCCAACCTCGTTTTGCATGAGGAGAGCATGTCGAACCGTGGCCGTGCCAAGCCACACCACTAGGCACGCTAGGCCTTAACCCCAATTCCATTCCCGTGCTCCCTTTTAATCACACGGCACTAAGAGATCATGCTGAGCCACAACAATGCATCTTCCACTAACTCCCACCTTCGAGCACCTCTGCCATCCACTTTTCTCCTCTCCGTTCCACCCACCTTGAAATTGCCAAAAATTATACTAAATTCCAACCTTAGGGCATGTCTGAATCTCAATTCGTCTCCCTCATCCACATGCCTCCTACCTTCTACACTCTATAGAGGATTCACGAATTCAAGCTTTGTGCTATACTTAACATTTTGAAAAAGCGTTCTAAAGATTCTTACCAAGGAGAATGGTAAGTTGTTCAGACTTAATCTGGGAAGGAACTATAGGAAGGGCTCGATGGATTCAGGGTAGGAGGGGAAGATCAGAGAGGTGAACGAAATTTGAGGGAGGTATGTTACAAGTTGTTGAAGGATAGAGGAGGTAAAAAGTGAAAAGAGAAGAAGAAGCGGAGTGCCGAATTTTATAGGGGAAGAGAGGAAGTCAAAGGGATAATGACTGGTAGAACCGGTCAAAGCACGTCGCTCGTTCGACATCGGCTATACCGTTCGGCATCCAGAGCGCTCGGCTTCAACTATGCTGGTCGGCATTTGTATGTCATTTGGCATGCATTGCCTCACCCGGTATTCAAGATAAAATACCATCGAGAAGACTAAGCCAAGGCTCGAAGCGAAGCATAGAGGACTCGAGATTCAAAGCCTAATATTTCGACCACGTGATGCACTTTGGAGGGCAAGTGTTACCTGGAGGTTTGACCAGGTAACTAGCCACTCGGCATTCAAGAGCGTTCGACATTCAAGAACTTCGGCATTCAAGAGCATTCGACGTTCATGGATCATTTGGCATTCATGCCTTGTTCAGCATACAAGCTCGTTCGGCATCCAGGACCGTTCAGCATAACATTCTCGTTCAGCACAATCAGGTCGATCGGCATTAAGGGCCCTTTGGCATCTAGGGAAGTTCGGCATATGCCGTTCGGCATTTATGGATCGGAACACAGAAGATACTTTTTTTGGGCCAAGGTATCTTACTGCTAAGCCCACCAGTGAAGTCCAATCCATCTTCGTCTATAAATAGAGAGGTAGGGGGCATAGTGAAAGGGACCTTTTTTCGAGAGCACCGGGTGGACTCTGCCGCATTCAAGACTTATCTTCTTTTCTTAACAATTGTAATCAAATATTTGGTGTAAGGATTGTATCTGTAACCAGTTGATAAGTAAAGCAATAAAGATTAACCTCAAAGTGGACGTAGATAATTACGCCGAACCACTATAAATCTGGTGTTCCTATTTTCTGCATTAAGTTTAGCATTCTGTTCGCTGTTTACATTTACTTTCTTCATTAATCTCTCTACATAATCTCTCTTAAGGGTGTTAGTGATCAATTCTGGTGATAACATCTACCATATTTTTGGATACCTCCATGAGCATCGATTCCAAAGTCTTTCAAACCATCAACCTTATTTTTATCCCTATAACTTTGGCTAAACAGAGCCAATTCAAGATCTTGCCTTTGAGCTTCAAGGATGCAGTCTAAAAGAGAAGGATGAGCCTCAATGCTACATAAAACAAGAGATGAACATGAATCGGACTCACGATCTCAAGTCTCACAAGTGGACAAAGTCTCGAGATCATTCCATTCGGATATCATCAAGGAAACAACCGCTTGTTGCTTAAGACTAAAGGAATCGCAACACGATTTCCCTTTCTGGGAGTATAAAGAATATCAATATCATAGGATGCAAGGAATTCGAGTCAACATTGTTGACGCAAATTAAGTTCCTTTTGAGGAAAAAATACTTTAAAGAATTATGATTAGTGTAGAGAACAAATTTCTCTCCCAAAAGATAATGACGCCAAATTCTAAGAGCAAAAACAATAGCTGCGAGCTCTAAATCATGAGTAGCATATCTATTTTCGGCAGGCTTTAATTTCCTAGAAGCATAAGATATAACACGTTCCCTTTGCATGAGAATGGATCCCAAACCAACATGAATAGCATTGGTATAAACAATCAAGTCTTGGTTCCCTTCGGGAATCACGAGAATAGGAGCATTGGAAAGGAGTTCTTTTAATTTCTGAAAAGCAATTTCACATTTGTCTGACCAAATGTATTTAACTCCCTTATTTGTCAACCTAGTAAGTGGTACAAAATTTTTAGAAAAGTCTTTTATGAACCGATGGTAATAGCCCGCTATCCAATAAAGCTACGTATTTCCGTCACACTCTCCGTTCTCTTCCAATTTTGAATCGCTTCTATCTTTGAAGGATCCATGAAAATTCCGGATTCAGAAATAATATGTCCTAAGAATTTCACACGGGATTTCCGAAAGTGGCATTTAAATTTTTTTCTTTCAATTAATTTCTCCAAATGGTTTCCAATACAATCCAAAGATGTTTTACATGCTCTTCCTCGGTTTTAGAATAATCAAGAAGATCATCTATAAAGATGAGGACAGATCGATCGAGGAAGTCTTTGAAAACATGGTTCATAAGGTCTACAAAATAAGCTGGAGCATTCGTTAAACCAAATGGAATAACAAGCCATTCATAAGATCCATAACGAGTACGAAACGATGTCAAAGGAATGCAATCCTCCGCAATTCGGAGCTGATGAAAACCGGTTGCTAAGCCTAACTATGAAAAGACTCTAGCACCGCTATGTTGATCGAATAGATCATCAATCCAAGGCAAGTTGATATTTATTCTTAATGGTAAGATCATTAAGCTTGCAGTAGCCAACGCAAAACCTAAGCGTACCATCGGATTTCTTCACAAAGATAGTTGAAGCTCCCCATGGAGAGGAACTAGAACGAATAAATTGCTTCGCTTCCAACTCGGATAATTGTTTACTTATCTCCTCATTTTCCTTATTGGAATAGAGGATGAGTGATAGGTAGAGCTCCAAGGATTAGATTAATTCTAAACTCAATTTCTCCCTTAGGTGTTAATCTTAAAATGGTCTCAAATATGTCGGGAAATTCATGAACAACGTGGATGAGGGAAAAGATATCTTCCTCGTCATCATTATCGTTATCATACAGATTTAGAGAATATAAGGATGCTGCCGAATTGGAATCTGATTCTATAAGAACAATAGAAATCTGCTTAATAGGTTGAGGATGTCAAAGATGGATAGTCCTCTAGGGACACAGGATATGGGCTTCATAACGATTAAGCAAATCCATTCCCAGAATCATTCCAAAAGCTAGGTAGCGCACAACATGCAAATCGGCTCGGAAAGTGTAATCACATAAGATAAACTTGACATCTTTGCAAAATAAACTGAGTGTTGCGGATTCACCAACCGGATTTGCAATTCTCAAAGAAGTCATCAAGATCATAACACTTAAAGACAAAGTATCAACAAGTTCTTTGGATATAAAAGTGTGAGATGCACTCGTATCAAAAAGAACTCAAATAGGACGATCACGAAACGTAATAGTGCCATCAAGGATAGAATGAGAAATACCTTGACCAAGAGAAGTGTTACTGGAGTCTTGTACAACATTCAGCTTTCTCTCTTTCTTGCTTTGAAGTTTGGGACATGAAGATATAAGATGACCTGAACTTTTTCAATAGAGATAATAAAGGGGTTTCGAACACTTGTTAGCATAGTGGTCCTTAGAACCACAATTGTAGCACTCTCCACGATTAGAGGAAGGAGTCTTTACTACTGAAGTTGCTTTCTTCCCTTTCTTATTGGGATTAGGGCCTTTGAACCTATTAGGCCTCTTCTTGTTGATGTTGAAGTTTTGTTTGGCACCCACAACTTCAACATCACTTTCGTTATCGGCCTCTTTAAGTCGAAGAGCGATATCAACAAGCTGATCGAAAGAAAGTTCTAGTTTTAGAAGTAAAGGCTTTTTAAGGTTCTTATTCAACCCATAGATAAACCTATGATTTTTCTTCAATGGGGTATTAATATATTTGACCCCATATTTAGAGAGGGATTTAAAAGATGTGACAAAATCTATCTCAGAAGATTCACTTTGAACAAGGTCAATAAAGCGTCGAGCTAAAGTTACTTATTCAGCTTCTGGCACAAACTTCAACTCGAACCTTTCCCAGAATTACTCCCAAGTAAGATCCGCTTCAACAATTTCAGTAACCAAAAGCTCATACCAATCTAATGCTTTCTCCTGGAGCATGCTAGAAGCCATTTGACTCGATGTGGATCTATAAGATTCATGCAAGAAAGATGCGATCGCATGTTCTAAGCCAAGCTTGGGCTTCTATAATGCTTTCAGAACCCTTGAACGACTTTCCACCAAAATTGGTTTAATCACTACATAAGCATGCAATCCTAGATTTAGGGCGAGTAGGCTCAAGAATAGGTCTGGCGGCATGGGCATTCTTTATAAGATCTAAAAGCTGTTAGGCAGACATGAATACACCATCCTGAAGAGTAGCACTGGATTTAAGAAAGAAAGAAATAAGGGGAAAAAGGTTATTCTCATAATGAATATCAAAAAATTTGATTGACAAAACAAGACATATTATAGGAAAATAGGATAGAACGTGTCCTAAGACTCGAATTAAATCCTAAGGCACGATTCCTAAGGGAGACTTAGGACAATGATCCCTGTCATAATATTCTATATTGTTTCGAAGTTTGGCTCTGATACCAAGCTGTGACGCCCCACCTCTATACTCACACTAACCAAGGACACTACTGACTAATGTCATCAATTAGTATGAAGAATAAGGCTGTTGAGGAGCAACCATCTGTATAATGGCTGTGTGCGAGTACCAAAATATTTCAGATGGTATGTCATGCATTTCATTTCAAGAGGAAATCTGAAATATAAAATACAAACTCAAAGCTCCTACAATGTGGCTATGTGGCCTTCGGAAACAATTATAAAAAAATCATAACATAAATCAGTCACAGATATTCACATCACTGAGGCGGAAATAGATATGAATATAACACATAGAAATGTACATCAAAGTAGTGGTCATACAAGATCCAGTACATCCCAAAAGAATAGGTATAACTGCTAGACAAAAGAATATCTATACATCAAGGAGTCTCTATCTCAAATGTATAACAATAAAAAAACTACTAAGCTAAAGTAGTTATCCAAAAGTCAGAAGATAGTCCCTACTAAGAAGTCAAATGGAAGCACCTGAAACACCTCAGTCTGACCCGAGTATTATTTAAGAAGAAAAATAATAAATGGATCAGACTAGCTATAAATATCATATAAAATGAGATAGGATAAGAGATATGATGAATATATATGATAATAACAAAAATCATACAATAGCTCAAACTCTCTCAAACACCAAAAAAATGTCATATTCTTTAGATTATTCACCAAACCTCGAATATCGACAAAACATGTCAACGCAAATCACAACAATTGTTGAAACATAAATTCTAGAAATCAATAATTAGAAATCCAGAAAACAAAAAGGGAAGGCCTATCATAAACGGAAGAATGAAAACTCACTAATACGTGTATCGCAAACGTGACGCTATCCCATGAGTCGCTAACCCATAGAGCCGGTGCGATGACGTAGTACAACGGTACGTCCAAGGAACCTAAAATTCAAATAAACCAAAATAACGACGTTGTACAACGGCACTCCCGATGAACCGAACTGCATAAAAAAGACCATGGATTGCTAGCCCAGAAAAGTGAGATGAAACTCCACATAACGGTGTAGAGTCCCCCAAGCGGACTAAGAGACATCTCATATTTCTAGTCTAAACCATAAAATGATCATCATAGATAAATAAAAGTGTAAATTACACTAAGCTAGTAAATAAATGAGTTTAGCTTTATGTCCCATAACCACTAGCTTAACTTAAATACATACGAACATATTGTAGATTTCCACTCGAAAATTGTCACAAGATTTCAGTCGAACAAGTCAAAGAATTAACCGATGAAGTAAACGCAAGCGTTTCATACCACTTGTTTGGCTAAGTCATTTAATTGGATTTCTCGTACGAATGAGGTAATGGTTTGTATATACTAATAGATTAGAAAACGGTTTTAAAAACGAGCACTCTATTAAAAGTAACGTTGAAATCATTTTTGTGAAAGATTTTTAGTATTTACTACTAGTATTGAAACCTTTTTTTAAGGTGACAAATCACAGAAATGATTGTAAAAACAGTCAATCGCCAGAAATTCACATATGAAAACATCAATCAAAACCAAGAAAATCGATATTGAATCCATCAAATGGATATTCCCAAAAATCCAGAAAGAAGTCATCAAAGTCGATAATAAATGACAACAAAAAAAGGATCAACAAAAATTGATTCAAACGGAAATCTACTCAAAATCGGAAAATTGGCAGAATTAAACATCACTAGACGTCTAGTGGTTCTCCCAGATGTCTGAGCCGACGTCTTGAATTTTTCCAAATCACTTAGATGTTTGAGCCGTAAGTCTGGAACGTTTATTCCTTTGCCTCAGACATCTGAGCATTTTACCAGACGTTTGAGCTGAAGCTCAGCGCAAAGTTTGCCTAGGCCATTAATGGCCAAATCGGTTCAGAAGCAATCAGACGAGCAATGCAGGTTAGGGATTTATGCTAAACAACAACCCAGCCCTGTAGGCTCTGCAATACACTCCAAACAACACGTCTAAACATCCTTAGAAGGATTTTCATAGATTTTGACTTCAAAATACCAAAAATTGGAAAATTCACCAAACCAATTCAATTCAAAAGAAAATGAACATGAAATAGATGTTAGAAATTCATTCCTAACAACCGTCAAAGGTATAGATATAGATATGGGTTCAAGAACTCACCTTTAAACTCAAAAAACAACAATTGAGAAGCTCTAAAACAAGGAAAGATCAATTCCTCTTCAACAACACCTCTAGAATCTTCAATCTATTATCAAATGCAAAGATTTCCTAAGTTGGGTTATAGGAATATTTGAAAACTGAAGAGAGATTGAGATGGAAAAAATGAAGAGGATGCTTACCTAAGCTTCTCTTTAATTTTGGAACTTGAATTAGAATTTCCTAAGAAAACTAGGGCTTAGGAATTTCTAATCTCCTCCCCTTCCCTATTTTTCCTAGGGCTTGAGTGTTAGGAAATGAGGAGTAGAATGAATAAAGAATGGATGAGTTAGGGTATTTGGTAGAGAAGTTTGGGTTCTCTTGTTGGG
This sequence comes from Allium cepa, assembly GCA_030765085.1. Taxonomy (NCBI): domain Eukaryota; kingdom Viridiplantae; phylum Streptophyta; class Magnoliopsida; order Asparagales; family Amaryllidaceae; genus Allium; species Allium cepa. Next base: position 848,483,231 of record CM060943.1, read on the forward strand.
TTAATGGGCTAGAACACAACCCAATGCCCAAATGAACATACCAAAATTCTAATCAACTCCAAACATATCGATGTTTGTACTCAAACGTGTTGTAAACGTCATTTTGAACTCAATGGAAGTGTTCTCGAGTTCGGATTCGATTGTTTACAAAAAGTCAAATTTGGGACTTTAAATTCAAATAACGATGATATATTTAAATATATAATCGTAAAATATGCGGGTTGTTACAAGCAAAGTTAAATGAATTTGAATTTGGTTTGCAATAAATTAATGAAATAGTTATAAAATGAAATTCCACTTAAGTTGTAAATTGAATTGAATATGTTGAAATATTGTTTACTTGAGATAAATAAAATTGATTGTAGTAATGGAATAAATCAGTGAAATGAACTTGTAAAATGAATTGATGGAACGAATGAATTGAACTGAGCTAATGAAATGAATTAGTGAATTGAATATAAGTAAAATATTGTTTAATAGAATTGAATGTGAACTTAAGTTGTGAAGTAAAAATAAACATTAGTGGTTGTATAAAAAATTTATAATAAACTTAAGTAATGATTTAATGAAATGATCCATAAATAAATTAGATATGGAATGAATTATTTTTAACCTTAAATTGAATTAAGGGGAATGTAAGTAAAGTACATGAAAATAAATTGAATGCAAATTGATTGAGTTTTAATTAATTGAATGTTAACAAATTTAATATGAAAAAAAGAAGTGAATGTTAAACAAGGGAATGTTAATTAATTGGATGTAAACCAATTGAAAGTAAAGGAATTGAATGGAAGTCAACTGAATGAAAATAAATTGAGTGGGAACCAATTTAAGGTCAAAAGAAATGGAGGTATATAATATTAACACTTGGAAATGTAAATTGATACACTACAACAAAAAGACCCTATTACAACTGTATTTTTACAACAGTCACAATTTTTCAGTTGTAATATAAGTGTTTTACAACTCTTTTTTTCAAAAAATTGTAATAAACTTACTTTCAACAACTATTCTTTTTTGCCAGTTGTAATAAATGTCTATTACATCCTTTCTTTTTTGTCAGTTGTAATAAATATCTATTTTTAACAACCCTTCCTTTCTGTCAGTTGTAATAGATCCTGTTACAACATTTTTTTGCTAGTTATAACAGATGCTTTTTTTTACAACTCTTCTTTCTTGTCGGTTGTAGTAGATGCCTACTACAACCTTTTTTGCTAGTTGTAATAGATGTGTATTTTTAACAACTCTTTTTTTTCAATCGTAATAGGTGTTTATTACAATTTTTAGTTTACTAGTTGTAATAATTAGTTAATAATTATAATTAAATATTAATACTTAATAATTAATTAGAAAATTAATAATAAATAATACTTACTATTATATATTAATAATTAATTTAAAATATGAAGTAATTAATATTAATAATTAATATTCAATATAATTAATAATTAATATAATAATAAATAATTATTAACAAATAAAAATTAATAAATTAGAATTTATTTTCAATAATTAATAATTACATTAATAATTAATGAATTAAGAAATAAAAATTAATATTAATTATTAATATTTAATAATTGATATTTAAAATGTAATGGTCGATAATAAATAATAAATATTGATTACTATTAAATAATAATAATTAATTTGAAATATAAAATAATTATTATTAATAATTACTACTCAATATAATTAATAATTAATATAATAAATAATTAATAAACTAGAATTAATTTTTGATAATCAAGAATTAACACTAATAATAATAATTAAGAAATAAAAAATAACATTAATGATTAATATTTAATAATTGATATTAAAAATAATAGTAATTAATAGCAATTTAAATAATTAAGAAGCAATATCTAATATTTAGTAATTAATTTTTAATAATTAATTATGGATAGTTGTAATGTTTTTTTAGGAAGTTTTAGAGACTTATTTTGAACTGCTCTTTTTTCACCAGTTGTAATAGATTCATACTAAATATCAATACAACAAATATTTTATAATTAATATTTAGTAATTAATTATTGATAATATTAATACTTAATAATAACCTTACAAATTAACAACAAATATGTAAAAACTAATATTCAATTATAGCTAAGAAGTAACAAGTTATAATTAATAACAATTAAGAAGTAATGTTTGCTATTTTAATAAAAATTAATTTCAAGATATTCATATTATATTTAATGTAAATTTTCACTTGTTGGTATAACTTATAATATTCATTTTTATAAATTTGGATAAAATTTTGATAAAGACGCATGAAAAATTGGCGGTAAGCCGCGAAATGTTAGCACAAAGCATGAAATTTTGGGCTGAAAAGGTGAAAAATTGGCTTCAAAATCTTTCGTGTCTTATAGTCCTACTGTCGTTTACAGGTCGGCCTCCTCCCGTACTCTTCTCCCTAAATCAAAATCGATCCCAAATTCTTCCTCTCTCAAACAAAGTTGTTACTCAACAAAATCAAAAGAAGGTTGTGGTCGCGGTTTGAATTGAGGTGGTTTGAGGCGGCGGTAGGTCGCGAAGGTAGGTGTTTGATTTGGGGTCGCGGTGATGGTTGAGGATGGAATTGAAGTGACGATCGTGGTGGGGATGGCAGATTGGGCGTAGCGGTTAGTTGTAGAATTGCTTGAAGGTGGTTCGCGGCTGTTCGATTGGGGGAATTTCTTGTCGATTTGGCGAAATGGAGACGACAGTGGTTAGTTCGCTTGGTAGGTGCAGGGGATTGTTTTGTGAAGTGAAGACTTGGGTTGAAGTGAACTGTGTAGGGCAGTGATGATGCTATAGAGGAGGTGGAGTGTGGCACTGCTGTTGTTAAAGGAGGCATAGTTTGACAGTTGAACTTGGTGGTGGTCAGTAGATAGGTTGCAGAAGTATACGATGGTGCAGTGGGAAGTTCGGTGATGTGATGGGGTGTTTGGTGGTTAGAGAAGTTGACGGTGTAGCAGTGTGATAATGGTTAATCAACCAGATGGTTGCGTGACGCTGGTGGAGTGGTGATGGCAGTTGAGTTGCTACTGATCAGAAGTGGTAGCAGAGATTGTTGGCAGAGAAGTGATGTAAGTAGTGGGCAGTGTGGTTAGGGTGAATGAGGTGGATGTTGGGTGGTTTATTGATGGTAGTTTGATGTGGTTGTAATGTGTAGTTGTTTATGGAGAATGATATGGAAGGAGGAGATTGTGAAGTTTGAAAATTTGTATGATGATAATTGAAGAAGTGTTGTCAGTTTGTACTGGTATGTAGCAAGATGGTGAGGGGTATGTGAACTGTCAGGTGAATGTGGTGATGTTTTGTGGTATGTAGGGAGATTTGTTGTAGTTGACAGAGTTGTTAAGGGTGATGACAGTTTTTATGAACTCGATAAGGTATAAACTCAATGCCATTGATCTGGAGTTGCAGTGAAGAGAAGTTATGGTGAAGTGATTTAGAATAATGCCCGAGCCACCTGGATCCACTATCGAGTGGTTTGCCGTCGCCTGGAATATTGATGCCTGACCAGATCTGACTATTACAATCTCCTCTGCTTGCTTACATCTAAGTTTGGAGATTTTTGATGGGATTTGGATTGCTTGTCTAAGTTTATAGTTGCACGATGCCTTAACTGCCAAAGATTCTGCATTGTTTGAGAGTGGAGATGAAGCCACTATTGTTAGATTTGGTTGCTTACTGAAGCTTGCTTTGATAAAAAATGTAGCTGCCTGAAGCTTGTGTTTCTTAAACCCCATTTTTAATATGAATTTGATCGTTAAGTTGCTGTGAAGCCTGAAATAATCACGTTGTCTGGACTTGATGCCGTATTTTGAATGTAAGTTGTCAACATAGATGTGAATGTTTTTGTTGTTATTTGGCTTGGCGATGCGATATATAACTTAGGTTGCTGTTAATTTACAGTTGTCTGATGATGTTATAGAGTCACTGGGTAGAGTCTCAAGATGGTCCCGGTGTGATGCTCTATCTAGCTGATATTGTTGAGTTTATGTACTCGGCTCATTGATATTGTTAGTCTTGAAGAGATTGTATTACTATGTTGGAGTTGGTAGTTTGATTATTGAGATTTTAGAATGGCGTCGAGTTTATTCTGCATAGGTATGATTTACTATTTTGTTCATTGCTAATGAATTAAAGTTAGATATTTTATTTTGATAGTGGCAAGTTGGAAACCATTATCGTCCAGTTAAAGAGGTTAAAAGGTAAGGTTATTTTATTTATTTATTTATTTTTGAGCATATGACATAGCATTGAACTAGACAATCATCATAGTATGTGATTATCATTACAGAATGCCACTAAAGTGGTTAACATATCATTCCCAACTTGCAACATAAATTAATTGGTAGTATTCCCAAAAAAATAGCATTCTAAACTTGTAGTTTAAAGTATGTTCAGTATCTATGATTTAGGTTACATAAACTTGTAGTTTAAAGAATTTTAGCCGTCTATCATCTAAACTTATTTACTTTAAGCACTAATGCTTCTTGTAGGTTACCTTAATTTCAGTTACATCACACCTTGCTCATAAGGGGTGTGTCCAAAAATATTCACGTTACATCAAGACTTTACAGAGCAAAATGCTTCTTTAAGAGAGCTTAAGAATAATTATATGCATGCATAGAACATTGATCAAAATACTACCATCGAGATCATTCTGATATTCACTGTTTCAAAAGCATAGTTTGGTCATTTTCATGCAGTAACATGGAGAAATCCCAAAGTAACCGAGATTCATATTTATTTGATAGATGATTAGTTTTGATGATTGAAGTATGACTATCATAATTATATACAGTGGAGAAGAGATAAATTAGCAAACTTAATAGATGTATGCTGGCTAGAAATCCATGGAAGATTCGAAGCATCACAGCTAACACCAGGAGTAGTCTGCGAAGTGGTGTTCATAGTGTACATGGAAGATTTGAAATTACTGAATCTAAACTCCATTGTTATTGGATTATGATGTCTTTAAATTAATATTAATTTATTCCTATTGCTTGTCAGTTCCTTGTTTCACTTGCAAACTGTATTTAGAATTTTTCTTTATTTTATATTTTTTTTACCACACTGCCAATCACAGTTGTTAAAATGTCTTTCACAACTGCTAGTAGCAGTTGTGAAAAATCTTTTACAACAGCCTATCTTAGTTGTGAATAATCTTTTACAACTGTCAAGAGCAGTTGTAGATGACTTTTTACAACCGCTGTAGATCCTTGTAAAAAAAATTGGACCTATTACATCTCCTGATATAACGACGGGCGGTTGTCCGTTGTGATAGACCTATTACAACTGTTTTTTGGCAGTTGTGAAAGGTTTTTTTTGTTGTAGTGATATGATCGTAAATAAAATTGGATGGATATTATTGGTTTAATAAGTTCTCTTGTTACATTTACAAAAACTACATATAGAAATTGTATAATCTATGTTGTTGTAATGACCCAGATTCTCCATCGTTCGATTTTGAATATTTAAAAGGGTTTTAAATGTTGTATTTGGAATATAAATTGATTTTGAATATAAAGGTTTCGGTTAGATTGTTGAGTGAATTTAAATTTCAAATATAACGATTTATCATAATACAAAAATGGCAAATAATTGAAATTTGAATTAAATTTGAATCGAAAAGATTTCTAATGTAAATGTAAATTCTATTTGAATTAGATTCGAGTCAGTAAGTTTTTAAAACTGAATTTTTAAGTGATTTAGTCAATTTTTGAAACCGTCGATTTAATCGATGGGTTTAAATAGCGATCCAGGGCACACTCTCGGAATTCGACAAAATTAGTTCCATTAGATCCATAATAGTGTATTATTATCAGACTTCAAATTTCGTACAATTTGGATTTACCGCTTGGTCATACGGGATAGAAACGTGTTGAATTTAATATTGAAAATTTAATATTATAATTGGGTTCAAAAAGCTTTCTTCTCCATATGATCGAATTAGGTCCTGGAACTTATTCGATTGCGTTCATAATAGGGTTATAACATTAGAAGCGCCAGATGGAATGCCTTAGCAGGGGTTCGGGATTTTGAGTTATGAAAAATAAGATATTTTGAATATATAATATAAAATTTTTTAAGTCAAACACTATACGTTCAACCAACCTAGTAGTGAGCCACTCTAGTCTGAATCATGCCATTTGTCCCTAGTTTAAAATAGCGGCGCTTCCTTCCTCTTTCATAAAAGAAATCAGTTTGTTTGTATAAAAAAAATCGATCGCATAAACGACACGATTCTGGGAGTTCGGCGACTTCAACTACGTCCGTTCAAAGGCACCCGAGTTTAGCTATTTTCTAGTGGCTATAGGAAACGTCAGGTGTGGTGGTTTGCACGTAGGGAGGAGAGTCAGTAGAACAGGGTTCAGCGATCTTCGATTCAGGAAAAACAAGGCTTTTTAGGCTTCATTGAGTGGAAAGACGGAGGTGGGCGGCACGTCGGAACTGGGTAAACGGAGAAGGAAATCGTGCTCCTGGGTTTTGAAAGGTCGCTACTTGGAAGAAGAGTAGCAAGTGGGTTTAGGCACTGGATTAGTGAATTTTCGTGGTAGTTATTTAGTCTAATTACTGTAATTAACAATTTAGGTTATAATAATTTAATTCATTAACTTATAACTATCATAATTTATTCATACGAGGTCCAAAAAACACGAAATCAGCCAGGTTGGATTCCTAGCTACGAAATATACCACCTGGAATTGTTTTGGAAATTTCTGGAGTCAACTGGGATATTGGATTAAATTTAATATGGTTCAATTTAATTTAAAATCGAGGCGGTTTGCAAATTAAAAATCAAGGTGAGTAAATCTCACTCGTTTGGATTGTTGGTTTTAATTTAAAATGTTAAAAATTAATTATTGGTTAATTGGATGAATTGATAATAATTTATCAGTTGGATGTTATATTATTTATAATAGTATATCTATATATATATATATATATATATATATATATATATATATATATATATATATATATATTAGTGCTTGGGTATATTTCAAACCGATTGGAGCAGACGAGACACTATGCGCCCTGCATAATAGCGAATGACCCTATATTACCGCAATATCCCGCCTCATAGCGGGATTGGTATTTTATATTAGATAACATTTGTGGATGCAGGGAAACAGATTGAAGGGATTAAACTGGATTCCTCAAAAATATATTGATTGTTTCATATATAGAGTTATATGACGTGTTTGAATAATCTGGTATGGACTGTTGTGTAATTTGATATATTAGATGCTATAGTACCACTGGCCCTAATTTTGGTATTTTAAATACCACAAATAGTATTTGTGAATCTTAAGAAGAAATTCAAAGGTGATTTTTTGAAATAAAATATTTATACGAAAATTGGAATATTGAATAAGAAATGGGTTTGGATTAAATAAAGATATGATTTGGAATTCACTTAACTATTTTGTAAAGTGGTTCAGATAAATATTTTTGAAATTAATTTATATAAGGAATTTGGAACAACATATTTTAATAATATGTCATAAGTTTTAAAATAAAATTAAAATCGAGTTTTGAATAGATTTGGAATTATAATTGAATTTATTGAGAAATAAATTTCCAAATGGAATTTTAAATAGAAATCGATTTATAAATGGATTTTAGTAATATAAATAGGTTATAAACTGGAAGAGTTTATAAAGTTAAAACAATGTTTATAAATAGCGTGGAATGGTTATCATTTGATAAATTGGGAATATAAATTCATAGTGTGAATTTAAAATGAAATATGGAAATCGATTTAGAAAGAAATAGTGGATTCTATTTTGGAATTTAGAAATAGTTGTGAAATTGGAAACGTAAATTGATTTGTGATAAATCTAGAGAGAATTATAAGTACAAAATCGGCTATATTGAATTCCAAATTTTTTTTCTTCAAGAAGTAAGTTTTGTTTCCAGGAAAGAATTTTTTATTTATTAAACTATATAGTTTAAAAACTATTATTTAGATTAAAATATTTCAAAGTTTGTTATTCTGTAACGACCTAGATTTTTTTATGTTTGATTTGGAATATTTAAATGGTTTTAAATATGGAATTTGAATGATAGATTAATTTTTGATGTGGAAATTTGGTTTTTGTTTATAAAATAAATTCAGAATTTAAATGTAGCAATTTATTGAATAATTTAATTATTGAGGTCATAATTGAATATTGGTTAAAAGGGAATCTAGAGTTTTAAGCTTGATAAAAATAATTTAAAGGCTCATTAAATTTATATTAATAATACTGAAGGCAGTGCAACTTTTAAATTTGATTTAAAAGTGATTTGTTTGGTTTTGAAAATATATCATTTAAATTAACATTTAAAAATAGCCTTTCGTGACACAGTCTCGGAGTTCGACGAAACTAGCTCCATTTGATCAGTAATAGTGTATTATTATCGAATGTAAAATTTTAGGGTGTTTGGAGTTATTGTTTGATTGTACGGGATATAAACGCGCTGAAATTAATATCGAAAATTCATTGTAATAATTGGATCCAAAAATCTATCTTCTCCATACGATCGAATTAGGACTCAAAAACTTTTCCATTGTATTCGGAATTGGGGTATAATGTTATGAACGCCTAGCTGCACGCTTCGATGGGTGCTCGAGATTTTAAGCTATGAATATTGAGACGTTTGAGATTAAAAAACATTTTAAATTATTCATTCAAAATAACTATTTTCGTCCTTTTTAAGCCTCCTATAACACACAACCTTCCTATCACATTTTTCTCCCTTCAGTTCAAATCTTTTCAAGCCGCCGTCCTTTTGTTTGAAATCGCATACAAATCCCTTCCCCTCCTACATTTCATTTTGAATTGGCAGAAAAAAGAATAAAGAAATGGGAATGAAATCAATTCATTCACAAAAAATAAAAAAATAAATGGGAATCAAAGTTGCATGGGTGTGCGAGGCAGCGCCATGGTTAGTTGACCGACGATGGCTTCAAAAAGGGAATCGGTGGATAAGGCTGATGGTTTGAGAGGGTTCACGAGGGAAGGCTGGGTTATCTTTAGAGGTCGCGGTCGATCGAGCAAAAGAAGAGGATGGAGGCGCGATATTGGCTGGGTGGATGATGGCATACGTATCGGATGGCTGGGATGAGGCAGTCGTATATTGTCGAGGTCGGTGAGCTTGGTTGGTGATGCGGTGCTTTCTGGACGCGTACACAAAAAGTAGGGTGTTTGAGTGCAGGGTTTTGAATGGAGAGAAGGCAATTATATTTATATATAGAATTTTAGAAGGAATTAGTGGAATTTTTTTATTACATATGAATAAATTAGTGAATCTCATAGATACCATATTCAATCTTTATGAGGTTGGAATCGAACCAAAACAAGTTGTACTTCGATTGTCCTTGCAAAATCTACGTAGAAAAATTGGTTTCTGATTTTTCGGAGTCAGCAGGGAATTTAAAATAGTTGAAAATCGAGATGCATGGCAAAATAAAAATCAAGGCGAGAATTTCTTACTCATTTGGATTTCCAAAAATTTAAATGTTTAAATTAATTATGGGACGCTTGATTGATTGAAAAAAAAAATTAATTATCTGTTGGATGGTTATATATATATATATATATAGTAGTATGTATATATATATATTAGTATTTGGAGTGATATTCCCGCACATTATAGCAGATGAGACCGTATGTGCCTTAACGGATGACCTCATATACCACGATATCTCCCACTGGTATTTTTATTGTTGTCTAACATCTGTGGATGCAGGGTAAAACAAGTTGGAGGGATCCAATTGGATTCCTCAAATATGCTATTATTTTTCATGTGTATAGAATGCTGGATTATTGTGTGTCGTGAATTTTTAAATGTTATAATGGCATTGAAATTAATTTCGAGTATGTTAAATACCATAAATATTATTTAAATTTTTTAAGGAATTTAAAGGAGATTTTTAAAATAAAAATATGTTTATCAAAATTTGGATTATTAAAAAGATTTGTTATTGAATAAGAAATAATAGATTTTTTATAATGCAGGAAATGTTTTTAAATAGGAAATTTAAAATAAATTATCAAAAGGAATTTTTAAAGACTGGATTTTAAGGTGATATTCGAAAAAATATAGAAAAATGTTGAAACCGATATTGAAAGTAGATTGGTAAAGATAAATGGAATTTATAAGAAACTGAATTTATAAAAGTGGAGTTTTATAAATGAGATTATTTTTAGCGAACTCAAAGGAATTATAAGGATTTATAAACAATGTTTATAAATAAAAGGAATAGGAATCAGATGATAAATTAGAAAGATAAATTTACAGGAAGAATCTATATTTGAATATGGAAATATGGTGAGAGAAAAATGGTGGATACTATTTTTAAAGTAAAGGGTTAAGGAGATCGGAATGGAAGTAATGTGATGGAAAATCGAGAAGATTTATAAATTGAAATTTGGTTATTGAGATTCAAAAATTTATTAATTTATAAGTTAAAATTTTATTTTAAAAGGAAAATTTTCATTTATTAAACTATATAAATTTCAAAGTTAGTTAGTACTAAAATTCTTCAGAAGTAAATTTTCAAACACTTAATATTTATCTTAATAAATCCTAGATTTAAAACCTATTTTGGAAAGTGATGTTATAAAAGTGTTTCAATATTCGACAATTATTTGAACATGTTTTTTTAAAAATAAATAATTATTATTTTTCTTTAAATACTTATTTTTATTTGCATATACGTATGTATATATATAAAGTTTTGAAAATGGTTTAAATGTATTTATAAACCTTCTCAGGAGTTGAAAAATGGTTATTCGGTAAATGGACTTATAATGGAATTCTCAAAACGAAAATTCGGAAAAGTAGGGAAATTTTCAAAGAAGTTAGATAAAAATGAATTTGAAAATGAAAATAGAACTCATAAAGAAGTACAAAGGGAATTGAGTTTATAAGCGAGTATAAATTGGTTTTGAAAATATTAAGGGAATTAATTAAGGAATTCCGAAATTTATAGAATTCGTGTAAAATGAGTTGGAAAATTTACAAATAAAATTGTAAATGATTTTGAGAAAGAGAAATAGGAAATAAAAGGATTATTTTCTAAGTGTTGAATATAAAATAAAGTGAAGAAAATCTTCTAAGTATTGGAAAAGGTTGGAAATGTTCCGTGAAAATAAAAAGGGTTTGAAAACTATTTCCAAATGTTGAGGAACTGAAAGTAATATCTTATAAATATATTCCGAGATAAATTGTGGAAAAATTTATAATAAGCCCTGATGATTGTTTATGATGTGTATTGATAGTTTAACCGACTATCAATTTTGGCCAATTTCGTTAATCGTTACGAAGAGGCCCGGGATCAGATTTAGTTATCCGAAAACCACTTCAATCCAGTTTAAATGTTACGAATGAATACCATAAAGATGATGAAGACGGTGATTTGGATTATCCAAACCCAAGACAACTTGTATGGAAGAATGCGATAAGAACATCATCATTGGAGAATGATGAGCATTCTAAGTAAAATTTCGTTCTTGAAAGGTAACGCTTGGCCTCGAGCCTGATCAACCGAGGAATGACTAAAACATGGGAGATGCAGCAAGGCTAAGTGGATTGCACCTAATTAGGGTATGTTCACCTTTCTAGATGTCCTCGTAAACCCATTTATTATGGATATGGGTGTTCATGGAAGGAGCGATCGGTGTAAGGGTGGGAACACCCAAGTTGACAACATATTCGGTCTATCCAGGTCAGGGTTAGGCAGGTCTTGTGTAGCAGGGGATCCCGGCATGGTCCTTGGTACATAGTTCTAGAGGTGTACTGTGACGGGCGGTACCCCAGTGGCCCAGTCATTCGATGGAATCCATTCTCCAATAAGCGCGGTACAATTTTGATTGTGCCCAACTATGCTGAAACATGAGAAGCAAGCATTTCGGTTAATTTTCTATTTACTTTCTATAGACACTATTATAATATCAAACGATTTGATCAAGATGATTTTTGGTTATCGTAAGGTATAAACCCGTCGTGTTTATTTGTGACATGGTCTTACGAAATACCTTTGTTTTCAAAGGATTTTGAAAAGTTAATAATTCTAATTGAGTGTTTTTCCTCACGCTGGTTTTTCAGACCGACTCGGGTGTTATTTTATTACAATACTTGGGTCAGACCGAGTATTATAGATTCAAGTTAAAGGCTATGGAGCTCAGGAGATGAGCTGGAGGAGTTCAGACGTATTTCCGCTGTGTAAAATAAGTTATTGAACTGTCCAAATTTTTTTTGAGAAAAATGTGTGATCCTCTATAAATAGAGGAGAGCACACATTGAATCTTTCCAAATTTTAGTGTAATGATTGTACACTCTGATGACTGTAAGTATTACACAGTTGCAAATTCTTTTGTATAAAAATCTGTTGTTATATATTGTATTTTGTTCCGCTGCGATTGTGAGATTCTGTGTTGCTGTGTTCTTTTTCTTCTACCTTTTCTTCTTCACCCCTAATTACCAGGTATATTCGGCACTTGGCTGCTCATTATTTATACAATGGACATATTAATGTCGATTTTTGATGGTCAAAAATCCTTGTCCGTTACATTTGGTATCAGAGCTGAAGATTAAGCGAGAACCTTGGCATTGGTGGGGATTACTCATTACGAATAGAGTCAGTGGTACTCTAGAATGAGTTTGAGTGTATTAATTGATATGAGCGCACATTTATTAGTGAATATAAAAATGTTATATATTATGTTAATTGATCTATGGAGTGGCTTGTGAACTCTGGTCGAAACAATCCGTACAACTGTACCGGTAAGGATTTCTAAACACTTGAATAGAGCAATTTGACACAGTATTGTTTTGAAGTGGGTAAATGAAATAATTTTACCCAAACTATATTTTTGGATATAAGGGAAATATTTTTTTCTACAAATTATTATAGAATATTGGTGTGTTGGTTGTTATTACAATCGAATAAGATTATAAAATTGAAAATGGTTTATGTAACTGAATGGGAATTTGTATAAGTGTAAATTATACAAATGGATTTTAATTAAAATGTATTCAAACTGGGTCTGGAAATTTAAACCGCGGGAAGTTTGGAAAATTATTTTTTCAATGTGGTGTGGAAAAATAATAATAATAAGAGTACTATTTCTAAATATTTTCGAAAGGAAATTGTTTTTAAGATGGATTTTAGAAGAGATATTGCACTGAACTCACTTCAGTCGCTGGAAAATAATTCCATTGATGACTGCAGCATCATCAGTTTCATTTTTGAGTTTCTAAGTGACGGACTGCAAGGGAAATTTATTTTTTTAGATTTGTTGGGCAAACCATTATTGTTTTGGAAATTCTAAAGGAAATTTGTTTTGGATGAAACCAGGTTTGGTTTAAAACGTAAAAGTGTCATTTCAGGAATATTCGAGATTTCAAAATGATTTGGGAAAATGCTGGGTGTTTGAATTCTAGAATCCTTATTTAAATAATTCAAAGATCATCAGAAGATAAGTTATAAACTTATAAACTGGAAAAGATTCTAAATGAGGAAAGTATGGAAATTGGATTTCGGAATAAAATTTCAACTTGAGTAAAGTTAAAATGGATAAAATTAAAATTAAGCGAAGCAAATGGAACGAATAAATAAAGTAATGGCAATAATAGAAAGGAATGGGTGAATTAATTAAAGTGGATTCTGTAAATGGAATTTGACTTATGCAAGTTAAATAAATTAAATTTGTTAAAGAAAATGGTATGGATTTGAAATTTAACCAAAGCTAAGCTAAACAAAATTGAGTTGTGTTTGGATTGAATTAAAAATAAAATTGAATTGAGCTATAGATGATATTGAATGGAATGGAGCTTTTAGTTAAATGAATTGAAAGAAATGACATGTTTAAATTTAATGTAAGTTAAGTTAAATAAAAATAAAACGGGTTGAAGTGAAACTAATTTAAGTATGAATAACTTGAATATGGTTTTGAAATTTGGTTAAAAGGAATTGGAATTTAAATAAAGAAGGTGAATTAGATTTGAATTATATGGAATTGAATTAAGTATATAAACGTGAATTATAAAGTGATTATATAACTGTAAATTAAGAGTTTGATTGAATTGGAATAATGTTGAATTAAAGTAAATATAAATATTGAGTTATGAAATATTATATAACCTTAAGGTATAATTCTTGAATGAAATATAGTTTGAGAAAAACTAGAATTGTGAATAGATAAATTGGTATAGCTTATAAAAATTGAGATCAATTAAGTAAAAATATATTTGGCTATAAATAGATGAAAAATCTTGAGTTAAAAATAAAATGGAACGTACTCGAGTATAGAATCGATTGAAGTATGAAAAAAAAATAGTTTTGTGACTTATATAATTGAAAAATTAGAAAACCCAAAATAAAAATTGTTTGACATTTTGGTAAGGGAAATAAAATCTAAACCTGGATTATAAAATAAATAAAAACTCAAGTGGATTACATAGTGTGATTTTTGAAAAAAAAAATAGATATTGAATTATAAAGTGGAAATGAACTAGTTAGATAATTAATTAGTTAATTGGATATAAAGTGAATATAAACTAGGTTGAATAAATTTGGATTGTCAGTAAGAGTGGAATTTGGAAATGAAACTTGAGTATAAATAAAATTTAACTTAGATGGTAAGCAAATTAAATAAAATTTGGATGTGTCGATTAAGGTGGAAATATTTTGAAATGATGATAACTGAGGTTATAAATAAATTCAATTGAAATGTAAATTAATTGATATGGCTTGGGTATTAAATAAATGGATTGAATTCGAAATGGAACAAAAATGAATTATAAATTGATTTGGAATCAATTTAAAATAGCTATAATGGTTATTCATTCAAATAAATATCGCCAAATTGGCATAGAAAAAATTGGCGTTGTTGTAAACAGAAGTAAGTGAAGTTCTGTAAAGCAATAGAAAATGGATAAATTGATTTTTAATCGATATGAAATGGTTATGTGTTTTTTCGATAAAAAAATAAATTGAATGCAAGAAAATTAAGTCGTAAATCATCCAGATCGAATGAAAAGCTATATAAATCGATTGGAAATAAATAATCGAATGATGGAAGCCTTGTAATTGCTATAAAAACATGTTATAATGTGTTTATTTATGAATCAATGTGTTTCTCCATTTAGATAAGTGGAATGTTATTAAATTTTATGTTTTTGGTACTTAAGTGGTTTAAGTTGAGTAAGTACAGGTAACTGGAGGCCGTCGGACTAGAATTTGGTTGCGAAATTGCATATGAAGTTAATTGCTTGCTTAATAATGCTTAAAACTGCTAAAATAAGGTATGTTTTCGGATTAAATACAGCAAATATATAAATATTTGTATATATTTTTGTTTTCCAACTGTGTGGGTCAATGTATATATATTTATCTCACTTGTCAAATTGCCTGCCAAAAAATTTTGGAAATTTAGGGTGTTAGAAAAAAATTTAATTTTTTTTTTAAATTTTTGTTAACGAAAACTAGATTTCGGAGTTGAAATCGAAGTAAAGGATTTTGGTCTAGAATGGAAAACTAATTGTTTGATTGAAAACTAAGAGATTAGAAAAGTGAAATGTCAAGTTAGCTAAGTGGGTTTTGGATAAGTTAATGGGTTGGAGCAATTTTCCTGCCTTCGAAATTTTAAGATGAAATTCTTTTAAGGGAGGAGGAATGTAACGATCCAGATATTTCGACGTTTGATTTGGAATATTTAAATGGTTTTAATTATTGATTTTGAATGATAGGTAGATTTTTGATGTGGAAATTTAGTTTTTATTTATAAAATAAATCAGAATTTAAATATAGAAATTTATTGAATAATTTAATTATTGACTAAGATATTAGAAAAGTGAAATGTCAAGTTAGCTAAGTGGGTTTTGAATAAGTTAATGGGTTGGAGCAATTTTCCTGCCTTAGAAATTTCGGGATGAAATTCTTTTAAGGGAGGAGGAGTGTAACGATCCAAATATTTCGACATTTGATTTGGAATATTTAAATGGTTTTAATTATTGATTTTGAATGATAGGTAGATTTTTGATGTGGAAATTTAGTTTTTATTTATAAAATAAATCAGAATTTAAATATAGAAATTTATTGAATAATTTAATTATTGAGGTTATAATTGAATTTTGGTTAAATAGAGAATCTGTAGTTTTAAGCTTGATAAAAATAATTTAAAGGCTTATAAAATTTATGTTAATAGTACTAAAGATAGTGCAACTTCTAAATTTGATTTTTAAAATGATTTGTTCAATTTTGAAAATATATCATTTAAATTGACATTTAAAGATAGCCTTTTGAGACACAGTCTCAGAATTCAACGAAACTAGTTCCATTGGATCCGTAATAGTGTATTATCATCGGATTTCAAATTTCGAGATGTTTGGAGTTATTGTTTGATCGTACGGGATATAAACGCACTAAAATTAATATCGAAAATTCAATATAATAATTGAATCCAAAAAGCTATTGTAACAACCCGCATATTTATCGAGTTTACATTTAAATATTTTTATTTAAATATTAAATCGTTAATCGGATTTTGGTCCGAAAAACTACTTTTTGCAAACGGTCAAATTAGGACTCGAGACCACTTCCGTTGAGTTCGAAATGTCGTTTACAACTTTTTAAGTATAAACATCGATAGGTTTGGAGTTAGTGAAATTTCACTAACTTTTCCCGCTTTGGACTTTGGGTTAGTTTAGCCTATTAAGCCCAAGTTCCAACCCTCTTCTCCTCACTCTTCATAAATTTCCTAACTAACTCAAGCTTTAGCATTAATGGTGAAGAGAATGGGAAATTAAAACTCCAAGCTCAAATTCAATTGCAACTCCATCATTCAACTCCAAATTCAAGTAGAAGATATTGGATTCAAGCTTTGGATTGCTTCTCCTTACTTTCAAGCTTCATCTTCATAAATTTTAGTGCAAAGGTGAGATTTTTATCTCACAATTCTAGTCTATAACTATATTGGACTGTTGGGAATGATTCCCTATCACTTTAGCATGCATATTTGCTTTTGGTTTGGACTGGATTGGCGAAAAACTCCGATTTTTGGTGTTTGGGAGAAATTTCTGCATTTAGGTCGTTCTGGCCGTTTTTAGCTCGCTCGGAGTTAGGTCGTGTGGACCTTAGGTCGTAGGTCGCGTACGAGTTAACCCCTAGGTCGTTCTGGCCATTTTCGTGTTTTCGGAGTTAGGTCGCTCAGGACCTTAGGTCGTAGGTCGTATGGCCGTTAGGTCGCTCTGCTTTGGCTCTGGCCATTTTTGCTCACTCGCAGTTAGGTCGCTCACGACCTAGGACTTAGGTCGCTTGGAGTTAGGTCGTAGGTCGGCAGGTCTTCAGCTCGCACGCGTTGAAAAGGCACGTCTGGAGTTAGGTCGTTCGCGAGTTAACGTTAGGTCGTTTGCGAGTTAGCGCCCTAGGTCACTCGCGTATAGCTCGTTCGGAGTTAGGTCGTTAGGCCTTAGCTCGTATGGCCTATGCAATTTGGTTAGGTCGTCCAACCGCAACACCTTAGGTCGTAAGACCTTAGGTCGTACCCCTTAGGTCGTTAGACCTTAAGCCTTCTCTATTGGAACTCGTTAGGTCGTAGCAACCATAGGTCGTAGGTCGCTCACACGGAGTTAAGTCGTAGGTCGTCTCCGACCTTATATCGCTCAGCCAGGTTTCACTTTAAGTCGTTAGGTCGTTTGGACCTTGTTTCCAGTTAGGTCGCAAGACCCTTAAACCGTTAGGTCACTAGGTCGCGATGTTTTACGTCGATGCACCCTATGCCTCTATAGGTCGTTCGACCTTGCTAACTTTTAGGTCGCAAGTTTTATAAGTCGCTCGCCTCCCTTAGGTCTTCACTAGGTCGCGATGTTTTAGGTCGCTGCACCCTATGCCTCTATAGGTCGTTCGACCTTGCTAACTTTTAGGTCGCGAGTTTTATTGGTCGCTCGACCCTATTCCCCTTAGGTCGTTAGACCTCATTTTGTCTTCACTAGGTCGTACCGTTTTGGTCGGGGCGCTGCCCCGCACCCCACCGGGGGCGCTGCCCCCTGGACCCCCGCGACCTGACCGGGCAGGTCGAACCCCGTAAGCGGTGGCGTTGCCCCCGCACCCCCACCTTGGGGGGTTGCCACCCCCCTGGACCCCCCCTCCGTAGGGGATCTTATCTGAAAAATATTGAGCTGATTTCCTTGGATTTTATTCGTATCTCCGTATGCGATCTTTGTGACTGATTGTTTCTACACTTGCTTATGTGTTTTGTCACTTTATAATATAAAGGTTTCAATACTAGTAGTAAATATCAAAACTCTTTTAACAAACAATTTCAACTCTATTTTTAATAACAAAGCTCTTTTCTTAAATCGTTTTCCAATCTATTAGTATATACAAGCCTTTACCTCACTCCGATGAGAAATCTAATTAAACGACTTAGTAAAACAAGTGGTATGAAACGCTTGCGTTCACTTCGTCGGTTAATTCTTGGACTAGTTCGATTGGACCTCTTGTGACAATTTTATTAGTGAAGATTTACAGTTTGTTCGTAAATATTTAAGTTAAGCAAGTGGTTATGGGACATGAAGCTAAACTTCTATATTTACTAGCTTAGTGTATTTGACACTTCTCGTTGATCTTGATGATCGCTTTATGAATTAGACTAGCAATTGCGCGATGTCTCTTTCATTGCAAGGTTAGACTAGACACCACTTGTGTGATTCCATTCACACATACCTTTCTGCTTTTTGGTTAGTCTTGACCTCATTCTGTGTGATTCCACTCACACATGTGGGGTAGCTCCCCATGGTCTTCGGACCGTCATGTGATAGGCCTCTTTCCCTTTTTATGATTTCTGGATTTCTCGTGTTGATTTCTGGAATTTATGTCATTGACTTGTTATGAGTACAAGTTTAGGGTATGATGCCCCCTTCGAATCTTTGAGAAGATTCTTGTGATATTGATTATCTCTTATTGATTGATCTTCTGTTGATCATTATTTACATACTTATAGTGGTATGTCGTTATGGATGTTTATGTTTATGCCATATCTTTTATGTTATATCATGTCATCTGATATTTATAGCTAGACTGATCCGTTTATTATTTTCTTAAATAATACTCGGATCAGACCGAGATGTTACTGGTGCTTCTGCTTGACTTCTTCCCAGGGATTCATCACTCTGACTTTTGGCTAACTGTTTAGATTAGCAGTTTTTGTTGTATACACTTGAGATATAGACTCATAGTTGTATTCTTTTGTATAGCACGTGTTGCTATTCTTTTGTATTATCGTGGATCTTATTGACCACTACTCTGATGTACACTTTCATGTGTTAGTTATATATTCATATCTTCTTCCGCCTTTGTGATATGGATATCTGTGACTGATTTGTGATATGATTATTTCTATGTTTGTTTCCGAAGATTATTTATAGCCACCGTGTGATAATCAATTACATGGATGGTCGCTCCTCAACAGCCTTATTCTCCGTGCTAGTTGACAGCACTTCTCCGGAGTGTTCTTGGCTAGCGTGGGTATAGAGGTGGGGCGTCACAGCTATCTTCTCCATACGATCGAATTAGGATTTAAAACCTTTTCCATTGCATTTATAATAAAGGTATAACGTTATGAACGACTAGCGACACACTTCGATAGGAGCTCGAGATTTTAAGCTATGAAAATTGAGACATTTGAGATAAAAATAACATTTTAAATTATTAATTCAAAATAGTCGTGTTCATCCATTTTAGGCCTCCTATAACAGCAACCTTCTTATCACATCTTTCTCTCTTCTGTTCAAATCTTTTCAAGCCACCATCCTTTCATCTGAAATCGCGTACAAATCCCTTCCCATCCTTCATTTTATTTTGAATGGGCGGAAAAAGGAAATGGGAATGAAATCAGTTCGTTCACAAAAAACAGATAAAAAAATAAATGGGAATAAAAGTCGCATGGGCGTGCAAGGCGGCGCCAAAGTTAGTCAAGCGACGGCGGCTTTAAATATGGGATAGGTGGCTAGGGCCGATGATATGAGAGGGTTCTCGAGGGAAGGCTGGGTTATCTCCAGAGGGTCGCGGTCGATCGAGCGAAAGAAGGAGGATGGAGACACAATGTTGGCTGGGTGGATGATTATAACGACCCTGACTCGACCTTCGAAAATCGGCACCGAATACGACACTCGTATTCAAATGCCGCAGATCCAAACGTCGAACCTGGTTCGCCGGAGCTTATAACACATTAAGTAAATAACACAGCGGAAGAAAAGAATAGCATATAACAATATACAACATTTGATACAATAGCTGATACAACATGAATGATACAACAGAATGGTACAATAAATATCAACATTATCAGAGATACAAAGAATAGCAGCGGAAATAAAAGATAACACCAGCAGCGGAACAATATCTTCAATATAGTCTTCAAGAAAGAACTCCAGTATCAGTAATCTCCATCTCCAAAGCACCAATCCAGAAACAGCTCGAACTCCAAATCAAGATGAAGAGAAGCAACTCGATCCAAAATGCGATTGCCAAATCCTAAGGCTGAAAGCTATCGAATCTACACCTACTATAGATTATCTGAAAATCCCAACTCTAGACTGCCCGTGTGGGAAATAGTGGGCACCCAGAGTTTAGGAAAGGAACAATAAACTCCAGGTCAGTCGTGGGACTGGTATGAGCAAACAAAAACATTTGGTCTTTAAAAACAAGCAACAAGAAATTTAAAATAAATCCGTAATGCTTTTTGGAAAATGAAACTACCATAAGGCCTCCCGCCACACACACAATGCAAACGCAGAATTGGAGGAGATTTCTCCTTATGACAGTCAAATATGCTTAATACGAGAAAGTTTTCTTTGATATTATTACTAGTGCATAGTGCAGAAAACCATTTCGAAAGTACAATATAAATCCTAGCCAGCATAGACATTCCGAACTATGCCTACTATAGCTACCATCCAAACAGTGGTGACCACCATAAGTGAATGGCAGGTAATACAACTAAAACCGTACAAGGCACGTATTGGATGAATGGATTCCCAACAAATGGTCAGGCTAAGGAACTTCCTACTGTCAATGGGATCGCCTCTGGTGGGACGTCCCGAGAAACTAACGTTACGGTTAGATCTCTGCCAACACAAGGCCGGGTTACCTCTGTAACTAGGTAACTACTACACGAATATGCCATCCCCCGGTCCTTTGGGACCTTTATCCGAGCGCTCGCAACAACCACAAAGTATCACAAAGTAATAGATCTGCAGTATCCACATGAGTAAGTATCTGGGCTCCATACCATGATACCACCCTTTACCAGAAGGGAATGACATACCCTAAAGGGCGCGACCCTCATAACCTTGCCGCATCTTTCCTGTTTCGACCATTTCCGAGGTGTGAGGTCCTGATGCAGTCTCGTCCACAAAGCTACGCTTTGTGCAAAAAAGCCATGCTTTGGGTCAACAGATGACCAAAGCAATGATCACAAAGATAAATGATCAAACAAATGATCATATCACAAATGATCAACCAATGATCATCACACAGCAGCACTCAGCATGCCACATTACCAAATTGGGAATATCACTGATAAATATCAACTACATAACCTCTGAGCTCGTACGTCTCAGAGAAGGGTGTTAAACTAAGAGAATAAATTCTCCGCCACCAAGCAGAAATGTATTTGATAGAGATCAGTTAACATCTCAAAGTGTAATGTCGGACATACAACCATACAAGTCTGTTCCGGGTTCGAACAGAACCGAAGGCACTTCCGAAGAAGCCCTTGCAAATCCGGGTATCCACAATCCCGATCGGACTTCCCATCACTTAGGGAGAACTCTATATCGGAGCAACTCGGTGCAGAGTCAATCGACAGGTTATCCTATCGTTCTCACAAATACCCGGTCTTCACCACCGGTCTTCAAATGCTATCCATAACGTCGTATCACTATTCGGAATGGGCTATATGACACAAGGTCCTCTCCCGGCTAAACCGAATAGTAAGTGCCATATTTTAAAACATATGGATATGGGATTTTAGTTAAGTCACAACTTATAAAAATCCAAAACTTTCTTTTCAAATGGTTATCAAATTACCATTTAAATCTTTAAACGAAAAGATTTATTTCACAAAGTTTCACCCGGTTTCACAAAGATCTATTCATAGATTTCAAAACAATTCTCATTCGATTTGGATTAACCAAATTTAATCTTTAAATTAAAGATTTATAGCTTTCAAAACACATTTCCAAAGATTTATCTAAAACTTGGAAAACAATTTTCCTTTTAGACTTGAAAATCCTTTTAACACAACTTGAAAGTCCATTTCTTATGAGATAGCAAATCTAATTTATACAAGTTGAAATCTTGAGTTGAATTTAAATTTCAAAACATTACCTTGGAAAATGGTTTAAAACCCATATAACCCATTTGTAAGTTGAATAACTTTTTAAACCCTAGTTTCCAAGTCATAGAATTCAATTTCAAATATTGAATTCAAATTTAAATCCAATTATTTAAATCTCAAAACTCAATCAAGTTATTCAAATAACTTTTTATTTTTGAAAACTCATTTTCAAAAGCTTCAATTCTAATTCCAAAACTATTTTGGAAAAAAAATCAATTTTAAAACAATTTCAAAAATCTGTGACTTAACCAAATTTCCACGTGCAACCCATATTAGTGTGTGTATAAGTGTGGTCGGGGGGTTTTGCACAACATCAATCAGCACAGATTAAATCATTACAATTCGATGTGGGATTCGGATAACCAAATGGAATCCGACTCCCTGTCGCATCGAAATCCAAATGTCATTCAACGGGTCAAGGAGTTTGCATAACAATATGTATATATCACAGATATGACAGCTTAGCACAAACATCACATAGCATCACATCACGTATCAAATATATCAATCCATCTTAGAACATCCAGTAACAATCAAACATCTTTAATTAAGATGAATAAACCGTGTGGTTATAAATTATTTATTCATATAATTACTTCTGTTTGTAATCTTTTAAATTAATGATTAATTATCATTAACTACATAAATTAAGCCTTAACCATCTTCATTTATCAATCATTTATTTAATTAATTATCTTAATTAATTAACCTTTAATTGAAATTAATTTAATCTTAGTTACTTATTCTTTAATTAACTACAATACTTAATTAATCCTTAATTGATAATGATTTCTTAATCATTTTAAGTTAATTAATCCTTATTTATTATCCTTGATTTCATTACCTTAAAATAATTAACCCTAATATCTGATAAATCAATCTTTAATTATCTACTATAATTACTTTCACTAAGCAATGGTTATTTTATTTAATCATTTATTTATTACTTGATTAATTAATTATTAATCATTAATTAAAAACTAATTTTATTTAATAAATCATTCTTAATTACAAGTTAATTATTCAAAGAATAATTAATCCTAAACCCTTAATCCTTAATTACCTTAAGTAATCACTTATTTCATTAATTTATTAAATAATTTAATTATTCATTTAATTAACCTAATAATTAAATGAAATATAAATCATTCATTTATTAAAATCAATCTAAAATCCTTAATTGATGATAATTCCTTAATTATGAAAGAAATTTACAAAAGTTAAAATAAATTTCTTTTTAAAATTAAACCATTTAAATTTTTACATTATCAACCAAATTTGGTTTAAACTCTTAAATTTATAAAACTTAAATTCATTTTAAAACCAAGATTCAAAATTAGATTTGAATCAAATTTAACTTTATATAAACATTACTTCATATCTCAATTTCAAATTTAAATTCAAATTCTTTAAAATGCTTCTTACAATTACACCTTCCATTCAATGCAAATCACTTAATCATTTAAAAGAAATTTAAACTTAAATCTTTATGTTAAAACTGAAGTTTAAAATTTTAAATTCAGATTTAAAAACTCAGATTGAATTCATTTTGAATTTCCTAATTTAGATACTTAACCTTTCAATTTCAAATGCCAAAACACAATGCATTTATGCTTGAGATTTTCAAATCAAATTTAAATTTAAAAGCTTAAATGATTTCAAATCTCAAATAATCTTATTTGAATTCATATTCAAAATTTTCAGATTAAACTCCATCTCAATCTCCACTTGCATTTAAATTCACTTTTACATTTTAAAACAGAAAAACAGTTTCTGTTAAATTTGAAAACCAAACTTTAAAATTTTCTGAATCTAAATTATTTCAAAGAAACAGAATTAAAAACTTTGAACTCAAAATTCATTTGAATTCAGTTAAATCTTACATTTGATTTAATTTAAAACCTTTAAAATGTGAATTTTATTTAATACTTCAAACTGCAGAATTACAGGTTCAAAAACCTGCAACTGTTTTAATATTGATTTAGAACCAAATTTAAAACTTGTTTAAATTTAACATATTTCACTTTTGAAAACTTTGAATTCCAAACTCTATTTGAATTCAGATTTAACTTGCATTTAAATCAAATTACAACTTAAAATAGGAGTTTCATTAAAACATTAAAAACTACAAAACATCTTTCAGGTTTAAAGCCTGAAACTGTTTAATTTTGATTTAAACAGAAATTAAAACTTTGTTTAAATTTAAAAATTTCATCTTTAAAACTTTGAACTCAGAACTCCATTTGAATTCAATTCCAATTCATACTTAAATTCAGTTCCAACTTAAATATGAATTCCATAAAAAAAAACAAAACTGCAGATACTCTCTGATATACCTGTAGCCAACTACCCGAGCAACTTATAATATTACTTTGAGTTCTCATCCCATCGACTCCGAGTCAAATACAAAAAATACCCGAGCAATCCCCGGGTCAAAATACCCTGCACACCTGAAGTTTACCAGAACTTCAATTTGAAATGTACACATACACTGTCACTCTGACCAACTCCTCTCTCTCACACTGATCATCCATCACCAACATCTCCTTGTTTCTCACATCAAAACACCACTAACAAGAAGCATCTAAACACCTAAGATCCACTGGCTTAACAGATTATTTCAAAATTTCCATTTTCTGTTTAAAACAAAACTGCCTTTCCCTTAACAGTTTATTTAAAACTATAATATTAGTTTCCAAAATCCATGAATTCAATCATGCATCCTGTTACAAACTGTTTTAAATGTTTTTAAAAGTTTGATATACTTACTTCTAGAAAATATCTACTGTTATACATGTTTTCCAGGGACTACAGAGTTTAATATAGTTAAATTTTAGATTTATAGCTAACACTTCATTCTAAACAACAAAGTTTGTTCATACTACAAATTCTAGTTAATACCAAATCAGGTGGTAATGGATTCTAAATAATCTTAGTTTTCCAGTGAGGTCCCAAATTTTATTTCATCTTAAATAAATTTTTAAACTTACTCTACCAATTAACAACAAATTTTATTTACATTCTAGAACCTAACAGTGATTTAATTCAAAAGCCAATGAATTTTGACATAAACTTGAGGCTGGAAACTAAGACAGAAATATTTCAGATGAAAAACAAGCATGCACAAGCAAATTCACAGACAGGCAAACATACTGACATGGTCATCAACTAAACACATATTTCAAGCATCAACTCAAATATCAAAGCATAAGAATGTGTTCAAGTGTGTTTGCTCACCTGGGTATTTGTACCAGAGAAGAACAGAGAGGAAACAAGCCTGCATTTTTTTTTTTTTTTACTTTAATTCCTGAAGTTTAGATCTGCAAATTCATAAATACAGATCTTTGCTTAATTTCCTATTGTATTTACTAACATTCCTTAACAATAACCAACACTTTTGATTTTTTACTTACAGTTTAATTTTTGAACAGAGAGCTTTCTTGTCTGGAACTTGAAACTGGAAATGGTTTTGTCTTTGATCTTAAATTTCCCTGCAACTTAGATTTGATAAAGTTGTTTAAACCTTTGTTTCATTTTCTGATTACTAACATTTAATTCAAATTTTAAAAAGAATGAAATTCACTTGCCTTTAGATTGTTTCCCAGAAATTCTGCACTGTCAAACTGCAGCTCTACACTTTCATAAGTCTGCAGTTTGAATTTTTTTTGTTTGTGTTAAAACTTGATTTAAAAATCAAAATTTTATTAACTATAAAACTTTTAAATAAAAAAAAATCACCTGAGAGATCAATGCTTCAAGATGATTCAGATATTTCCCTTTTGCTTTTGAATTGAATTGAAGAAAGCTTGACAGTTTTTTTTTCTCTTTTTTTTTTTTCTGAATTTTGTTCCTGCTTGAGTGTGGGAGTTTAAAGATTTGCAAAATCTCTATGATTACTGAACTTCAGATGCTGGGGAATTTTTTAAAATTCGAATTGGAAGGTGAAAGGTTTCTGAAAAAAAATTATTTGATTATTTTATTTTGGAAATGATGTCTTGTGCCATTTGTTAAAAAAAAATCATAAGCTTAGATTTTGTTAAGTCTTCTACTCCACCCTCATGTGTATATGTTTACATTTGTATACATGTTTTCTTTGTTTTAAGTTAAATACTTATGTTCATCTTTAAACAATTTAAATAGTTTTAAACATAACTTTATATTGTATTTATTTTCAAGTAAAAAAAAAAGAAAAGAAAAAGCAATTTGAATTTTTGATTTATGAAACATGATTTATGCTTTTAGCCCTTTATCAATTTATTTACAAGTTACTTACATACACTTGTTTTCATTTTATTTTTACAACTTTTGAAATCCATCACATCCTACAACCATAATAAAAATGATTCTTATTTATTAACATATCTTTATTTATTCATACATTAATATTTAAACATACTCAATCACATTTGTGTTTAGATCCTTAGTTCAATAAATTTTAATTTATACATTTTGTTTTTAAACCTTGTTTGATTTTAATTTACAAGATATATCTATCCATTTTATCCCCTTATGTATATATTTATACTTATACAAATTAAAGTAAAATAGTATGAAATTAAATTATACATTTTTTTTTTATCTATTATTTTGTTTGTTCAACTTGTTAAAGTTTTTAATCTCTAATTTATTTTTAATACATTATATTTTGAAATTCAATATTATTTTACAATTCACTTATTCTTAAACTTGAAATTTAAATTTCTATTAAAATCAAAACTATTTATCTATTCTAAGAATTTTCTAATTAATTCACAATTTATTTTCAAAAATAAATTTAATTGCCAAATTAAACTTGATAAATTTCAGGAATGTTACAATGATGGCATATGCATGGGATGGCTGGGATGAGGCAGTCGCATGGTGTCAAGGTCGGCGAGTTTGGTCGGTGCTACGGTGCTTTCTGAAGGCGTACTCAAAGAGTAGCATGTTCGAGTGCAGGGTTTTGAATGGAGAGAAGGTAATTATATTTATATACAGATTTTTAGATGGGATTAATGGAAAAAAAATATTACATATGAATAAATTTGTGAATCTCATAGATACCATATTCAATCTTTATGAGGTTGGAATCGAACCAAAACAAGTTGTACGTCTATCGTCCTTGCAAAATCTGCGCAGAAAAAATGGTTTTGATTTTTCAGAGTCATCTAGGAATTTAAAATATTGAAAATGGGGATGCTCAACAGAATAAAAATCAAGGTGGGAATTTCTCACTCATTTGGATTTCCACTTTTAAAATTTAAATGTTTAAATTAATTATGGTGTGCTAGATTGATTGAAAAAAAATTAATTATCTGTTGGATGGTTATATATATAATAGTATATATATTAGTATTTGGAGTGATATTCTCTCACATTATAGGGGATGAGACCCTATGCGCCCGCACAATAGAGAGTGACCTCATATACCGCGATATTCCCCTCGAAGTGGGATTGGTATTTTAATTGTTGTCTAATATTTATGGATGTAGGGAAAAATAGGTTGGAGGGATCCAACTAGATTCCTCAAATATGTTATTATTTTTCATGTGTATAGAATGCTAGATTATTGTGTGTTGTGAATTTTTAAATGTTATAATGACATGGAAATTGATTTCGAGTATATTAAATACCATAAATGTTATATAAATTTTTTAAGGAATACAAAAGAGATTTTTAAAATAAAATTATGTATATTGAAATTTGGATTATTTAAAAGATTGGTTACTGAACAAGAAATAATGGATTTTTTATAATGCCGGAAATGTTTTTAAATAGGAAATTTAAAATAAATTATCTAAAGGAATTTTTAAAGACTGGATTTAAAGGTTATATTTTGAAAAATATAGAAAAGGTTGAATCGATATTGAAAGTAGATTGGTAAAGATAAATGGAACTTATAAGAAATTGAATTTATAAAAGTGAAGTTTTGTAAATGAGATTATTTTTGGTGAACTCAAAGGAATTATAGGATTTATAAACGGTGTTTATAAATAAAAGGAATTGAAATCAGATGATAAATTGGAAAGATAAGTTTACAGGAAGAATCTATAGTTGAATATAGAAATAGGGTGAGAGAAAAATGGTGGATACTATTTTTATTTTGAAGGGTTAAGGAGACCGGAATGGAAGTAATGTGAAGGAAAATCGAGTAGATTTATAAATTGAAATTTGGTTATTGAGATTTAAAAATTATTTTATCTATAAGTTAAATTTTTATTTTAAAAGGAAAATTTTCATTTATTAGACTAATAAATTTCAAAGTTAGTACTGAAATACTTCAGAAGTAAATTTTCAAACACTTAATATTTATCTTAATAAATCCCAGATTTAAAACCTATTTTGGAAAGTGATGTTATAAAAGTGTTTCAATATTTGACAATTATTTGAACATGTTTTTTTAAAAATAAATAATTATTATTTTTCTTTAAATACTTATTTTTATTTGCATATGTATACATACATATATATATATATATGTATGTATGTATATGTATAAAATTTGAAAATGGTTTAAATGTATTTATAAACCTTCTTCAGAGTTGGAAAATGGTTATTCGGTAAATGGATTTATAAGGGAATTCTCAAAATGAAAATTGGAAAAAGTAAAGAAATTTTCGAAGATGTTAGATAAGAATGAACTTCGGAAATGAAAATAGAATTCACAAAATATTACAAAGGGAATTGAGTTTTTAAGCATGTATAAATTGGTTTTGGAATTATTAAAGGAATTAATTAAAGAATTCCGAAATTTATAGAATTCGTGCAAAATGAGTTGGGAAATTTACAAATAAAATTGTAAATGATTTTGAAAAAGAGAAATAGGAAATAAAAGGACTATTTTCTAAGTGTTAAATATAAAAGGAAGTGAAGAAAATCTTATAAGCATTGGAAAAGGTTGGAAACTTTCCGTGAAAATAAAAAGAATTTGAAAACTGTTTTCAAATATTGAGGAACTGATAGCAATATCTTATAAATTTGAGATAAATTTGAGATAAATTTTGGAAAAATTCATAATAAGGCCTGATGATTGTTTATGGATGTGTATAGATAGTTTAATAACTGACTATCAATTTTGGCCAATTTGGTTAATCGTTTCGAAGAGGCCGAGATCGGATTTAATTATCCGAAAACCACTTCTATCTGGTTTGAATGTTACAAATGAACACCGTGAAAATAATGAAGACGGTGATTCGGTTTGTCCAGACCCAGGACAACTTGTATGGACAAATGCTATCAAAACCTCGTCATTGGAGGACAATGAGCATTCTGAGTAAAACTTTATTCTTGAAAGGTAACGCTTAACCTCAAGCCTCATCAACCGGGGAATGACTAAAATAGGAAAGATGCAGCAAGGCAAAGTGGGTTGCATCCAATTAGCGTATGTTATTACCTTTCTAGATGTCCTCGAAAAACCATTTATTATGGATATGGGTGTGCACGGAAGGAGCGCTCGGTGGTACGGGTAGGAACTCTCGGGTGATAACATATTCGGTCTATCTGGGTCAGGGGTAGGTCGGTCTTGTGTAGCAGTGGATCCCGATGTAGTCCTCGATACATGGTTCTAGAGGTGTACTGTGACGGGCGGTACCCCAGTGGCCCAGTCATTCGATGGAATCCATTCTCCAATAAGCGCCGTACGATTATGACTGTGTCCAACTATGCTGAAACATGATAATGCAAGCATTTCAGCTCTTTTCTATTTACTTTCGATAGACACTATTATAATATCAGACGATTTGATAAATATTGTTTTTGGTTATCGTAAGATAAAAACCCGTTGTGTTTATTTGTGACGTAGTCTTACGAGATATCTATGTTTTCAAAGGATTTTGAAAAGTTAATAATTCAAATTGAATGTGTTTTCCTCATGATGGTTTTTCAGACTGGCTCGGGTGTTATTTTATTACAGTGCCCAGGTCAGACCGAGTATTACAGATTCGGGTTAAAGGCTATGAAGCTCAAGAGATGATCTGAAGGAGTTTAGACGTATTTCAGTACATGTGTATTTCCGCTGCGTAAGGACAAGTTATTGAACAATCCAAATGTTAATGCAATGATTGTGTACTCTGATGATTGTAAGTATTAAACAGTTACAAATTCTTTTGTATAAAAATCTATTGTTATGTATTATACTTTATTCCGCTGCGATTTGAGATTTTATGTTGTTGTGTTCGTTTTATTCTACCTTTTCTTCTTCACCCCTAATGAACTAGTATTTCCTGCACTCGGCTGCTCGGTATTTATATAATGGACGTAGTAATGTCGATTTTCGAGGTTCGAAAATCCTTGTCCGTTCCATATTCAAATAATTAAATTTTTTGAAACAAATTCTAAGTTTTGTAAACAAGCTTTGTAAATCGATTAGTATTATTTATAAATGAATTAGAAATTAGTTATCATTGTTTATTTAAAAGGGGTTTGATATTTTAAATAATAACTTAAATGTGTTCAAAAATTTATTATTATTCTTTAAAATACTTATTTTATAAATATAGAGTTTTGGAAATTGGTTGAAGTTATTTATAAATACACTCAAGATTTGTAAATCGGGTTTTATTTAATGAACGAGATTTTATAAGAGAAATCTTATAATGAATTCTGGAGACTTAAGAAATTTTCCAAAATGTTACATACGGGTACTTCGAAAATGGATCTGAATTCATAAAAGAAGTTATAATCTGTCGGTTAAGATTATAAATAATTATAATCAATTTTTGGAAATTGTAAAATAAAATAACAAAGATCTCTGAGATAAGTGATGAAGTTATTCATGTTCAAGCCAGTTTCAACAATACCATTGTAACTGTTATAGATGTACGAGGTCGAGTGGTTTCTTGGGCCTCCGCCGGTACTTCTGGATTCAAAGGCACAAAAAGGGAAGACCCTATGCTGCGCAAGTAGCCGCTTTAGATGTTATTCGTCCAAACCATTGGGACCCCGTAGAGGTTCTACCCAGGGAGCATGGAGATCCTAAAAACGCATAGTTTCTCCTCCAAAAATAACCTCTCCCGTAGGGAAACGCATTAGATATTTGCCTAAACCAGTGGGTCCTTGGGCAGATCCAACGTTGGCCCCAAGACGTTGGTCTCTAACTAGAAAAGTAAATGCTTGAGCTTGAGAAGCTTCTGGTCTGGTGGGCCCGTAAAACTAGACTTGTAATATTATTCTAAGTATGGGAATGAAGGTTTTGGAAATGTTGTAATGACAAAATGACTTATATGGAAATATTTTTCTAAGTGTTATAAATGGAGTTTGAAAATATTTCTAAGTGTTGCTATGGTTTGAAATATCCCATTAAGGATATAAGGATTTGAAATTATTTTCAAACGTTGGAATGCTAAAAGAGATTTGAATATATATATATTTGTGTAAAGATATTTGAAATGAATATTTTTGAAAAGATTTAATAAAATATGGGCCAAGTGACTGTTTATGTGTGCAATTTGATAGTTAAATAACGGATTATCAATTCTGGCCAAATTTATTGATCTTTTAGAAGAGACCGGGATCAGATTAATCATTCGAAAACCACTTCGATTCGATTTGTGCATTACGAATTATGATATCGTGAAGATAACGAAGACAGAGCTCTTTGAGATTCAGTTTGTTCAGATCCAAAACAACTCTTATGATGAATGCTATCAATGCGTCATTGCCTGAAAGGCAGTATTAGTATTCCAAGTATGAATGCTATCCTTAAGGCAATACATAGCCTCAAGCCTAATCAATCGAGAATGACTAAAACATAAGAGCAGCAGCAAGGCTATGTCGGCCGCTCCCATTAGGGTATGATTATCACACTAGAGTGGACATTTATCATCATCACCATCTTTCATTTGTACGCATTTTCGGGGCCTTTTAGTGGTGATCATATTCGGTACTATCCAGGGATCGATAGGTTCGATCTTGGTACATTTTTTAGAGGTGTACTGTAGTAGGTGGCACCCCAGTAGCCCTGTCACTGTATGTAATCCAATGTCCATTATAAGCCTGTACGGTTTTAGATGTGCCCAACTATGCTGAAATGTGAGATGCAAGGATTTCAGCTATTTTATAGTTTATTTTCTATAGACACATTATAATATCAAATGATTTTGATATAAAATGTTTTTGTTTATCGTAAGGAAAAAACCCCTCGTATTTATATGTGGCATGGTCTTACGAGATACCTTTGCTTTCAAATTATTTTGATAACGGTAATAATTCAAATTGAGTGTGTTTTCTTACGCTGGTTTTCCAGACTGACTCGGGTGCTATTTCATTATAATGCTTGGGTCAGACCGAGTATTACATATTTTGGTTAGAATGCTATGGAGCTTAGGAGACAAGCTAGAGGATTCTCAGGTGTATTATACTTACTTGCTTATTTCCGCTGTGTGAGTCATGCTGTATATCAGTATTTATGAGGACAATTTATTATAACTGTCCAGATTGATTGTTGATTGTTGCACTCTGATGATTGTGTATGTATTAACAGCTATAGATTCTTTTGTATAAAAATCTTTTTTTATATATTATATATCCTTCCACAGCAATTTGTGAGATTCTATGTGTTGTTTCTATTTTCTTCTATTTCTTTTTTCTTCACCCATAATGATCCGATATTTTCGACACTCGATTGTTTAGCATGCTATACAGTGAATGTATATGTGTCGATTTTCGAGGCCAAAAATCCTCCGGTCCGTTACAGTTGTAACAGAGCGCAAGGTTAAGCGAGAACCTTGACTTTGGTATGGATTACTCGGTAGAGGTAGGATTAGTAGTACCCTAGAATGAGTCTGAGTGTATTATAGATATGAGCGTGTATTTGTTAGTGAACATAAATTATTTTATTTTATGTTGACTTATCGGTTGAGTATTTATGAATTCTGGTCGGTACGGTTTGGACAACTGTATCGATAGGGGTTTCTAAACTCTGAACAAGTTAAATCGACATTGTATTGTTTTAGAGTGGGTAAATGAAATAATTTTCCCCAAATTATATTTTGATTTGAAAGAAATAATTTTCTGAAGTTATTATAGTATAATTGTTGTGTTCGGTTGTTACTATTATCTAAACAAGATTATAAAATTTGAAATGGTTTGTATAACCAAATTGAAACCGCATAAAGATGGGTTTTACACATGAGTTAGAATCAGTATTAATTCAAATCAAAAGTTGGAAATCTAAATCCCAGAGATATTTGGAAATTTTTTCCAAAGTGTTTTGAAATGAATAATAGTAATAGTATTTGGAATATTTCTGAATGGAAATTGTTCTAAATGGATTTTGAAGGTGATAAATGCACCGAACCCGCTGTAATCACTAGAAAATAATCCTAGTGATGATTGCAGCATCATAAGTATTCATTTTCGAGTTTCTAAGTGATGGATTTTTACCATAGTAAGTTGATATGGAGATTTTTGTTTAATAAACAGGTGTTGTTTTGGGAATTTCAAAGGAATTGTTTTGGATAAAACCAAGTTGATTTTGAAAATTCCAAATGAGTGGTTTGTTAAACCAAAAGAGCTATATACATGACTACAAAATGATTTGAAGTAAAAATCGGGTGTTTGAATTCTGGAATCCTTATTTAAATGCTTTAGAAAAATACCAAGAAACGGGTTTTTGAACTTATAAGTTAAGAATGATTTTTGTAAGGAAAGAAGTATAATAAATGGAATTTTGGATTAAATTTTAACTTAAGTAAGTTAAAATGAATTGTATGAATTGAAATTTAACTTGAGCTAAGTTAAATAAATTTGGATTGGGATATCGAATGGAATTGAACATAAAACACAAGTTGTAAAATGACTATATAACTTAAGTTATAAATTTATAATGGAATCAACACAAGTATAGAATTGGTAAGAATATGAAAAAGAAGTTATGTAACTTATAAATTGGAAAAGTGGAATGGTAAAATCAAAATAGAAATTGTTTGATATTTTGTAAAGGAATGGAAATCAGAATTTGTATTTAAAATGAAGTTAACTCAATTCGAGTTAAATGAGATGATTTTTGAGATATATATAACTCAACTCAAGAAGAGTGGAATGAAGTGAAAAGGAAGTTGAACATGAATAAATGAGACAATTATTAGAAATGTATTCAATTTGTATTGAACTAATAGAATAGACTAACCAAGGAATTAGTGAATGGATGCGGGATTGAATTGTTATTGTTAATGTTAGAAATGAGTTTTGAAATATTATTTGATAATCATTGAAAAATGGGCTTAAGTAGAAAGTAATGAAAATCAGAAGTGATGGTGTAAAATGTTTATACTAGAGCTCATATATAAATGAACTGAAATAGATAAATCGAATTGGATTTGAATTATAGTGTAATGGTGAATGAACATGGAATTCGAATTATAAATAAAATTTGAGTATGAACTTAAGTTTTGAAGGGGAAATAAATTCAATGTTGTATAAAAGGTTATGATGAACCTTAATATTTATTTTATGAGGTGAGTCATAAAAAAATAGGCATGGAATGAAATGCAGGTTGATATAAAATGAAGTGAACAAGATTTTGTGAATGAATTGAATGTGTATAAATAGAAATTGATAAATCAAATTAGAATCAATTTAAAATAGTTTGTAAGCTTAAGTGGCTATTTTATTAAATGAATATCATCGAATTTCTGTGTAAAAAATTGTCGTTTGACGTAAATGGAAGTAAACAAGATTTGGTGAATCAATAGAAAGTGAATAAATTGTATTAGAGTCAATTGGGAATGGATTTGAATATATTGGATATGAATATGAATGAATACAAAGGAATTGTTTGCGCATCACTTGAAATTGAATTAAATGGTATGTAAATCGATTGAAATGAAAAATCGAATGTTGGAACCATGTGAATATTGATAAATTCATGATATAACATGTTTGGTTATGAGATTTATGTGATTCACTAGTTAAATGAATAAAAGTTAGTAAATTTCATATATTTGGTACTTATGGGTTTTATTTGAGTAAGTACAGGTACAAGAAGACATTTTGGTTAGATTTTGGTTGTGCAATTGCATATAAATTAAGCGAACTCACTCAATAATGCTAAAATAAGGTATGCTTATGAATTTAGCGTGCGAAAAGTGAAAATATTGATATATATATTGCGTTCTCCGGCCATGAGAATCGATGTATATCTTTTTATCATATTTGTCATATCGCAAAAGGCTCTCTGTTCAAGGGAGACTCTACCAAAAAATTTCGAGAATTTAGGTTGTTAGAAATTTTTTGAATATCTTCGGAAAATTTTTGTCAGCCAAATTTGATTTCGAATTGTATTTGAAATAAGAGATTTTGGTTTAGAAATGGAAACTAAATGTTTTGCATGGAACTAAAGGATTTAGAAAAGTGAAATCGAGTTTCAATTAAGTGGGTGTTAATAAGTTAATAGGTTTGGAGCATTCTCCTACCTTAGCAAATTTCTGGGACGAAATTTTTTTAAGGGAGGAGGAATGTAACGACCCAGATTTTCCATTGTTTTATTTTGAATATTTAAAAGAGTTTAAAATGTTGGATTTGAAATATAAGTTGATTTTGAATATGAAGGTTTCAGTTGAAATTGTTGAGTGAATTCAAATTTCAAATATAATGATTTATCGTAATACGAAAATGGAAAATAATCGAAATTTGAATTAAATATGAATCGAAATGATTTCTAATGTGAATGTAAATTCTCTTTGAATTAGAATTGAGTTATAAGTTTTTAAAACTGAAATTTCAAGTGATTTCGTTAATTTTTGAAATCGTCGATTTAATCGACGCGTTTAAATAGCGATCCAAGACACAATTTTAAAATTCGATAAAACTCATGCAATTGGATCTGTAATAGTGTATTATTATCGGATTTCAAATTTCATAGCATTTGGATTTACCGTTTGGCCATACGGGATAGAAACGCATTGAATTTAATATCGAAAATTTAATATTATAATTAGGTTCAAAATGTTATCTTCTCCATATGACCGAAATAGTTCTCGGAACTTTTTCCATTGCGTTTGGAATAGGAGTATAACATTAGAAACGCTAGGTGGTGCGCCTTAATAGAGGTTCGGGATTTTAGTTATGCAAACGAGATACTTTGAAAATATAATATATAGAAAAAATTTCTAGTCAAACCCTACTAGTTTAGCCGACCTAGTTGTGAGCCACCCTAGTCTAAATCACGCCGTTTTTTCCTGATTTATAATCATGGCTCTTCCTTCCTCTTTCATAAAAGAAATCAATTTATTTGTATAAAAAAAGAAAATCGATCACGTAAAGGACGCGATTCAAGGGGTTCGAAGACTTGGACTACAGTCGTTCAAAGGCGCGTGAGTTTAGCTATTTTTTGGTTGCAGTAGGCAACGTTTGGCTGTGTAAGTCATACTGTATATTCAATATTTATGAGGACAAGTTATTATAGCTATTCAGATTAATTGTTGATTGTTGTACTTTGATGATTATGTGTATATTAACAGCTACAGATTCTTTTGTATAAAAATATGTTATTCTCTATTATATATTATTCCGCTATGATTTGTGAGATTCTATGCGTTGTTTCTGTTTTCTTCTATCTCTTTCTTCTTCACCCATAATAATCCAGTATTTCTGACACTCGATGGTTCGGCATGCTATACGGTGAACGTATTGATGTCGATTTTCAAGGGTCGAAAATCCCACGATTCGTTACGGTTATATATTGATATTACTTTCCATATTCATATTCTCATTTGTTGTTGAGTGATTAGTAGATGCAGATGGTGTATGCCTCGCAATTGGAGCTTGCTTTCGCATTTTGTTGATTGTATATGCTCGCTAAAGTTAAAATAAGGTACACATCTCGGATTACATACCGTACTTTTATATGTTTCCATACAGGACGCCTCATCATCGAAGATGTGATGTATATTTTTAATTATATATAGTGTAGATTTTTACGACCGAACAATGCAAAGCAAAATCTAGCGAAATTTCCCTAAGTTTAAGGCGTTAGAAATTTTTTGAGAATATTGGAAAAAAATTTGATAACTAAAATTTGGATTTCAGTTTTATAACTTTAAATAATATTAGTTGATTTTCGGATTAGTATTAGTTAGTAACTATGAATGAATTGGAAGACATAAAAATTTTTACAATAAGTTTTAACTAATTGATTTCGAAATTTCAGGGCTTAAATGAATTTGGTAATTTAGTTCACTAATTGTTTTTTAAAAGTTAACAGGCTTGTGACATCTTTCTTACTTGGTAATTTCGAGGACGAAATTTTTTTTAGGGGGGAAAAGTGTAACGACCCAGAATTATGGTCATTTGAATTTAGAATATTTAATTTATTTTAAATATTGAAAAGTTATTTTTATAATTTAAATAACTTGAATTTCAAATATAGCGATTTATTTGATAATTAAATTGTTGAATTAAACATTGAAATTGTTTAAATAATTTAATCTTGAATTTAATATGAATGAAAATTATTTCAAAAGTTGAATTAATTTCTATTTGTATAAGAATGAAGATAGTAAACTTTTAGATTGGATATAAAAGTGATTTAACTAATTTTGAAAATTGGTCGTTTTAAATAACGTGTAAAAATAGCCTTTCAGGGCATAGTCCTGGATTTTGACTTTTGTTGGATTTGTAATAGTATATTATTATACATTGTCGAATTTCGTGGTGAATTGCCGTATTGTTTGGTGTGCGAGTTCGAAACGTGTAGAAATTAATTTAAGGAATTTATATTATAATTGGCTTGAACATCTATCTTCTGTATATGATCAAATTAGAGCTCGGGACTAGTTCCATTGTGTTCGGAATAAGGGTATAACATATAGAACGCCAGGCGACATGCCTCGTTTGGGGTTCAGATTTTCAGATGTTTGTAACTCAATATTTTAAATTGAGAAATAATATAGATAATATATTCCCCATATCCAAAGGCCCATACCCTATCACACGAGCCTGTACCTTACCCATGTCGCCCTCCCTTTATAATTCATGTCAACCAGAGATGTATGCCATTTTTCCTTTTCAAATTGAAAATAAAGAAGGCAAATCCTATCGCCCTCATCGATTTGAACCACTACGAGCAAAATTTGACGTAGGCGTCAACTAGAGATATGGGCGGCACGACATAGGGAAGAGAATGAACGGATAGACTAACATGCCATTCATCGAGGCGGCGGCGGTTGACATTCCAAGTTGATGCAATTTTTGGGTCGCTGTTCAAATACATGCGACGCGCGCATGAGCGCGAGCCGTGGCATCGTCGTCGAGCGCGGCGGAGGCGGCGGTGGCTTCTGGTGCACGAGCAAAGGCGCATGGAGGCGCGGTCGTGTTATTTTAGCCTGGTTATTGCATGAACGTGAACAGAGAGAGGGAGACGAGGATAGGTTAGTGTTTAAATTATTTTAATTCAGTTAATTAAATTTTAATTATTTCTTGTATTCAATTATTCATAACTTGCTCGTACAAGGCCAAATCGAGCGCGATGAGTCACGTTACGATCATATCAACGAAGGCTATACTATGGAGTTAGTTCGGATCAATTCAGAGCTAATTGGAATTTGGGTTAAAATTGGACATTCGTTCAATTTTAATTCAAAACAAAAGGATTTGGCAAATATTAAAATCAATGTGAGTTAATCTCACATTTTTGGTTAATTTGAAAATTTATATAGTCGATAAAATTATCTATTTAGCGTTGGATATTTATTATTGATAGTTACCGACTATTTGGATAATTTACTAATTGTTATTAGTTGGATTGGATATTTTCCCGCCTATTTGAGCGGATGAGATCCTATTATGTTCTCTGAAAAAAAGAATGACCATTCGTATACGAATCATGCCTTGAAGTAGTTGATTTATATTATTATGATTATTAATAATTTTTGTATAAAGTGATATATATGTATATAGGTACATATATTACGATTTATCTACAAACACGAAATTTATAAATGGGATAATTTATAAGAGTGATATTTTCACAAAGGAAGTAAAGATTTGTAAAATCGTACATTGTTAATAAAAGTATGAATTCATGAAAGGGTTTATAAATTAAAGAAAATTATCATTGTTTAATTAATTGGATAACAAATCAAAAGGTGGATTTATTTTAAGACATGCAATGATATTTTAGAAATAGTTAAGTCTATTTTCGGGATTGAAGGTAAGGTTAAATTTGGAATGTCAAATGATATTTTATAAATAAAAAGGAATTTATAAAAGGAAATTTTCCATATATAAGTAACGTTAAAAACATAAGGTGATTGATATTTTTAAATAATATTTATGAATATGTGAGATTCATATAAGAAATAGAGTTATAAATGGAGTCCCAAAAATAAATGGGTTTTATGAAAGGAAGTTTTTATAAAATGGTAAGGGATTTTCAAGTATAGTTTTATAAATATGGGAAAGATTGGATTGAAAATTTAAGTATGGATTTTTGTCAAGAAAATATATTATGCTATAAAGTTGGTTAGTCATGTTTATGTTGTTTAAAGTTATTTATAAATGTTTAAATAATTTTAAAAGAATATAGTTTGAAACTAATAATAATGATTATTAATAATATTTGGTAATTTATTATTATTATTTATATGGTAAATATTAACGATTGC
This sequence comes from Allium cepa, assembly GCA_030765085.1. Lineage (NCBI taxonomy): Eukaryota > Viridiplantae > Streptophyta > Magnoliopsida > Asparagales > Amaryllidaceae > Allium > Allium cepa. The sequence goes on from CM060943.1 coordinate 848,523,210, forward strand.
TTTATCCGTAATGGTTTGAATTATTAATTATTATATTTAAAATGTTAAAAATTAATAATAATTATTTATTTGTGATGGTTTCGAGATTCATAAGTAGAGTTTTGTAAACGATCTAGGATTTTTATAAGAAGAGCTTATAAACTGGTTTGAAGATTTAAAGGAAGATTATTTACAAGATAAAGAGGTTAATAAATAAATGAATATATATAATGAATTTTAGAGTTGGGTTTACAGATTTATAAAAAAAGAATTTATAAATAATTGCATGGTTTTACAAGGGTTTATAGGTGGCTTGAGAAATGATTTATAAATGTTTTTAGAAATTTATAATGGAGTTTATAAATGATTTTAGAATTTGGTAAAAAGAGAGTGATCTTTCTCAGTGTTTGCCATATATACTTATACCGTTGAGATAAGTATATGGATATTTTCTATGTATTGAAAATAGAAAGGGTTTTTGAATATATCTTTGTAAAAGTATTTTGATACAAGCATTTACAAGATGGTTTTAATTAGTAAAAAGATTAAATAAGGAGGCTTAGTGTTGCTTGGTGTTAAAAAATGTTGGTTTTCCTATGGAATTAAATCCTTGATTGAATGTTTGTTATTCGATAGTTAAATAACCAATTATCAGAATTTGGACCCAAAAGTAACTTTGGAAATATTTAGAAGAAACATGTGAGTTATGTGGCATTGTCATCTCCAATGATGTTGTATTGTAGTGTAAATCTCGTTTCATTCTTCTAGGACAATGATAAGGAAATTCGTCCACTAATGGTTAGGGGTGAACTTCGATCTTATCTTTGACTATTTATTTCCTAAAGCACCCAGGTTGAGTTTACCAGAAACCATCGAATGTTGTTTTGAAGAGACCGAGATTGGCTATGTTATCCGAAAACCACTTCGATCCAACTCAAGCATTCGAAGTAAAGACATCTGAAGATGATGGAATTTGATACGGAGCGCTCAATTGTTTCGTTCAGTCTCAGAATGAAGTTATATGGATGAATGTTGATATTGTATTATTGCCTCGAGGGTAGAGTTAGAATTCAGAGTGCGAAGTGCTATATAAATGGTAAGAGCGTAGCCTCTTCGAGCCTCATACTTAGGAAATGAATAAAGTAGGGACATGTGGTTGGGCTAAATGGGTCGCGCACAGGTAGGGTATGATCATCCTAGATCTAGAGCAATATTCATGTATGCTTTGAGATCCCACTGTGTGGTTGTTAATTGCAACTAATGGGTGATCATATTCGGTGCTACTCGAGAAGTGAGTAATGTCGTTTCTGAGTATCAAAGGTGCTAGGTATTGTAGCCTTCCGTACATTTTTTATGAGGTGTATGGATTCAGTGGATAGACCCTTATCCTTTCATAGTTGGAATCCATTCTCCAATACGAGCCTTCGGTTTTGGTTGTAGAACCTAGTATGCTGGAATTTAATTAATGTAACAATTTTGGTTATGATTAATAAGTATTTGTATAATAGATGTTATTATAATATTAGAGGATTTCATATGAAATGTTTTGGTTATCATATGGTAAAAACCCATCCATGTTTATCTATGGCATGGGCTTACAAGATACCTTTGATTTTTGAAAGGTTTCAATAAATTTAAAAGTTCAGTTGGGTGTGTTTTCTCACGTTGGTGTTTCAAACTAACTCGCATGTTATTTTATTATAATGCTCCGGTCGGATGGAGCATATTTACAAATTGTTTTAAATGCATTGGAGCTCCGGAGATGAGTTGGAGGTCTTCAATTCGTATTCGCATATATGTTTATATTTTGCTACATTGTTGTTGAAATTATCAACAATTGTAAGGATAGGATGTTATAACTGTCCATGTTGATGATTGTGATTGTTGTTGTACTCTGATGGAATGTAAAGACCCAAATTTTTCATTGTTGATTTTAAATATTTAAAATGGTTTTAAGCACTAAATTTGAATTATAGATTGATTTCGGATATGAAGATTTGGGTTATTTATAAAATAGATTCAGAATTTAAATATAGCAATTTGTTGAATAATTAATTTTTGAAGTTATAATTGAATATTGGTTAAATAGTGAATATGGAGTTTTAAGCTTGATAAAAATAATCAAAGGCTTTTAAAATTTATATTATTAATACTGAAGACAATGCAAATTTTGAAATTGAATTTGAAATTGATTTGTTCGGTTTTAAAAATATATCGTTTAAATTCACATTTAAAAATAGCCTTCCGAGGCATAATCTTGACATTCGATGAAACCAGTTCCATTGGATCCGTAATATTTTAGGATTTCAAATTTCATAGTTTTTGGAGTTATCGTTTAATCGTACGAGATATAAACACATTGAAATTTATATCAAAATTCAATATAATAATTAGGTTCAAAAGGCTATCTTCTCCATACGATCGAGTTAAGCCTCGAAATATTTTCCATCACGTTCGGAATAAGGGTATAACATTATGAATGCTGATGTGCACGTAAATGTGCACATTTTTATCGCCATATTTAATCTATTTAAATTAAATAAATGATCATATTGGGTATTTTAACTTGTTTTAACCAAAATTCACATTAATTCCAAATTGTCACACATTCATCTTCATACAAGGGTGAAATGGCCATTTTTGTGCATTTATTAAATTGTGAAAATTTACTTAGAATTTTCTATGTTTTTTGTAGGAAATTTGGTGACTTTCACAAGTGGTTTCATGAAGATATGCATGCACAAAATCAATACAAAGGAATGAAAATGGAAATAATTCAAAATGAAGATCATGGAGGACCCCACCTACCCACCTAGCTTAATGTACAAATTAAAGGCTAATGCACATGCTTATGGATTTAATGTCTTCATGTACATTTAAGTGGGGATTAAAACATGCTAATGATAACTTGGCCTCCACACTTTCTCATGGGCATTTTGGGCATTCCCCAAAAATAGGAATTAGGGTTTTAAACTTGTATATATACCCCTTATGTTTCATGTAACATTATCTCTTCTCTTAGTCTCTCTTAGGCCTCCTTCTTTTTAGTTTAGTTTAGATCAAATAAAAGAAAGCTCTCTTTCTCTTTTAATGGCTACTTAGCCAATTTTTATTTCTTGTAATCTTTTTTATTTTATGCAATTTAATACATGCTCTTTCCTTTTCATGTTCATTTACTTTCATGTTGTAGTGTAGGTTTCTCTTATTTCATGCAAGTAGATTAGTTTTGTTTCTTTGCTTTGCTCTCTTTTTCTTTCTTGTTTGCTTTCATGTTGCTTTCTACATTTGTTGATTTGATAACAAATATGAGAGCTTAATCCCTACAATTTAGGGGTAATGAAGCTCTCTAGTATGTAGATGCAACATTTTGATGTTTATACTCTCTTTTATGCTTTAATGGAAACACTTGAAGTGGTTTAATGATGTTGTTTAGCTTTGAATTTGATAGTCTATGTTGTTCATAACAAATAGACTATGCTTAAACAAACATAACACAAATTGCCTCTTCATCTAAATATGATTATGGCAAAGAAGTGAATGTTGAAATTGAAATTTGATAGCCTATATTTCTAAACAATAGTTAATAGGCTATGCTTAAAATAGATTTTTATTTCAACTTGTTGTCATATTTCATGAGAGTTAAATGTGTATTAGTGGTTGTGTTATAGTTTGATGGTTTATATTGAGCTAATTAATAGCACAAATATATCATACTTATAATGAGCACATCAACTAATTCACTAATGACAAGAAAAGAGAGATCATAACTTCATTTTGTTGATTTATGTGATCTAGAGAGTGGAAATTGCCTCTAAATTGTCTTAACACTCTCATATTTTTATCTATTTTATTTTCTCATTTTTCTACATTTTTTTTAGTTAATCACTCTTTCAACTTCGGTTAATTTGATTGAATAGAATTTTAAAATCATCAATTCCCTGTGGATCGACCCGTATTCGCCACGTACTACGATAGTACGCCGTGCGCTTGCGGTATAAATTTTATTTCAAAATTCGTTCGACGGTTTTCTAAACCGATAGAATTTCCATCGACGAACAAGTTTTTAGCGCCGTTGCCGGGGATTTGTTTTGATTTTGAAATTCTATTCTTCGAATTATTTTCGTTTGATTTTTATTGTGTGTTTGTTATGTGTGTTTGCATTAAAAAAAAAATTTGTGTGTTTGTCGTTTCCATTTTTGTTTGTGTGATTGTTGCATTCTATTTGTTTTGCATTTGCATTGTATATATTTTAAAAAAATAAAAAACATCAAAATATCAAAACAAAAAAAACAAAAATATTTTATTTCCATTTCATTTACACTGTGCATTTCTTTTTACAGTCTCGTTTTGTTTTCATTTTACAAATTTTTATTGCTTCACTTCACTGTTACATTCCCTCTCTGTTGCATTTCCCTCTCTCTGTTGCTTTTCTGCCTACAGTCTCTTTTTCCTCTGTTGCATTTCTGCCTGACCTCTCCTTTTATTCACTGCTCTTCCCCTCTTCTCTTCTCTGGCCATATACCTTGCAATTTCTCCACAAATAGTGGCCACAACAACAACTTCTCCACAAACATTTATACCTCTTTGCTCTTCCCTGTCAACACCCCTCACCATTGCCTGCAGCAACCATAAAAACTGCTGCTCCTCCTCAAAACTTCGGCTGCACCCTTTCCGTCATCTGCGCCTTCCGCTGACCAACTGCATCACCATCAACAGTCAACGGCACATCACCAGGTCAAATCACCCCAACATCTTTTGCCCTGCCTGAACACAACTGCTTGCTTTCTACCATCAAACCCCCTTACTGTTGCCTTACTGTTGCATTAATACTTCAACCTTTCTGATCACTGCACACTCGAACACCATCTAACAAAGCTAACAACCACTACAGTGCCTTCTCTCTGCCCTTAATTTCACACAGTTCATCACTGTGCTTGTGCACTTGCAAACAAGCCACTGCAAACACTTCTGTCAACTCTGCCATAGCAGTTGTAGCACACCAGACATCATTGCCGTTGAATACCAAGCACCACCACGACTCCAAACCACATATAAACCATCTGACCATCATCTCGACTTATCAGCCTTCATCTCTGCCACAAGTTCAAACCTAAACAAAATTGCCTTCATATACCAATTGTTCCATCTCCAAACAACCGGAAAAAAAAAACAAAAAACAAAAAAAACTTACCGGGCTGCATCAACAATCAATTTACATTCCAGACAGCAAGCTACCAACCACCTTCATTGCCAACTTATAAACTGCATACTCCTCTAACGTCAACATTCCATTGCTTACAATTCCACTTCCCTGAACATAACAAAACCACTGCTCACCCTTCAACAAAACACACCCCTTCACCGTGATAAACAAACTGTGCGCAGTGATAAAAAAGCAGTTCCTCCTTCTGTCACAAAAACATCAGCAGCCTCACAGCGCCGTAGTGTATAAAAAAAAAGAACTCCAATCCCCGATTACCGAACCATCTCCAATCCCTAAATCACCATTGCATTCGAACAAGAATCGTCTTCTCTCGAATCACTCAGAATCCCTTATTCGAACAACTCGAAATCGCCTCGACCCTTCTAATTACCCGGTTCTTGATTCGAACAACTCGCGAACACCTCCTCTTGCTTCACAACATCTCCAATTCGCAATTTTCCCTGAACACAATCTCCAAAATCTACAGCTAGTTCGTGATTACTTTGACTCAATTTTGATTTGGCTGTGTCCAAGTGTTAATTTGATTCGAATTTCTATTTTATCTGGCAATCGAGATTTTTTTTTTATTTTTTTGTTTATCTGTGACTCGAATTTGGTTTGGGGGTATAGGTTTGTTACTGGAACGTGATCTTATTGTGTTAAGTGGGCTGGGCTTTGTGTTGAACGATGTTAGAGTGTTAAAAAAAAAGGTTTGCCTTTGTTTACTGAAAATGTTTTGACAATTAATTAGTTTTGTTTTAACTCTTCTTTAAAAATAAAATAAAAAATAAAAATTCTTGCTTTGAGTTTGCTTGTATGTTGCTTTAAGATTTCTTGTGTATAGTTGTCTTGAGTTGTAAGCATTTTCTTTTAGTTTCGTTTCTCTCTTCTTCTTCTTCTTTTTTCTAAAAAAAAACAAACAAATATTTTTTTTTTTTAAGTAAAACCCTACTTTTAAGTTTCCTTTCAAAAAAAAAACCAAAATAAAATAAAATATTGTATATGTCTTAGTTTTTAATTTTCAGGTTGTCAAAGCAGGAAATAAAGGAAGAATAGCTTGCTGAAAATTGCTTCCTTAGCTAGCCAAAATAAATTGCTCTGCTTGCTAAAAAATTCTGCTTTCGTTTCTTTTGAATTGAATTGTTGGTTGCTTGCATTTTCATTTTAAAAAAATAAAAAAAAAAATCATTCGTAGTTGCATTGCTAATACACGTTTAGTTTCTGTTCTGCATTTCATCTAAAATTTTGATTGATAATAACGGTTAGACATCGATAACACTTAATTGTATATTGACAATTTGTTTTTTTTGAACAATTTAATTTCTTGGTGTCTAGACTACGGCAGAGTAATAACTATTTATAAATATTACGGTGATTCGTAAATATTATAGTGGTTGTTCCTCTGAAGGTACTTAAACCTTCGGCTGCATTGCTACGGTGATTCGTGGTGCACCGATAAATCCTGCCCGTTACCTGGCTGAGAACTATCTTGTTTATCTAAGATAATTTGTGAATATACAATTTTGGGTTAACTTAGGATAAATCATTTGTAATTAACCCTTGCATTCACTTAGTTGCATTAGTTCATGAAAACAAAAAACAAAAAAAAAATTCAAAATCCAAAACTAAAAAAATTTGTTAATATTTCTTAACTTAGTTTTTTTTTCTTTTCTTTGAAAATTTTCAAATCAAAATTCCAAAAAATCTAAAAAAAAAAAATTAAAATCAAAAATCCAAAAAAAATCTTTTCAAAAAATAAATAAATTTTGAAATCCAAAAATCAATTTTCGATTCTGAAAAATAGATTCTACTTGTAAATATTTTTGTTTATAAAAAAAAACCAAAAAAAAAAAATCTGAAAAATGTCCGAGTTTCCTTTTTCTTACTCGCTTGAATTTAACTGCGAAAATCAATATAATCCATATGAGTTTACTCCAAATTCGTATGGATATTTTAACAACTTTTGTGTAAATAATTCAAATTTCGAACAACAAAATTTTCAAAACGATGACCAACGTTCGACTCTTGAAAATAGCATTGAAATGATTTCATCTTTACTCGAACTTTCTACACGACAAAATCAAGAGATAAATGATTTATGTAATTCTGATTTGTGTAATAACTCGAGTCGAGGATTTCAAAATTTGAATTCAATTCAAAATTCAAACGATTACGATTATAACCCATGCCAATTTAATTTCGAGCTCCAAAATGAATTCCAAACTCAACATGAAAATGGGAACAACTTTTCAAACGAATTTGGCAATGGGAATAATCTTAACCATGTTACGAGTGAAAATTTTTGTTCTCAACAAATCCAAATCGAAAATTCTCAATTTAATAACTATAAATTGGATTTTGTTGAACAAATGAATGAAATTTACGATGATCACACGGATTTGTTGTTTGAAACTTATATGAAACAACGTGAACAACAAAATCAAATCTCAACGTGTGATGAGTCAAGTGATAATCCATCTTTTACCCAAATCGACGATTTTCAAATAACAACTTTTAAATTTGATAATGACGATCTTAATCAAGTTGTTGAAAATACGATAATTGAGTTGGATTTCAATTCTTTTGAGGGTGCAAAACTCGACTTAAATTTCGATCTTCCTTTTTCTGAAAATTTGAATACAACAACTTTGAATTTTGAACTTGATTTATGTAATAAAGTTGTTGATAATCCAACAAAGGATGACGAATTTAATGAACACGAACTTTTTGGACTTTTGGATGACGAGTTGTTAAATTCCGACGGGGAAGATGAAAATCACCATCTTGATTTTGAAATCAATAACTCTGAAAGTGTTTTCAATAATAAACTTGAATTTCAATTTGGTGAAAATAAATGTGAATTTCAACCAATTGTTTTATCAACCCCAAAAATCATTGAAAACAGAACAACTCGTTCAATTTTTAATAAAACAAAATTTGTTTTTCCAAATCCACATTCAACTTCGAAATCTTTTACGATTTGGTTTTTCGTGCTTAAGCCGTGTCTCACGCATTTGACGAGACAAATGAATTGGTCTTTGGAAGACCGTTTCATTTACTTTTTGACTATATACTTTCTCATCTCTTGTAAATAATAATCTTTCATGTAAATATTAGATTTTTATTTTATTTTTATCCTTCCACTTGGGTTGACTGTGGGGACACAGTCAAAATCAAGTATGGGGGGAGATTCATTTTCTTTTTGATTTTTCATGATTAAATTTTCATTTTTTCTTTTTTTTCTTCCAAAACCCAAAAAAATATCAAAATTTTAAAATACAATTTTTTTTTGGTTTTTAGCATTTTGATTTATTTTTAAAGAAACACTATAGGATAAATATATGGTTTTGGTTTATTAAATTGAAATTTTTGAAAATTTATTCGTCTTAACAAAAATAAAAATGAAGTTTGATTATAAATAACAATGGTTTAACTGGTATATAGGAAGGTTCATACGTGTTAATTATGAAATACATCCTAATTGAAAATCTTTGTTTTAAAAGTGGTGAATTTAAAGTAAAGGATATAACATTTTTTTTTGTCTTCTAAGTTAAATGGTGCTAAGATAATTTTGCAAAACTCCCTCTAAAAAAATAATAATAATAATAATAACATCCATGTATTCACTCTCATTTAAAAGTCCTCACGGTTATGCAGGGGTGATTACTTGGAATTTTTGATTATGTGCTTTCATACTCATTTAAAAGTCCTCACGGTTATGATGTATGGAACACATGTATGTAAAAAAAAAGACTTAATAAAACCACCTACGGTCGATAGTGTATGCATGAAAGTGTGTGCACTCGCCATGCTCTGTACTCCCCTCACATAAGCCCGGAAGGCAGTGCATGGGTGGTATATCTGGCCTCAGTTTACCTGAGCTAGGTGTGAAATTTTTCTTGCAAATAATGAGAGAGCAAGCAATTGAAATCCTAGCACTATTTTTACTTATTTGATTTGATTTGTTATTGAAAAGAAATGAAAATACCACTTTGATAAACTTTGATAATCAACTAAGGATCCATTTTATAATTACACTTTGTTATCAACCGAAACAACAAGTTAAACTATTGTCTATTTGTTATGATAACTTTATTTTTGTTGGAAATTTTAACCAGTAAATGACATAAATTTTCAAGAGAATAACCAAAACCTATATTTAACTTATTCGTGTCAATTTAAAAATAAATCCTTCATTTGTAAATATTTTCAAAAATTTGCATTCATCTCTTTGTAAATAAATCTTGCATTTTGTAAATATTTTCATCCCGCACTTGGATTTTGTGGGTAGTATCCGCTGAAAACCCTCACGAGACAACACTCGTCCTACTGGGGACACCCAGAGGTTTAACGGCTTGTTGCATACGCTCAATGCAATCGTCTTTCCTACAAAAACGGATTTACCTTAGTTTCCCTTTATTCGAGGACGAATAAAAAGATAAGTGTGGGGGTATTTGATGTGCACGTAAATGTGCACATTTTTATCGCCATATTTAATCTATTTAAATTAAATAAATGATCATATTGGGTATTTTAACTTGTTTTAACCAAAATTCACATTAATTCCAAATTGTCACACATTCATCTTCATACAAGGGTGAAATGGTCATTTTTGTGCATATATTAAATTGTGAAAATTTACTTAGAATTTTCTATGTTTTTTGTGGGAAATTTGGTGACTTTCACAAGTGGTTTCATGAAGATATGCATGCACAAAATCAATACAAAGGAATGAAGATGGAAATAATTCAAAATGAAGATCATGGAGGACCCCACCTACCCACCTACCTTAATGTACAAATTAAAGGCTAATGCACATGCTTATGGATTTAATGTCTTCATGTACATTTAAGTGGGGATTAAAACATGCTAATGATAACTTGGCCTCCACACTTTCTCATGGGCATTTTGGGCATTCCCCAAAAATAGGAATTAGGGTTTTAAACTTGTATATATACCCCTTATGTTTCATGTAACATTATCTCTTCTCTTAGTCTCTCTTAGGCCTCCTTCTTTTTAGTTTAGTTTAGATCAAATAAAAGAAAGCTCTCTTTCTCTTTTAATGGCTACTTAGCCAATTTTTATTTCTTGTAATCTTTTTTATTTTATGCAATTTAATACATGCTCTTTCCTTTTCATGTTCATTTACTTTCATGTTGTAGTGTAGGTTTCTCTTATTTCATGCAAGTAGATTAGTTTTGTTTCTTTGCTTTGCTCTCTTTTTCTTTCTTGTTTGCTTTCATGTTGCTTTCTACGTTTGTTGATTTGATAACAAATATGAGAGCTTAATCCCTACAATTTAGGGGTAATGAAGCTCTCTAGTATGTAGATGCAACATTTTGATGTTTATACTCTCTTTTTATGCTTTAATGGAAACACTTGAAGTGGTTTAATGATGTTGTTTAGCTTTGAATTTGATAGTCTATGTTGTTCATAACAAATAGACTATGCTTAAACAAACATAACACAAATTGCCTCTTCATCTAAATATGATTATGGCAAAGAAGTGAATGTTGAAATTGAAATTTGATAGCCTATATTTCTAAACAATAGTTAATAGGCTATGCTTAAAATAGATTTTTATTTCAACTTGTTGTCATATTTCATGAGAGTTAAATGTGTATTAGTGGTTGTGTTATAGTTTGATGGTTTATATTGAGCTAATTAATAGCACAAATATATCATACTTATAATGAGCACATCAACTAATTCACTAATGACAAGAAAAGAGAGATCATAACTTCATTTTGTTGATTTATGTGATCTAGAGAGTGGAAATTGCCTCTAAATTGTCTTAACACTCTCATATTTTTATCTATTTTATTTTCTCATTTTTCTACATTTTTTTTAGTTAATCACTGTTTCAATTTCGGTTAATTTGATTGAATAGAATTTTAAAATCATCAATTCCCTGTGGATCGACCCGTATTCGCCACGTACTACGATAGTACGCCGTGCGCTTGCGGTATAAATTTTATTTCAAAATTCGTTTGACAGTTTTCTAAACCGATAGAATTTCCATCGACGAACAAATGCCTAGCGGCATGCCTCGATAGGAGGTCAAGATTTTAAGCTACGACATTGGGACGATTGAATTTAAATTTTTGTATATATATACATGTATATATATATGTATATGTATATGTATATGTATATGTATTTGACTTGACCTTTTAACTCATGTCAGCATTCATTCTTTCTTTTCCAAATCACTGCACATCCATCCCTACACGCCACCATCGTGTCTTGCCCTCTTCCACTTCTTTTTAAAATGCATGAAAATCAGGTAAATTCAAAAACCAAAAGAGAAAAAATAAAACGCATGGCAACGGAAAAAAAATAAAAAAATCTCGCGTTCATTCTCTCCAATTTTAGAAAAAATCGACAAAGAAAAAGAAAATTATATGATTACGAATTGTCTCAGGTTCCTCCTCCTAGAAGCAAAACAAAAATCGAATTTCGATAATCCCTTCGTTCTGTAAAAAAAGAACTCAATCCTCTTCGAATACAAAATCAAATCGTTCGAAGAGGGTTCGAGTGGACGTTCGTGAGGAGGTGGCCGGGGTGGGTAAGGTTGTGGGTTCACGTTAGGGTTCGAGCGCGTTAGGAAGGGGGCACCACGTCGCCTGGATTCGCGGCTTGATGGCGGACGAGGCTAATGCTAGCTTGATAAGGAGGCGGAGCTTCAGAGCTCGATTGGAAGTGGCAATTCAAAGCATTGAGCAACACGTATGATAAAGCCTGGAAGATGGTGGATGTCGCGTTTTTCCTGCGATGATGAGTAGCGGTAGAACTGTATTCGAAGGCAGCTAGGGCTCAAGCGAGGCTGTGAGTGCATATATTCACATTCTTATGCAAGGTTAGGTCATTAGTAATTGTTTTAGAATCTCTAAAATATATTAGATTCATTAAGTTACAGATGCATTATTAAATTTATACGAGGTCTGAAATAAATAAAATCAAGATGAGTTTGTATTTGTAGACGAGGAATATACAAGCTGGTATTAAAAATGGGATCATAAACAAACTCAAAAAATAGGAGACAGTTTCTCACTCATTTGGATTACCATACTTAAATTTAAATGTTAATTTAAATTATTGGAATCTTGGATGATTAGATAGTTATTTCTATCAGTTGAATGTTATAATATATATATATAGTTGTATATATATTAGTATTTTGTGTGATATTCCTGCACATTATAGCGGATGAGACCCTATGTGCCCCGTATTATAGCGGATGATCCTATATACCGCGAGATCCCCTTCGAAGTGGAATTGGTATTTTTATTATAGTCTAACACCTATGGATGCAGGAAAAACAGGTTGGAGTGATTCAACTAGATTCCTCAAAATTATTTAGTGTTATTATATATATAAAAATATCTGATGTGAATGAATAATTTGCTGGATTTTTGTGTGATGAAATTTTAAATGTTATAATGGCATGAAAACTGATTTTAAATACCAAAAATATTACTTTAAAAATTTAAGGAATTAAAAGGAGATTTTTAAGTTAAAAACATATACATTGGAAAAATTAGGTATTTGAAAGAGACTGATTTGATTAAGCAAAAATAGGTTTTTGGTCATACAGAAATGTGCATGAAATTATTTTAAATAGAGAGTTTAAAATAAATTAAAGGAATTTTTAAAGACTGGATTAAAAAAACGGATATTTGGAAAATATACAAAGAATTTTAAATTGATATTAAAAATTAGATTAGGAAAAAACTAAATGGATTTTTATAAGAAATTGAATTTATAAAATGGAATTCGTAAATGTGATAATCTTTAGTGAAGCTCAAAGGAGTTATAAAAATTTATAAACGAAGCTATAAATTAAGGGGAAGTGATATTGATGATAAGTTTGGAATATAAATTTATGGGGAGAATTTATTTTGGAACATGGAAATAAGGTAAGGAAAATGGTAGATACTATTTTTTATAGTGTAATGGTTAATGGAACTGGGATGGAAGTAATGTGATGGAAATTAAGAAGATTTATAAACTGAAATTTGGTTATTGAGATTTAAAAATTATTTTATCGGTAAGCTTAGTTTTTATTTTAAAAGGAAAATTCTTATTTACTAAACTATATAAATTTCAAAATTGGTTAGTATTGAAATACATCAGAAGTGAATTTTTACAATATTTAATATCTATTTTGATAAAATCCTAAATGTTTAAACCTGCTTGAAAAGTGATGGTATAAGGAAGTTTTTTTCAATATTTAAAAAAAATTAATTGAATATATCTTAAAAATGAAAATATTATTATTCCTTTAAAAATAGTTATATATATATGTGTATGTATGTATGTACAGAGTTTTGAAACGTTTTAAATTTATTTATAAACCTTTTCGAAAGCTGGGAAAATGGGTTATTCAATGAATATGATTTATAAAAAATTCATAAATGAAACTGGGAAGAAAAGTAAGAAAATTCCCGAAGTAGTTAAATGAAAGTAAACTTCGAAGAATGAAAATAAAATTCATAAAGAAGTACAAAGGGAATTTAGTTTATAAGCAAGTATAAATTGTTTTGAAAATATTAAGGGAAGTAATTAAGGAATTCCGAAATTTATAGAATTCATGTAAAACGAGTTGGTAAATTTACAGATGAAATTGTAGATGATTTTGAGAAAAGAAAAAGGAATAAAAGGAATATTTTTCCAAATTTATATATCAAATGAAGTGAAGAAAATATTCCAAGTATTGGGAAAGGTTGGGAATGTCCTTTGAAGATAAAAAGGGTTTGAGAACTTTTTTCAAATGTTGAGGAACTAAAAGTAATATCTTATGAAGATATTTTGAGATAAATTTTGGAAAATTTATTATAAGGCCCGATGATTGTTTTGGATGTGTATTGATAGTTAAATAACCAACTATCAAGTATTGGCTAATTTCATTAATCGTTTCGAAGAGATCAGGATCGGATTTAATTGTCCAAAAACCACTTCAATCCGGTTTGAATGTAATGAATGAATACCGTGAACACGATGAAGACGGTGATTCGGTTTGTCCAGACATAGGACAACTTGTATGGACGAATGCTATCAGAACATCGTTATTGGAGGACGATGAGCATTCTAAGTGAATGTGTTCTTTAAAAGGTAATGCTTAGCCTCGAGCCTCATCAACAGAGGAATGACTAAAACAGGGGAGATGTAGCAAGACTAAGTGAATAGCACCCAAGTACGGTAAGGTTACTCCTATCTAGAGTCCCTTTTATTCGGCTGTGTGGCAGTTTCTAATCCCAAGCGCTGGTTAATCTTATTCTAACTATCCAGGTTAGGGGTAGATCGATCTTGTGTTGTAGGGGATCGAGAGTGGTCCTCGGTACGCTTTTCTAGAGGTGTACTGTGACGGGCGGTACCCCAGTAGCTCATTCATTCGATGGAATCCATTCTCCAATAATCGTCGTATAGTTTTGATTGTGCCCAACTATGCTGGAACGTGAGATGCAAGAATTTCAGCTATATTCAATTTATTTCTGTACACACTATTATAATATCAGATGAATTTGATAAAATTGTTATGGTTATCGTAAGGTAGAACCTCGTTGTGTTTATTTATGATGTAGTCTTATGAGATACCTTTGTTTTCAAAAGGATTTTGAAAGGTTAATAATTTAAATTGAGTGTGTTTTCTTGCACTGGTTTTCCAGACTGACTCGGATGTTATTTATTACAATGCTTGGGTAAGACCGAGTATTGCAGATTTAGGTTAAATGCTATGGAGCTCAGGAAATGAGCCGGAGGATTTCTGACGTATATCACGTACTTGTGTTATTCCGCTTTGTGAGGACGGGTTATTATAACTGCCCAGATTGATGTATTGATTGTGTACTCTAGTAATTGTAAGTATTAGACAGTTACAGATTCTTCTATTTAAAATCCATTATTATATATTATACTTTGTTTCGCTGCGATTGTGAGATTCTGTGTTTTTCTGTTCGTTCTTCTACCTTTTTCGTCTTCACCCCCAATGAGTTGGTATTTCCGACTCTCGATTGCTCGTCCTGTTATATAATGGACGTATTGATGTCGATTTTCAAGGTCAAAAATCCCCACCCGTTATATTTAGTATCAGAGCTGAAGGTTAAGCGAGAACCTTGGCTCTGGTGGGGATTACTCATTAGAGATAGAGTCAGTAGTACTCTAGAATGAATTCGAGTGTACTAATAGATGTAAGCACATGTTTGTTAGTGAATATAAATTATTGTATATTGTGTTAACTTATCGGTTGAGTGTTTATAAATTCTGGTCGGTACATTCTGGACAACTGTATCGATAAGAATTTCTGAACTCTTAAAAATAGACAAACCGACACAGTATTGTTTTTAATTGGGTAAATAAAATAATTTAGCAAAAAATATATTTTGATATAAAAGAAATAATTTTCAAAAAATTATTATAATTTGGAGTGTTTTGATGAAAATATATAATCAAACAAGACTATAAAGTTGGAACTAGTTTATATAACCAAAAGGAAATTTGTATAAGTGTAAATTATACAAATGTTACAAATGGATTATAATTAAAATTGGATTCAAATAAAATCTGGAAATTTGAATCCCGGGAATTTTGGAAAAATATTTTTTGAAGTTGCATGGAAAAAAGATGATAAGAGTATTATTTTTGGAAATATTTTCGAAAGAAAACAGTTTAAATAGATTTTTGGAAGTGATATAGCACTGAACTCACTTTAATCGTTGAAAATAATTCTGGTGCTGACTACAACATCATCGGTATTCATTTTTGAGTTTCTAAATGATGGATTGCTATCATAATTAATCTGTTTAGATTTTTTGGGGCAAACCAATTTCGTTTTGGAAATTCCAAAAAGGAATTTGTTCTGGATAAAAACCAGGTTTGGTTTAGAATGTGAAAAATGTAATTTCACGAATATTTGAGATTTCAAGATGATTTGAATAAAATGCCGAGTGTTTGAATTCTACAATCCTCATTTGAATAATTTAGAGATCATAAGGAAATAAGTTATAGACTTATAAATGGTGAGTGATTTCAAAGAAAAATATAGGGATTGGATTAAAATTAAAGATGAAATAGTTAAAATGAAATTTAGCTTAGATTACGTTGAAGAAATTAAATTTTTGAAATTTAACTGATAGTGATTTAAATGAAATAAATTAGTGAAGTAGACTAGTTAAACGGATTAAATTAGGATATAAATGAATTGAATTGAGAAATAAAATTGAATTGAATTGAATTTTACTTAAACTAAATGAAATTGATTTGAATCTAGACTGAATTGAAATAAAAAAAAGAATTGAGCTGTAGGTGATATTGGATGGAATTAAATTCTCACTTAGATAAATCATAAGAAATGATATGAAGTTTAAATTTAATGTAAGATAAGTTAAAAAAAATTGGGAAATAAATTTCTATAGCTTGTATAAATTTAAATTCAAGAAAATAAAAATACTTGGGATATAAATGAATGTATAGTCTCGAGTTGAAAATGAAATGTGAATATATTAGTGCATAGAATTGGTGGAGATATGAAAAATGAGCTGTGTGACTTATAAATTGAAAAGTGAAATAGAAAAGCCAAAATAAAAACCCAAACTTGGATTATAAAATAAATTTGAACTCAAGTAGATTGGTTGAAGTGATTTTTGAAACTAAAAAGAAAAAAAATTAAATATTAAATTATAAAGTGGAAATGAATTAATTAGATAATTAGTTAGTTAATTTGATATAAAATGGACATTGACTGGGTTAAATAAATCTGGATGGTGCGTTAAAAATGGGATTGGAAATGAAACTTGAGTTATAAATAAAATTCAACCAAGATGGTAAGAAAATTAAATAAAAATCGAAAATGTGTCGAGTAAAATGGAAATGGTTTGAAATTGTGATACCTCAAGTTATAAATAAATTAAATTAAAATGTAAATAAATTGATATGGCTTGTAATATTAAATGAATGGATTTGAGTGCGGAATGAAAATTGAAGTGGATAGAATAAATGAACTAATTAATTAATTGGTGATAGAAAAAAAGTCAATTTAAATAAAACGGATTTGAATATAAAGAAAGTAGATATGAATGGAATGCAAATAAATTATTGAAGAATCGATTGGAAATAGAATTAAATTAAATATAAATTGAGTTGGAATCAATTTAAAATAGTTATAAACTATAATGGTTATTCTATTAAATGGATAACGTTGGATTTGCATAGATAAATGGTTGTTCGGCGTAAATGGAAGTATGTGAAATTCTATAAATTAATAGGGTGAATAAATTGATTTTTAATCAATTTAGAATGAATATTAATTTGGTTAGTACAAATGAAAATCGAATGTAAGCAAATTGGGTTGTAAATCATTTCCAATTAAATGAAATAGTATGTGGATTAATTGAAAGCAATTAAATTGGTATCCGAACCTCATAAATTGCTTATGAATATATGTTAGCATGCATTGTTATGAAATCTATGTATTTAACATTTAAATGAATGAAATGTTATTGACGTTCATGTTTTGATACTTACGGGTTTAAACTGAGTAAGTACAGGCACCCAGAGGGATTGTTTGGCTGAGGTTACGTGTTTGCATATGAAGAAAATACTTGCTAAATAATGCTTAAAACACTAAATAAGGTACGTTTTCGGATTAGATACTGCGCAAAATACAAATATTTATATATATTTTGTTTTCCCGACCATGTGGGTCAATGTGTGTGTGTATATATATTTATCCCTCCTATCATATTGCAAAAGGCTCTCCATACAATGGATACTCTACCAAAAATTTTCGAAAATTTAGGGTGTTAGAAAGATTTTGAAAAAAAAAATTATTAACAAAAAATGTGATTTCGGATTTGCAATCGAAATAAAGGATTATGGTTTAGAATAGAAAACAAATTGTTTGAATGAAAGTAAAGGGTTTGAAAGGTGAAATATCGAGATTTTTCTAAGTGGGTTTTGGTAAGTAAATGGGTTTGGGCAATTTTCCTATCTTAGCAATTTCAGGGACGAAATTCTTTTAAGGGGGAGGATTGTAACGACCGATTTTTCGTTGTTGATTTTGAATATTTAAAATGATTTTTAAGTACTAAATTTGAATTATAGATTGATTTTGGATATGAAGATTTGGGTTATTTATAAAATAGATTTAGAATTTAATTATAATAATTTATTGAATAATTAATTTTTGAAGTTATAATTAAATATTGGTTAAAAAGTGAATTTGGAGTTTCAAGCTTGATAAAAATAATTTAAAGGCTTATAAAATTTATATTTATAATACTGAAGACAATGCACTTTTTGAAATTGAATTTAAAACTAAATTGTTCAGTTTTAAAAATATATCGTTTAAATTGACATTTAAAAATAGCCTTTCAAGGCACAGCCTCAGAATTCGACGAAACTAGTTCCATTGGAACCGTAATCTTTTATTATTATCGGATTTCAAATTCTGTAATTTTTGGAGTTATCATTTATTTGTACGATATATAAAAGCTTTGAAGTTTATATCGAACTTCAATATAATAACTGGGTTCAAAAAGCCATCTTCTCTATACGATTGAGTTAGGCCTCGAAACCTTTTCCATTGCGTTCGGAATAAAGGTATAACATTATGAACGCCTAGCTGCATACCTCGATAGAAGATTAAGATTTTAAGCTACGGTTATGGGACGATTGAATTTATATATATGTATGTATGTAAATGTATGTATATATATATATACGACTTTACCTTTTAACTCACGTCAGCATTCATCCTTTCTTTTGAAAATCACTGTACATTCATCTCTACACGCCACCATCGTGTCTTGCCCCCTCCCTCTTTCAAAAATTAGGTAAATTCAAAAACTAGAAGAAAAAAATGAAAAGGCATGGCAACGAAAAATAATATAAACCAATCTCGCGTTCGTTCTCTCCAATTTCAGTAAAAATCGCCAAAGGAAAAGCAAATTATATAATTACGAATTCCCTCAAGTTTCTCCTCCTAGAAGCAAAACAGAAATCGAATACGAGTTCGATAATCCTTTCGTTCTGTAGAAAAAAAGCAATCCTCTTCGAAATCGAAATCAAATCGTTCGAGGGGGGCCTTGAGTGTACGTTCGTGGCGAGATGGCCAAGGTGGGTAAGGTTGTGGGTTCGCGTTGGGGTTCGAGCGCGTTAGGAAGGGGCATGGCGTCGTTTGGAATCGCGACTTGATGGCAGTCGAGGCCGATGCTAGTGTGATGAGGAGGCGTTACTTAAGAGATTGATTGGAAGTGGCGACCCAGGGCATTGAGTGGCTCGCATGATGAAGCCTGGAAGAAGGAGGATGTTGCTTTTCGCCTGCGATGATGTGGAGCGGTAGCACTGCAGTTCAAAGGCAGCTAGGGATCTAGCGAGGCCATGCGTGTGTGTATTCACGTGGCAGGGTTAGGTTTTTAGTAGTTTTTTTAGAATCTCTGTAATATATCAGGTAAAATCAATAACATATAGACACGTTATTAAATTTATACGAGAACTAAAATAAATAAAATCAAGATGGGTTTGTATTTGTAGACGAAGAATATAAAAATTGAATCGGTCAGCAAACTCGAGAAAAAATGTGAGAATTTCTTGGCTACTTGGATTACCACACTTAAATTTAAATGTTAATTTAAATTATTGGATGCTTAGATGATTTCTATCAGCTGAATGTTATTGTAACAGCCCGTAAATCCGTACCCCTTGAGTCGACACAATTCTCCAACAATCAACTCAAGATGAACGGAAATACGAACCATTTGGGTTAAAGAAGAAGAGGTAGAAGAAGAAAATAAAAAAACGACATCAGAATCTAACCATCGGATCAAAGTAAAATATAATAGATAATAAATGATCTTATACACAAAAACAAATCGTTTATACATTAAATCATTAGAGTACATCATCAGAGTTCAACAACATTAATGACATACAGCTGGACAGTCATATAAACTTGTCCTCAAAACTGAAAATACAGCGAATAATAATCAAGTACAGAAGTATGTATCGCCATCTAGCTCGTCTCCTGAGCTGCACAGCATCATATCCTGTAATCTATAATACTCGGTCTGACTCGAGCATTATAGTGAAATAACACCCGAGTCAGCCTAGAATACCGGCATGAGAAAATCACACTCAATTTGATTATTAAAGTTTTCAAAAATCCTTTGAAGTCAAAAGCATCTCGTAAGACCACGCCACAAATAATCATGTCGGGATTTTACCTTAGAGTAGCCAAAACACTTTTTATCAAAATCCTCTGATATTATAACAGTGTCTATAGAAAGTAAAATAGAACCTAGCTGAAATGCTTGCATCTCACGTTTCAGCAATAGTTGGGCACAATCAAAACCGTACAGGCGCGTAGGGAGAATGGATTTCCAATTAATGACTAGGCATTGGGGTACCACCAGTCACAGTACGTAGCCTAGATCACCGTACCGAGGATTACTCCCAATCCCTGCAACACAAGACCGGAACTACCCCTTACTGGATAATCCCGAGTAAGATCACCCCATGGTTGGGATCAGCAACCACACCACTAAGTCGAAATAAAGGGGACATCTAAAC
Source organism: Allium cepa (assembly GCA_030765085.1). Taxonomy (NCBI): domain Eukaryota; kingdom Viridiplantae; phylum Streptophyta; class Magnoliopsida; order Asparagales; family Amaryllidaceae; genus Allium; species Allium cepa. The sequence continues at coordinate 848,543,959 of CM060943.1, forward strand.
AGAGTTGACCTCACCATAATGGGCGCTACCCATCTAGCCTTGCTACATAACCCCTGATTTTCAGTCATTCGTGGTTGGCGAGGCTTGAGGCTAAGCGTTGCCTTTAGAGAACTCATCTCTTAGAATGCGCATCGTCCACCTGACGATGTTCTGAAAGCATTCAATCCACACAAGTCCATTCCGGATTCGAGCAGAACCGAAGGCACTACTCCTACTACATCCATTTCGAAATCATCCTCTGGCTTAGCAGCGACTAGCCCTTCACTTCATTGCTCCATCTTGGACTCCGAACTCGTCTTCCTCAAGGAAACGTACAAACCGGATCGAAGTGGTTTTCAAGAAATAAATCTCGGTCCCGGTCTCTTCAAAACGATCAGCGCATTGGCCAATATTGATAGTCGGTTATTTAACTATCCATTAACATTCACAACATCCATCAAACATAAATAATTTCCCCAAATTATTTATTGATCTCAAAATATTTCACAAGATATATTGCCACCTTTCAACCCATTGAAACCAGGTCTCAAACCACACTTTCCTTATGAAATAAATTTCCAAATATTTATTTCCACCGAAAACACCAAGTACAAATACTTAAGATTTTAGAATAATTTAAAACTCTTTATTATAAAATATACTTTAACATTTAATCGAAAACTACTTCAATACTTTATTAAAAATATATACTTCAGGTATATTTATGATGAGGTTGCTTTATAAAATATAAAACTAGATTTTCTCTTTTTAAAAGAAAATACCGAATCACCTTTAAATAATTACTACGATAATAGATTTGAAAATACTTACTTTAGAATTTAAACTTTAGCAATAATAATTTTCTAAAACATGCTTTTTAAAACAACAGTAAACTTTTAACTTTTATTTAGAAATTTGCTTTGAAAACGTACTTGGCTATCTAGGGAAATACGCTTCTCTTTCCATCCTTTAAAAATAAATCACTATTTATTTTTAAACAAACTTACCCATTTCCCTTAATAAATTCCCATCGTGAATTTATTCTTCTAAATATCCATTGATATATTACTTTGCTTTTATAAACCCAATTTATAAATTCCAAAGTTACATTCTCCTTTAAAAATCCCGGTTTTACACACTTAAATCAATCTCCAAATTGATTTCCAATTTACTTCACTTTTAAAATAAATTTCCTTACTTACTTCATTTATTTCAAAATCCATTAACTTCAGATTTTATTTCTTCATTATGATTTAAAATCGTTTTAACTGAAATACCAGTTTCATATTTCCTAAATTTCTTCTTTATCCTTTTAAATAAATTTAAACTTTGAATTTTAAAATAAATTCATTATTCCTTTAAATAACATCACTTAAGTTTTAACATTCATTATTTTCCCCTTTTTATTCAAATCTCCTTTCCCATACTTGGAATTTATTTATTAGAATTTTAAACTCGACTTTTATTCTTTTCCAGTTCATTCTTAAATTTATTCAATTCTCTATAATTATTTAACTTAAAAATTCACTCTTTTATTTTCTTTTCAAAATACCCAGTTCTATATGATAATTCAGTGTACCGAACTATAGCATTCAATGTTCCAATTATCAATATAATTCATCACAGAATATCAAATATTCATAACGCAGAATAATTAGAAGAAGTCTAAATATTTTGAGGAATCCAGTTGGAACCCTCCAACATGTTTCCCCGCATCCACAGATGTTAGCACAATATAAAATCCCAATTCCACTTCGAGTTGGAATATCGCGGTATATGGGATTTATATAATATCATCCGCTATTATGCGGCGCATAGGGTCTCATCCGCTATATAATGCACGAAATCAATCACTCCAATATATACTATATACTACTATATAATATAGCACATCAAATTAATTCATTCATTCAACCAATTATTCAAATTTAACCATTTAAATTTAAAGTAAACCCGGAAGAGTGAGATTAACTCACCTTTGAATTTGTTTGCGATCCACTTTAATTTCGTCTTGGTTTCCCAACTTTTGACCTTGTATAAACAATTATATGGTTTTACTAATATTCGAACTAATCGAATAATTATTTACCGTTTTAATAAATTTAATTTAAACTAATTTTCCTTTACATCAATTTTTTTCTCTTTTTTTCCTTTTGAAACAACATATCTTTTTATAAAATAATCTATATATAGATTCAAAGATCTAATTTTTCATATAAACCTTCAGCATTTTGAAACTTGTACCTTTTATGTTGAAAACCTTATATATATATATATTTAAATAATAGTACTTCAAATATGCTTATATCTATTTTTTTAAACCAAACTTGACCTTCCTGTAAAAAAAAAATATTTTTTCCCTTTTCTGTTTTCTATAAGATATTCATGTGTGTGTATATATATATATATCATCAGATTTAAATTGAAATGAATAAACTGCATATAACTTACTACAAAGATAATTCCTATTTAACTATACTATTCATCCATATATTCAAATTATTTAAATTAAATTAAATGGCTGTTACCTTGTAACATCCCGCCTTTTTACACGATTTAAATCGACACACGTGCCAATTCAAACCATACGGAATGGCGGATTATTATGGGGTAATAAGAAAAACAGAGAAGGGAAAAAACTAAACAGAATCTCACAGCGGAAGGATAAAATATAATAATAAATATACAGTTCACAAAAACTGTTTACACGTCATTTGATTCTTCTTTACACAATAAATATCAGAGTTTACATACCAATAAATATCAATGCAGCGGAACACAGTGTGTAGTGGAACCATATAATATAATAATAATAATAATGAAATCTTTGTCTTCATCCTCCAGAAATAAAGTCTTCAAATCCTGAAGCGCTCGGACTGACCCGAGCGAATTTGAAAAGACAAAAACACTCGAGTCGGAACTAAAAGATCTTATGTAAGTTAAATTAGCAAAAATAAATATGAGTGCGGTAACTCAAGAGATGCTCGGGATTTACATCTCCTAAGGATCCGTTAAACTATTTACTATGTAGTATATTGCGCTATTATAATAGTGTCTAATTGTAAAATAAACTTACTTTTAAATAGCATCAAGGCTTTACATTTTCCACCTTAACACGTAATAGTCCCAGTAGTCCATCCAATATCATAGTCCCTCCTGATCGGGAAGCCATCAGAGGATACCACACGGGTTACGGGAGAAATCCAAACTCGTACAAGGCTCGATAGGGTAGGTGACACGGCACAACTAGGCAATGCCAGGGTAGATATACCAATTGCTATCCGGGCTGGTGGAAACGCGCAGCGCGCAGCTGCCGCCCACCTCGAACAAACTCCCCCAAAATCAAAAATAAAGGTGGCCACCGAATCAATCCAAAGTCAAAGTATAGTATCGAAGAGGATTGCTCCTGTTTTAGCCACCTTATGCCAACTCACGGGAGTTGGGTCCACGTATTTACCTAAAAGGAAACGCCGCCGCCAACCTACTTCATTCTGGAATCTCCACCGCGTACACGGTTGTAAAAGTGGTTTTCGGAGTTGGCAGAGAGTATGACAACTTCCGATACCGGTCCCTTCAACAGCCAAACGTTATTATAACACCGCGGTCATTTAAAATAATTTATGCTTTTAAAACCCGAATAAAATATCCATTTCAAAACCATATAAATATGATATCATTTCCTTTTAAAACCCAAAACAATATGATATCATCTTTATTTTCCAATATATTCTTTTCCAAAATCATAGGGTTTTCAAAGAAAAATATTTAGAAATCAAAACTCTTGAATATAATATTTTCAAATTATACTACCTTGAAAATCATAACTTTGAAACAAGTTTCCATTTCTTAAATGGTTAAATATTAAATTACTTTTATAAAACAAAATAGCTTCTTTAGATTTCACAAATCAATTCCAAATATCGATTTAAACTACCAAATACCATTTCAATTTTTATGTTTCAAAGCTTTAAATATTTTCACCATTTCAAAAACAACTCATTTGACAAATCCGTATATATTAAATTCAATTACTTATTTTTTTTAAACTTGAAATCTTTACTTAATGAATTCAATATAATTTAAGAAACCTTTAACTTCACATGACTGGAAAATCTTTTAATTTATTATATATTCATTTAAATCAACCTGATATTCATTTAAATCACTCTACACAAAAATCAAGTTATAAAAATCATATTCTTTTAAAATTCTAACTTTTCATTAAATTTCAATTTAACTTAATATTTATCTTCCAATCTTGTTCTCTTTTAAGTCATTAAAACTCCATAAATTAAATTTTAAATAAATTCTTAATCGTATTTGATCTCGAAAATCAAACTTTATTTTATACTTCAAATCAAATTTATACAAAGCTTAAAACCTGAAAATTACTATATATATATAAATAACCAAATCAATATCCATAAACCATATATATATATATATATAGCTTTACAAAACCAAAAACATTTCAAAATATATTTTATATATATACCGCGGTGCCTGTATAAAATTTTCTACCCTATGGTCAAGTGATACGGATGTTTATCATTTCAATCCGCAATTTAAAATAAAAATGCGGTTGTATATCATTTCAAACCGCAATCCCGAATGAAATGAAATGCATGTCAACTTGCAATTAATAAAATTAATCATCCATTCATCCATTTATCACAGTCATCATCCAATTTCAAACAATCATCAATATATAACAGGTGATAAATAATGGTATCAATTACCAGTTTATACTCAAAATAAATTTAATAACTGTTAATTGGCAGTTTATGTGCAAAAATAAACGTAAATTTAACTGGCAGTTAATATGAAATAAAAATTTAACATAACTATGACTGGCAGTTAATATGCAAATAAATAAATTCTAACTGTCAAATTTATATGCAATAAATTAATTAACAGTTATATTAAATAAATGCGATTTAACAGAGATAATGAATAAAACATGTCAAGCAGTCATAAATAAATCTCTACTCATATCTAAAGTCAAATTAACAAACATAAGAAATTTTAGAAGTTGTGAGTGGGTTAAAACACTCGCCTTTTGAATTTAAATCGAATTTAAATCCGATTTAAACCCAAAAATTCGACGGTCTCCAAATCTGTCCAAACCAGTGTCAAAAGATCTAGAATTTTATTACGATCCTAACAAAAAAATCTCGCGTGAAATGGAGTTCGTAGGAGAAAGTTATACGCATTAATGGTGATTGAAATTTCAAAAAAAGAATAGAAATAAAAGAACACCTTCAAGCGCCCCGTCATCACCCTTTCTTTCCCTCTCTCCCTCATGCGTTTTGCTTCAAGATTTTTCTGAGAAGTTTGAATTTTAGCTTTTGATTTGGTTTGGAATTTTTATTTGGATCTAAGATTTGTTTGTCTGCCATTGAGGAGGAGAAGGAGCTGATGAAATTTTACGCGTAGATAAATGAGAATAGGCGGAGGCTAGGGTTTAGCGGGGTATTTATAGATGAAGTTGGAATAGACAGATGGATCTGAATTTAAATGAATTCACAATTTGTCAAATTTAAATTCTAATAATCCATTTATTTGATTTTTAGATCTTATTACGAATAAATGGTCAACTTACCATTCCTATCATTTCTGATTGCAATTAGCTTCAAATTTATTAACCAAACCTCCATATCAAATAAAGATTTATTGCAAAAAATTTAGTGTTTACTTTTAATTAAAGTAAATTCAATAAATTATAAAATCTTATTTCAAATGAAATTTAATACCATTCGTAGTCAATTCTCTTTATTAAATCAATCATCATCTTATGTATATATTTAACATTAGTATATATCAATTTACCCCAATTACATAAAATTTTATTCCCAAATTGATTTACAGCCTAATATAACATTTGAATTTTATTCCCAATTCATAAATTACTACCTTAACTAAATTTTACGTTTCCCTTTTAATTTACATTTTCACCTTACGTTACTACATTAATTATCCTTAAAGTAACGTCTATTATTAATAACAATATTATAATTACTTACCATTTTATTTCATAAATTAATCCATTTCATCTAAATTCTTATCTATATAATATTTCAACATTTAATTTCATCAAATGTAATTGTTTTCCAATACGTTGATAACTTTATTTCCAAGTCTTATATTACAACAAACTATCCAATACGAAAGTCTTAACATTGTTACAAATACTACTTTAATTAACATTAACGCAATACTCAATTAAAAATTATTGTAACTGATTTCAAAATTGTAAATTAACAAGCTACCAAAATAGGCAACATACAATAATCGTACTCTAACCTTTAGTCACATTAATACGCTTTTATTTCTCAAAATCAAAGTTCCCATTTAACTAAATCTCCATAAATGAATTTGACATTATTTTCAAAAAGTACTTTATATTAACATTAACGTAAAAATTTATTTATATCTATTGCAATCGATTTAGTACTATTTTCTCAATATTTAAAATGATTTAACAAATTTTATATGTCAATTTATTAAAGATTAAATCAATATAAATCTTCAATTTCGTAAAATTCAAAATTGTAGATAAATTTCCAAAATTTCCTTTTTATTGAATTAACCTATATTTATTCCATTCATAGATTTCCAATATAAGGGTTTACCATTGGATTTAAAAATTATCACACAATTTTCCAGTTTTCAACTTAAGTTTTATATTCAATAATGGTTAAATACTTGATTTCATTCCTTTGCACTACATCCAATTATTATAAATTAACTCAATAATCTTACTATTTAAAAAATTTCAAATTCTAAAATTCATTACGTATCATACCATTAATTTATGTAACCTTTAATCCATTCCAAATTCTACCAATTTCAAACAATTAGAACTTCACACCTTGCTTACCTTAATTTGGATTGTACTACACTTATTATATATGCCAAATAGATACATTGATTTCAGTTAACTATCCTCTATAACTTCTTTCTTTGTTTCATTCTTCTTATTTCCCAAATTACAATCTTGCATTAAGTGTACGTTTCTAACTTAAACCTATATTCAATTATAGCCTAACTGTCATTTTAATAATTTGTATTGGATTGAATTTGGTTAATTAAACAGTTGTTTTAAATTGCTTATTGTAAATTTTTATTGCTCAAGAGCAACAAATAAACACTTTCCATTATTATACCAATTTGAATCCCATTCTAGTTATTCTTTATTAATAATTCACACAATATTAACTTCGTACAAGACATCCAATTTCTTATTATTTAATATAACTTAACAGTCTATATAGATTCATTTAATTGCAATAAATCATACTATCGTAGTTAAATCCAATTAAATAAATAAATGTTGATTCCTATTCGTTTATTCAACATTTGTTTACATTTTATTCCTTTAATACTTCTACATACATCCTGGATTTGTACAAATGGTTATAACGTGAAATCTTGTCTACTTCACATTTTAAATTAAGGTTTCTAAAAAACCAATTAATATTATTTCCTTGGTCCAACACCTTTTTATCCAAATTTATATTAATATAACCTAAATTAGATTAATCCCTATTGATTTCCCCTTTTCATTTATTAGACCCTCTTAACGTAATAGTTAAACATTAATTTCACTTATTTGAAATAAATCCCCAAATTGGATTTCAATTTTAGATAAATAAATAAATCTTGGTTTTTCACTTCTTAAATCACCCAAACGTCATATTAAAATAAAGTTAACATTGATTACATCTTATAGAATTAACAAACTACAATGACAAATCAAAACTACACTAACTACCCAAATTTGGCCAAAAGTTTCAATCCATTTCACATTAAAGTTTATCAACTACCCAAATAGGTATCTTACAATGGTAACTATTCAACTTTTAATTACCCTTAAGTTTTATTTCAATTGTTCTCATTTATTCCTTACCAATATTCGTTATCATTTATAAATGTTATGTCAGTTTCCTATTTTGTTGCAATATTTTTATTTATTCACTCATTACTGCATAACTTCATTTATTCCATTTACACTTCCTTTACTTTATAAATAATCGTTAAAGTAACGTTTATATCAATACACATCAAATTATTTACCAATTAAAAAGGTTTTGATTTCTAACAAATTAATTGACCAATTTATTTAGATAGTGCATACGAATTTGTTATCATACCCATAAATTTACACTTAACAAATTTAATGCCTACCCTATAATTTCTATCTTCACATTATATTCAGGTACAATTCTTACACCATTTTATTTATTGAAAAATTTATTCATATTACAAACAAAGACTTAAATTACCATTCATATATGTTATTTTAGCCTTCATTTCAATATTAATTTATAAGTTTTTTTTCCTCCTAAATTTAATTACAAAACTTATTAATTTAACCCAATTAAACTCACGAAATCTACGGGTCGTTACATACCTCCAGTCGCCGCAACTCAATTATGAAACCCATCATACTGCTCGAGCTAGATTCATGTCGCGATGCTGACACTATAGCCATCACACACCTGATCGCTCCTCGTGCACGCGAATGTCGCGAAACCCAAATATCTCGATGCGAAACCCACCGTCCAATTCCGCTACCCGAGCCGCGTCTGATTTCATCGACGTCCAGCTTCAGTCCACTGCCCATCACGATCATCCCTTCCATCGCCTGCCACCGTAGGCGAATACCTCATCGCGGCAAAACCCCGCTAACCCAGAGCCGATCTAACAATCCCCAAAGTCTTGGCCTTAAGCTTGAATTGAAGTCGATTTCTCTGAGACCAATTTTTGATTTTGAGAGAAAGAAGGACGAGGAGAATTTGGTTCGAATGAAGAAAGAAAAAAACGTGCAGTCTCAATTTGTTTGAGATTGATTTCGCTCGGCCATTTTATTTTATTTTTTATTTCTAAACGAAGAAAGGAATGAGATTTTTTTTGGAGAAGAGGGGAGATCCATGCGATTATAATATGGAGGAAGGCTGCTTCGATTTGATTGTAGCTTCTGAGGGAAGACAAAGAGTATGTGATGAATTAGAGAGGAAGAGGTTTATTAAGAAATATTTTTATTTAAATTCCAAACGTCTCGATAAATGCAACTTAATATCTCGAACTCCTATCGAGGCATGCCGCTAGGCGTCTATAATGTTATACCCCTATTCCAAACGCAATGGAAAAGGTTTCGAGCCTTAATTTGATTTTGTGGAGAAGATAGCTTTCTCGAACCCAATTATTATATTTAATTTCGATGTAAATTTCAGCGCGTTTACTCACCGTACAATCACACGACAACTCCAAACACTAAGAAATTTGAAATCCTATAATAATACACTATTACAGATCCAATGAAACTGGTTTCATCGAATTCTGAGATTGTACCTCGAAAAGCTACTTTTAAATTCAATTTAAACGATATATTATTAAAACTGAAAAAAATCACCTTTAAATTAAATTCTAACTATTCTATTATCTTCAGTATCATCATTATAAATTTTATAAGCCTTCAAATTATTTTTAACAGGCTTAAAAATCCAGATTCAATATTTTACCCAACTTCAAATTACTTAATTCAATAATTTAATTATCAAATAAATAGTGATATTTGAATTCAAGTTAAAAAATTAACTTTTAAATATTTATCCATTGAATATTTCGATTTTCAAACATCCAAAAATTCCGGGTCGTCACATTCCTCCCCCCTTAAAAGAATTTCGTCCCCGAAATTGCTAGTTAAGAAGAATGATCCAATGCCCATTATTATTTTCCAAAACCAAACAGTTTTATCAACTTGCCATAACATACCATTTATTAAAGACCCACTATTACTTCAACCAACTTCCAAAACTTTCTATAGTTTCCAAACAACTTTACTTATTCAACCATTCAAATTATAATTCAAAACCAAGTTTTAAATTTTCAAAATTTCACAAAAAATTTCTAACTCCCTAAATTTTTGAAAATTTCGACAGCGTCTCCTTTGCACGGCTACTCGGTACAACTACAAAATGCCTCTACGGGCTCTCAAATTCCAAAAGAAAACAAAAGGCCAAGTGGCTAAATAAAAAACCAAATCAATTTTCATACAAAAATTTAAACACATACCTTTTTTTCGAGCAATTAAAATTTATCTTCTGAATCAGAACCAATTTTCCTTTCCTTTTATAATGCCTGCATATCCTACTTAGCAATAATATCCAATCACAGATTTTAAAATCATTTTATACATTTCCTTCCAGAAGTTTTCATATCTACTTCTATTCAAATTAGTTTTTCCCATTTCCATATGAATTCAATTTATCTTCAACTTTGAACATTGAATTTTATATTCCATTTATAACTGATTCATATCATTATTTTAGATTAGTTTCATCCACTAATTTATTTCGATTTCCAATTTGAAATCGTTTTGTCGCTAACAAAAGTTTTCCCAAAAAAATTTCTAACTCTCAAAATTTTCGGAAAATTTTGGCAGAGTCTCCTTTATACGGAGGAGCTTTTGCAATTTGACAAGAGATATAAATATATATACATCGACCCACACGGTCGGAATTCATATTTCCTACTTTTATTGCATAGGCGTACCTCTATTTAGCATTTTTAAGCAAGCGGCTTATTATCTTAGCAATTACCGCGTCCAAATCCAGCCAAACGGCTTCCCGGTACCTGTACTTACTTAATTCAAACATGTAAGTACTAAATATATGAAATTATTAACATTTCGCTTACTTTCAATAGTTAAACACATGCATTTCATAAGAAATATGCACCAAACACTTTCCATGAGCAATTTATATGATTTCAAACTAATTCAATTGTTTTCAACCAACTCATATGCCATTTCAATCAAATTTAATGGTTACAACACAATTTCTTACATTCAATTTATTTTTAGTCCAAATGTGACGATCCGGAATTTTTGAGCATTTAAAATCTGGATATTTAATTGATCTTAGAGATTTAAAGGTTAATTTTAACTTGAATTCAAATCTCACTATTTATTTGATAATTTAACTATTGAATTAAATAATTTGAAATTAAGTAAAACGTTGAATCTGGAGTTTTAAGCCTGTTAAAAAAAATTTAAAGACTTGTAAAATTTATATTGATAATAATGAAGATAGTAAAGGTGTTAAAATTGAATTTGGAAGTGTTTTGTTCAGTTTTGAATTTATACCGTTTAAATTGAATTTAAAAATAGCCTTCTGAGGCACAGTCTCGGAATTCGACGAAACCAGTTCCATTGGGTCTGTAATATTGAATTATTATCGGATTTCAAATTTCGTATGGATCGGAGTTGTTGTATGAGCGTACGATAAGTAAACGCGTTGAAATCTATATCGAATTCAATATAATAACTAATCCAAAAAAAGTCTATCTTCTCCATACGATCAAGATTTTAAGTTGTAAAATTGTAACGATTTAAAATTTAAATATATATATATATATTGGTTGATTGACCTACATACACACATCAGCATACGCAATCACGCTATCCTTTGTCTTCCAGCCGAAGACATCTTCATTTCATATATACTAAAAATAATTAAAGATCTGAACATCCTAAACCCCTCAGAGAAATGGCCGAGATCGATTCAATTAAACTCGAGCCCTCTCTTTCCCAATTTCTCAGTTCTTTTCACGAAAATTTCAATCGAACTCGGGAATCGATTTCGCGGTCTATTCCTAGTCGAATCAAGGGTCGCAGCAACTCCTGAAGCGCAGGCGTGTTCGCGCACGCGTAAGAGAGCTCGACGACGAAGTGAGGATCGAGGCGCGAGTGGTTTCGAGGGCACGGAGGGTAGCCGCGAGGCCAGGAAAGGGAGGCGGCAAGCTAGCGTGTGCGACTCGACTTCGGCGACGCGGTGAATTTGGGTTTCGCGATGCTTAGTGGACTGAGTCGCGAGCTCGCGTGGTGGCAGCGGTCTCGAACGAAGCGATGGCTTCGTGACAGCAGAAGGTATAGTTGTCTTGTTTTTTTTATATACGGAAGAAGGATATTTTATTCTCATTTGGAATTAATAAATAGGTATATACAATATATTTATTTCAGTTTAAATTTTGAAGGTATGAATATATATAGGTTAGGAAATTTATAAACAGTAAAGTAGAAATTTATTTTTCTATTTACTGAAATGAAAAAGAAAAATATGTATTAAGGTAATTAATTTGTTTTATTAACATATTTAATTTATTTTAGTTTCTGAAACTAATTTCTTAAACAAAAAATTTGATTTAATTAAAATTATTGTTAATTAAATTTAAATTGTCAAATGGAAATTAATTTGTTCGATTGATCAAATATTAATAAAGCATCTAATGATTTTACAAGGTCTGAAAATCGAGGAAAACAAGTTGAGGCGGGATGGATTGCAAAACGAAAAGCAAAGGTGGGTTAATCTCACTCAGTTAAATTTAAATTTAAATTTAAATGATTAAATTTAAATAATTGTTTGAATGGTTGAATTGATTAACGTGCTATAGTATGGTATATTTTGGAATTGGTATTTTATGTTGTGCTAACATTGTGGATGCAGGGAATATAGGTTGGAGGGATCCAACTGGATCCCTCAACATTTATTTAAATTATTTAATACCCTCTGTTGTGATTATTTGATATTCTATGGTGAATTACATTAGAAAATTGAATGTTATGGCTTGATTGATATAATTAGGTATAATGAATTACCAAAACTCTAAAGATTGGATTTTGGAAAGAAAATAAAAGAAGTGAATCTGTAAGTAAAATAATTATAGAATAAATTTAAGAATGAATTGGAAAAGAAATAAAGTGGCTTTAGAATTCTAATAAATAAATCTTGAGTGTATAAAGGAAATTTGAATAAACAGAAAGTTAATGAATTTTAAATCTTCAATGATATTAATAAAAAGAACAAAACATTTATTTAATATTTAAGATTTAAATTATTTAAGAAGAATAAAGAAGAAAATTGGAAAAAGCTGAAATTGGTATATTTCAGTTAAGGATTTAAAATAAAATGGAAAATAATAACAATAATAATTAAGTCCATGATTAATGAATTTTGAAATAAATTGAGAAATTAAAGAAACTTATTTCAAATGAAATAAGTTGGAAATCAATTTGGGAAATTGATTCAAGTGATTGAAGTTGGAATTCTCCCTGGATAACCAAGTACGTTTTCAAAGTAAAATTTCAAATATAAGTTAAAAGATTTTAAAGTTTTTTTCAGAAACAAGTTTTGGAAAATTTATTATTTTTAATATTTAAATTCTAAAGTAAGTATTTTCTTTAATCTATTACAGTAGTAATTATTTAAAGAGTGACTTAGTATTTTGTTTTTAAATAAAGTGTAAATCTAGTTTTATATTTTATTAAGTAACTTTATTTTCAAATATTCATATATTATGTATTTTTAACAAATTATTAAAGTGATTTAACTTAGATGTTTTAAAGTATATTTCAAAGTAAAGTGTTTTAAATTATTTTAAAAATCTAGTTTTACGCTTGGTAATTTCAGTGGAGATAAAAATAAAAAATATTTAGGAAAGTTTATTCTGGAAAAGGAAAAGGTTTGAAACTGTTTTCAAAGAGTTGAAAATAGAAATATATCTTGTGAAGATATTTTATGGGTAATAAATAATTTGAGAAATTATTTATTGTTTGATGGATATTTGTGAATATAATTGATAGTAAAATCACCGACTATCAATATTGGAAAAATACGTTGATCATTTCGAAGAGACCGGGATCGAGATTTATTTCTCGAAAACCACTTCGATCTGGTTTGTACGTTTTCGTGGAAAACGAATTTGGATTCGAAGATGGAGTAGTGAAGTGAAAGGGCTAGTCGCTAATAATCTTGAGGATATTTCCAAAATGGATGTAGTAGGAATAGTGCCTTCGGTTCCGTTCGAACCCGAAACGGACTTGTATGGATGAATGCTTTCGGAACATCGTCAGGTGGACGATGGGCATTCTAAGGGATATGTTCTAAAAAGGTAACGCTTAGCCTCAAGCCTCATCATATGGGAATGACTGAAAATCAGGGGTTATGCAGCAAGGCTAGGTGGGTAGCACCCAAGCAGGGTGAGGTCATCCCGGTCTAGATGTCCCTTTTATTTCGGCTTAGTGGGGGGTTGCTGATCCCAACCGCGGGGTGATCTCACTCGGGATTATCCAGTAAGGGTGTAGTCCCAGTATTGTGTTGCAGGGGAGCGGGCATACTCCTCGGTACTGTGATCTAGGCCACGTACTGTGACAGGTGGTACCCCAGTGCCTAGTCATTAGTTGGAAATCCATTCTCCCTACGAGCCTTGTACGAATTTTGTTTGTGTTACCCACTCTGTGGCTAGTAGCTGGAATTTAATAGATGTAACAATTCCGGCAATTTTATAAGTATTTGTATATAGACCCTATTATAGTATCAGAGGATTTCTATAAAAAGTGTTTTAGCTATCGTAAGGTAAAAACCCGACATGTTTATTTGTGGCATGGTCTTACGAGATGCTTTTGTTTCCAAAGGAGTTTTGAAACTTTAATAATCAATTGAGTGTGATTTTCTCACGCTGGTATTCCAGACTGACTCGGGTGTTATTTAACTGTAATGCTCGGGTCAGACCGAGTATTATAAGATACAGGATATGATGCTTTGGAGCTCAGGAGATGAGCTGGATGACGATATGTATATCCGTACTTGTTTTATATATATATTTTGCTGTGTTGAGTAGTTGTGTATCCAGTTGTATGTTATTGATGTTGAGCTGTGATTGATGTACTCTGATGATGTAATATATAAACAGATATATTTGATTTTGAGTAAAGATCATTTATTATCTATTATATTTTATTCCGCTGCGATGGTTAGATGCTGATGTTGTTTCCTATTTTCTTCTTCTAACTCTTCTTCTTTAACCCAAATGGTTCGTATTTCTGCACAACTTAAGTTGATTTAGTAGAATAGTGTTGACTCAAGGGGTATGGATTGTGGGTCGTTACAGTTGGTATTAGAGCATAGGTTGGTGATAACCTTGGCTCTGGTGGGAATTACTCATAAATTAGAGTCCGTAGTACTCTAGAATGAGTTTGAGCATATTAATAGATATGAGTGCGTATTTGTTAGTGAATATAAATTGTTTAATATTGTGTTGATTGGTTTATTGAGTGGCATATTGTGACGCCCCACCTCTATACCCACGCTAGCCAAGAACACTACGGTGTAGTGCTGTCAACTAGCGCGGAGAATAAGGCTGTTGAGGAGCGACCATCCGTGTAATTTCTTATCACACGGTGGCTATAAAATGATCTTCGGAAACAAATATAGAAGTAAGCATAACATGCGAATCAATCACAGATATCCATATCACAAAGGCGGAAAGAGATATGAATATATATCACATAAAAGTGTACATCGGAGTAGTGGTCTAAAAAGATCCACGATAATACAAAAGAATAGCAACGCGTGCTATACAAAAGAATACAACTATGAGTCTATATCTCAAGTGTAAACAACAAAAGCTGCTAATCTAAACAAGTAGCCAAAAGTCTGAGTAGTGAATCACTGGGGGAGGAGTCAAGCAGTAGCACCGGTAACATCTCGGCCTGACCCGAGTATTATTTATAAGAAAATAATAAACGGATCAGTCTAGCTATAAATATCAGATGACATGATATAAAATAAAAGATATGGCATAAACATAAAATATCCATACTGACATACTACTATAAGTATGCAATTAATGATCAACAGGAGATCAACCGATAAGAGATAAATCAATATCACAAGAATCTTCTCAAAGATCCAAAGAGGGCATCATACCCTAAACTTGTACTCTGACAAGTCAAAGAGATAAATTCCAGAAATCAACACAAGAAATCCAGAAATCATAAAAAAGGGAAAGAGGCCTATCACATGACGGTCCGAAGACCATGGGGAGCTACCCCACATGTGTGAATGGAATCACACAGATTGAGGTCAAGACTAACCAAAAAGCAGAAAGGTATGTGTGAATGGAATCACACAAGTGGTGTCTAGTCTAACCTTGCAATGAAAGAGACATCGCGCAATTGCTAGTCTAATTCATAAAGCGATCATCAAGATCAACGAGAAGTGTCAATTACACTAAGCTAGTAAATATAGAAGTTTAGCTTCATGTCCCATAACCACTTGCTTAACATAAATATTTACGAACAAACTGTAAATCTTCACTAATAAAATTGTCACAAGAGGTTCAATCGAACAAGTTCAAGAATTAACCGACGAAGTGAACGCAAGCGTTTCATACCACTTGAGTTTATCTTCTACAACCTTTACCTGCCACTTGAGTTTATCTTCGGCCTCTCGTTGGCTAGCATGAGCATCCCGCACTTGTTGCTGAAGCACACTTTCCCTTTGAGAGTAGGAAGTGGAGGAAGTAGCAAGCTTCTCTTTAAGTTTTTCAACTTCCGCTTCAAGCTTTTCATTATAAGCGGCGATGCTCCTCATCTCTGCATCATGTTGATCAAGAGTCTTTTGCCATTCGGATTTATCGTTCTCCATGGTCAACATAGCCTCAAGGTTCGCACGATTCACTCTCTGGAGTTCGTCAACAAGTTTCTGCCAATTCGACATTCTCTCTATATCAATGTGACGCCCCACCTCTATACCCACGCTAGCCAAGAACACTCCGGAGAAGTGCTGTCAACTAGCACGGAGAATAAGGCTGTTGAGGAGCGACCATCCATGTAATTGCTTATCACACGGTGGCTATAAATAATCTTCGGAAACAAACATAGAAATAATCATATCACAAATCAGTCACAGATATCCATATCACAAAGGCGGAAGAAGATATGAATATATAACTAACACATGAAAGTGTACATCAGAGTAGTGGTCAATAAGATCCACGATAATACAAAAGAATAGCAACACGTGCTATACAAAAGAATACAACTATGAGTCTATATCTCAAGTGTATACAACAAAAAACTGCTAATCTAAACAGTTAGCCAAAAGTCAGAGTGATGAATCCCTGGGAAGAAGTCAAGCAGAAGCACCTGTAACATCTCGGTCTGATCCGAGTATTATTTAAGAAAATAATAAACGGATCAGTCTAGCTATAAATATCAGATGACATGATATAACATAAAAGATATGGCATAAACATAAACATCCATAACGACATACCACTATAAGTATGTAAATAATGATCAACAGAAGATCAATCAATAAGAGATAATCAATATCACAAGAATCTTCTCAAAGATTCGAAGGGGGCATCATACCCTAAACTTGTACTCATAACAAGTCAATGACATAAATTCCAGAAATCAACACGAGAAATCCAGAAATCATAAAAAGGGAAAGAGGCCTATCACATGACGGTCCGAAGACCATGGGGAGCTACCCCACATGTGTGAGTGGAATCACACAGAATGAGGTCAAGACTAACCAAAAAGCAGAAAGGTATGTGTGAATGGAATCACACAAGTGGTGTCTAGTCTAACCTTGCAATGAAAGAGACATCGCGCAATTGCTAGTCTAATTCATAAAGCGATCATCAAGATCAACGAGAAGTGTCAATTACACTAAGCTAGTAAATATAGAAGTTTAGCTTCATGTCCCATAACCACTTGCTTAACTTAAATATTTACGAACAAACTGTAAATCTTCACTAATAAAATTGTCACAAGAGGTTCAATCGAACAAGTCCAAGAATTAACCGACGAAGTGAACGCAAGCGTTTCATACCACTTGTTTTACTAAGTCGTTTAATTAGATTTCTCATCCGAGTGAGGTAAAGGCTTGTATATACTAATAGATTGGAAAACAGTTTAAGAAAAGAGCTTTGTTATTAAAAATAGAGTTGAAATTGTTTGTTAAAAGAGTTTTGATATTTACTACTAGTATTGAAACCTTTATATTATAAAGTGACAAAACACATAAGTAAGTGTAGAAACAATCAGTCACAAAGATCGCATACGGAGATGCGAATAAAATCCAAGGAAATCAGCTCAATATTTTTCAGATAAGATCCCCTACGGAGGGGGGGTCCAGGGGGGGTGGCAACCCCCCAAGGTAGGGGTGCGGGGGCAACGCCACCGCTTACGGGGTTCGACCTGCCCGGTCAGGTCGCGGGGGTCCAGGGGGCAGCGCCCCCGGTGGGGTCTAACGACCTAAGGGGAATAGGGTCGAGCGACCTAATGGTTGCGACCTAGGGGTCTAAGGAGTCAAGCGACCTAACTGGAGCAACTCTATGGTCATGCGACCTAACTGAAATGGCCAAGCGACCTAACGTTTTAAGGCCGAGCGACCTAATTAAACTCACGACTTAATGGTGTGAAAGGCGTGCGACCTAATGTGTTACGACCTAAGGGTCGAGCGACTTAGTGGAACAAGGTCATACGACCTAATACTTGTAGTAGGGTTGGGCGACCTAATGGAGTAAACGGTCGAGCGACCTAACAGGTTATAGGTCATGCGACCTAGTGGGTTAACGGCCTAACGACCTAACGATCTAAAAACCCGCGACCTAAGGGTCGAACGACCTAAATGGTCCAGCGACCTAGCACTAAACAAGGCCGAGCGACCTAATGGTACCCGCGACCTAGAGGTCAAGCGACCAAGGGATGAAATGGCCAGAGGATATAGGCGAGCGACCCACGACCCACCTACCCACGACCTACGACCTAAGCTCAAACGCGAGCTGCGAGCTACGAGCTAGCGACCTAGCGAAGTGAGAGAGACCGAGTGACCTACGACCTAAGGTCCATACGACCTATGGCCTAACACCGAACAAGCATTTAGATGGCCCAGCGACCTATGGTACTAACTCACGAGCGACCTAAGTCCTAGGTCGTGAGCGACCTAACTGCGAGTGAGCAAAAATGGCCAGAGCCAAAGCAGAGCGACCTAACGGCCATACGACCTACGACCTAAGGTCCTGAGCGACCTAACTCCGAAAACATGAAAATGGCCAGAACGACCTAGGGGTTAACTCGTACGCGACCTACGACCTAAGGTCCACACGACCTAACTCCGAGCGAGCTAAAAACGGCCAGAACGACCTAAATGCAGAAATTTCTCCCAAACACCAAAAATCGGAGTTTTTCGCCAATCCAATCCAAACCAAAAGCAAATATGCATGCTAAAGTGATAGGGAATCATTCCCAACAGTCCAATATAGTTATAGACTAGAATTGTGAGATAAAAATCTCACCTTTGCACTAAAATTTATGAAGATGAAGCTTGAAAGCAAGGAGAAGCAATCCAAAGCTTGAATTCAATATCTTCTACTTGAATTTGGAGTTGAATGATGGAGTTGCAATTGAATTTGAGCTTGGAGTTTTAATTTCCCATTCTCTTCACCATTAATGCTAAAGCTTGAGTTAGTTAGGAAATTTATGAAGAGTGAGGAGAAGAGGGTTGGAACTTGGGCTTAATAGGCTAAACTAACCCAAAGTCCAAAGCGGGAAAAGTTAGTGAAATTTCACTAACTCCAAACCTATCGATGTTTATACTTAAAAAGTTGTAAACGACATTTCGAACTCAATGGAAGTGGTCTCGAGTCCTAATTTGACCGTTTGCAAAAAGTAGTTTTTTTGGGACCAAAATCCGATTAACGATTTAATATTTAAATAAAAATATTTAAATGTAAACTCGATAAATATGCGGGTTGTTACAATCAAGCTTGGCAGCATCAAGATTTCGCAACATGGCTAGTTTGTCAATTGGAACCAGATCAAGATCAAAGCGAACTCCCTTCAAGCACCAGTTTGGAAATCGGCTTTGAAGAGTAGCTGGGCCTGGTCCAACCTGATATGAGGGCCTGCCGATGATCGTCTGAATGTCGGTACGAGCGAGAGCGGGAGATTGAGGAGGCACCGAAGCAATGGGTTCTTTAAGAATGTCAGATGATGACTTTTCACCGTGCTTGGTTCGTTTGCTCGAATCTTCAACAGCGTGGCTCTTTCCTTTGTCATCATGGGATTTTCGTTTGAGGGAATCACCCTCTCTGTGGGAAGAGTCGTGACGTTCGTCCCCTCTCCCGTACCGTTCTTCGTATGTTCTTCTCTCCTGAGCTTTTCGAGCAGCCCTCTCTTCATCAGTTTCCCTATGAGGGGGAAGATAGCGCCTGTAATCATATTGACTGCGCCTTCCATACTGCTTAAAGTCATCATAATACGAGCCACTTCGCCCCATTGGAGAACCTGAAATTAAAAAAAAAGCATAACTTGAGAATCTTCAAATTGCAAGGAGTTAAGTGCATATAAGTGCTGAAAAATCCTAAGTGTGTGCAACGTGTAGACTATGCGCGTTGAACTACAAACCACTCCTCGGTTGTGAAGGAATGATGGGTGTAGTAGCTAACATCAACTCTTGAGTCGACGGGATCTGTTGCAAAACAGAAGTTGCTTCAACCACTGAAGAGGAAACTACTGGCAACAGGATCATCTTTGAAGAGTTCCTGTGAGGTGATAAACAGGTCGCTCAACCCTTCAAAAGTGTCGTCCCCGCTTTGCCTGGAAGGACTTGTTTTCCTGGCTCCGCCGTCACAGGACTTCCCTGAATGTTGGGGGGATTCTCGAGGCTCTTCTTCTTCAATGACCGGGGCAAGTGCAAATTTTCCAGATGACCCCGCAACATCAGTAGAAGTAGAGCATTTCACCAGAGAAACTTCAGGAGTAGGATCGTTCAGTGTAGGCTCCTCAACAGAAACTTGGGCATCCGGTGCCTCGGCCGGAGAATCAGGAACTTCGTAAGGCTGAGTAGAGCGAGAAGGGTGTAAGAGTCCGAATTGATGAAGGAACTCGTCTCTTAGCAAAAACTTGATACTTCTCTCCTCAGCCACCACAGCGTTAAGCCTCTCAAAAGTCTGCTTGTGGCTTGGATCTCTACAAAGAGGAGGAAGGACTGCAAAAGTAGAAAGCGAGGTTAACGTTTAGTAATTTGGATCTCGCAAAGCTCAGAAGAGGAAAGAATGGGGATAAGTAAGCTTACCCGCTACTCTCCAGATAGCGTAGAATCCCTGGAGGCAACAGACAAAAAAGAACTGGTTTAGGAAACCATGAGCGCTATCAGGGAGATCGGTGATAAGCTTGCGTTACCTGGCGCTCCTCACATATATAATGGAAGGATGGTCTTTGTTTCTCGCAAATGTGCACAAATAGAAAATTTCTTCAAAGCTTGGGAGGCGATCAAGCGACCTTCTGAAGAGAACGCATAATCCCATCAAAATGGCATAGCCGTTGGGGTGCAATTGAAAAGGAGAAATAGCCAATCGGCGAAGGATTTGTTGGAGAAAACTGTTGAAAGGAGGAATGTCTCCACAAAGGCACATTTGGCGGTTAACGGCAACAAACCCAAAGGGAGGACTGTCAGCATAATCATTTGGCCTAGGGAGAATAGCATCTGCTTCTACAATCCCAAATTGGGCGCGTAACTGGTTAAACACCCGGTAACTCAGGGTGGTAGGAGTTCTTTCTGGTGGGTTGGCCAATGGACCAGCCATCGGGAGGGCCTCTCCAGTTGGTACTGCTCCTTCTTCTTGATGAGAAGCCATTCTACATAAGCAGCCGGATATTCAAATATGAAGGTGCACGTTTCCTAAATGTGTGAAGTGTTGTGCAAAACTAGTAGAGTGACAAGCAAACATGAATGAAATTAAATTAATAAACATGAAAATTTTCAGGACTTTTCCGAATACAAGTGCAGTATTGATGCAAAAAATCAGCTCTAGTTGATTCGCTTTACTACTTCACTTGAATTCATTGATTCGCAGCATTTCATACGATTTCTTTAAGTTGATTATATTTTATCGACTAATCTGTCATTTGATGTGGGCGATCAGTGGAAGTATATTCGCCCTTGTTTTCTGCAAATGTTATATTTAATAGGTTATTAGCATTGAATTTGGTATAATCTGTTAAGAGAGCATAGCAAAGTCATGCAAGTTGTCTTGGCAATTCAAAGTTCAAACAATTCAAAGTTCAAGCAATTCAGAGTTTAGGCATTTCAGTCCGGTAGTTCAAGTTAAGCACTCAAGTTGAGATTATGCTTCTAAGTGCAAATTCGAGTTGAGCATCCAAGTACTAAATCGTCCACGACCTAAAAGATTTCTTGCGAGTTAAGTTAAGTCATTGGTTCTTTAAGTCATTGGTCCTTTAAATCGTGAGGCATAGTAAGGAGAAAAGGCTTCAGTTCAGAGTGACGTGAATTTCTCCAAGTCCTAGCTCGGCCGCGACTCTAGGTTTATGTCGCGTCTAATTAGGTCGGTCAAAAGTTAAGTCGCGAAGGTTTATAGGTCGAAGGTTTATAGGTCGCGAAGGTTTATAGGTCGCGAAGGCTTATAGGTCGAAGATTTATAGGTCGCCCAAAATTGATTGGTCGTGTCCAAGCTAATGCCTTACTTCACTCAACTGACAAACCTCCAATCTAATCGGTAACTCGTCATCCTTTTGACCCGTTAACCCGTTAGCCTCTCCATCAACAGAAGCCCTCATTTTCTCATGCTTTCGAATCATCCAAAAAACTAATTCGAAATCACCACAAACTCAATGCCCTACCATTGTAACGCAAATCAAAAATCAGTTGGCCTGAAGCATCGCAACCCATCGCTATCGTCTCCTCAATCGTTCAAAGCCAAATCGAGCCAACTCAAGTTCATCAGCTGTTGATGTAACGAGATTCGCGATGAAACATTGCGTAAGGAGGTGGGTTAAGATTGAAGAAAAAATGGAATTCATGAATCAATGATGATAAAGGACCGAGAAAAGAGCAGGTTCACTTACGCGATGTAATATCAAGGATAATCGGTGATTGGTTGGATTGAGATCGCCTTTGGGAGCTCGGGAAAATGTTAATGGCAGAATCGAATGAGGAAGTAGGTAATGATAAGAAAGAAGAGGATGAATGACTTATACGTTACAGTGGAGAAACCTGAAGCGGCACCTACGACCTAACCTTTAGGTCGCACACGACCTAGCGACCTAGGGGGACGGGTTAAAAGATATCGAAGCACACGACCTAACCATTAGGCGTGTACTTCGAGGGGAAAATGTTAACTCCGCTTTGATAATGACTCAGCGACTTAAAAGGGTACGACCTAACGACTTAAGATGTGGGGCGACCTAACTATTCAACGACCTAATTACTTAAAGAGGTTTGCGACCTAATGAGTTCAGTGACCCGGGGGTCCTCGACTTAACGAGCGAAAGGTGGACGACCTAACAGCCTAAAAGAATGGGACGACCTAACGACTTAAAAGGTTACGACCTAACGACTTAAAAGGTTACCGACCTAACGACTTAAAAGGTTACCGACCTAACGACTTAAAAGGTTACCGACCTAGCGACTTAAAGGAGTTACCAACCTAGCAACTCAAGGCAGGAAAAACTCAAAACAGCCACACTTAAGTCGCGACCGACTTACGACTTATGTTAGGTCGTTAGCGACCTAGGCAAATGAAGACAAATCCAATGCAGCGTCGCTTAAGCCGTGTCTTGTTAACTCGTCCGCGATTTGGGACTTGTGATATGAATCCAGAAGTGCATGCTTATCCCAGTTAAGCCGTGAGCCATGCATAAGAGATGGAGCGCGACCTACGACCTATCTTAGGTTGGCTACGATCCACGACCTATTTTAGGTCGGTTACTACTTACGACCTGGCATGGAAACTCCTCTATAAATACAGCGCTATCACCAACTCGAGGGGGATTTTTCTGATCATTTTCTTCAAAGCTTCGAGACTCTACCATCTTCAAGCCGAGCCTTATTCCAACATTCAAAATTCACAAGAAGCTTCAGTCAACTTCAAACGGGGATTCAACATATTCAACCATGAATTCGGAGAACTCTCTTGCATCGAAGTTTTTCTAGCTACTTGTCTTTTGAAGTGAATTGTAATTGAAGGAAATTGTAAAGGATTGTAATCATATAAGCAATAAAAAAGGATTGAAGTGGACGTAGGCTTGATTATAAGCTGAACCACTATAAACTCTGTGTCCCTAACTGCTTTTTCAGTGAATTATCGTTTTTTCTGATTCCCGTGTTAACGGGTGGTGCTTTCATTCAGTCTTTATTTGCATCGGGGTGTTAGCGTCTGACTTTTTACGTTAGCAATACCAATTTTTATAATCTTATTTGTTTAAAATATTATTATCCAAACATGCAAGTTATATAACAATTCAAGGAAATATTTCTTTTATATCAAAATATATTTTGGGTAAAATTATTTCATTCACCTACCTTTAAAACAATACCGTGTCAATTTATCGTGTCAGGTGTTTATAAACTCTTCTCAAATAGCAGCCAACTTACTCGATCAGATTTCATATTCCACCCAACCAATAAGTCAACACAATACTAAAACAATTTATATTCACTAACAAATACGCGCTCATATCTGTTAATACGCTCAAACTCATTCTAGAGTATTATGGACTCTATTTTCAATGA
Source organism: Allium cepa (assembly GCA_030765085.1). Taxonomy (NCBI): domain Eukaryota; kingdom Viridiplantae; phylum Streptophyta; class Magnoliopsida; order Asparagales; family Amaryllidaceae; genus Allium; species Allium cepa. Next base: position 848,568,327 of record CM060943.1, read on the forward strand.
GTAATCCCCACGTTAGCTAAGGTTATCACCAGCCTAAGCTTTGATACCACGTGTAACAACCCACAAATCCGTACCCCTTGAGTCGACACTATCCTCCATCAATCAACTCAAGATGAATGGAATATGAACTATTCGGGATTTCACCTTACAATAGCCAAAACACTTTTTATAAAAATCCTCTGATATTATAATAATGTCTATAGAAAGTAAAATAGAATCTAGCTGAAATGCTTGCATCTCACGTTTCAGCAATAGTTGGGCACAATCGAAACCATACTGGCACGTAGGGAGAATGGATTTTCAACTAATGACTAGGCACTGGGGTACCACCTGTCACAGTACGTGGCCTAGATCACCGTACCGAGGATTACTCCCAATCCCTTGCAACAAAAGACTGGAACTACCCCTTACTGGATAATCTCGAGTAAGATCACCCCATGGTTGGGATCAACAACCGCACCACTAAGCCGAACATGTAATATCCCAGAATTTCCAGGAGTTTTAAATGATGATAATCTCTTAATTTAAATTATTTGAATTGATATAATTGTTATTTTCAAAGATAATTAACAAAGTAATAATAATATAATGTTTTAATTATGGTTACAAATTGGTTTTAAAATAAGAATAATTATTTTATTTGTGTAAATGAATTCTAGATAGATTTATTGTTTTCAAAATTTATAAGTGTGTTTAAAATGCATTTATATCTGTGTATTCAAATTTGTGTATTTTAAATTGATTTTAAAATAGGATATATTATTTTTAAATAACAATAAGCTTATTTAAAAATAGATGTTTATATTTATTTAAATTTATTTTATATTTGGATTTTTAAATTGGACTTTGAGATGAATATAAATTTGAGTTCAAAGAAATACATACATATTACTAATATAGTTTGAGTTTAAAATATATAGATAATGTTTTTTTTAAGATTTTGTATTTTTCTTTTTCTTTTTATGGAAATTTGGATTTATTAAATAAAAACAAATGCAAGGCTTGGAAATAACATTTTAAATAAGTTTGATATATTGTATATAACTTTATTTAAATTATAATTGATTTTTATTTTATGTTCTTTTTAAAGATTGTATTTTATATAAATTAGCATACATTTATAAATGTATAAGTGTTTTTGTTTATTTGATATTTAAATAGAAAAGCATTTTTAAAATTAAGAAAGCATGTTTGTTCATTAGGAAATAATTTAAAAAGTCTTTTAAATTTTCTTTTAAAATAAAAACAAATTATATTTGACATGTGTTAAGTTTTAAAACACCTTATTAACAAGTGTAAAAACATTTGTGTAATTAAAAGACAAGTGTCCATTATTAATTTTTTTTTTTTTTTAATTTAATAAAATCTGAAACTTTCCTATATATTCACCCTTTCTCTCCATTTTCTTTTTCTTTAAAAATTTTTGTTCATTCTTGAAAAAGGAAAACTAGATCTATCATGCAAACTTCTACTTCCCAAAACCAGAAACATTCAAACAAAAATCCTCAAAACAAAAATCTGAAGAAAAAAAATCATCATTTTTCAAATCAAAATTCTCTTCAAAACAATTCTACAGATTCCGTTTTCCTGAAAACCATTCTCCCAAATCTGCATCTATTCCTCCAAGTCAAATATCAATCCCTGTTTACCCAAAGCCTGAAGCATCACAGTTTAAACTCATATCTACAAAATGATTTCAAAAAGCTTGATGAAAATTTCAACTCAGTTCTGCATTTTAATGTCTGCGTCAAATATTCTTATGCATGCAAGTGTTACCTGAAAACAAATTGTTGAAGAAAACCTGAAGGTTTCTCTGTCTCAAATAAGCTTCATCATCAGTTCAAAGCATTTGCAAGTTTTCCAGTGTTTCACCCAGAACAATCCTCTGCATTTCTTTATATGGTGAGTAAACATTTAATTTAAAAAAAACTTAAGTTGATTTATGGTTGTTGCTTATAAAATCTTTGTGAAGATGATGTCTGCATGTGTATAATTTTGTGAATGTGATTTTATTTAAGTATGCATGCCTGGTATATGAATGTCACCCCTCTGTTTCATGATTATAGTAAAATTTATGGTTACAGTAAAAATTTTAAAAATATGTTAGAAATTAACAAACACAATTCTCTGATTTACATACATAAGTTGAATTGAAGTAGAAAGTTATGATTTTGAAATCAAAATCAGGATTTTAAATAAAGTAAGGTGTGAGAATTTGGGGTTTTATCTGGAAATGGGTTTTTGGTGATATCTGTTGATCAGTGAATCTGGAATGCTCGAGATTGTTGATGGGGCTAGGTGAAGTATCAGGGAGTGTTACAAAAATCGTTGAAGAATTTATAAATCACTAAATAGTTTGATTTTGCCAAGGAATTCATTTTTAACCTAGTTTTGGGTTCTTACTGTATTGTGGTCTTCTGCACCTTCTTCACTACATCGAGTTGGGTGAAAATTTGTGTGAAGGAAGCATGGTGGGTCAGTGAGCTATGGCCGGAGTTCTGGCAGCTATAGTTGATCGAAGGCGATAGATTTGGGGTTCTCTGGTGATGGTTTTAGGGGTTCAGTTCAACCAAGATGCTCAATTTTGATTTGGGGTAGGTTTTGGAGTTTGGTTGGTCGTGGAGGCCTGTAGAGTGGTGGAATGGCTTGTTGGTGGGTTCGACGTTGGTCGGAGTGGAGCCGGCATCGGTGCAGGTTGCACGGGGAAGTTGGTTGTTGTCAGTGTGATTTGGGTTTTGCTTTGTTTTGTATTACTGGGATATAGCTCGGGTAGTAAGGGAGGAGACTTGGGGAAAGCTCGAGTAATTTTGGTTGTGGCTCGGGGTAATTCTCGTGTTGATCTGGGTATTTGTGTGCAGTGTTAAACTGTTGAGTTTAATAGTTTTCAAAATTTTAACTAAAACGGTTATTAAATTTTAAAATCGAATTTGTTTTAAAAAAATAAATAAAGAAGAAAAAGGAAGATGTACTTGTTTTCTTGGATTCATGTACATGGGTTGAATCCAAATAGAAATGCTTAAACATATTTTCAATTTAAAATAAGTAAGTTTAAACTTTAAATGATTTAAGCTAAGTAAATTTCTTATTTTTAAATTGATTTGTTTTTTTATAAATGAATTTGCATGATTTGTTCAAATGTTTTAAGTTAATGTTATTTCCAAAACTTATTTTGAAATATAAAAGAGAATTTATGTAAATGTTTTATTTAAATTAATTAGTGTAAAATGATTTAAAATTAACAATTAAAGTTAAGATAATTATTTGACTTGAAATTAGAATTGTTAATTTATAATTAAAGAAAGTAATTAATGATTTCTTTATAATTTAATTTAATTAATGAATTATGTTAAGTAAAGATTTCAAGATTAATTTAAGTTAATGTTTTATCTTAAATAATAATTAAGTATTAATAATTTGTAATTACTTAGTCAATTAAGTATTAATAATTTCAAGATTTATTTAATTATTATTTTTAAAAGGGGTTAGTTAAGTAGTTAATTAAGTATAATTATTTATTTAATTAACTATTAGTTAAGATGATGATTTAATTAACGACTAATGATTAATTAAATTGTAATTACTTATTTATTTAAGTAATTAAGAGTTAATTAAAATAGTAATTAACAAATACTTAATAAAAGTTTAATTTATTAATTAAATTTTAATTTGGTTTTCTTAATTAATAACTAAGAAGTTATTAATCTATAATGCAAGTTAATTTAAGAATTAATTAAATATTTATTAAAGGTTAATTAATTGTAATTAAGAATTAATTAATTAATTTTAATTATGGATTAATTAATTTGTAATTAAGATCATTAATTAATAATTAAGTTTATTAATTAATGTTTAAGAGTTGATTAATTAGTTAATTAATTTTAATTAATTAATTATAGTGGTAATTAGTGATTAATTACTTTGTATTAAAGGATTGATTAATAGTTAAGGTTTATTAATTAATAGTTGATGATAGTTAATCTGTTAATTGAAGATTAAATTGGTTAACGTGTAATTAATTAATGAATTACTCTATTATGTTTTATGAGATGAAATCAAAGTTAATTAATTTGTTAATTAATTAAATATAGTCACTTGATAAATAATTAAGTATGTTTACTTAATAAGTTTTGATAAGAGTAATTACTTAAGATAAGTAATTGATAAATTATAGAGGTAATTGGGTTAAGGTAAATTACTGATTGGGAAGTAATTTTAAATGAATAATTACTTGTTAAAGTAATCAAAGGTTTATTACTTGGTGTAATAAATCAATGAATTTATGATGTAATTAAGAAGTAATTAAAAATAATTAATGTTTATATTTGACTAATTAAAAGTAATTAATTTAAGCATGATTAATTAATGTAATTAATTAAGAAATAATGTAATTAATTAAAATTAATTAATTAATAGAAGTAATTAATTAAAGTTCATTAATTGGTATGATTAATGAGAATAATTAAGGATTAATTACTTGATTTAGAATTAATTAATCATGGTTGATTAATTAGGATGGTGATTTAGTAATTGGTTTAACTAATGGTTATTTAAGCAAGATTTATTGAGATGAAGGTAATTAATTTAATCTATTTTAAATTAATTATGAATGTAGTAATTAATTTAATTCATTTTAAATTAATTAAAGATAGAGATAGTTGATTTAATTCATTTTAAATTAATTATATTGTGATATGAGTAAGTCATTGCTTATGTATGAATGGATGAAATTGATGGTCTTGAATGCTTTGTGATCTCAGTAATGAGATAAGTATGGTTGTATGATATGAATACTTAGTTGCATTTTGATGATTACATAGATTATCAATTGGGATGTTGATATATGGATTATCTATTATGATATTGATATTGTGGATTACCTGTTATTTGATAATGTTGATTATCAATTGTGATTTGTGAGTTATCTATCTGTGTGTATATAGATATTGTATTAAATTGTTTTAAAAATTTTAAAACAACTTGGACCTTAAAAGACACGCTTTGGATTTCGATGAGACCGGGATCGGGTTTCCATATTTGGATATCCGAAAACCACATCAATTCCAATTAAAAGTTAGGTCGTGAGTCAAAGTGGAGCTTTGTGAAGACTTGAGGTGTAAGGGCTATACGTCAATATAACTCTGTGGGTGATTCCGTAATGAGTTTGACGGAACTAGTTCTTATAGGTTCGAGATGGTGATTCAGAGTGCAAGGGTTATTGTCGTTAACTCTGAGGGTGATTCCAAAAATGAGTGTAACGAGATAATGCCTTCGGTTTCGTTCAAACCGGAACGAACTTGTATGGATTGAATGTTTTAAAAACATCGTCAGGTGGACGATGAGCATTCTAAGTGAGGTGTTCACTAAAGGTAATCGTAGCCTCAAGCCTCATCAACCGGGAATGGCTAAAACAGGGGAGGTGCAGCAAGGCTTTTGGGTAGCCCCCACTTCAGAGTAAGATTTACCACTGTCTAGAGGTCCCTTTTATTTCGGCTGTGTGGGCGGTTGAATAGCTACATCCGTCGGGTTGTCTTATTTGGAACTGTTCAGTAAGGAATGGGTCTGACTTTGTGTTGTAGGGGAGCAGGCGTACTCCTCGGTACGTTGATCTAGGCCACGTACTGTGACGGGTGGTACACCAGTAGCCCAGCCATTGTATGGAATCCAAAATCCAATAAGTGCCAACGGTTTTGATTATATTACCCACTTTTGTGGCTAGTAGGTGGAATTTAATCATGTAACAATTATCTGAAAACCCTAGACCTATTATAATATCACTGAATTTCCTATCAAATGTTTTGGTTAGCGTAAGATAAAAACTTTTCCATGTTTTTGTGTGGGAAGTCTTACGTGATTCCTTTTTCTTTCAAAAGGTTTTTAAAAGTTAAGCAACTTTAACCATTTACTCACACCAGACCCATGTCTGACCCGGAGTTTATTCTGTTTTTCTTAAACTCTTGGGTACTCAAATTTTTATGAGTAGCCAAGGGATTCAGGTTAGGATTTTAGGTTGGCTTGACGAATTCTGAAGGAGCAATGGAGCAGGAGGCTTCTGCGTATAGCTATATAGTATTCCGCGGTGTGTTCTCTGAGTTGTTGTATTGAGTTGTATAACTAGACAGGTGTTTATAACTATCTAGTACGTGTTGTTTAGCTGTGTATCTCTGATGTATATGATAATATGTAATGTATTATGTGATTAATATAATTTACTCGTTCCGCTGTTTAGATTCTGATGTTGTTCCTTTCTTCTTCTCTATCTTTTCTCTGTTCTATCCCTTTCTTTCTTAAAGATGATGCGATTTTCTGTGGTAAGAAAGTCGGGTCGTCTTATTTGGTATCAGAGCATTAGGTTGAGTGAATAACGAGGCTCTGTAGTGGTGTCTTTCTTGAGAGAGCGTACTTGTAATTTTTATATATTACTATATATACATATATTACTATATATACATATATTACTACCTATCTGTTGGGTTACATGTTCGGGTTTTCCAACATAAGTTATAAAGGTAGATGAGGTAGTAGTGTGTGTAACACGACTACCAATGGTTGGAGTTTGAATGTTTTAGGTTGGAAGTGTATCTGTCGAGACTGTAGACCTAATACCGTCTCGAGTAATCTTTGTAGTTTGGTGTAAGGATTTCATTGATCTCTAAAGGAAACCTGTTGAGGTTTGGAGTTCATCTTTGAAGTGTAAGTTTGATTACGCTCGTAAGAGCGGATTTTTGAGAATTTGGATCTGTCGGTTGGGCAGAAGTAAGTAATGGTATCTTAGCAACCTCAGGAAGTAGTAGCTGCGTGATGAGATGCGGTGACTATGGATGTATCCGAAGATGATTTCTTTCGGAGCAAGTTTAAAGAAGTGTGTCTGCTTCGGAGTTGTAGCTGAGTTCAGCAGGATGTATGTGTTTAGTTGGAGGTTCGAGTTTCTCAAAGAACTCTGGATAAGGAGTCTTTGGCATCTATGTTAGCGGTGCAGCTCGAGAGTGTTCTGTGTTTTAGCAGGAAGATCTTTTTGGGTTAGCATTTCCTAGAGGTGGAATTCAGAAGCAGCAGTGAAGATCTGTTTCTTCGATAGATTAGTTGGTCTAGAAAAAACTGTTCTGATTAGTGGAGAGAGAACAGTATCTTGGATATTGGATTGGTTGATCGCAAAAGTGACTTGCGATGGTTTGGTGATTATCTTAGATAGTCTTTTGCTTGGATTTGAGGCGTCCCTAGAGGATGTAGAAGTTATGTATTGCTGAAGATTGTCCGGATATATCTTCAGGAAAGTTAGAGATTTGCCCGCATTGGAGTTTGAGTTCTGAATCGACTTGATGTCAGGAGTGATACCGGTGATACAGCTAGGTAGAAGGTTGTCTCCTAGGTTGATTGTTTTGTGAAGCAGCTCTGTATTTCTTGGAATTTTTGTTGAACCTTATTTCCAAGATGTGATGTTTAGTCTGTGCATGTGTTCATTCGACGGCATTTTCATCTGCTCCAGATCAGAGTTGTGCATCGAAGCAAGGTGGCTGTTGTTTTTGAATAGAAGCAACTGGGAATTGCAGTGATTTGGATTAGAGAGTTTCTACTGAATTTATTTTTTAGAATCTGAGGCAAGCTGGCGAGTGATTCTGCTCTGTCTCTTCAGGATGGAAGAAGTTGTTTCTACTGTTGATAGTAAGGTTTGGTTTTGATTTTTGGGTAGATCTTGTGAGGATCAGTTTGTGAGTTGATCTAGTTTGTTTGTAGAAGCATCAGCGAAGGTTGAGCTGATCAGGAAGGATCTGTAGGCAGCCTGGATCATCCGGTTAGTTTTGAGGTTAAGTAACAGAGAATTTGGAATTCGAATTTGGAGACTTCGATATTGTTGAGGTTTTCTCTGGTCAAGGAAGCAATAAGATTTTTTGAGCTTCGAGGCATATTGGATTCTTTTGAGTTTTTGTAGAGATCAGTGTTTTGGTTTGAAGAGTTGAATTGCCAGTTTGGAAGGCTGGAATTCAAAATAATTCACGTGTCTCTAAGGGAGTATGTGTTTTGGTTCATCACTGGTTTTGAGACCAATAGTTCTGTGAAGATTTAGTAGTCGATCAGTCTTGTCTGTGGTATGGTATCTTGTGTAGATTATAGGTCTAGCTGAGTGGGAACTCAGTAGCTTAGCAGTATAGATAGTTTAGGTTTAGTAGAGCGTGTATCCCTATGTCTGTACTGGGGAAACTCGAGATAATTTTAGGAAGTTTATCTGGATCCGTGTCCGGATAGCTGGTGTTATTTGTTTAAATTGGTTGTTTGGATGAAATTGTTTGTTTGGTTGATAAGTGTATGGCTGTTATGTATGCTTGAATTGGTTAAAATAAAATAAAACTTTAGATTATCCTTGTTTTAAATTTCGAGGACGAAATTCTGTTAAGAGGGGAGGATTGTAATATCCTGGAATTTCCAGGAGTTTAAAATGATGATAATCTCTAAATTTAAATTATTTGAATCGATAAAATTGTTATTTTCAAAGATAATTAACAAAGTAATAATAATATAATGTTTTAATTATGGTTACAAATTGGTTTCAAAATAAGAATAATTATTTTATTTGTGTAAATGAATTCTAAATAGATTTATTGTTTTCAAAATTTATAAGTGTGTTTAAAATGCATTTATATAGATGTATTCAAATCTGTGTATTTTAAATTGATTTTAAAATAGGATATATTATTTGTAAATAACAATAAGCTTATTTAAAAATAGATGTTTATATTTATTTAAATTTATTTTAGATTTGTATTTTTAAATTGGACTTTGAAATGAATAGAAATTTGAGTTCAAAGAAATACATACATATTACTAATATAGTTTGAGTTTAAAATATATAGATAATGTTTTTTTTAAGATTTTGTATTTTTCTTTTTATGGAAATTTGGATTTATTCAATAAAAACAAATGCAAGGCTTGGAAATAACATTTTAATTAAGTTTGAAATATTGTATATAACTTTATTTAAATTATAATTGATTTTTATTTTATGTTCTCTTTAAAGATTGTATTTTATATAAATTAGCATACATTTATAAATGTATAAGTGTTTTTGTTTATTTGATATTTAAATAGAAAAGCATTTTTCAAATTAAGAAAACATGTTTGTTCATTAGGAAATAATTTAAAAAGTCTTTTAAATTTTCTTTTAAAATAAAAACAAACTATATTTGACATGTGTTAAGTTTTAAAACACCTTGTTAAAAAGTGTAAAAACATTTGTGTAATTAAAAGACAAGTGTCCATTATTATTTTTAATTTTCTTTTTAATTTAATAAAATCTGAAACTTGCCTATATAATCACCCTTTCTCTCCATTTTCTTTTTCTTTAAAAACTTTTGTTCATTCCTTAAAAAAGAAAACTAGATCTATCATGCAAACTTCTACTTCCCAAAACCAGAAAACATTCAAACAAAAATTCTCAAAACAAAAATCTGAAGAAAAAAAAATCATCATTTTTCAAATCAAAATTCTCTTCAAAACAATTCTACAGATTCTGTTTTCCTGAAAACCATTCTCCCAAATCTGCATCTATTCCTCCAAGTCAAACATCAATCCCTGTTTACCCAAAGCCTGAAGCATCACAGTTTAAACTCAAATCTGCAAAATGATTTCAAAAAGCTTGATGAAAATTTCAACTCTGTTCTGCATTTCAATGTCTACATCAAATATTTTTATGCATGCAAGTGTTACCTGAAAACAAATTGTTGAAGAAAACCTGAAGGTTTCTCTGTCCCAAATAAGCTTCATCATCAGTTCAAAGCATTTGCAAGTTTTCCAGTGTTTCACCCAGAACAATCCTCTGCATTTCTTTATATGGTGAGTAAACATTTAATTTAAAAAAACTTAAGTTGATTTATGGTTGTTGCTTATAAAATCTTTGTGAAGATGATGTCTGCATGTGTATAATTTTGTGAATGTGATTTTATTTAAGTATGCATGCCTGGTATATGCATGTCACCCCTCTGTTTCATGATTCAGAGTAAAATTTTGATCAAATTCTATTTTCTTCCTCCCTGATCTCTGATGGGCCTGAGTTTTTCTCAAACAAATTGAGTTTGTTTAAGTATGAACTAGAATCTAAAAATAGTTAAACATGTTTATATATATGTAGTAACTGGGAAGAAAAGGTTACAGTAAAATTTTTATAAATATGTTAGAAATTAACAAACACAATTCTCTGATTTACATACATAAGTTGAATTGAAGTAGAAAGTTATGATTTTTAAAATCAAAATCAGGATTTTAAAGAAAGTAAGGTGTGAGAATTTGGGGTTTTATCTGGAAATGGGTTTTTGGTGATATCTGTTGATCAGTGAATCTGGAATGCCCGAGATTGTTGATGGGGCTAGGTGAAGTATCAGGGAGTGTTACAAAAATCGTTGAAGAATTTATAAATCACTGAATAGTTTGATTTTGCCAACGAATTCATTTTTAACCTAGTTTTGGGTTCTTACTGTATTGTGGTCTTCTGCACCTTCTTCACTGCATCGAGTTGGGTGAAAATTTGTGTGAAGGAAGCATGATGGGTCAGTGAGCTATGGCCGGAGTTTTGGCAGCTATAGTTGATCGGAGGCGATAGATTTGGGGTTCTCTGGTGATGGTTTTAGGGGTTCAGTTCAACCAAGATGCTCAATTTTGATTTGGGGTAGGTGTTGGAGTTTGGTTGGTCGTGGAGGCCTGTAGAGTGGTGGAATGGCTTGTTGGTGGGTTCGACGTTGGTCGGAGTGGAGCCGGCATCGGTGCAGGTTGCACGGGGAAGTTGGTTGTTGTCAGTGTGATTTGGGTTTTGTTTTGTTTTGTGTTATTGGGATATAGCTCGGGTAGTAAGGGAGGAGACTCGGGGAAAGCTCGAGTAATTTTGGTTGTGGCTCGGGGTAATTCTCGTGTTGATCTGGGTATTTGTGTGTAGTGTTAAACTATTGAGTTTAACAGTTTCAAAATTTTAACTAAAACAGTTATTAAATATTAAAATCAAATTTGTTTTCAAAAAATAAATAAAGAAGAAAAAGGAAGATGTACTTGTTTTCTTGGATTCATGTATATGGGTTGAATCCAAATAGAAATGCTTAAACAAAATAAGGTAAGTTTAAACTTTAAATGATTTAAGCTAAGTAAATTTCTTATTTTTAAATTGATTTGTTTTTTTACAAATGAATTTGCATGATTTGTTCAAATGTTTTAAGTTAATGTTATTTTCAAAACTTATTTTGAAATATAAAAGAGAATTTTATGTAAATGTTTTATTTAAATTAATTAGTGTAAAATGATTTAAAATTAACAATTAAAGTAAAGATAATTATTTGACTTGAAATTAGAATTGTTAATTTATAATTAAAGAAAGTAATTAATGATTTCTTTATAATTTAATTCAATTAATGAATTATGTTAAGTAAAGATTTCAAGATTAATTTAAGATAATGTTTTATCTTAAATAATAATTAAGTATTAATAATTTGTAATTGGTTAGTCAATTAAGGAATTTTAAGTTAATTAATTAATTTAATTATTATTTTTAAAAGGGGTTAATTAAGTAGTTAATTAAGTATAATTATTTATTTAATTAACTATTAATTAACATGATGATTTAATTAATGACTAATGACTAATTAAATTGTAATTATTTATTTAAGTAATTAAGAGTTAATTAAAATAGTAATTAACAAATACTTAATAAAAGTTTTATTTAGTAATTAAGTTTTAATTTGGTTTTCTAAATTAATAATTAAGAAGTTATTAATCTATAATGCAAGTTAATTGAAGAATTAATTAAATATTTATTAAAGGTTAATTAATTGTAATTAAAAATTAATTAATTAATTTTAATTATGGATTAATTAATTTGTAATTAAGATCATTAATTAATAATTAAGATTATTAATTAATGATTAAGAGTTGATTAATTAGTTAATTAAGTTTAATTAATTAATTATAAAGGTAATTAGTGATTAATTACTTTGTATTAAAGGATTGATTAATAGTTAAGGTTTATTAATTAATAGTTGATGATAGTTAATCTGTTAGTTGAAGATTAAATTGGTTAACGAGTAATTAAGGAATGAATTACTCGATTATGTTTTATGAGATGAGTGAAATCAAAGTTAATTAATTTGTTAATTAATTAAATATAGTCATTTGATAAATAATTAAGTATGTTTACTTAATAAGTTTTGATAAGAGTAATTACTTAAGATAAGTAATTGACAAATTACAGAGGTAATTGGGTTAAGGTAAATTACTGATTGGGAAGTAATTTTAAATGAATAATGACTTGTTAAAGTAATCAAAGTTTTATTACTTAGTGTAATAAATCAATGAATTTATGATGTAATTAAGAAGTAATTAAAAATAATTAATGTTTATACTTGATTAATTAAAAGTAATTAATTTAAGCATGACTAATTAATGTACTTAATTAAGAAATAATGTAATTAATTAAAATTAATTAATTAATAGAAGTAATTAATTAAAGTTAATTAATTGATATGATTAATGAGAATAATTAAGGATTAATTACTTGTTTTAGAATTAATTAATCATGGTTGATTAATTAGGATGGTGATTTAGTAATTGGTTTAACTAATGGTTATTTAAGCAAGTTTATTGAGATGAAGGTAATTAATTTAATCTATTTTAAATTAATTATAAATGTAGTAATTAATTTAATTCATTTTAAATTAATTAATGATAGAGATAGTTGATTTAATTCATTTAAAATTAATTATATTGTGATATGAGTAAATCATTGCTTATGTATGAATGGATGAAATTGATTGTCTTGAATGCTTTGTGATCTCAGTAATGAGATAAGTATGGTTGTATGATATGAATACTTAGTTGCATTGTGATGATTACATAGATTATCAATTGGGATGTTGATATATGGATTATCTATTATGATATTGATAATGTGGATTACCAGTTATTTGATAATGTTGATTATCAATTGTGATTTGTGAGTTATCTATCTGTGTGTATATGATACTGTATTGAATTGTTTTAAAAACTTTAAAACAACTCGGACATTAAAAGAACGCTTTGGACTTCGATGAGACCGGCATCGGGTTTCCATATTTGGATATCCGAAAACCACATCGATTCCATTTAAACGTTAGGTCGTGAGTCAAAGTGGAGCTTTGTAAAGACTCGAGGTGTAAGGGCTATACGTCAATATAACTCTGTGGGTGATTCCGTAATGAGTTTGACGGAACTAGTTCTTATAGGTTCAAGATGGTGATTCAGAGTGCAAGGGTTATTGTCGTTAACTCTGAGGGTGATTCCAAAAATGAGTGTAACGAGATAATGCCTTCGGTTTCATTCGAACCCGGAACGAACTTATATGGATTGAATGTTTTCAAAACATCGTCAGGTGGAAGATGAGCATTCGAAGTGAGGTGTTCGCTAAAGGTAATCGTAGCCTCAAGCCTCATCAAAGGGGAATGGCTAAAACAGGGGAGGTGCAGCAAGGCTTCGTGGGTAGCCCCTAGTTGAGAGTAAGATTTACCCCGTCTAGAGGTCCCTTTTATTTCGGCTGTGTGGACGGTTGAATAGCTACATCCGCGGGGGTTGTCTTATTTGTAACTATTCAGTAAGGAATGGGTCCGGCTTTGTGTTGCAGGGGAGAAGACGTACTCCTCGGTACGTTGATCTAGGCCACATACTGTGACGGACGGTACCCCAGTAGCCCAGCCATTGTATGGAATCCAAAATCCAGTAAGTGCCAACGGTTTTGATTGTATTACCCACTTTTGTGGCTAGTAGCTAGTAGCAGGAGGCTTCTACGTATAGCTATATAGTATTCCGTTGTGTGTTCTCTGAGCTGTTGCATTGAGTTGTATAACTAGACAGGTGCTTATAACTGTCTAGTATGTGTTGTTTAGTTGTGTATCTCTGATGTATATGATACTATGTAATGTATTACATGATTAATATAATTTACTCGTTCCGATGTTTAGATTCTGATGTTGTTCCTTTCTTCTTCTCTATCTTTTCTCTGTTATATCCCTTTCTTTCTTAAAGATGATGCGATTTTCTGTGGTAAGAAAGTCGGGTCGTCTCAGAACATCTAGACAGGGATGACCTCACCCTAATGGGCGCTACCCGCCTAGCCTTGCTGCATAACCCCTGATTTTCAGTCATTCCCGGTTAATGAGGCTTGAGGCTAAGCGTTATCTTTAGAGAACTCATCTCTTAGAATGCTCATCGTTCACCTGACTATGTTCTGAAAGCATTCAATCCATAAATGTCCGTCCCGGGTTCGAACGGAACCGAAGGCACAACTCCTACTACATCCATTTTGGAATCATTCTCAGGATTAGTAGCGATTAGCCCTTGCACTTCTTTACTCCATTTTCGACTCTGAACTCGTCTTCCTCATGAAAACGTACAAACCGGATCGAAGTGGTTTTCAGAAAATAAATCACAATCCCGGTGTCTTCGAAACGATCAGCGCATTGGCCAATATTGATAGTCGGTTATTTAACTATCAATTAACATTCACAACATCCATCAAACATAAATAATTTTCCTAAATTATTTATTGATCTCAAAATATCTTCACAAGTTATATTTCCACCTTTCAACCCTTTGAAACCAGATCCCAAACCACACTTTCCTCATGAAATTAATTTCCAAATATTTATTTCCACTGAAAACACCAAGTACAAATACTTAAGATTTTAAAATAATTTAAAACTCTTTATTATAAAATATACTTTAACATTTAAATTGAAAACTACTTCAATACTTTATTAAAAATATATACTTCAGGAATATTTAAGATGAGGTTGCTTTATAAAATATAAAACTATATTTTCTCTTTTTAAAAGAAAATACCGAATCGCCTTTAAATAATTACTACTATAATAGATTTGAAAAATACTTAGTTTAGAATTTAAAATTTTAGAAATAATAATTTTCTAAAGCATGCTTTTTAAAACAACGGTAAATTTATATTTAGAAATTTGCTTTGAAAACGTACTTGGCTATTTTGGGAAATATGCTTCTCTTTCCACCCTTTAAAAATACATCACTATTTATTTTTAAATAAACTTACCTATTTCCCTTAATAAATTCCCATCGTGAATTTATTCTTCCAAATATCTATTGACATATTACTTTGCTTTTATAAACCCAGTTTACAAATTCCAAAATTACATTCTCCTTTAAAAATCCCGGTTTTACACACTTAAATATATCTCCAAATTGATTTCCAATTTACTTCACTTTTTAAATAAATTTCCTTATTTACTTCATTTATTTCAAAATCCGTTAACTTCAGATTTTATTTCTTCATTATGATTTAAAATCTTTTTAACTGAAATACCAATCTCATATTTCCTAAATTTCTTCTTTATCCTTTTAAATAAATTTAAACTTTGAATTTTAAAATAAATTCTTTATTCCTTTAAATAACATCACTTAAGTTTTAAAATTCATTATTTTCCCTTTTTTATTCAAATCTCCTTTCCCATACTTGGAATTTATTTATTAGAATTTTAAAATCACCTTTAATTCTTTTCCAGTTCATTCTTAAATTTAATCAATTCTCTATAATTATTTAACTTAAAAATTCACTCTTTTATTTTCTTTTCAATAAATCCAATTCTAGTATTTTGATAATTCAGTGTACCGAAATATATATTCAAGCAAACCATAGCATTCAATATTCCATTTATCTATATAATTCATCACAGAATATCAAATGTTCATAATACAGAATAATTAGAACAAATCTAAATATTTTGAGGAATCCTGTTGGATCCCTCCAACCTGTTTCCCTGCATCCACAGATGTTAGCACAAGATAAAATATCAATTCCACTCCGAGGTGGAATATCGCGGTATATGGGATTTATATAATATCATCCGCTATTATGCGGCGCATAGGGTCTCATCCGCTGTATAATGCGGGAAATCAATCACTCCAATATATACTATTTACTACTATATAATATAGCATATCAAATCAGTTCAATCATTCAACCAATTATTTAAATTTAAATTAAACCTAGATGAGTGAGATTAACTCACCTTTGAATTTGTTTACAGTCCACTTCAATTTCGTCTTGGTTTCCCACTTTTGACCTTGTATAAACAATTATATGGTTTTATTAATATTCGAACTAATCGAACAATTATTTACCATTTTAATAAATTTAATTTAAACTAATTTTCCTTTACATAAATTTTTTTATTTCTTTTTTTTCCTTTTGAAACAACATATATTTTTTATAAAATAATCTATATATAGATTCAAAGATCTAATTTTTTTTATATAAACCTTCAGCATTTTGAAACTTGTACCTTTTATGTTCAAAACTTATATATATATATATATATATATATATATATATATTTAAATAATAGTACTTAAAAATATGCTTATATCTATTTTTTTTAAACCAAACTTGACCTTCCTGTAAAAACATATTTTTTTCCTTTTCTGTTTTGTATAAGATATTCATGTGTGTGTGTGTGTCTATATATATATATATATATATATATATATATATCATCAGATTTAAATTGAAATGAATAAACTGCATATACCTTACTACAAAGATAATTCCTATTTAACTATACTATTCATCCATATATGCAGATTATTTAAATTAAATTAAATGATTGTTACCTCCAGTTGTCGCAGCTCAATTGTGAAACCCACCGTGCTGCTCGAGCTAGATTCATGTCACGATGCAGACACCGTAACCATCGCACACCTGATCGCTCCTCGTGCACGCGAACGTCGCGAAACCTAAATACCTCGATGTGAAACCTACCTTCCAATTCTGCTACTTGAGCCTCGTCTGACTTCATCGACGTCCAACTTCAGTACACTGCCCACCACAATCATCCCTTCCATCGCCAGCTACCATAAGAGAATGCCTCATTGTGGCCAAACCCCGCAAACCCAGAGGTGATCTAACAATCCCCAAAGTCTTGGCCTTAAGCTTGAATCGAAATCGATTTCTCTGAGACCAATTTTCGATTTTGGGAGAAAGAAGGACGAGGAGAATTTGGTTCGAATGAAGAAAGAAGAAAACGTGCAGTCTAAACTTGTTTGAGATTGATTTCGCTCGGCTATTTTATATTTTTATATTTCTGAACGAAGAAAGGAATGATATTTTTTTGGAGAAAAGGAGAGATCCATGCAATTATAATATGGAGGAAGGCTGCTTCGATTTGATTGTAGCTTCTAAGGGAAGACAAATAGTATGTGATGAATTAGAGAGAAGGAGGTTTATTAAGAAATATTTTTATTTCAATTCCAAACATCTCGATAAATGCAACTTAAAATCTCGAACTCCTATCGAGGCATGCCGCTGGGCGTCTATAATGTTATACTCCTATTCCGAACGCAATGGAAAAGGTTTCGAGCCCTAATTCGATTTTATGGAGAAGATAGCTTTCTTGAACCCAGTTATTATATTTAATTTTCGATGTAAATTTCAGCGCGTTTACTCACCGTACAATCACACTACAACTCCAAACGCTAAGAAATTTGAATCCGATAATAATACACTATTACGGATCCAATGAAACTGGTTTTGTCGAATTCTGAGACTGTGCCACGGAAAGCTACTTTTAAATTCAATTTAAACGATATATTACTAAAACTGAACAAATCACCTTTAAATTAAATTTTAACTATTCTACTATCTTCAGTATCATCATTATAAATTTTATAAGACTTCAAATTATTTTTTACAGGCTTAAAAATCTAGATACAACATTTTACCCAACTTTAAATTATTTAATTCAATAATTTAATTATCAAATAAATCGTGATATTTGTATTCAAGTAAAAAAATTAACTTTTAAATATTTAAGATCAATTAAATATTTCAATTTTCAAACATCCAAAAATTCCATGTCGCCACATTCCTCCCCCCTTAAAAGAATTTCGTCCCTGAAATTGCTAGTTAAGAAGAATGATCCAATACCCATTATTATTTTCCAAAACCGAACAGTTTTATCAACTTGCCATAACATACCATTTATTAAAGACCCACTATTACTTCAACCAACTTCCCAAAACCTTCTATAGTTTCCAAACAACTTTACTTATTCAACCATTCAAATTATAATTCAAAACCAAGTTTTAAATGTTCAAAGTTTCACAAAAATTTACTAACTCCCTAAATTTTTGAAAAAATTCGACAGCGTCTCATTTGCGCGGCTTGCTCGGTACAACTACAAAATGCCTCTACCGGCTCCCAAATTCCAAAAGAAACCAAAAGGCCAAGTGGCTAGATTAAAAACCAAATCAAATTTCATACAGAAATAAAAACACATACCTTTTTGTCGAGCAATTCAAATCTATCCTCTGAATCAAAACCAATTTTCCTTTCCCATTATAATACATGCATATCCTACTTAGAAATAATATCCAATCATAGCTTTTAAAATCATTTTATACATTTCCTTCTAGAAGTTTTCATATCTACTTCTATTCAAATTAGTTTTTCCATTTCCATATGAATTCAATTTATCTTCAACTTTGAATATTGAATTTTATCTTCCATTTATAACTGATTCATATCATTATTTTAAATTAGTTTCACCCACTAATTTATTTCAATTTCCAATTTGAAATCGTTTTGTCGCTAACAAAAATTTTCCCAAAAAATTTTCTAACTCCCAAAATTTTCAGAAAATTTTGGCAGAGTCTCCTTTATACGGAGGAGCTTTTGCAATTTGACAAGAGATATAAATATATATACATAGTCCCACACGGCCGGAAAAACAAAAATAATTCATATTTCCTAACTTTTATTGCATAGGCGTACCTCTATTTAGCAATTTTAAGCAAGCGGCTTATTATTTTAGCAATTACCGCGTCCAAATCCAGCCAAACGACTTTCCGGTACCTGTACTTACTTAATTCAAACATGTAAGTACTAAATATATGAAATTTATTAACATTTCACTTACTTTCAATAGTTAAACACATGCATTTCATAAGCAATATGCACCAAACACTTTCCATGAGCAATTTATATGATTTCGAAACTAATTCAATTGTTTTCTTCCAACTCATATGCCATTTCATTCAAATTTAATGGTTACAACTCAATTTCTTACATTTAATTTATTTTTAATCCAAACAAGCTCATATTCAACTCAGTTGATTTCAAAATCAATTTTATTTCACTTCTACCAATTCATAGAATTTATTTAATCTCGTTTTCATCAATGACGATTTATTCTATGCAATTCGACTATGTTCATGTGAATACATAATTACTTAAGTTTTAGAGCCAATTTAAATTGATTCCGACTCAATTTTATTTAATTCAATTCCATTTTTAATCAGTTAGCCCATCCATTTTATTTTAGTTCACATTCATAATTCATGAAAATAATATCCAAGCACATATTCAACTCATTTATATTCGAACTGTATTTTATTTGTAACTCAAATCATTTCTATTATAATCCAATTCCATTTTATTTTTTTACAACATCTCCACATACTTTAATTCATTACCAATCTAAGTCGAATTCTATTTATAATTCGAGTTTATTTCCAAACTTCATTATTAACTTACAATCCATTTTATTTAACAGAGTTAAATTTTATTAATATACCCTATCAAATAATTTATTTAGCTAATTAGCTTACTTCCAACTTTTAAATCAATATTCGATTTTATTACAAAAATCACTTCATTAAATTTTCCTGAGTTCAAATATTTTTTTTTATAATTCCCGTTTGGATTTTCTTTCATTTTCCAAAATTCCAACACTTTTATTTCGGCTTATTTATTCCTTTTTTACATTTTTGTAAGCTACTCACTTATTAATATTCATACTTCTCCATCCATTTACAGTCAATCACATTTTCACTTTACTTTTAACTAGGGACTATATTTTTATTTCAATGCTTTTCAATTCTTTTATAAGCTTCCAAAGCTTATTTATTCCAATTCAATACTTACTTAGTTTACGCTTATTTGTTTAAATAAGAATTTTATTCCATTCGATATTATCGATAACTCAACTGAATTTATTTCAATTCAATTTTATTTAACTTAACTTCAGTTAAATCTAGCATCATGCCATTCTCTTTAATCCGCTCAATCCACTTGAATTTAAATTAAGTAAGAACCTACTTCCACTTAATATCATCTACATCTCAATTTATTTCATCTCAGTTCAATTTCAACTTAATTCAAATACAATTGGGTTTTATTTTCAATTTAATTCAAATAAGGACTCAGGATTTCAAACACCTGGCTTTTGGTTCAAATCATTTTAAAACCACCATTATCCTAAAATCACATTTCTCAAATTTTTAAACCAATCCTGGTTTTTATCCCCAACAAATTTCTTTTGAAATTTTGAAAAACAAAACTAGTTCTTCTGAACAAATCAATTTGGCAGCAATCCGTCGCTTAGAAACTCGAAAATGAACATCAATGATGCTGCAGTCATCATCGAATTTATTTTCCAGCGACTGAAGTGAGTTAATCCTATATCCCTTTCCAAAATTTATTTGAAACAATTTCCTTTCAGAAATACTTTTAAAACAATAATGCCATTATTTGTCTTCAAAACACTACGAAAAACACTTCCAAAATCTCCAGGGTTTTAGATTTACAAATTTTGATTTAAATCGGATTTTAACTATAATTCATTTGTGTAATTTATGCTCATACAAATTTCCTTTTGATTATACAAATCATACCAATTGTTATAATCTTATTTGTTTAAAATATTGTTATCCAAACATGCAAGTTATATAACAATTTAAGGAAATATTTCTTTTATATCAAAATATATTTTGGGTGAAATTATTTCATTCACCCACCTTTAAAACAGTACTGTGTCAATTTGTCGTGTCAGGTGTTTATAAACTCTTCTCGAATAGCGACCATCTTACTCGATCAGATTCCATATTCCACCCAACCAATAAGTCAATACAATACTAAAACAATTCATATTCACTAACAAATACGCTCTCATATCTACTAATATGCTCAAACTCATTCTAGAGTACTATGGACTCTATTTTCAATGAGTAATCCCCACCATACCCAAGATTATCACTAGCCTAAGCTCTGATACCACGTGTGATAGCCCGCAAATTCGTACCCCTTGAGTCGACACAATTCTCCATCAATCAACTCAAGATGAATGGAAATACGAACCATTTGGGTTAAAGAAGAAGAGGTAGAAGAAGAAAATAGAAAAACAACATCAGAATCTAACCATCGCAGCAGAATAAAATATAATAGATAATAAATGATCTTTTACACAAAAACAGATCTGTTTATACATTACATCATTAGAGTGCATCATCAGAGCTTAGAAACATTAATGACATTCAACTGGACAGTCATATAAACTTGTCTTCAAACCTGAAAAAACCGCGGAATAATAATCAAGTACGGAAGTACGTATCGCCATCCAGCTCGTCTCCTGAGCTGCACAGCATCATATCCTGTAATCTATAATACTCGATCTGACCCGAGCATTATAGTGCAATAACACCCGAGTCAGTCTGGAGTACCAGCGTGAGAAAATCACGCTCAACTTGATTATTAAATTTTTCAAAAATCCTTTGAAATCAAAAGAATCTCGTAAGACCACGCCACAAAAAAATATGTCGAGTATTTACCTTACGATAGCCAAAACACTTTTTATCAAAATCCTCTGATATTATAATAGTGTCTATACGAAGTAAAATAGAATCTAGCTGAAATGCTTGCATCTCACCTTTCAGCAATAGTTGGGCACAATCAAAACCGCATAGGCGCTTAGGGAGAATGGATTTCCACTAATGACTAGGCACTGGGGTGCCGCCTGTCATAGTACGTGGCCTAGATCACCGTACCGAGGATTACTCCTAATCCCCTGCAACACAAGACTAGAACTACCCCTTACTGGGTAATCTCGAGTAAGATCACCCCACGGTTGGGATCGGCAACTGCACCACTAAGCCGAAATAAAAGGGACATCTAGACAGGGATGACCTCACCCTAATGGGCGCTACCCACCTAGCCTTGCTGCATAACCCTTGATTTTCAGTCATTCCCGGCTAATGAGGCTTGAGGTTAAGCATTACCTTTAGAGAACTCATCTCTTAGAATGCTCATAGTCCACCTGACGATGTTTTGGAAGCATTCAATCCATAAAAGTCCGTCCCGGGTTCGAACGGAACCGAAGGCACTACTCCTACTACATCCATTTTGGAATCATCCTTAGGATTAGTAGCGACTAGCTCTTGCACTTTATTGCTCCATCTTCGACTCCGAACTCATCTTCCTCACGAAAACGTACAAACCAGATCGAAGTGGTTTTCAGAAAATAAATCCCGATCCCAGTCTCTTCGAAACGATCAGCGCATTGGCCAATATTGATAGTCGGTTATTTAACTATCAACTAACATTCACAACATCCATCAAACATAAATAATTTCCCCAAATTATTTATTGATCTCAAAATATCTTCACAAGATATATTTCCACCTTTCAACCCTTTGAAACCAGGTCTCAAACCACACTTTCCTCTTAAAATTAATTTCCAAATATTTATTTCCACTGAAAACACCAAGTACGAATACTTAAGATTTTAAAATAATTTAAAACTCTTTATTATAAAATATACTTTAACATTTAAATTGAAAACTACTTCGATACTTTATTAAAAATATATACTTCAGGAATATTTAAGATGAGGTTGCTTTATAAAATATAAAACTAAATTTTCTCTTTTTAAAAGAAAATACCGAATCACCTTTAAATAATTACTACGATAATAGATTTAAAAAGTACTTACTTTAGAATTTAAACTTTTAGAAATAATAATTTTCTAAAACATGCTTTTTAAAACAACAGTAAACTTTTAACTTATATTTAGAAATTTGCTTTGAAAACGTACTTGGCTATTTAGGGAAATACGCTTCACTTTCCATCTTTTAAAAATAAATCACTATTTATTTTTAAACAAACTTACCCATTTACCTTAAAAAATTCTCATCGTGAATTTATCCTTCCAAATCCATTGATATATTACTTTGCTTTTATAAACCCAGTCTATAAATTCCAAAGTTGCATTCTCCTTTAAAAATCCCGGTTTTATACACTTAAATATATCTCCAAATTGATTGCCAATTTACTTCACTTTTTATATAAATTTCCTTACTTACTTCATTTATTTCAAAATCCATTAACTTCAGATTTTATTTCTTCATTATGATTTAAAATCTTTTTAACTGGAATACCAATCTCATATTTCCTAAATCTCTTCATTATCCTTTTAATAAATTTAAACTTTGAATTTTAAAACAAATTCTTTATTCCTTTAAATAACATCACTTAAGTTTTAGAATTCATTATTTTCCCTTTTTTATTCAAATCTCCTTTCCCATACTTGGAATTTATTTATTAGAATTTTAAAATCACTTTTTATTCTTTTCCAGTTCATTCTTAAATTTATTCAATTCTCTATAATTATTTAACTTAAAAATTCACTCTTTTATTTTCTTTTCAAAAAATCCAATTCTATATATTTTGATAATTCATTGTACCGAAATATATATTCAAGCAAACCATAGCATTCAATATTCCAATTATCAATATAATTCCTCACAGAATATCAAATATTCATAACACGGAATAATTAGAACAAATCTAAGTATTTGGAGGAATCCAGTTGGATCTCTCCAACCTGTTTCCCTGCATCCACAGACGTTAGCACAATATAAAATACCAATTCCACTTTGAGATGGAATATCGCGGTATATGGGATTTATATAATATCATCCGCTATTATGCGGCGCATAGGGTCTCATCCGCTATATAATGCGGGAAATCAATCACTCCAATATATACTATATACTACTATATAATATAGCAAATCAAATCAATTCAATCATTCAACCAATTATTTAAATTTAAATTAAACCTAGATGAGTGAGATTAACTCACCTATGAATTTGTTTGCAGTCCACTTCAATTTCGTCTTGGTTTCCCACTTTTGACCTTGTATAAACAATTATATGGTTTTATTAATATTCGGACTAATCGAATAATTATTTACCATTTTAATAAATTTAGTTTAAACTAGTTTTCCTTTACATAAATTTTTTTATTTCTTTTATTTCTTTTGAAACAACATATATTTTTATAAAATAATCTATATATAGATTAAAAGATCTAATTTTTTTTATATAAACCTTCAGCATTTTGAAGCTTTTACCATTTTTGTTCAAAACCTTATATATATTTTTTAAATAACAGTACTTAAAAATATGCTTATATCCATTTTTTTATTTTTTTAAACCAAACTTGACCTTCCTGTAAAAAAAAAAAATCCTTTTCTGTTTTTATAAGATATTCATGTGTGTGTGTGTATATATATCATCAGATTTAAATTGATATAAATAAACTGCATATACCTTACTACAAAGATAATTCCTATTTAACTATACTATTCATCCATGTTTCCAAATTACTTAAATTAAATTAAATGACTGTTATCTCCAGTCGTCGTTATTCAATTGTGAAACCCACCGTACTGCTCGAGCTAGATTCACGTCGCGATGCTGACACTGTAGCCATCACACACCTGATCGCTCCTCGAACAAGCGAACGTTGCAAAACCCAAATACCTCGATGTGAAACCCACCTTCCAATTCCACTACCCGAGGCACATCTGACTTCGTCGACGTCCAGCTTCAGTCCACTGCCCACCACAATCATCCCTTCCATCGCCTGCTACCATAAGCGAATTCCTCATCGCGGCCAAACCCCGCGAACCTAGTGCCTATCTAACAATCCCTAAAGTCTCGGCCTTAAGCTTGAATCGAAATCGATTTCTCTAAGTCCAATTTTTGATTTCGAGAGAAAGAAGGACGAGGAGAATTTGGTTCGAATGAAGAAAGAAAAAAAACGTGCAGTCTCGATTTGTTTGAGTTTGATTTCGCTTGGCCATTTTATATTTTTTATATTTCAAAATGAAGAAAGGAAAGAGATTTTTTTCTTGAGAAGAGGGGAGATCCATGCGATTATAATATGGAGGAAGGCTGCTTCGATTTGATTGTGGCTTCTGAGGGAATACAAAGAGTACGTGATAAAGTAGAGGGGAGTAGGTTTATTAAGAAATATTTTTATTTAAATTCCAAACGTCTCGATCAGTGCAACTTAAAATCTCAGCCTCCTATCGAGGCATACCGCCAAGCATCTGTAATGTTACCTTTATTCCGAACGCAATGAAAAAGGTTCTGAGCCCAAATTTGATCGTATGGAGAAGATAGCTTTCTTGACCTAGTAATTATATTTAATTTTAAATGTAAATTTCAGCGCGTTTACTCACCGTACAATCACACGACAACTCCAAACGCTACGAAATTTGAAATTCGATAATAATACACTATTATGGATCCAGTGAAACTAGTTTCGTCAAATTCCAAGACTGTGCCTCGGAAAGCTACTTTTAAATTCAATTTAAACGATATATTATTAAAACTGAACAAATCACCTTTAAATTAAATTTTAACTATTCTATTATCTTCAGTATCATCATTATAAATTTTATAGGCCTTCAAATTATTTTTAACAGGCCTAAAAATCCAGATTCAACATTTTACCAACTTCAAATTATTTAATTCAATAATTTAATTATCAAATAAATAGTGATATTTGAATTCAAGTTAAAAAATTAACTTTTAAATATTTAAGATCAATTAAATATTCCGATTTCCAAACCTCCAAGAATTTCGGGTCATCACAGTTATAATATATATATGTATATAGTTGTGTGTGTGTGTGTGTGTGTGTATATTAGTATTTGGAGTGATATTCCCGCACATTATAGCGGATGAGACCATGTGCGCCCCGCATAATAGCAGATGACCCTATATACCACGATATCCCCTTCAAAGTGGGATTGATATTTTATTATTGTCTGACATTTGTGGATGCAGGAAAAACAAGTCGGAAGCATCCAATTGGATACCTCAAAATTATTTAGTGTTTATATATATATATATATATATATATATATATATATATATATATGATGTTAATGAATAATTTGCTCGATTTTTGTGTGATGAAATTTTAAATGTTATAATGGCATGAAAATTGATTTTAAATACCAAAAATATTATTTAAAAAATTCAAGAAATTAAAAAGATATTTTTAAGTTAAAAACATATACAGTGGAAAAATAGGGAATTTTAAAGAGACTGATTCGATTAAGCAAAATAGGTTTTTGGTCATACAGAAATGTGTGGGAAAATATTTTAAATAAAGAGTTTAAAATAAGTAATATAAATGAATTTTTAAAGACTAGATTTTAAAAAAGGATATTTGGAAAATATAGAAAGAAGTTGAAATCGATATTAAAAATTTGTTTGGAAAAAATAAATGGATTTCTATAAGAAATTGAATTTATAAAATGGAATTTATAAATGAGATAATCTTTAGTGAAGCTCAAAGGAGTTATAAAAATTTATAAATGGAGATATAAATAAAAGGGAAGTGGTATTGGATGATAAATTTTGAATATAAATTTATGGGGAGAATTTATTTTGGAATATGGCAAATGGGTGAGAAAAACGGTAGATACTATTTTTTAAAAGTGCAATGATTAAGGGAACTGGGATGGAAGTAATGTGATGGAATTCGAGAAGATTTATAAATTAAAATTTGGTTATTGAGATTTAAAAATTTGTTTTATCGGTAAGCTAAGTTTTTATTTTAAAAGGAAAATTCTTATTTATTAAATTACATAAATTTCAAAATTGGTTAGTATTGAAATACCTCAGAAGTGAATTTTTAAAATACTTAATATCTATTTTGATAAAATCCTAAATGTTTAAACCTGCTTAAAAAGTGATGTTATATGGAAGTTTATTTTTCAGTATTTTAAAAAAAATTAATTGAATACATCTTACATATAAAAAAAATTAAAATACTTATATATATATATATATATGTACAGAGTTTTGAAACATTTTAAATTTATTTATAAACCTTCTCAAAAGCCGGGAAAATGCGTTATTCAGTGGATATGATTTATACAAATTCTTAAATGGTACTGGGAAGAAAAGTAAGAAAATTCCTGGAGAAGTTAAATGAAAGTGAACTTCAAAGAATGAAAATAGAATTCATAAAGAAGTACAAAGGAATTTAGTTTATAAGCAAGTATAACTGGTTTTGAAAATATTAAGGGAAGTAATTAAGGAATTTTGGAATTTATGGAATTCGTGTAAAACGAGTTCGGAAATTACAGATAAAATTGTAAATGATTTTAAGAAAAGAAAAAGGAATATTTTTCGAAGTTTTAATATCAAATGAAGTGAAGAAAATATTCCAAGTACTAGGAAAGGTCGGGAATATCCCGTGAAGATAAAAAGAGTTTGAAAACTATTTTCAAATGTTGAGGAACTGAAAATAATATCTTATACAGATATTTTGAGATAAATTTTGAAAAATTTATAATAAGGCCCGATGATTGTTATGGATGTGTATTGATAGTCAAATAACCGACTATCAAGCATTGGCTAATTTTGTTAATCGTTTCGAAGAGACCAGGATCATATTTAATTATCCCAAAACCACTTAGATCTGGTTTTAAAGTAACAAATGAATACCGTGAAGATGATGAAGACGGTGATTCGGTTTTTCCAGACTGTGGACAACTTGTATGGATGAATGTTATTAGAACATCATCATTGGAGGACGATGAGCATTCTAAGTGAATGTGTTCTTTAAAAGGTAAAGCTTAGCCTCGAGTCTCATCAACCGAGGAATGACTAAAACAGAGGAGATGGAGCAAGGCTAAGTGGGTAGCACCCAAGTAGGGTAAGGTTACCCCTATCTAGAGTCCCTTTTATTCGGCTATTTGGCGGTTGCTAATCCCAACTATGGGGTAACCTTATTCGGGCTATCCAAGTTAGGGTTTGTCTGGTCTTGTGTTGCAAGGGATCGAGAGTGGTCCTCGGTACGTTGTTCTAGAGGTGTACTGTGACAGGCGGTACCCCAGTAGCCCAGTCATTCGATGAAATCCATTCTCCAATAAGCATCGTAAGGTTTTGATTGTGCCCAACTATGCTGGAAAGTAAGATGCAAGCATTTCAGCAATATTCTGTTTACTTTCTATAGACACTATTACAATATCAGATGAATTTGATAAAATTATTTTGGTTATCATAAGGTAAAAACCCGTTGTGTTTATTTATGATTTGGTCTTACGAGATACCTTTTTTCCAAAAGGATTTTGAAAAGTTAATCATTCAAATTGAATGTGTTTTCTCACGCTAGTTTTCTAGACTAACTCAAGTGTTATTTTATTATAATGCTCGGTTCAGACCGAGTGTTACAGATTCAGGTTAAATGCATTGGAGCTTAGGAGATGAGTTGGAGGATTTTTGACATATATCGCGTACTTGTTTTATTCCGCTGTTTACGGAAAAGTTATTATAACTGGCCATATTGATGTATTGATTGTGTACTCCGATGATTGTAAGTAATAAATAGTTGCATGTTCTTGTATTAGAATCTGTTATTATAAATTATTCTTTATTCTGGTGCGATTGTGAGATTTTGTATGGTTCTGTTCTTTCTTCTACCTTTTCTTTTTCACTCCTAATGAACTGGAATTTCCAGCACTCGACTCCTCAGCATGTTATGCAGCAGACGTATTGATGTCGATTTTCGAGGTCGAAAATCCCCGTCTGTTACATGGATATATGTATATAATAGTTTGTGTTTTGTAAAGATAATTTATTATATTATATATTGTTCTGCTGTGATTATGATATTTTGTGTTGTTTTTAGTTTCTTTTCTCTTCTTCTTCTCTTCTCTTCATCTTTCTTCTTTCTTTCCTTTAACTATTCATCTTTCCATTTGATTTTGATTGGACATGTGTGGTTTATTTTTAGCTTGAATTGTATGGAAAAGCGGGTCGTTACACTAAGCTTCCATAAAAATTCAATAGATGAGAATAATATGGTTATTCATATGATTTACATAAATGACATACCATATTTAGTAAATACCTAGATACTTGGATCAAAAATGATAGGTAATGAATATAAGAAGCATAAATTTGCAAAGAATCCATAATTCAAACCAATGAAAAGTTCAACTGCAAGCAAGAGTAATCATCACTTACAATTTCAAGAGAAGAAGAAAATTTTGAGTGTAAACATGATCAATGAGAAGATAATGCCTACATTTGATATTCCGATAATAAAGTTACAGTTCCCTATTTGTTCAGAGTGGCCAAATTAACCCTAAGTGAATACTTCACATCGTCATAGCAATCGCAACCTACAATGTCATTAATAGATTTAGCATCCATAGGTGTATTTTTCAAGACAAGAAAATGAAATTAATGGAAGATAGCATTTAACTATCAGCTTATTCGACCCTCGAATGTCGATACTAAATACATCCACAGTATCCATGTGCCGAGCACCCAAGTGCTAGAAAGACCGAAAGTTAGGGTAAAATAAAAGAAAAGAAATAAAACAGGAAAGAAAAACACAATATCAGAATCTCACATGTGGAATGATAATATAGAATATCTCAAAGATCTTCACAAAAGAAAACTTTAATATACAAGCAACAATTAGAGTAAACTAACCTATCATCATCCTGGATAGTTATAATGGCCTATTCTCACAAATGTTGATAGATACAAAAGAAGCAATGCGGCGGAAAATAAAATATGTGAATAGGTCTTAGAGGTATCCAGTTTGTCCCTTGAATCTCCAAATTATCCATAGCTAAAACTGGAAATATACTTAAGGATGACCTGAGACTTAGAAGAAAATAATGTCTGGGTTAGTCTGGTAAACCAATGTGAGAAACTCAAATCATACGGATTTTTATATTTATAAAACCCTTTAAAAATAAAGGTATCTCGTAAGATCACATCGCAAATGAACACGAATAGGTTTTAACCTTACGATAACCAAACCATTTATGTTAGAAAATTTAGTGGTATTATAATAATGTCTAGGGCGATGAATATAAATAAGAAATAGTTGTGCTACATGTGAGTGTATGCCACAACAATAATAGGAATACAATCAAAACTGCTAAGGCGCGTTAGCTAATTATGTAAGATTCCATGGAGGTACCCTCAGTATTTCTAAAATGGTCCTCTTGCACAAGGATTCGAGATATCCTCCTAAAGCATCATACATCCTTGGCCGATGTACATCGGAAATACATAGCTGGCTACAACATGAAGTCGACTGCACCGCTCACGCATGCATAACTATAGGTATCTCTAGGGTAGAGTCAGCTATATCCCTTGGTTAGCTTAAATACCTGGCTAAGCATCATGTCTCTGATTTAAGTCATATTCCCTAGGGAGGCTACGTTGGACATTCCAATATATAAGTCACAAGTCGAACGGATCTCGGAACCATACATAGATTCCCATGTCTCAACAGATCTCGGAATCACATACGGATTCTCATATCTCAATAGTTCTTAAAACCACATATGGATTCCCATATCTCAACAGATGTCGAAATCACACATGAATTCCCACATCCTGAATAGATCACGAACAACTACAAGTGTTCTTATATCTCAAATAGATCTTGAATCTTCATATATGTTCCTACATCCTGAACTAATCACAAACCTTTTCCAAAGCATAGAACAAGTATATGATTTTGGAGTGGTTATGATTCGAGTCATCTCATATAAGTACACTCCCTCACTTACCAGATGCTCCAAAAACCAATGGATAGATTTCGAGTAAACTCAACTCTGGTTCTTTTGGAAATAAATAGACTATACATAAGATCAGAGATCATGTCCTAACTAGATAGATTTCTTATTATTTGTACTAGAAGAGAAAATGAGTTTATACCTACAATATAGCATCACCGAAGATAACTGAACTATATAATTCTCGGTCAATTACAACAATAATAAGAATGATCACATAAGGGAAATTAAGCCCTATATACTTTCTATACATAATTAATCATACAAATGATTAACACACACAAAGCACGATCAAGTCACATAAACAAATTTTAATCCTCTTTTTTAATTTATTAATTCTTTTTTTAATAAAAATTCATTTTATTAGTAAAACTTCTTTTAAAACTTCTTTATTAATGAAACTTTGCTTATCAATTAAACTTCACTTTCAATTAAAATTTCACTATTATTTCTACACATTTCAATACTCTTAATAATGCTCAAATACTTGTCTAAATGGTATACGTATATTCACAAAAGATTTTATTTACTTAAAACACAGCTAAAGAGTTCATAAACAAATGTCACTTAAAACATTGCTACTATAAACTGCTTCGCTCTTTCATTCTTTAAGACTTGTACCTTTTTATCCATTTCCAAAAATACTTGTTATTTAAAATTCCTTTATTAAAGATCAAAGTGTTTTCCCAAAATCATTTAACTATATTTTCCACTTTAAAATATATTTCAAGGGTTTGAAAACAAATGTTACTAAAGCAACATTTACTATAAGCCTAAAACACTTCACATTTAATTATTATCTTCAAAACTCTCTCTTAGAGATCCAATTACATTTTTAAGGGTTTAAAATAAGTGTTACTTAAAATTGTCACGATAACACAAAACATTCTCTTTATAATGATCTTTTAAAAACGTTCTCTTTTGAAAGATCCAATTATATTCCTAAATTAACAAGTTAATATACTTTTACTTAACTTTACAAAATCATTCATTATGACTGAAGTGTTACAATCCAATTCTTCCTTTATCACTTCATTTGGGACTTAACATACTATTCCAAGCTTATATAAATACCTTAGAATACTAAAAAAAAATTAAAGGAGATTATTCTAAAATATTTAATAAAATACAAAAATCAATTCAATAGATATTATATTATATAAATTTTAAAATACTTTATAAATAATTAATTAATTTTGACAAGCACCATTGTCCCAGTAGTTAAGTGATTCGACGTTAGTGCGAGAGGTCACAAGTTCGAAATTTGCATAACATGATTTGAACATATATTAACATGTGATTTGTGTTATGTTGTCTCAGTGACATGTTGTATCTAAGTACCATTTCAAAAAAAATTAATTAATTTTAGAAAAAAACTATATATACTTGAAAGCGCTTTAAAATGCTTATGATATAGTTTAAAACATTACTTCAAAATGCTTATTTTAGGAATCTTAAAAATCATGTTTTATACTTTAAAATCCATGAATAACTATAAAACTTTTAAATTCTAAACTTCATTTCAAAATACTTTAATTAGTTTTCATGAAACTCCTTTAAAAGATTCTAGAAAAATATTTAAAGTATTTAACCTTTTCATACTTTATAAAAACAAAATTTTCGAAGTACATCTATTTCGACCTTTTCGCTTTACAGACTTATCCCACTTCGCTTCCAAATTTCTATCACTTCCCAAACCAATTTCTTTAGGTAAAACACACTCGAACATGTGTAAAGAATAGCAAATATATTTTTTCACAAAATATTTGCATTTTAACCAACATAAAAAATGTTAAATACAGGGGGTTTAAAAGTGCGTTACAATAACCATTTCGCTTCAACCATTCACACACTTCAACTTTATCAAACGACAATATCAACCATGTAAAAAAGTATTTGGGCTATGATACATGTTATAGAGGATTAAAAGAGAGATTATACTACATATAATGTTGTCACTTGCTTTTCAAAGTAAGGAGGTCCGAAAGCAATAACTTGCATTGTTATCTATTTTAATTTATATTTTGCACAACAAACATTATATACAAAAAATATACAAATTAACTTGTGAGTAAACTCACCTAATCCTAAGCCAACCTAAGTCGTAGAAAATTTCACTACGAATGCAACAGCGAAAAGGGCATCTCGATCGTACCTCGTAAGCAAAAGTTACGGGTTTTGTAAAGATTTGAATTAATTAATTTAATTAATTATCATTAACTAGTTAATTACACACTTACCTTAATCCCTCTCCTCCCCTAAATTCAACAGCCTGCACAATGATATGCAAATCAAACCCATCCAAAGTTAAGCATACACATATTGACACAAAGCATCGTTCCATGAAATCGAATGTCATCATCTCCGGTGATCTTCTCTTCACACGATCTTTGCGATGACCCACCTATGGCCAACTCGATCACCTCTTACCAAATCAACCCATAGCCCGCGTCCACTACCCCTAATAGTCGCATATCACTTCAACCACCCAGAGTGCTCCAACAATCAATGTTAACATAAAAATCAGACGCTAACACCCCGGTGTATGTAGAGTAGATATGAAAGCACCACCTGTCGATACGGAAATTAGAAACAAGTAGAAAATTGCAGGAAAACTGTAAATAAACAATAGTTTTATAGTGGTTCGGCTTCAAGTTAAGCCTACGTCCACTTTAAACTTCTTTATTGCTGAATCGATTACAACTTTATAACACTCTTCAATTACAACACCACAAAGTCAAGTTGTTAGAACTTCGATGTAAGAGAACTCTCTGAATCCATGTCGAATGTGTTTGATTTCTCCTTGAAGTTCAACGAAATGCCTTGTGTGTTTGAATTGTCCGGTGAGTTGAGAAAACAGCAGAGTATCGGCGTTCCAGAAATGAGCCAAAAGGTCCCCATTTAGTTAGAGTAGGCGGGTATTTATAGGAGAGTTCGGAGTTAGGTCGTAGGTCGCAAGCGACCTTGAATAGGTCGTAGCCCGTCCGCGACCTAGTGGGAGTGGTTTACGGCTTAAATATGGTATACTTGATCATTTTGGATAAACTAACAAGTCATAGGTCGTAGCCGACCTAGGTAGGAAGCGGCATAGGAAGCTCCTTTGGTATGTTTAGGTCGTGAGCGACTTAGGAATAGGTCGTCACACCTTAGCTCACTGCAGAACTTCTTCCCTGTTAGGTCGCTCCCCTTATTAACTCGCTAGGTCGTTCAACCCTTAGGTCGCTGAGCTTCTTGGCTTGTTAGGTCGCGGTGCTCTTCAACTGACACTATGCCACTCCATTGGGTCGTTGGGCATCTGATCTCTTTTTTGGTCACTAAGTCCATTATTTCATTAGGTCGCTAAGTCTCTCATTTCATTAGGTCGCTAAGTCCATTATTTCATTAGGTCGCTAAGTCCATTATTTCATTAGGTCGCTAAGTCCATTTAGCTACTGGGTCGCTTCATGCTTTAGGTCGCTGGGTCATTGATAACTTTAGGTCGATGGACTTTTCAATCCTTTAGGTCGCTGAGTCGTGGAGAAAAGGAGTTAACACTTGCCCCTAGAAGTATACGCCTAAGGACTAGGTCATGTGCTTCGACACTTTTTAACTCGTGTATTGCTGGGTCGCTTGTTTGTGAGCGACCTAAAGGTGGAGTTAAGCCGTTCGCACCGATTCAGGTTCCACCATCCTTGCATATAAGTTATCCATCTCCTTCCTCCTTCTCTTTACTTGCTTGACTGTTCGAAACCACCATTGACGAAATATTGAGCTCTCGAAGGCAAAATTCAACCAACTAGCCACCGATCATCTTCATCGTGTAAGTGGATTTGCTCACTATTCGATCCTTGATCACCATCGAGTCATGAACTCCTCATTTTCCTTCCCTAACCCAATTTCTTATGATGCGTTTCACCAAGAGTCGCACTGCGGTTGATTTTTGCTCGTCATCGGTAGTGCTATTATTGTAATTCTCACGATCGTGGCAATGCATCAAGTTCATGATGGATTTGAGATGATTTGGTTCGGTTTTAGGTGATTTTGGTGATGTGGAAAGATGATGATGATGGGTTATTGGGTTGATGGGTTGGTTAATAGCGAGTTGTGCCGTGATGCCTATGGGTGATACACATGTGGTGGACGCATGGCAGAATGTAATTAGAGAGCAGGATTGGGGTTGTCGGTTTGAATGTGGCTCATACGACCTAACTTGCTTGCGACCTAACATGCTCGCGACTTAACTTACTGGAATAACACAAAGCTTAAAGTAGAACGACCTAACAGATTAACAACCCATCTTCCTGCGGCATAGGTTTTAGGTCGCGGCCGAGCTAGAACTTAGACAAATTTGCTTTATTTTGACCCGAAGCCTCATGCCTTGAATTCTTTAACTTGAACAATGCGACTTAGGAAGAATAGCTGACTTTACTTCTTAACTTGAGCAGAGTGACATGGGGGAGATCGACCTATGCTAGGTCGCTTGGACATGAACTGGATGACCTAAAGGAGTCTCGAGCTAACTTAAGTCATTCCTGTGACTTAAGGAATGAACTGCACATGAACACTTGCGAAGTTCTTAAAGAACTTGACTGAATTTTTAACTTTAACAGCTAGAATAAACTGCTTGAACTTTGTTGCACTTCTTTACAGATTTCATTAACTTTAATGCTAATAACCTGTTAAATACAACATTTGCAGAAAAAATGGGACGAATATACTGCCACTGATTGCCCACATCGAATGACAGATTAGTCGATAAAAGATAATCAACTCAAAGAAATTATATTAAATGCTATGATCGACAAGTGAAGTATTAAAGCAAAGCCATATTAATCAATTAAGACTGACTTGTTTGCATCAACACTGCACTTGTATTTGGACTTAAAACAACAAGCCCTGAAACTTTAAAATTGACAAATGCATACTAGTTTGATTTTAGTTATATTTGCTTGTCGTTTTATTAGTTTTGTACAACACTTCACACATTTTAGGAAACGTGCACCTTCATATTTGAATATCCAGTTCCTTATGTAGAATGTCTTCTCAAGATGAGATAATAGAGCAATCTGAAGGAGTCTTCCCGATAGCCAACCCATTGGATAATCCTCCGGAAAGAACTCCAACAACCCTGAGTCAGCGGGCATTCAACCAATTACGTATTCAATTTGGTATTGCCGAAGCGGATGTTATACTTCCTGGGCCAAATGATACTGCTGACAGGCCACCTCTCGGTTTTGTCGCTGTTAATCGCCAGATGTGCCTTTGTGGTGCCATTCCTCCTTTCAATGAATTTCTTCAATAACTCCTTTTCCGACTAACCATCTCTCCCTTTCAACTGCATCCCAATGGCTACACCATCTTGATGGGATCGTGTGTTTTATTCAGGAGGACACTTAACCGTCTTCCGAGCTTCGAAGAAATCTGCTACTTATGCACATTCACAAAGAATAAGGACCATCCCTCCATCATGCTCATGAGAAGTGCCAGAAACCGTAAACTTATCACTGATCTTTCAGAAAGTGTTCACGGTTTTCTGAATCAATTCTTCTTCGTTCGCTGCCCCCCAGGGTTTTATGTCATCTGGAGAATAGGAAGTAAGATTTCTCATCCTCGCTTTTTCCGTTTCTGAGTTTTTCGAGATCCGAATTGCTAAGTGCTAATTTCATTCTTTTCTTTTACAGCACTTCCTCCTCCCTCTAGAAATCCCAGTCACAAAACGACTTTTGAAAGATTAAGCGTTGTGCCGGTTGAGGAAAGAAGTATTAAGTTTCTGTTGAAAGATGAACTTCTTCACTAATACGGGCTTCTGCACCCCTCCCGTTCTACTCAACCTCATGAAGTCCCCGACTCTCCAGTAGAGACATCGGATGCCCCAGTTTCCATCGCAGAATTTACGCCGAAAGAACATACCGTTGAGGCTTCATTGGTAAAGTGTTCTACTTCAATTGATGTTGCGGGGTCATCCGGCAAACTTGCACTTGCCCCGGCCATCGAAGAAGAGGAACCTCCCCAACAATCCGGGAAATCTGGTGATGAAGGAACTGAGAGAGCAAGTCCTGCAAAGCACAGCGGTGATGATACTTTTGAGGGGTTGAGCGACCTGATGATTACTTCACAGGAGCTTTTTAAAGATGATCCTATCACTGCTAAAGTTACTTCTCCAGCATTTGAAGTGACATCCATTCTGCAACAAACTCCATCAGCCCAAGAGTTGACACTGGCTGTAAAATCCATCATCACCTCCCAACCCAGGAGTGGTTCGTAGTTCGACGCGCGTAGTTTGCACGTTACACACACTTTGGACTCTTCAGCACTTATATGCGTTCAACTTCCTGGCTTTGAAGATTTCTGAGTTAATTTTTCTTCATTTTCAAGTTCTCCAATGGGAAGAAGTGGCTCTTACTACGACGATTTCCAGCGTTATGGGAAGCGCGGTTCTTATGACCCCAGGAGGTATCTTCCTGCCTCTTGGAAAACTGACGAAGAAAGAGCTGCGAGGAAGGCTCGTGAGAAGCGCGCTTATGAAGAGCGCTACGGGAGACGGGACGAACGACATGATTCTTCCCAGAGAGAGGATGATTCCCACAAGCGAAAGTCTCGTGATGACAAGGGAAAAAGCCATGTCATTGAGGACCCAAGTAAACAGGCCAAACTTAGTGAAAAACTGACATCCGAACTCTCTGAAAAGCCCGTTGCTCCCGTCTCTTTGGAAATTCCTTCCGGCTCTCCCCCCTTCGAAGTGCTGACATTCAAACCTTCATAAGCAGGCCCCCTATCAAGTTGGACAGGGTCCGGCTACTCTTCAAAGATGATTCCCGCACCGGTGCTTAAAGGGAGTATGCTTCGATCTTGACTTGGTCCCGATTGATAAGTAAGCCATGTTGCGAAATCTTGATGCCGTCAAACTCGATATCGATAGAATGTCTGGCTGGCAGAAACTCGTTGACGAGCTTCAAAGAGTGAATCGCGCAAACCTTGAAGCCATGCTGACTATGGAAAATGACAAATCTGAGTGGCAGAAAACACTCGATTAGCATGATGCCGAAATGAAGAGTATTGCCGCTTATAATGAGAAGCTTGAAGCGAAAGTTGAAAAACTTAAGGAAGAGCTCGCCACTTCTTCCACTTCCTATTCTCAGAGAGAAGAAGTGCTTCAAAAACAAGTGAGAGATGCTCACGCGGCATAGAGAGATGCTGAAGCTAAATTTGAAGCACATCAACAGGTTGTGGATAGCTACCGAGCCGACGTTGCTCATCTACGAGAAAAGACCAACTCTCAGAACCTGGAAATTGAATTGCTAAAAGCTCGACTTTCTAAAGCTGAAAAGGAGCGTGATGAAGCTGTTGCCGGCAAAGCTGCAGCCGAAGAATCTCATATGGCAACTAAGGCCGATGTCAGCTCCACTCTATTCGAGTTTTACATCCATAGTGTTCTGAGGCGCGGTAGCCTTAAATTTTTGGGACCTGAGTATGAAATTACTTTGGCCAAAGTGTGGGAGGCCATACTTGATATGCTTAGAGGAGCCGGATACACCGAAGTAGATATAATGGCGCACTATCTAGATGATGATGCATGTGCCGCTCTTGCCAGGGGAAAGGAGCAACTTGCCAGAGAGAGAGCCGGAATGGTAGAAGGAGAACATTTAGAAAAGACAATCTCAACCGACCCAGTTCTACCTTCAGTTTCGACCGACATCGATATTGCTGGCTCCAGTTCCCATTCTCCTCCTCTTTCTAAAGCTGTTATTGAAAGTGCAACCACCCGCACTGGAGATGAGACTCGAGAAAGCGCTGAAGCGCAGGACTTTGAAGTTGACATAATAAAGCCTATTTCTCCAGGTAACCTCAATGTTGATCTCGCTCAGGTGGACTGCTTGCTTACTTCACATGAGCTTGATGAACTTTTTGATTATTATTTAAATCTTGACGCACCACTTTCTCCTCTTTTTATGAGTGACACTGACTTTAACTTCTCTTCTTCTATAGTGAAAGCGCCAAGTGTTATTCAGCCTTCCCCTCTTCCAGTTGTTTCCCTCCGCCTCTTCAGATTACTCCTCCTTCCGTTTCTCAACCGGGGTCACAAGAGGAGCAGATAGAAGCTCTTCAAGGCTTGGATGACCCGGTCGCTTCTCAAGAACAGAAAGCCGAGAAACCTGAAGAAGGCGAAAGAACCCCGTAGCAGACTATTTCTGATGACATAACATTGTCTGCATTTTTTACTCCGGGCAGTGAGTGTTCTTTAAGGAAGAAGGGGAAGCGTGTAGTCTCAAAGAAAAGGAGAGAAGCTTCTGCTGATGAAGAAAAAGGAGAAGAAAGTCCAATTTCACCCCTTCCTCTTTCTTCCCCTACTCTCACAGGCCGACCCAAAAAGTTAATCATCCGGCCAGGAGAAGGCTCGAAATGTGGCAGGAAGAAGAAGTGATGGGTTTGGGACTTATGCTTTTCGTCTTGCTTTTTTTTTGCTTTTTTGCTTATATATATAAAGACTTGTGTTGACCGGAGATTGTGCGGGTACAGGTCCCTGCCTTCTTTTGTTTTGAGACCTGCACATGTATAAAAAAAATTATAGCATGGAATAAAATGATTTTTTTACTTGTACAAACTTCTGTCTGTATTTGAGAATGCATTTATTCTTCTTTTTCATACAAGTTTCTTTATTTTCTCTGTGTGATGTTGCAGTAAACCTATGGTATGTTGCTCGGGCATTGTTTTTATTTTTGCAACTATATTATATTGCCCCTATACCATGGTTTACTGCAATCTCTTTCACATTGGCAAAATTTTGGAGAACAACTCTTCTGTTTCGAGAAGATTTGTACTTTTTCTTTAGAGAACAACTTCTCCATTTGAACGAGGTTTGCATCTGTACTTTATAGGATAATATTTCCATTTTAAGGAAATATTTTTCTGATTTAGTAGAATGCGCCTCATATTGGAGAAGTCTTCTTCTTATTTTATTTTTATTTTTGCGAAGTTTTTACACTTCACTTTTAGAGAAAGTCACTTTTATTTTTGGTAAGTGAATTTTCCTTCGTGGAGAAGTGGGCCTCCGAAAAAGGGCTTTGACCTGTTTGTGCCTCCGAAGAGGGCTTTGGTTCGATTGTGCCTCTGGGAAGAGGGCTTTTTTGTTTGATTGTGCCTCTGGGAAGAGGGCTTTTTTGTTTCTGCCTCTGGGCAGAGGCTTTTATTTTTTTCCTGTCTGCTGGGAAGCGGGCCTCCGAAGAGGGCTTTTTACATTTCGACTCGTGTGAAGTTTTATTTCAGATCGCGGTGAAATGTGTGCCTCCGAAGAGGTCTTTTAGCATTTCAACTATGGTGAAACGGGCTTCCGAAGAGGGCTTTTCACATTCCATCACTTGTGAAGTTTTATTTCAGATCCCGGTGGAATGCGTACCTCCGAAGAGGTCTTTTCACCTTTCAACTCGTGTGAAGTTTTATTTCAGATCACGGTGAAATGTGTGCCTCTAAGTAGGGCTTTTGCCTGGAAGTTTCCTTCTCACGGTTGGATGGATTCACGGGGCGGACACAAGTTACTTGGATTGTTTGTTTGCACAAACTTCTCGGCTAGTTAACGACTGTCCTGTGCCACCGGTCATTCCACGACTTTTGTTGAGAAAGAGAACTTTCTTTTTTCGGCAAGTCCCATTAGAGGTCTTTATCCTCCGAAGAGTTGTGCCTCCGAAGAGGGCTTGCGCCTCCGAAGAGGTCTTTTGCTGCTTGCTGCCTGCTCGTCCATATCTTTTTGCCATTTGTTCATATTAGCGGTTCCCTATTATCATTTTCAAGCACACGTTCCTTTCTTTTGCAAGTAGCTCATTCTATCCAAAGAAGTGTACTTCATTGTTTAATGAGTTCGCAGGGGCAGACGCAGGCTAATTTATCGGATGTTTATTTTCACAAACGATCACAATTAGTTAGGAAGGGTCTACCTTTGGCGGAACCACTAACTGTTTGCTTGAAGCACTTCTTATATAGGATTTGAGTCTGGAATTTTTTTTTGGCTGAATATTCATTTGTTGAGTGATGTCAGGGATCGCTTGGTCTTATGATGGGTAAGCTTTGTTTTAATGGCCTGCAATATTAAGTCGACATTTTAGTAATACAATTGAAGTACTTTATATATCGAAATAAAACAAGCAGTTTATAATAGTAGAGAACACAAGATTTATAGTGGTTCGGCCTAGAACTGGGCCTACATCCACTTTATAGTTCTTATTATTCATTCATACTGCTTTTACAATGGTTTACAATGCAAGAATTAAACATCCATAATCATTTTACAAATTTAAGCAAAGCTTTTAAGTAAAATATGGATGCAAGTGATTGTTGTTCCAAGCTCTTGGAATTGGATCTCCTTCGACAGTTGTCAGTTTGAAAGTGCCATCAAGAAGTTTTTTGCCTATGACATATGGCCCGTCCCAGTTTGGCGCAAACACTCATGTTGCTGTCATGACTCTTTTCAAGACTAGATCTCCAATCTCAAAGCTGCGTTGGCGAACTTTGGAATTGAAATGCCTGGCAATTCTTTGCTGATGGGCTGCAATTCTGAGTTGAGCCTCTTCCCTTTTTTTCATCAAGGAAGTCAAGTGCTTCAAGTTGCAACTCTTCGTTTTCAGCTTGGTTGAAATGAATTCTTCTATGTGAAGGGACTTCTTTTTCCACCGGAATCATTGCTTCTGATCCATATGCTAATGAAAATGGAGTGTGCCCGGTCGCAGTCTTGTGGGTAGTTCTACATGCCCATAGTGCTAGTGGAAGCTTATCGACCCAACCACCTTTCGCTTTTTCCAGCTGTTTTTTGATGGTTGATTTGGTAATTTTGTTTACTGCTTCCACTTGCCCGTTTGCCTGCGGATGAGCCACTGCTGAGAAGCTTTTCTAGATCTTGAATCGCTTGCAAAAATCTTGGAACTCTTCACTTTCGAATTGGGTTCCATTATCTGTGATTATCTTTTGAGGCACACCATACCTGCAAATGATATTCTTAGTTACAAAGTGTATCATCTTTTTAGAGGTAATAGTAGCTAATGGTTCAGATTCGACCCATTAAGTAAAATAATCAACAACAACGATAGCATATCTGATTTCGGATTTAGCGGTTGGCAAAGGCCCGATGAGATCTATTCCCCAAATAGCAAATGGCCACGGACTTACCATCTGTGTTATCTTGGTGGAAGGTGCCCTTGGGATTTTTGCAAATCTCTAGCATCGGTCACATTTTCGGACAAAGCTTACAGCATCACGATTAATATCTGGCAAAAATACCCATAACGGAGAATTTTTTTGTTAGAGTTTGACCACCTGAATGGTCTCCACACTCTCCTCCGTGTACTTCAGCTAGAATTGTCTTAACTTATTCCTTGGTCACACATCGGAGTAATGGCATTGAGAATCCCCGTCTATACAATCGGCCATCTTGAATTATATATCTAGAGGCTTTTCTTAGCAACTTCTGTCATTCTTTTGAATTTTCTGGTAGAGAACCGTTTTCTGGTAGAGAACCGTTGAGCAGATATTCCATTATCGGAGTCATCCACGATTCTTGCTCCTGAGATATAGTCATGATCCAGTCAATATCCATCTCATCAGTGCTTGGGGCTGACAGGACTTCAACAGAAACTAATCCCAATAATTGAGCTTCACCAGTGCTTTCATACTTTGCGAGAGAATTTGCCTTCATGTTCTCTTTCTGGGGTATATGATTTATCGTATAATGGTCAAGATCATCAAGAAGTTCCCAAGCTCTTGATAAGTAAGCGGGGAGATTTCCTTCTTTAGTTTGAAATTCTTTCTTGACTTGACATATAATAAGCTGTGAATCACTGAAGATCTGCAACACTTTGACATTCAATTCTTTAGCAATTCTCAAGCCGGCAATAAGAGCTTCATATTCTGCTTCATTGTTTGTCGAAGGGAATTCCAATCTCAATGCATAGCACAATGACCGCCCTTCAGGGGTTTCAAGCACAACCCCAGCTCCGGAATAGTAATCGTTTCTTGCACCATCAACATATAATTTCCATCGGATTGGGGTGTTATCAGTCACTTCTTCCTCACTATCACCTTTATCTGTATATTCTGCGATGAAATCTGCCAAAGCTTGTCCATTAATTGCTCTCCGGGGATGATAAGTGATGTCGTATTGGCTGAGTTCAATATTCCACTTCAAAAGGCGACCCCAAGTCTCAGGGCGAAACAGGACTTGCTTCAGAGGTTGATCAGTGAGGACTTTATAGGATGAGCTTGAAAATATGGCCTTAATTTTCTTGATGCAATCAGTAGATAATAGGCTAGCTTTTCCAACTTTGAATAATTCATCTCTGCCCTAGTGAATCTTTTGCTGATATAATAGACCGAGCGCTGAATTGTTGCGTCTTCCCGTACCAACGCTGCACTGAGAGCATGAGATGAGATTGCTAAATATACAAAAAGATCTTCACCATTGTCCAGCTTAGAAAGTATTGGAGGTGTTTCCATATGACGAATCAACTCATCGAAAGCTTTCTGGCATTCAGGTGTCCAGTCAAAATTTTTC
The DNA here is from genome assembly GCA_030765085.1 of Allium cepa. Classification (NCBI taxonomy): domain Eukaryota; kingdom Viridiplantae; phylum Streptophyta; class Magnoliopsida; order Asparagales; family Amaryllidaceae; genus Allium; species Allium cepa. The sequence continues at coordinate 848,611,554 of CM060943.1, forward strand.
CTTCCTTTCTTCAGAGCATCAAAGAACGGAATGCATTTATCAGTAGCTTTGGAAATAAATCGACTCAAAGCAGCGACTTTTCCATTAAGACTCTACGGTTCCTTCTTCGTTCTAGGGGCTTTGACTTCTCTTAAGGTTGCAATTTGAGCAGGATTAGCTTCAATGCCCCTAGCACTCACGATGAAACCTAAGAACTTTCTGGACTCCACCCCGAACGAACATTTCAATGGATTAAGCATCATCCCGTACTTTCGGAGGACTGCAAACATTTTCGCCAAGTGATCCATATGGTCTACCGCTTTCTTTGATTTCACCAACATATGGTCAACATAAACTTCCATAGTTTTGCCAATCCGTGGTTTGAACATAGCATTGACGAGTCTTTGATAATTTGCCCCTGCATTCTTAAGTCCGAAGGGCATGACTCTATAGCAGTAGAGACCAACATCGGTGATGAAGCTTGTGTCCTCCTAATCCGGCTCATGCATCATAATCTGGTTATATCCGGAGTAAGCATCCATGAAAGGTAACAATTCATGCCCCGCTGTTCCATCCACCAACTGATCTATCCTGGGTAACGGAAAGCAGCCTTTGGGGCAGGCTTTGTTTAAATCTGAGAAGTCAATGCATTCTCTCCACTTCCCATTAGCTTTCTTAACCAGTACTGGATTTGAAACCCAATTCGGATAAATAGATTCCCTGATGAAACCATTCTCCATAAGCCGGTCTACCTCTTCTTTCAATGTTGCTAACCTTTCAGGACCCTGGGTTCTTCTTTTCTGTTTTACCGATGTAAACTTCGGATCAATATTCAGAGTATGTACTGCAATTTCTGAGGATATTCCACACATATCAGCATGAGTCCAAGCGAATACGTCCAGATTTGATTTCAAGAATGTTACCAAGGAATTTTGAACTGTCACACTAAGTTGTGAACCCACATTCACCACTTTGTTCGGATCTTTCGGGTCAACAGGTACTGGCACCATTACTTCAACTGGCACCACTCTATTCTCCCCTGCACTAGCTTTTCTGGGATCCATTTCTCTTCGTGCCTCGCTATGCTCGCCAGTGCAGGGTCCACCCTGTAATTGCTACAAGGTTGGTTCTTTGATGCGGACTGGGGCTGCCGCATCTTTTCCCATTTCTCTCTTCCTCGCTTCGCGCAACTCTATTAGATAACATTCTCGCCTAGCGTTCTGATCCCCTTTAATAACTCCAACTCCATTACCCGTGGGGAATTTCATAGTGAGGCACCACGGGGCGAGAATTGCCTTAAAAGCCGCAAGAGTTGGTCGGGCTAGGAAGGCGTTGTAGGCAGAAAATTCATCAACAATTACAAAAGTGTGTTTTCGAACCACCTTTTTCTACCCCTCTCCAAGCTCGACGAACAAGTCAACAGTTCCAATTGGCTGCTTCGGTTCCCCGGTGAATCCAACAATCTTTTGAGATGAGGCTTGAATATCAGCCATTGGAATTTTCATTTGATCGAATGTCTTTTTGAAGAGAACGTTGCAAGAAGCGCTGCAATCTACAAGCACTCTTTTCACAATAGCCGGCCCAATGCCTGCAGAGATGACCAAGGGATCCATGGTTGGAACTTCAATGCCCATAGAGTCTCTGGTACTGAACACAATATCATCATTAAAAGTTTTCTGCTGCTTCAAAAGTGCAGCATCTTCTAGCACAAAAACACTCTCTTCTGTTGGTGCATACTTCAAGGCACGGGCATATCTTTCCATCTCGCCCCAGCTTCTGCCTACTGGGTGAGGACCTCCTGTAATCACATTAATAACACGCCTTTCTGATTCATGCACAGTATTCCTCTCACCCGAGCCAGATGGATGAGCAGGAAGTTGCTGGCACTTAGTAGATGAAGTTGGGTCATTTCTACTTCTCTTAACATATTGCTGCAACTTGTTCTCTCTCAACAGTTCTTCAATCAAACTTTTCAAGTGGCAGCATTCTTTGGTATCATGACCGGGTTGATTATGAAACCGACAGAATCTCCCACTCTGAGCAGCTTTTCTCCCAACTCTCATCTCAGGCGGTTTAGGATATTCTACCATGTCTTTGGTAGCAAAAAAGATATTCTCCGGGGTGTCAGTCAAAGGAGTGAAATCTGAAGGTTTTGAGAAGCGGGGTTTCTTCATATCTTTCTGTTTCCTCCCACCATTATTCTCCCTTTTCTAATTTCTAGATTCCTTTTTGGTAGGAGCAGCAGTATTATCCTTAACCTCTGTCAGCGCCGCTTTAATCGGTGCTTGAAGGCTTTCCAAGCGCATGAATTCATCAGCTTTCTTACAGAATTTCTCAAGCGAATTCGGTTCTTTCATCTTCAGCCACTTCCCAAATTCGCTTGATTTGTCGATTGCCCTCATCAAGTATGTCAAGACCATCCGTGGCTCTGCATTGTCCACTTCAGCCAAAGCTATGTTGAAGCGGTTCGAGAAAGATCTAATAGATTCCCCAGGATTCTGTTCCAGGCTTGACAGTGACCTAATATCCTTTGCCTTTGAAGCGTACAACCTGAATTTCTCTTTAAACCTCCGAGTCAAATCGGTAAATTGCTCTATGGATCGGACCGGAAGCTTTGTGAACCAGAGTAGAGCCACCCCTTCCAAGTATACCGGAAAGTACCGACATTTAATCTCATCAGATGCCCTAGCACCAGTCATGTTCCAGTCATACTTATACAGAAATTGATTAGGGTCGCTTGTTCCCTTATAAGCTGGAATGGTAGGAGTAACAAACTTTCTTGGAAATTCAGCTTTCAAAATCTTTTCAGTGAACGGAGTCTTGTTCGGAGCGAATCCCCATTCTTTTTCATCTTCAATCCTCTGCATGCTTTCTTTCATGATTTGTCGCACCATGCCCGAAAGATATTCCTCATCATTCAAAGGATCTGCAGGACAGACTTCGGCCATTTTCTCGGAAGTTTGTCTAGGCAAACGTTCGCGGAGAGTTGGCTATGGTCTTGATCCTCCAGCTTGAGGAGGTGTTTCTTTGGCGGGGCTAGCTGTTCTTTGAGGAATATCCCTCTCTTCAGGACTATGAACATCATCTGCAAGGTTTTCTTCATTATTCACCGGTTGACGGTTAGCTCTGAGCAATGCATTTAACCTTTCAAGCATCAAAGCATTCTGGGTTTCCATCTGTTGGTATAACCTAGATACTGCAGCATCCAACTCTGCTCGTGTAATTCGTGCACTTGGTGCTGCTTGACATGATGAAGGAGAAGTGGAAGTATTCTCATGGACATTACTGAGTCTTGTAGATCCGCGCTTTCTTCCAGGAGCCATTATCTCTGACAGACTTCTGGTTTTGAGAGAGATTTTTTCAACAAACTTTTGCAAAGCAATGACGAAGATATCCTGAATTCAATTCTCAGTGAAAGCACCAAAAATGTTAACGTAAAATCTGACGCTAACACCTCGGTGTATGTAGAGTAGATATGAAAGCACCACCCGTCGATACGGGAATCAGAAACAAGTAGAAAATTGTAGGAAAACAGTAAAGAAACAACAGTTTTATAGTGGTTCGGCTTCAAGTTAAGCCTACGTCCACTTTAAACTTCTTTATTGCTGAATCGATTACAACTTTATAACACTCTTCAATTAAAACACTACAAAGTCAAGTTGTTAGAACTTCGATGCAAGAGAACTCTCTGAATCCATGTCGAATGTGTTTGATTTCTCCTTGAAGTTCAACGAAATGCCTTGTGTGTTTGAAGTGTCCGGTGAGTTGAGAAAACAGTAGAGTATCGACGTTCCAGAAATGAGCCAAAAGGTCCCCTTTTAGTTGGAGTAGGCAGGGTATTTATAGGAGAGTTCGGAGTTAGGTTGTAGGTCGCAAGCGACCTTGAATAAGTCGTAGGTCGTCCGCGACCTAGTGGGAGTGGTTTACAGCTTAAATATGGTATACTTGATCATTCTGGATAAACTAACAAGTCATAGGTCGTAGCCGACCCAGGTAGGAAGTGGCATAGGAAGCTCCTTTGGTATGTTTAGGTTGTGAGCGACTTAGGAATAGGTCGTCACACCTTAGCTCGCTGCAGAACTTCTTCCCTGTTAGGTCGCTCCCCTTATTAACTCGCTAGGTCGTTCAACCCTTAGGTCGCTGAGCTTCTTGGCTTGTTAGGTCGCGGTGCTCTTCAACTGACACTATGTCACTCCATTGGGTCGTTGGGCATCTGATCTCTTTTTAGGTCACTAAGTCCATTATTTCATTAGGTCGCTAAGTCTCTCATTTCATTAGGTCGCTAAGTCCATTATTTCATTAGGGCGCTAAGTCCATTTAGCTACTGGGTCGCTTCACGCTTTAGGTCGCTGGGTCGTTGATAACTTTAGGTCATGGACCTTTCAATCCTTTAGGTCAGTGAGTCGTGGAGAAGAGGAGTTAACACTTGCCCCTCGAAGTATACGCCTAAGGACTAGGTCGTGTGCTTCGACAATTTTTAACTCGTGTATTGCTGGGTCGCTAGGTCGTGAGCGACCTAAAGGTGGAGTTAAGCCGTTCGCACCGATTCAGGTTCCACCATCATTGCATATAAGTTATCTATCTCCTTCCTCCTTCTCTTTACTTGCCTGACTGTTCGAAACCACCATTGACGAATTACTGAACTCTCGAAGGCAAAATTCAACCAACTAGCCACCGATCATCTTCATCGTGTAAGTGGATTTGCTCACTATTCGATCCTTGATCACCATCGAGTCATGAACTCCTCATTTTCCTTCCCTAACCCAATTTCATATGCATCGTTTCACCATGAGTGGCACTGCGATTGATTTTTGCTCGTCATCGGTCGCGCAATTATTGTAATTCTCGCGATCATGGCAATGCATCAGGTTCATGATGGATTTGAGATGATTTGGTTCGGTTTTAGGTGATTTTGGTGATGTGGAAAGATGATGATGATGGGTTATCGGGTTGATGGGTTGGTGAATAGCGAGTTGTGCCGTGATGCCTCTGGGTGATACACATGTGGTGGATGCATGGCAGAATGTAATTGGAGAGCAGGATTGGGGTTGTCGGTTTGAATGTGACTCATACGACCTAACTTGCTTGCGACCTAACATGCTCGCGACTTAACTTACTGGAATAACACAAAGCTTAAAGTAGAACGACCTAACAGATTAACGACCGATCTTCCTGCGGCATAGGTTTTAGGTCGCGGCCGAGCTAGAACTTAGACAAATTTGCTTTATTTTGACCTGAAGCCTCATGCCTTGAATTCTTTAACTTGAACAATGCGACTTAGGAAGAATAGCTGACTTAACTTCTTAACTTGAGCAGAGCGACCTGGGGGAGCTCGACCTATGCTATGTCGCTTGGACATGAACTGGACAACCTAAAGGAGTCTCGAGCTAACTTAAGTCGTTCCTGTGACTAAAGGAATGAACTGCACATGAACACCTGTGAAGTTCATACAGAACTTGACTGAATTTTTAACTTGAACAGCTAGAATGAACTGCTTGAAATTTGTTGCGCTTCTTTACAGATTTCATTAACTTTAATGCTAATAACCTGTTAAATACAACATTTGCATAGCAAATGGAACGAATATACTGCCACTGATTTCCTACATCGAATGACAGATTAGTCGATAAAAGATAATCAACTCAAAGAAATTATATGAAATGCTGTGAATCAACAATCAACCCCACTCGCCACCACGAGTCCAACGCCACATTTGCTTTCACCTTCGACCAACCCTTCCTTGTCGCAACCCAATGCTTGCTACATAATAAACAAGTGTCACGATTCCTTACGCATAGCCACACCACCTCAAATTGCCTCCGTGAGCTCGACTACAAACCAAAACCCTAAATCTGCTTTCGCCAAGGCCTCTCATCTTCTCCAGGACCACCTAATGCTAACCCTAGTTTCACCTGCTACAAGACGAGCACAGCCAACCCTCGTCGCACATAAATTGACACATACGAACATGAAGCCCTATCTCATATGAAGCCAACAGATCTAAAAAATTTGATTTTCGATGCCCCTAGCTCTCGAAACAATTGAAAAAAGGAAGAAGGGTGGCGACTATTTACTGAAGTGAAGAGGAAAAGATAACGAAAAGGATTTAAGGTGTGGGGGTGTTTATATTGGAAATTGTATATTATATTTTAATTTGTAGAATTAATCGCTATACGTTTCATGCTCGTCACGATTGCATGGGATGTTTGATCGCCATGGAACTTAGTGGCGCACATCTACTCATTATTCCGGATCCAACGGTACTAGTTTCATCAAAATCAAAGAAAGTGCCCCAGGATGATTGTTTTACGCATTGATTGAAAAAAATTATTATTAAAATAAGTTTAATCACTTTAATTATAAATTAAAAGTTTACGATTATTATTATTATTTAAAAGAAGTTCAGTATGCTTATTAAATAAATTTAGTTAAAGTAAATCAAATAATTAAATATTTAAATAATTTTGATATTTAAATATAAAGTGTTCGAAATTCTAGGTCATTACAACATTAACTATAGAGGTAGACTTTCTTTGACCTATGCTCGTATATTTAGCTATGTTTGGAGGAAGTAACACAAGCTGAAGATTTGAGTCGCCTTTATTGCAACTTGAACACCCTCTTCTTATCAATCTAGAACTACGTCCATGAACTTTCTACTTGTTCTCCTAAAATTCAGAATTAATATAAGAATTATCACTGCTATGGAGTATTTTTTAAAATAAGTCGTTCTTCTTATATTAATAAGAAAGTGCACACCTCAAAAAACCTCCTTTCAATCTTCTTTATACTTTTACTCTTCCTTCTAAATTTCCTACTAAACAACTGTTGCAAGCCACCACTATCATCTTTCATATTTTTGAAGCTTGTCTTTGGTTTTCGACATAATCTAAAATCTTGATCATTTTACATCATACATTATAGATAATCATATACACAATTAGCCCAAAATAAGTGAAAATGTCAATTGTCTTATTAGATTTAATTTCCTATTAGAAGATGATTAACCCAATTTGAAGTACGGTCATAGTTTAATTATAATTTATGGCATGTGATACTAAATTTCAATATAGTGCTTATTACCTATCATTAATGTGATACTTTAATTCCATTTTGACTACTTAATATAATTTTAGGGGAAACTAACCTGTTTCTTTTTTAAAGTAATAAATATTCATACATCTTATATCATTCATAAATTATATACCTCTAAATATTTCGTAGAGTTAATAGTTCCGTGGAAGTTCATAAAACATTAAGGCCACATTTTTTTGTCCCTAAGAGCTAGAACATAATCTCAGACAATGATAATTGCATTTTCTAAAAGAAAAAATGTGAAAGTACTAAAGAAATATTACATGAGGTGGAACAAAGATGAGTTGATATGAGGTAGGGCAAATTATTTTATTGAAATAGGGCATAAATGTAAAACTAGTTTATTATCACAAAAGAAAATGCAAATTTTATGTAGGGCTATAAACCTTTATGAGTTGCGCTTAGACCTTCTCTTGATGTATTATATTTTATATGCTTGAGATTTGGAAGTATATGCCAGCTATAGGGTTAGAAATGAAGATCGCAATTTACAACAAATAATATAACCATTTGAAAGACTCGTTCGTTAGATGCAAAATAAGGATCATTAAAGCATTTACATATAGAGTCAAATACATATGAGGCAAGACAATTTAAAGAGAATGAAAAAGTCAACCATGTAAATGTGAGATTATGTATTATCAAGTACATATTAGAGAAGTTGCGATTTTAAATAATGGATTCGGAATTTTGTACTTGCTCCTTATCATTGTTTAGATGTTAAAAGAAAGAGGTCATTTTATAGTACTAATTATCATCCCAAAATACATGAAAAGGAGAGTTCTTCATTTTTAGATTTTACAAACTTTATTGACAACATGAAGTCAAACTTAATAAATTAGATATTTAAATGGACTATATTCCAAATATATTTAAAACAATTAACATATCAACTTAGAATTTCAGTAAAGGATTGAACTGGATGTAGTCTAACCCTTCTCATTATATTTTTCAATACCAAAATTTTGATACCTTGATTATCTTCTAAAAATGCAAGTAAACCTGTTATGTATAAAGCGACTCATACGTTTAATGTGATATTTTCCTTGCAGCTACTATTAGCTAAAATAAAAATCAACTAAAAACAAACCTGATTGAGAAATAGTCGGTGAGTTTCTCCAAGTGATGCAAAATAAATTAGAAAAAATAAAGCAAGTTACACAATTAAGAAGTGATATACCCACAAATTTGTATAAAAATGTTAGATATATCTAAAAAGGGTTATCATCATAGAAGTAATGATTTCTTAGAAACTTAAACATATACGAAGAAAAAACTTAATGGATCTATGGTACAAATAAGTGTTACATTTAAGATAGTCCAAAGCCTACATCACATCATACATCTAGTAAGCCAAAAACAATACAACTATAGTGAACATAATTGATGAATTCATGAAAACTTTTTGGTGATATAAAAGCGAAAAAAATTAAATTGTACAAAAATTAAATTAATCTCTATAGAGTATAACCGTCAGAAGAAATTATTTATATAATTAGTTGATTTGACTTCTTAGCATTTGGTTATCCTTTAGATATGTTGAAGCTATTATGAAATACTCAAAAATATGGAAATATGAACAGAAAAATAATCTTATTTTCTGAAATATAAAAATAAAGCAAAGGAGTACGCTAAAAGAATCGTCATATCGATAACAAATGTGATTCTGCTCATTGCTAAAAATACATTGTAAAATATTATGTGTAATTTTCACAATTTGTATTGTAAAACAAAGGAGTACTATAAATTACACTATTTAAATATCATCAAAAGAATTATGACAAAAAAATTTCCTTGATCGAAATAAAAATAAAATCGAACATGTGTAATGTAACGACCTAACTTCTCGACCCTCAAATATTAACACTAATACATCATTGGTATTAGTGTGCTAAACAAACAAGTGCCGAAAAGACAAAAAGATAGGGTAAAATAAATAAAAAAGTAGAACAAAAAAGGAATAACACAACATCAGAATCTCATAGTGAAACTATAATATATAATATCAAAAGAACAGTACAAAGGGTTATTTTGAATACAAGAATTTCAAAGTTACAAAACCTAAGTACTATAATCAGCCTGGACAATTATAACTGCCTATTCTTACAACGTTGATATATATACATAGTTATATGGAAGAACGAAAATAGAAATAAATAGATAATGGAAGCATCCAGCTCGTCTTCTGAACTTTGAAGCGCCCATGTTAAAACCTGCCATACTCAACCTACACGAAAGAGTACACGAGGAACATAAAGAAATGTAATAACCAAGCGTCAAACATAAGTCTAATATGAGAAAACTCGAAACACATGAATACATGTAATAGTGACTATTGAGACCGTATGGACTCCCATAATAGTTTTCCCTTCGAAAGAAACAACCTTTCATTAAGTTTAATTAGTGATATAATATATAATGTCTAGGGTGTAGGATATAATCGTATCAAAAAGCTATAGTCCTTACATTGGTCACACCATAAATTTTTAGGTTCCATTTAAAACCGCTAAGGAATGTTCGCGTAATGAATTCTCCATAGAGACGCCTTTAGTAAATTAAAGCGCATCTCCATGCACAAGGATCAGAAAACACCTTTCGATCGTCATATATCTCTAGATAAAATGTACCGCAAGGTAGACACAAGCGGCCCATGCCCGAGCATAAACACAAACTATGTGGAACCAAATATCATCGACTCCCGTTGGCCAACAATCGATATGTACTCTAGATATGGAGTTGATAATACCCTAATGTTGGTCAGCTAAACCCCATGTTATGCAGCTTACTCTGTCTTTATCCATTTTCGATGTTGAGGTTATGTTCTGCCTCTTTCATACGAGTCTTCATTACTTGAACAAAACTCTCAACTCCAAATGGATTCTCTATCTCAAACAAATCATGAATCAGCATATGGATTCGAGCATCTTAAACAGATCTTGAATCTCCACAAAGATTCTCTGTGATGATCCGCATTTCGGAAGGTTGAAGTCAACAATAAACAACACATGTACAAGTCGAAACATCTGAAACATAGATTATCAATGGGGTTTTATTAAGAATAATAAGAAAAGAAGGAATCAAACAAAGAATCTCGCAGTGGAATGACAAAATATAATAATCAAATAAACAGTTCATAAACCTGTTTATACTATACAATTGATTAAATTTTACAACATCTGTCAGAGTTATATATATATATAACAGAAGTATAGAATAATGTAGCAGAACAACATGATGCAGGGAAATAGTACTAGTAATAATATACCAAATATTCGTCTTCATCCTGTAGAACAAATGATCTTCAATACAGTTAAAATTCAGGGCTGACCCGAGCATAAAGTAAAATAAAACATTCGAGTCAGAACTAAAATATTCTTATGTAAGTCAAATCAATATCACATATAACATGAGTGTAATAGCATCAGAGATGTTTACAGGATTTTACATCTCCTATCCAATGTACAACGTGCATGCAATAACTTAAGAGAGGTTATGGGGTTTTCCATCTCTTAAGGATCCGTCAAAATAACCATATATGGTAGAATCCGCTATATATGTAATGTCTAATCAATAAAATAAATAATTTTCCTAGTGTTAAGGCTTTACATTAAACCCCCTTAACGTGTTTTTAAGCATTGTCGTACAGTTTTCATATAATGCCCTAGTAGTACGTCAGGGGGTAGGGATGCGCCGTGATACAACAACACTAAACCAAACTCGTAGTGGTCTCGTGTATAAGGATAAAAGTATAACAAGGCAAGTAAGGTAAAGCTCAAGGTACGATACAACCATTTTGGGTTGCAGGCCTAGTGGTGATGCATCGTAGCCACAGCCGCCCACCGCGTCCATCCATTCCATATCGAGTTAAAGGGAGGTCATCCCAAATCAAGGTGCATCAATTGAAACCAACATCAAAAGTAATAGCATGGACCAAGTCCAAAAAGAAAATCGAAGAACAGATGTAACAAACCGCCTTTCTTACATTTGAAAGACGAGTCACTAAGGTTAGAAGAAAAAGAAAGATAAGAAGAAACTTTACAATCATAGAATCTCACAGCGGAACGAAACAACGTATGTTAATTAACTTAAGATTTTATAGGGATACAACCATAATAGTACATCAGATTCATTATAATGCAAGTTCCAAACCGGGACAGTTATAACTACCTGTCCTTGCATCACTAATGCAAAATACATACATATATACACAGCGGAATAAGATAATAGTTAGCTAACTTTGAAGCCACCTTCTCCAGCTCCTCGAAAATGCAATCATGAGACTGGATCACTTGATTGCTCATAATAATTGAGTACCTAAGAGTTTTAGGGAAAGAAAATAAAACTCTAGGTCAGACATGTGTCTGGTGTGAGTAAACTCAAAGACTGAATTATTACTTATAAAACACTTTTAAAATCAAGGGTATATCGTAAGACCACGCCGCACATAAAACAGACGGGTTTTTACCTAACGATAACCAAAACGTTTTGTATAGAAATCCAATGGTATTATCATAATGTCTAGGCTTTCAAGTAAAATAGAATAAAGCTGAAATGCTTGCATCTCATATTTCAACATATTTATGTGCAAATAAAAACGATCGACCCTTATTGGGGAATGGATTCCATACAATGACTGGGCTACTAGGGTACCCCCTATCTGGTGCATCTTTAGACAAAATAACATCGAGGACCACACCTAGATCCCCTGCCAATACAAGATCGGCCTACCCCTTGCTAGATATTACCGAACAAGATCACCCCTCGGTTGGGATCAGCAACTGTACCGAAGCGTACATGAATTGATAGTAGGGAGTCCAGATAGGGATAATCTTACCCTAATGGGAGCGACCCACATAGCCTCGCTGCATCTTTCCTGCTTTAGTCATTCTCGGTTGATGAGGACAGGGGATATGTCATTACCTTTCACATATAGCACTTCTCTCTTAGAATGCTAACATTGCCTTCTCTATGTTGACACAATGTCATCATTCATCCATACAAGCCATTCAAGAGATGAATGAACCGAAGGCACTACTTCCATTACACTTATTTTGGAATCACCCTCAAGGTTATTGGCAAGATAGCCCTTGCACTTTAAGTCTTGAATCTTGATCATGACTTCAATACATCCAATTCGTACGTTTACGTTGGTTTGAAGTGTCGGAAAATAGCTTATCATCCGACCTAGGTCTCTTCAAACTAACATTTGATAATTTAAAAGGGTAAAGTTATTGATAGTGAATAACTTCACTATCAGGTAGAAGATTAAAATATTGGAACACATTCCATACTTAAGTTATCATGACCCGTTTAGGAAATTATTCTCCTTATGTTTATCATAATTCTGATATCCATCATTCATGTTCAACCCAAGTTACTTACTTTCCATAAACGAGTCAACATTTTCAATCAGTATTTTAATTCATTCGGCTACTTAATGGTCCAAACAAGAGATCAATTGGTTTGGAATCAATTAACCTTGAGAAGAATATTGGTTTAAAACACATTCGGTAATTCAAAATCGCCTTTGAAAAATATTTAAATAAATAAATAAATCATTTTAAATCCTAATAAAATCTTTATTAATACAAGTTAAATCAAAATTAAAATCTATTTAGACTTAATAAACTTAGTTAGTCCATAATTAACTTCCTAATGCATCTTAATTAAGGTTAAATCAAATCATTATTAGTTGAACCCTAATTAACTAAAATATTAATTAAATAATAATTAATTAACTAATTTACTTAATTAAATAATTATTATCCATTAATTACTTCTTAATCAAGTTAAATGCCAATTAAAGCTTAATTAATCAAACAGTAGTCATTTACTTAACTTAAATGTTGATTGATTACTAATTAAGACTAATTACCTTTAATTATTTAACTATTTAATTAAATAATTAAATTAAAAAACTTAATTAATTTTTAATTTCTAATTAAGTTTATTTTGAAAACTTTTGCAAAACAAAAGTCAAGTTAAAACTACTTGAAACTAAATCGATAAATTTCGCCTAACTACATCCATAACGACTATTGCTATGGGCGTAGTTCACTCTAACATATTCTTAGCGAACCACTTCACAACCCCTTATTTTTTTCATGGTTTGAAACATTCTTTAGAAAATAATAAAAAAGACGTTTGAAACTAAAGTTACAAACTTTAATCCGTTTCAAAACTTTAAACTTCGAAAAACAACATGGATTCCAATCGGTCTCAAATCCATCGCAATTACACGAAGTAGCTAACTTTGTTTATCAAAACTCGTTCCATAGCTCATATTTTACAATCAACACATTAATAACACAAACCATGCTCATCAAAGGTTGCAAGTATACATCCATATATACTTGCTTATTAACTTCATAATACAACATCGATTTCCGTAACCAAATCAAGCTATAATAAATCATCTAAATCATAACCAGGCCACATGGTTTCCATTCAACTTCTACACTATATTATCACTATGACTTAAAAATAAATTAAAAATCTTTTCCAAAATAAGGTAGTTTACTCACCGAAATTTCTAGGGATTCAACTCTAACTTTTGCTAGACCTTGCCAATGACCCTAGAGCTCGAAAAGGAAGTTGTTTTCTTGGAATTTTGGCTACTAATGGGCTCAGCCTGAGGTTTAGGGTGGGAATGTGGTACTTTCTTGATAGAGAAGAGTAGTAAGGTGGTAGAGAGAAGGGTTTTAGCTAAGGAAAATTTGTTTTGAAGTGGAAAAACTTGATTTTTTTTCCATACTTTTGCAAACTATGTAAGCTATAGATATTTTGGATAGGAAGTTCTAGAAAGTGAAGAAGAGAAAGCAAACTAAAGTGTGAGTGGATGTATATTAATAGGAAAAAAGATTTGAAGAAAATTACCAAATTACCCTTTAATGATTAACATAATATTTCATGATTTTTGAAAAATCACATCGCCTTCCTACCTCTCTTTCTTGTCACATCCCTCCTCCTTCTCTAGTCAAATCCTTAAGCTCATGATGAGTAACGATGTCTAATTATGAAAATATTAAGCTTTTGTAACATTAATTGTTAATTATAATTAACATAAGATAATCTATTCCTAATTGTATTATTATTTAGTTAGTTATCTACTATATATGCGTATACATAGTGCACAAAGACGAACAACATTCCTGACAACTTACCCTTGTCGAAAAGTCAAAATTTTAGAAACTGTGCTTCGATCATATTTTCTATTTTTCTACGAACTATTTTATTTGGTAAACAAATTTTAAAAATGATTTTTCCCTTATTATTAATTAATTAAATGAGTTTATTTATTAATAAAAATATATTTATTAACTATATAAACATATATAATTTCCTAGTTAAAGAGACCAAACCCCGTGTTGTTGAATTCTACCCCCCTTAAAAGAATTTCATTATCGAAATTACTAACAAGAGTTGACTAAAAAGGAATCATAAATTCATGCTATAAAATTCGTACAAAGACATACAAGCGTCCAAAACAACAATACATCCATAACATATACGTAACGACTATGCTAACATCCATCCAGGCTGAGCTTCCTTTACGTGATCCACAATTTTCCCAAGTGCAGTCGATGGGATCTTCGCTCCACTGAATCTTTACCAGTCGCATCACTTTGTTGCACAGTTTCTTCTCATGTTGATCCACAATACTGACGGATGCCTAACTATCATCAGGTTTGGTTCTATTTCCAAGTCATCCTGAACTGACGTTTCCACCACGGAAGATGGATCATGCACGCTCTTGCTCAAATGGGAGACGTGAAACACATTGTGGACTCATGTCAACCTTTTGGGTAACTCAACTCTATAAGCGAGTGACTCGATCCTTTCTAAAATCTTGAATGGTCCAATGTATCTCAGTGCCAGCTTTCCAAAATCATACAACTCCTTTAATGGGAGTTATCTTCACATACATAGCAACATCGACTTCGAATTCGAAATCCTTCCTTCTCTTGCCAGCATAACTCTTTCGATGACCCTGAGTTCCTTATCCTTCTTCTAACCATTTCAACTTTCTCTGTCGCCACTTGAATCATATCTGGACCAAGCACTAAACAATCTCTAGATCCTACCCAACACATGGGCGATTTGCACGGTCTCTCATACAGAGTTTCGTAAGGCGCCATTCCAATGCGAGCTTGATACATATTGTTATAAGAGACCTTAACTAAGTGAATATGATCCTCCCATCATCCTCTAAAATCAAAAATACGGGCTCTCAACATATCTTCCAAAATGCGATTAACTCTTTTAGTCTGGCCATCGGTTATACTATGGTAAGCAGTACTTAGACTTAACTTCATACCCAAAGCTGTTCGTAGAGCTTCCCAGAATTGGCTCGTGAATATAATGTCGCGGTCACTTACTATGCTTACTGGAACTCCATTTAGATGAACTATTTCCCTCATATAAATTTCTGCCATTGAAGCTGCCATTCTAGGCTGCTTGACGGGATAAAATGTGCACATTTTATTAACCAGTTCATAATGACCAGCACTCCTTCGTTTCCTTTCCTAATTCTGGTAAATCGTATAGGAAATCTATTGATATCATCTCCCATTTTCACTTAGGGATCTCCAAAGGTTGAAGTAATCCAACCGTTTTCTGATGATCTCCCTTAATTTTTTAGCAACTCGCACATCTTCTTACAAAGGTGGAGATATCCTTCTTCATTCATGGCCACCAAAAGACTCTCATCATGTCCTTATACATCTTATAAATTCTAGTGTGAATACTCAATTTAGATTTTTGAAATTTTGACAACACTTCCTGTCTCGGTCTATCTATATCTAGAATGCACAATCTTCCCTTAATTTTTAAAACACCTTAGTGATCCATCTCAAAATCTGTACATCGACCTTCCTTGACTCCTCGAATTAACTTCTCCATAGCACTATCCTTCCGTTGGTTCTCCATTATTCTTAGTTGAATAGTTGGGGTAACTTCCAAAAGAGACAAAACTGCATTCCTACTTAAGACATCAACCACGACATGATCTTTTCCTAGCGTATAAAGAATGTCTAAGTCATATGCCGCCAAGAACTCTAACCATCTTTGATGTCTAAGATTCAGGTCTTTTGGGGTGAAAAAATACTTCAGGGACTTATGATCATTGCAGAGCTCGAACATTTCTCCTAATTGAAGAAGAAGAAAATCCTACTTACTATAATATCTAAAGAAAGAAGAAAACCATGAAGAAGGAAAGAATTTACCTAACAGATAATGCCTCTACATTTTCAATGCAAAGACCACAGCCAATAATTCCAAGTCATGTGTAGCATAATTCTTTTCATGAGGCTTTAACTGCCTGCTAGCATACACAATCACTCTTCCATTATGCATCAGAATAGTTTCCAATCCAACTCCGCATGCATCGGTAAACAACATAAACCCACTATTTCCATCAAGGAAGGCCAAAACTGGTGCACAGGTCATCCTCTTCTTCAATTCCACAAATGCCTCCTCACACTTTAGAGTCCATATAAAATTTTCACCCTTCTTTGTTAGTTTAGTCAAATCTGACAAAATCTTAGAATAAACCTGAATGAATCTTCTATAATGCTTCCATTCCTGTAATGCTTCCACCTTTATCGAGTCCACTGAGATACCATCTCCCAATACAATATGCCTAAAAATCTTACCTCTGATTGCCAAAAATGGCATTTAGAAAACTTTGCTTTCAAAACATGCCTCCTTAGGGTTTCAAAAACTACTTCCAAGTGATGTCTATGTTCCTCTTCCGATTTAGAGTAAATTAAAATGTCATCGATAAAAACAAGTACGAACTTATTTAGAACCTCTTGGAAAACACGATTCATAAGATCCACGAAATGTGCCGGTGCAATGTTCAGCCCAAAAGGAATAACAAACCATTCAAAGAAAAAGTCTAGGCCTTTAAAGGAAGTTAAAGATATACTACCTCAGCAACCCTAAATTGGTGAAGTATGGTAGCTAGATCCATTTGGGAAAATACCATAGCTCCATGAAGTTGGTCAAATAAGTCATTGATACGGGGTAAGGGATATTTATTTCTAATAGTGAAATTATTCAAATCTCTATAGTCCATGCTAAATCTTAAAGATCCATCCAACTTAGTCGCGAAGACTACTGCAGATCCCCAGCTCAATTGACTAGGTCAAATCAATCCCCTCACTAATAAGTCTTGGGTTTTCTTTACTAACTCTTCTCTTTCCCTCGGAGCCAGTCTTCTCTTAGGTTGGACAATGGGTCTTGCACCAGAAAATAGATCAATGTGGAATTCTATCTCCTTATGTGGGGGTAAATTCCTAACTTCTTCAAACACATCGAGAAAATTCTTAGCAACCTTTATGGATCCTAACCCTTCTTGAGTTGTTTTCAAGGTATACAAAAACCTACATATATGAATACCCAGGTCCTCACAAGGTTCTTTAGCAATATTTCCCAATTTTGGTTACTAATTTACTGTTCTTTCTTTACAGTCTAGGATAGCCCCATATATTGATAACTAGTCCATATCGATAATGAGGCCAAATCCCTTAAAATCTGAGGTACATAGATCACAAGTAAATGATGAGAAATATAAGAAATTAGCATGTCTTCGCACATTAGGTTCAAATGGGTTAGACCTCCTATAGGATTAGATATGCAAATAGGGTTTTCTACAATATTTGGGATAAAATAAAATTTCTTTACGGCTTCTAATGGGATAAAAATGTGGGAGGCAATGGTATCAAACAAAAATCGAACAAAAATACCATTAATTAATAGCTTACTTCAAGAATGCCCTTTCCTTCACATCTCCTAAGGTTGATGGCTCGTCCTTAATCACATACACTTTAGCTTGTTGCACCTTCTTCATTAGTGGGTAGTCCTTTATCATATGGTTGGACCAATGACAATTAAAGCAGAGAGTCTTTTGGACCATTGGAGAGATGGGTCCACTTTGCTGCTTTGGAACTTCACGGTTCAGACAATACCTGGCAATATGTTCTTTCTGCTTGCAAATATAACAACCATTATCCTTAGGCTTGCCTCCTTAGCCTTCTCTATGTTTCCTTTTCCTTGCTTCCCCCAATTTGGATCAAACTTCCTTTTTATTAAACTAATAGTACCACCATTAGGTGCAGCTACTCCTGTTGATGGCTTCTTCTTAAAAAGCACTTCATATCCCAAGGCCATGTCTACAAGATCGACAAACAATTCTGTTATATGAGATGGACATTTTTTCATGGGACTTCTCCCTCATACCCAATATGAACATCTCATTCTTCTTTAGCGGAGTGTCAATAAGTCCAAGACCGAAACAAGATAACTCTTTAAACTTCATCCCATATTTAGCGACCGACAAGTCCCTCCTGCTTGAGATCCATGAAAATTCTATATAATCGAGTTTTTCCTATAGATGGCATGAATTGTTCTATACTTCTTTGAATCTAGCCCATGAGAACTCATCTTCTGGAACATTTGCGGTGATAGGATCCCACCATGCTGCTGCACCCACTTGCAATTTCCATGGTGCCAAGAATCTTTTTTGATCATCAAAAATGTCCAAACCTTTGAAAATCTTCTCACATGAGCATAGACAAGCTTGTACTTCAATGATAGATTGGGTACCCTAGAAAGGTTTTGCTCCTAGGTTTGTGAAGTTTGTGCACATAGTTGCGAAGTTTACTCGAGACTGTACTGGAGCTACAGCCTCAACAGTTATCCCAACCTCCTAACATTTGGGGTTCTTCCATTTGTGGTTGTTGTGCTACTGTTTCCCCTTCCTCGTCCCCTTCCCAAACTATTTTTACTACTCTAATAAAGTAGGATATCTTTAGGACACTTAGAAGAGATAACTCTTTAAGAAGGGATACTAATCAAACCTATTAAAGTTGATCAAACTAACATGAATATATATGTGTACGAATAAAATTTACAAATACGTGCTCTCAAGTTGACCACAACCTAAAGCCTAGGTGTTCACTCAACCTATGCTCCGGTACCAAATGTAACGAACCGCCTTTCTTGCATTTGAAAGATGGTCATTGAGGGTAGAACAAAAAGAAAGATAAGAAGAAACATTACAATCATAAATCTCACAGTTGAACGAAACAACATATCTTAATTAACTTAAGATTTACATGGATACTGCCATAATAGTACATCAGAGTCATTATTGTGCAAGTTCTGAACATGGACTGTTATAACTACCCGTCCTTACATCACTAATACAAAATACATACACATATACATAGCAAAATAAGATAGTAGTTAGCTAACATTGAAGCCATATCCCCTAGCTCCTCCAAAATGCAAACGTGAGAAACTTGGATCACTTGACTACTCATACAAATTTAGTACCTAAGAGTTTTAGAGAAAGAAAATAAAACTCTAGGTCAGACATGGATCGGGTGTGAGTAAACTCAAACAACTAAATTATTACTTTTAAAACACTTTCAAAATCAAGGGTATCTCATAAGACCACGCCGCACATAAAAACGGATGGGTTTTTACCATATGATAACCAAAACGCTAAAAATCCAGTGATATTATCGTAATGTCTAGGTTATCGAGTAAAATAGGACATAGCTAAAATGCTTGCATCTCACATTTCAACTTATTTGTGTACAAATAAAAATAGATGGCACTTATAGGGAATGGATTTCATACAATGACTGGACTACTGGGGTATCGCCCATCATGATGCATCTCTAGGTAAAATAACACCAAGGACCTTGCCTGGATCCCCTGCCAACACAAGACCGACCTAACCCTTGCTGGATAGTACCAAATATGATCACCCCTCGATTCGGATCAGCAATCGTAGGCGACGCCAAATCTTTTTATGGATTTCTTTACCCTAATGGGAGTGACCTACTTGGCCTTGCTACATCTCGCATGTTTTAGTCATTCTCGGTTGATGAGGTCTGAGGCTACGTCATTACCTTTCATATATAGCACTTCTATCTTAGATTGCTAACATTGCCTTCCCGATGTTAACACAATGTCAGCATTCACCATACAAGTCACTCAGGAGATGAAAGAACCAAAGGCACCACTTCCACTACACCAATTTTGAAATCACCTTCAAGGTTAATGGGAAGATATAGCCCTTGCACTACAAGTCTTGAATCTTGATCATAACTTCAATACTTCCAACTTGAACATTTATGTAGGTTTGAAGTGGTTTTCGAATAACAACCTCTCATCCGATCCCGGTCTCTTCAAACCAAATTCTATAATTTAAAAGGGAAAAGTTATTGATAGCGAATAACTTCACTATCAAGTGGAAGATTTGTTAGAAATGCGGATTACGGATCTTAAGGCTTGAATAACACTAGAGGGGGATGAATAGTGTTTTATGGATTTTCAAAATCTTTTTGAAACGTATGTAATTTTATTACCAACAAATGCAATTCACAGACACAGATATAATCACAGAATCAGACACAGATGCAAATACTAAATAAAAGCAGTAAAGGAAATAATACACCAGTACATACTGGCTCGGAGTTACGCTACATCTAGTCCCGTACAATCATACGGATTTCTTATTAAAATAATATCTCATATTACACCCTCGATTTCAAGGCTACGAGGTACACCTTCCTGTATTCGAGTCTAGGGAAACTCTCTTAATTTAACCAGGCTACAAGATCACCTAATTGATTTTCGGGGTTACAATCACACCGAATTGATTTCAAGGCTCAACCATACCTTTTACTCAACAGTTTGATTTAAAAAAGGTTCCATAACTCTGAATAGCACTGTGATCTTATGCAGAGAGTGGCATAGAATCAAACAAGAGATAATCAAGTTTGATTCACTTGGTATTTCGGCAGAGTATAGCTTAGGATTCTTTTAGAATAGATGTTCAAGATGAAGAGGAGAGAAAACAAGTAAAATTATGATTGAAATTCGTTCAAAACAATAGGTATGTATAGTTGAGCAACTGTCATATCTCTTCGTGAAAGGTTACGACGAATAGACACTTCTTTTGAAAACTTGAATTTTGAATTTAACGGAAACCATGTCTACATGGGGGGTTGAGGGATGTCGATATGCTCAAGGTAAAAATTGATGCTTTGATTTTCTTATTAAAAATTGGTTTCTATAATTTGTAAAAACAATTTCTAAACTTTGTAAATATATTTGAATATAGTTAAACATATAAAAGAGTTTAGAAAGTAATTTTAATATATATATATATATATATATATATATAAAATCTTAATCTATAAAGTGATTTAAAATCTAAGTACATAAATATTTTAAAGCTAAATATTTAAAACAAGAGATGGTTTAAAAACAAGGGCAATTTTGAAGTCAAAATATTAAAAATGATAAAAATAGTTTTGAGGCTAAAATATTTAAAACCAAGAGAGATGTCTTTTTGGAAAGAAAGTTTTGAAAACATTTAAAAAAAGATATATTTTTGTAAATAATTTTTTATAAAATTAGCAGATATCAAAATAGGACTGCTATATGTTCCACTAGATATTGTCGTGGGTTCCATCCCACTAGGGTTCCCTTTAACAGGCTCGAAGTGGATTCCATTCCACGAATAAATTTTGAAGAAAGATGTAATTTCTTTCAAGAAGTTTTAACAAAATTCTAGACTCAAATACTTATCTTGCACTCTTGAAGTCTTGAACTCTAAATATCTCGGTACTCATGAATCTTCAATCTTGATATCTTCAGTCTTGAATCTCTATACTGTACAATCTTCATTCTTGGTACATACATGTTTATATCCTACATATACATATATCTATACTATAATGTTAGTATTTATATTTTATAACAAGTCCTAAGGTTGTTATCATCAAAACCATCATCTTAAGGACTAACAAGATTAACATATTGAAACACATTCCATACTTAAGTTACCATGACCCGCTTACCAAAATTAACCTCCTTATGTTTATCAAATTCTGATGTCCATCGTTCATGTTAAACCCAAGTCACTTAATTTCCATAAACGAGTCAACATTTTCAATCACTACTTTAATTCATTCGGCTACTTAATGGTTCAAACAAGAGATCATTTGGTTTGGAATCAATTCACCTTGAGAAGAATATTGGTTTAAAACACATTTGGTTTAATTTAAAATCACCTTTGGAAAAGATTTAAATAAATAAATCAGTTCAATCCTAATTAAATCATAGTTAATCCAAATAAATCAAGATTAAATCATAATTAAACTCTAATGAACTTAGTTAGGCTGTAATTAACTTCCTAATGCATCTTGATTAAGGTTAAATAAAATCATTATTAGTTAAACCCTAATTAATTAAAATATTAATTAAATAATAACTTAATTAAATAATAACTTAATTAAATAATAATTAATTAAATAATTAAGTTGATTAAGTAATTATTATCCATTAATTATTTCTTAACCAAGTTAAATACCAATTAAAGCTTAATTAATCAAACAATAGTCATTAACTTAAATTAAGTGTTGATTAACTACTAATTACCTTCTTAATTACTAATTAAGGCTAACTACCTTTACTTATTTATCTAATTATTGAATAATTAAATTAAAAAACTTAATTACTTTTTATTTACTAATTAAGTTTGTTTTGAAAACTTTTACAAAACAATTTCAAGTTAAAAGTACTTGAAATTAAAATCGATAAATTTCGTCGAACTACATCCACAGCGACTATCACTATGGGCCCAGTTCATTCTAACATATTCTTAGCGAACCACTTCACAACCCCTTACTTTTTTTTCATGGTTTGAAACATTCTTTAGAAAATACAAAAAAGAGTTTTGAAACTAAAGCTACAAACTTTAATCCGTTTCAAAACTTTGAACTTCAAAAAACAACATCGATTCCAATCGGATCTCAAATCCATCGCAATTACACGAAGTAGCTAACTTTGTTTACCAAAACTCACAAAATAGCTCATATTTTACAATCAACAGCTAATACAAGCCATCTTCATCACAGGTTGCAAGTATACATCCATATATACACGCTTACTAACTTCATAATAAAACATCGATTTCCATAACCAAATCAAGCTATAATAAATCATCTAAATCAAAATCAAACCACATGGTTACTGTTCAAATTCTACAATATATTATCACTACAATAGTGACTTAAAAATAAAGTAAAAATCTTTTCCAAAATAAGGTAGTTTACTTACGAAATTTTCAGGGATTCAACTCTAACTTTCACTAGACCTTACTAATGACTCTAGAGCTCGAAAAGGAAGTTGCTTTCTTAGATTTTTGGCTACTGATGGGCTCAATTGATGGTCTATTGGCTCACCCTAGGATGTAGGGTTGGAATGTGGGTACTTACTTGATGGAGGAGAGTTGTAAGGTGGTAGAGAAGGGTTATAGCTATGGAAAATTTCTATTGAAGTGGGAAAACTTGATTTATTCATAACTTTTGCAAACAATGGAAGCCATGGATATTTTAGAGAGGAATTTTTATAAAGTGAAGAGGAGAAAGCAAATGAGAATGTATGTGTGGATGTATATTTATAGACAAATTGATTTGGCAAAAATTACCAAATTACCCTTTAATGATTTAACATAATATGTCATGATTTTGAAGAAACACATCACCTTCCTACTCCTCTCTCTTGTCACATCCCCCTTCTTCTCTGGTAAAATCTTTAAGCTCGTGATGGGTATGATGTCAGATTATGAAAATATTAAGATATGACAACACTTAATAATATATCTTTATATATAATGTTTAATATTTTTAAAGTTATGAATTGTCACATCACCTGTTAATTACAATTAACATAAGATAATCTTACCTAAGTATATTATTATTTAGTAAATTATCTACTATATATGTGTACATATGGTGCATAAAGACGAACAACATTCCTGATAACTTTTCGGTGTCGAAAGGTCGAAATTTCAGAAAACATTCCTCGGTCACATTTTCTATTTTTCTACAAACTATTTAGTTTGGCAAAAAAAATTTAAAAATGATTTTTCCTTCATTATTAATTAATTAAAATGAGTTTATTTATTAATAAAAATGTATTTATTAACTATATAAATTACATAAAATTTCCTAGTTAAAGCGACCAAACCATGGGTCGTTATAACAGATGTCTGCTATAGGTAGCTACCCTCATTAGTCCTATCAAGTTGTCAGGTTTTAGTAATTTCAAATTGACACAAGTGTCAGGGCTATCCATCATCGTTCTCTTTCTTCAAATCCACCAAGGTGCACCAAATCCAACTACTTTATTCTAGAGTCTCCTCCACGTATACAGTTGTTAAAGTGGTACCAACATTGATGGAGAGTATGCCAATAATCGAACCCGGTCTCTTTAATAGCCAAACGTCGTTTTACGCACCGGTTGGTTCTTTTACATTTTGAAAAAGATTCATGCTTGATATCGAAATATCATATTTTCTTCAGAATATCATTCATTTCAAAATCGTCGTATTTTGTATGTCATTTTCACTTGAAAATATTGTTTCATTCGAATTTCCATTTCGAATTTCAACTTAGGTTATAGCTTCATTTTAACTACATTCGTGTTTAAATCCATGATTTAAATATAAACAGTTCCCAACTTGAACAGTTTAAATTTTTGAAAATAGTTTGAATAGTTAAAATAGTTTGAATAGTTAAAATAGTTTGAATAGTTAAAATAGTTTAGATATTAAAATAGGTTATATATTAAATGATTTGAAAATCTAAATAATATGAAAATTAAGTCGAATTTTAAAACAGTTTAGAGTAAAATAGTTTATAGTGAAAATAGTTTCAAATTTTAAACTGTTTCCTTCCATTTACCATAAATCTGGACTTAGGTCCAAATTTCAATCCAACTGATTCAATTTCAAATCTTCTAATTCAAATCATCATTAATCTTAAATCAATTTAAATTGAACGATTTCGATTTCAATTCAAATAAAATTCAATTTCAAAATTTTCATTTTAACTTCAAATTCAATTCAACTATTCGATTCAATGGTTGAAATTTCAAACCATTTCAATTTATACAAATTTCAAGTTCGATTTCAAAATACCGATCACTTAATTCAAATTTATCTCATATTTCATATTTAGATTCAAATCTTCAAAATATCCATTTATATCACTTTTATTTAAATAAATTTGATGTTCAAGTAAAATTTCAAACCTTTAAAACAATTTCAATCTCCATAATTTAAGTTAAATGTCGATTATAACTTCAAATTTCAAATTTAATTATTTGAACAATTTTTTTAACCAATTTTTATTTCAACATTTCAAACTCGAATTCGAAATTGATTCAATTCCCATAAATTCAATTGTTTTATTCTTTAAAAATGATATCATTTAAATAATTTCAAAACCAAGAATTGTAAAACCATTTAATTTAACCAATCCATTGTTCATATATAATTTTCTATCCTATGGCTAAGTGATCGGTCATTTCGATTTTAATTTCAGGGATGGATATATTTCATTTCAATCCA
The DNA here is from genome assembly GCA_030765085.1 of Allium cepa. NCBI lineage: Eukaryota > Viridiplantae > Streptophyta > Magnoliopsida > Asparagales > Amaryllidaceae > Allium > Allium cepa. Next base: position 848,637,067 of record CM060943.1, read on the forward strand.
AATCAATGTGTCATAGGTATGTATATTTCAAATTATTTCTTAATTTATTCAAAATAATTCAAATAACAGTTTTATATACTATCAGCAACATACATGGTAAGAATAGGATATATCTAAAATGAATAAACATCCAATCATCCAATATATCAACCAATAGCCATCCGTACAATCAATATCCAAATCAATCAAAGTATCACAATGGTTAACTAGTTATCAATATCGATTGTTTAACTAGCAGTTCAATTTCAATTTCAAATTTAACTATCAATTTAAATTCCTATCAGTTCAATTCATATTAATTTAAATGTCAGTTAAATTTACCAAACAACGGTCGATGAAAATAAATCAATTCATTATTTCAAATTAACTAACATTAGAATATTTTAGTATTTGGGATCGATTTTAACCAATCACCTTTATTTGAAACTGAAAATTTTCCATCTTCAAATAAATTCCAATCCAACTCTATGTCGTATCCTTCGTCGATATGATCGCAACATGACTCGTTTCGCTCGAAACGGACCTCACATCAAAAAGTTATGGTTTAAATAATAATCGATAATTAAAACATAATTAACTAAATTAACCAAAATTTAAATTAACCTTCACTTATCATCTTCCCCAAGCAGGCAGGCCGCATGAACTCGTTCACCAGCGATTATGTTTTTTTTCAAGAATCGAACGAAGAGTCCCAAGCCTCCACTGCCATGCTCGCAACCATTGTCGTACCGCCTGTTCCCCTGCCGGGCCAATAAGCCACGTGCGTGTGCGTTCAATCCTCTTCCTAGGCCGAGAAACCCAAACCCATGCCTTACAACACCAGGTCGCGCCTCATTGGGGACTACCGGACCTCCATCCAGACCCACCATGATGCGTGCCTTGGGGACCTTTACCACTTCCAGCAACCATGCCGCCATCGCTGCCGGCATCTTCACAAAGTATGAGAAAACCCCACCGACCTTCATGGCTAAAATCTAGCGATCTTAGGTCATTTCGCCACGATTCAACCTTACACACGTTGATCTCATCGAGCTCTCCATTTTTTCTTTTGGTGGCATTCGATTTCATTGAGTGAATTAAGAGAAAATGAGAAAGAAAGGAAGACTATTTTTGGCCATTGAAATCGTATACAATAGCGGCTGATGATTTAGTTTAGGGTTTAGCCAAATTGAAGGAAAGTTAATGCTATAAATAGAAAATTTTCACGGCACCATTCATCTGTGAAATTTTCGAACTCTAAACGAAGTATTCCGCCTGACGTTCTATATGTTATACCCCTATTTCGAACACAATGGAATAAATATCTAATTCCATCATATTAGAAGATAGCTTTTCAAATAAAATTGTTTTAATTAAAGTTCTAAAAGTAAATTCTACAAGTTTTAAGCTGGCACGACCAAACAATAAGTCTGATCGCTATGATGAAATCCTATAATAATTCACTATTGCGAATCCGATGAAATTGGTTTCATCGAAATCCGAGAAAGTGCCCAAAAAGACTATTTTTACATGTTAACTAAAACAAGTAATTTTTAAAATCAATTTAGTCGCCTTAAATTCAATTTTAAAAGTTAACAATTGTTAACAATAAAAACTTGTCAACATCCCTAATGTTATGTGAAAGGTAATTAAGCTCAAACAAAACCAAGCTGTTGAAAAGATCTCTTCTTTCGAAACCTATCTTTCGACCTGGTTAACTTAATTGAAACGGTTTTAGGAAATTGCTATACCTTTTGACTAGGTTGGCTTAATCGAAAGGGCTTTGGGTGTTAGGTCTACCTTTTGACCAAGTTGACTTAGTCGAAGGGCTGCAAGATGTTAGCTCAAGAATGTAGGATAAGAAAGTAGCATCATGCTCGAAACCTTCCCTTTGAGTGGGTCGGAAGTAGCTAATCATCTTGGCTTTTCATTCCTTTTGATCATGTCGAAAGGTTTGTTATGGCCCTCTTGATTTGTTAAATGGGATGCATGTTTCCCTAATATGAAACAGCTGCTTCCGACCCCATGGTTTCACTACTTTTATTATGGAACCCCTTCGAAAGGGTTGCAGATGCAGTTGGGGATAAACCCCTTTCGAATGAGTTCCTCTCTGATCAATCGCTAGCCAATTATAAACTAGGGCCTCTTTGAAACCCCCCTTTCGATCAGTCGAGTGGGGTTCCACTCTTCCGAAACAGGTAAAGCTTTTAACTGCCTAAGCTTCACTTTATTTTCCTTGTATAAGATTGACCAGGATATTCCTCAGTTTTGTAATTCACTAATGTCGAAACCCCATCATCATTCTTATTTTCATTACCTAATATTTGTTTCGATGATGATATATTTCGACTGTATATACCCAAGTCAATCCTAGGCATTGCATAGACAAAAAGAAGTTAAGAGAATATGTTAGAATCATGTGTAATGGATCATTAGACTACCTAATGATCTAAATGATCTTCCTCCTCATTAAAATCCTTATTGAATCAGTCATCTTTCTTTTATTAATAATCCAAAATGAGATACAATTAATAAAGCTTTATCCCCAATTTGATTTAGAGTTTCTTGAGAATTTAATTGCAGCTAAGAAATTAAAGTAGATAAAATGAATTTAGGATTCCAAATTCGGTCCCTAAAACTGGACCCTTTGGATCTTATTTATAGATGCAGGTCGGCCTCCTTCCGTGTCTATGCCTTCGACACGGTTGAAAGGACCCATTTTTATATGCCGCCTCATGACATTCGACTTATTCGAAAGGCCATGTCTTCCTTTGACACTATCGAAAGGCATCTTCTTTGAGTTTTTAAATTTACCCTTGTGCTTCCTTTGTTTTTCTCTAGGCCTTTCGACTAATCTGAAAGGATCCTTTACCAACCTTTGGCCTTTGTTAAGTTATGAGTATCTTTTCTTGCTTCTTCCTCTAGAACACCTTTCGACGTAGTGAAAGGTCGTCAAATGTGCTTTTTCCTTCATGTTGCCTTATTGTCATCGGGAATTAGATAGATGCCTTTGACTCCATCGATAGGTTGCCTATAGGGGCTTCGAAGATGGTGATGTGCTGATGGTTTAGATGAAATTGAGTAGCTTTCGAATGTATGTCTGTGCATTAGTGTAGAACATTCCCTTAATGTCATTGGCTTCGACCGATTCAAAAGGCTTGTGTACGCTTTCGAAAGGGTTGTTATGAGGGTGAAACATTAGTTCCAAAAGTTCTGGCGCGTTCATGGGAGATTAATATTCATTGCCTTCGAAAGAAGCTTCCGAAGTAGTCTTTGCTGATCCATCTGTGTTGAAAGGTCTTAAAGAGGTGAAAAGATGGCCTTGTTTCTCCATTTTTGGAAGCTTGCACATATTTTATCACCTAAGAGGGTGCTGTAGCTTACGAATCTTTCGAAAGCCTTCCTAATGCCTTTGAAACCTTTATTCATGATCTTTGTCGAAACCCACTTTAGTAGATGTTGGCGCTCTTCTTATCTTCTTTCACGCCTTTGTTCTCTGGGTGGATTTTATGGCTAACATTTTGCCCCCTGTATAAAATAAGCTTTTGTTCTTTAGGAAAAATATTTCAAAACTTTCTCACTCTTTATAACTTTATTTTTCCTGCAAAATTCAAAGTAAGTGATATTCTTTATCCGTAGATTATTATCATAGTTATATGCGTGCATCAGCATATCAACGCTTCTATAGTTACTTGGTTATAATCTTGATTCAAAAGATATGAGGCCTGTAATCGATAACCATTAATGCATATATAATAAATGTAGTCTACGGACTCCTTGTTGGAGTCAATAGCTACGAATAGGTGTTATAAGTTATTATCAAAAAATAGGCCTTTGTATCCCATCCACTCTAATATGTATTTGAAAATTTCCCAGAGATTTGAATGATCCTGAAGCCTTCATTCAGATGTTGGCGAGCATCATTTAGAGTTATAATACGTTAACTCTAATTTAGGTATCAATAAGATTAGTTTGAAATTTTTGGTTGTCTGTATCAACCTCTACTCTACTATTTTATACCCTAGGTTTGGGGTTTGATTTAGGAAGCAATGAAATTTGACCCAAATTAAGGTATTAACTTCTGAAGTTTGGAAATTAACAATGAGATACACAGAACCCAGATAGCAATATCCCAAATATAGTCCTCTGAGTGAAATTTCTAAACCCGGATTTGGGTATTTAGCACCAATTGTCTTTATATCAAGATCCTGAGCCTAGATCATGGCATATGTCAGATAATTAAAAATTGTTAGCAATTATCTTTGTAAAAGGAATCTTCGGCCCAGATTAGGACATATATTGGGTAAGTATAAATCCACCATAATTATTGTCATAATAGAAATCCTCGGCCCAGATTGGGGCATGTTGGACAACCCGAAGTCCATAGCAATTGTCTTTATGGTAGAAACCACAAGCCCAGATTAGGGCATTAAGGATAAATCGAGCAATAATCCTGAAACCCATATTAGGGTATAAAGATTGTAAGTGATTAATAAAGACCCAAAACCTAGATTCGGGTATTAATAGATGATGTTTAGAAATGAAAGTCCCGAAACCCAAATTTGGGTATTCAATAGACGGAGTTCTGCTTTTCTCCTTAGATTCTGTCTGCTTTGACATGCATAGATATAGTAGTAATCTGATTGGCTATTTCTCAAGCTTAGATGTCTTAATCCATAAGTTGATGTGCCACATCTTGAGCCTAGACATCTTAGTCCATTGGAAATTTACTGCTTCTCAGGCCAGGACATTTTAGTCAATTATTTGAATAGCTTCTCCTTGGACTTGGACGTCTTGGTCCATTATTTGATTTGCATCTGCTTGGGCTTGGACATCTAAGTCTATTGTTTGTTGAGCATCTTCTTGGGCTTGGACATCTTAGTCCATTGTCTGGTACTCTTGGTTAGCTCATCTTAGAGGCTGGAACCAAGGACTTATCCAACCTTCCCTCCAGGAGGCACCTTGACCTGGCTAAAGACGCGGTGAAGGGCTTGTCGGTGCTTTACCCTGGCCGTATTATGGCGTGGATAAAGGCTTACTCCGACCACCCTCTAAGAGGTCCCCTGCCCTGGCCATAGCGTGGCGTGCACAGGGGCTTGTTCGGTGCTTTACCCGAGCCATCTTATGGCGCAAATAAAGGCTTACTCCGTCCTCCCTCCAGGAGGTGCCTTGATCTGACCAAAGGCAGGGCTAAGGGCTTGTCTGGTGCTTTAAACTGGCCATTTTATGGTGCGGCTGAAGGCTTACTCCGACTTGCCTTCAGGAGGTGCTATGCCCTCGCCATCTTGGCATGGACAGAGGCTTTCTACCATCTTAGGTAGACTACCATCTTAGGTAATATCCAAATATAAGGAGCATTTCACTCCCAACCATGTAGATTTTCTTTTTGAAGACAGAGATGTTTTATTCAATTATCTTTGGAAAGTATGGCCTCAAATGTTTGACATTCCATGTTCTTGGAACCATATTACTGTCTGGTCGGCTTAATTTATAAGCTCCTAGGGGGATTACTTTGTAAGTGATTAATGGCCCGTCTCAATTTGGCCCCTAGGGTTCATCTATGGGGTTTTTGGTATTTTCCATCACTCTTCGGAGTACTGAATCTCCTTCGTGAAATGACCAGGTTCTCACTTTTGAGTTGTAGCACCTTGAGATTCTTCTTTGATACTTAGAGGTTCTTACTGCTGCTTCATCTCTTAATTCATGTATTAAATCTAAGGATTTTCTATTCGGCTCTTGATTCTTATCAAATGCGTAGGTGATTCTTCGTTGTGAGGGTATCTCAATCTCGATTGCTAACATCGCCTCACACCCATATGTCAAAGAGTAGGGAGTATGTCCCATCGCCATTTTGGTGGATGTTCGATAAGACCATAACACTAGCGGTAGTTCTTCTACCCAATTTCCTTTTGCCTTATCTAGCCGCTTTTTTAGAATTGTCTTTATGGTTTTGTTTGCAGCTTCAACTACCCCATTCGCTTTTGGATGTGCTAAAGATGAAAAACTTTTAACGATTCCATTCTTATTATAAAAGCGAGAGAATTCTTCACTCTCAAATTAAGTCCCATTGTCAGAAATCATCTTCTGGGGAATTGAACGTAGTTATGATATTCCTAATAACGGATCTGAGTACCTACCCAGAAGTAATCTTTGGAAGTGGTTCTGCTTCAACCCGTTTGATGAAATAGTCTACGGCGACTATGGCGTACTTTGCTCCTCCTTTTGAAATTGGCATTGGGATGATTAAGTCTATTCCCCAAACATCAAAAGGCCATGGACTTACAATTGGAGTCAATTGAATTAAGGGCAATTTGGGAATCTTTGAGTATTTTTGACATTTTTCACATCTTCTCACATATTCGATGGCTTGGATTACCATACGTGGCCAATAAAATCCTTGCCTCATTATTTTCTTTGCCAATTTTGTTCCATTGAATGATCTCCACAAAACCCTTCGTGTGCTTCAGCCATTAATTTTACTCCATCATTCATGCTCTTACATCTTAGATAGAGAAGAGCATGCCCTTTTTATAGGAGATCCCATCCATCATTACGAAGGTTGGAGCTTGTCTCTTGATTTTCCTTGCTTCACGTTTGTTATATGGGAGTATTCCTTTAACACGATATTCAATAATGGGTGATGTCCAGGTGTCATTATATATGTTACATGGTCTTGGTTGGTCAACCCTTTCATCTAATATTTCTTTATTACTTTATCTTCTATTTTCCCCTTGTGATTTTGCTTGAGACCTTATCAGAACTAACAATTATTTTCCCTATTCGGATACCTCCTCTCCAATACTTGGAATTTCCTGATATCCCACTAGAACAATACGTGTCTTTGGGGCTCCCCTTAAGCTTGTTAGTTTTGCTAGGGAGTCTGCTTGTGAATTTTCCGCTCATGGGACTTGGTGTATTGAAAAGTCTTCAAACAAAGCAATCATTCTTAGTATCTTCTTCACATATAAAGATAGCTTGGGGTCCTTTGTTTGATACATCTATTTCACTTGGTTCACCATTAGCTGAGAATCACTAAATATCTGTATTCGTGGAATTTATAATTCTAATGCTAAGGTTAATCCTGCTACCATATATTCATATTCTGCCACATTGTTAGTTGCGAGGAATCCCAATTTCATGGCGTAATGTAAATAGTTTTCACCTGGTGTGACGATTACATATCCTGCACCGGCGCCTTGTTCATTTGATGCACCATCAATAAATAATTACCACGTAGGCCTGTGGTCCTTCTCCTTTTCTGATTGCTCCTTGATAAAGTTAGCGCACTCATTAATGAAGCCTGCTAATGCTTGCCCCTTTATTGCAGCTCGTGGTTGAAATTATTGGTTGAGCTCGATTCTCCATTTTACCAACCTTCCTAAAGTTTCTAGTTTACTAAGGACCTGCTTAAGGGAAAAATTGGTCAATACCCAAATTAGGTGTGCTCGAAATATGCTCTAAGCTTTCGAGCTGTGAGAATCAAGCAAAATGTTAACTTTTCTATCACTGGGTACCAGACTTTTGCATCCTTCAACAGTTTGCTCACATAATATACTGAAAGTTGTGCCCATTCCATCTCTAATCAATACTACCACATGCTTTGAGACTGCCATATATAGGTATAAGATTTCCCCATTCTCGGGACTAGAAAGTATCGATGATTTTTTCCAAGTGGCTTTTTAGTTCCTGAAAGGCTTTCCTGCAATCTTCCCCCATTCAAAGTTCTTCTTCTTCCTGATTACATCAAAGAAGGGTATACACTTATCGGTATCTTTAGAGATAAATTTACTTATGGCAGCCACCCTTCGATTCAAACTCATCACTGCTTTACCGGTTTTAGGTTCGACCATGTCCCTAATGGCTTGAATTTGATCTGGACTAGATTCGATCCATTGGGCACTTACAAGGTAGCCTTAAAACTTTCCACAATGGACTCCAAAAGAACACTTTTGTGGGTTCAGTTTCATTTGATATTTTTGCAATATCCTGAACATCTCTCCCAAATCTTTAAGATGATTGTCGGGTTCGCCAGACTTTACCAGCATATCGTCCACATAAACTTCCATGTTCCGGCTAATTTTCTCCTTAAACATATGGTTGACCAATCTTTGATATGTTGCCCCTGCATTTTTTAACCCAAATGGCATTGCCTTGTAACAATAGATCCCCCACTTAGTTATGAAGCTAGTGCGCTCCTCATTTGGTTTGAACATTGGTATTTTATTTACCCTGAATAGGCATCCATGAGAGACAACAACTTGTGCCCGCTTGTTGCATCTACTAACTGGTCTATTCACGGCAGAGTGAAACAATCTTTCGGATATGCTTTTTTCAAATCCGTATAGTCAATGCAAGTCCTCCATTTTGCGTTTGATTTCTTTACCAAAACTCAATTGGCCAACCACTTTGGGTAGTATATTTCCCGAATAAATCCATTCTCAAGGAGTCTGTTAACCTCTTCTTTCGAAGCACTTGATCATACCTTATCATCTATCTCTTTTTCTACCTTATAGGGGTTGCTCCTGGATTGGTGTTAAGTGCATGAGACATGACCGTTGGATCAATTCCCACCATATCGGAATGTAACCGGGAAAATATGTCTTTGTTGACTTTGAGAAATTGTATCAAATCCTTCTTTAAATCACTATTAAGATCTTTTCCCACCTTGACCACTTTGGTAGCATCATCAGAATCTATGTATGCTTCCTAAAGATCCTCAATGGGTTTTATCCTTTCTGTTTCCCCTCGACAATCGAATTCTTTGACTATTGGGCATTCTTCTACTGAGTTAGCATCCATTCTCTTTCTCTTGCCTCTAGAAGGAATGTACCTTTGATATATACGTTGATTAGATTTATTAATTTTAATCTTTGCTTCAAATGTTGGATATGAAAATACATCATCCGAAGGTAGTAAAATAGTAGAAGAATCGAAATAAGTGGAATACTACTTTTTATGCTGGACTAGAGTAGCAAAATGCATTTCTCATGAGCTGAACTGCTACCCTCAGACAGTGCCCCATCCTTTTTTGTCAAGAATTTTACCATGAGATATTTTGGGGAGACGATCGCATATATTTCATCGAGATGTGGCTCGCCAAAGACGGCGTTGTAGTATGAGGGTTGGCTGATTATAACAAAGATAGTTTCAAAGGTTCTACAGGTTGGTGGCACCCCATTTGCACGAGCATCTTTATCTATCCAACCGAAGTTGATCCTTTGTTGTTGAATCCAAATATGGGTTCCACACCTAGCTCTAGGTTGTCTTTAGGAATGTTCATCTGATCGAAGGCCTGCTTGAAGATTATGTTGACTGCACTGCCTGTGTCAACCAGAAATTAGAGATGAAGGACAACCCAGTTTGTGCAGTAATGATCAAAGGATCATTATGAGGATGGTGAAATCTCTTTATTGGCTCTTGAGGAGTGATAACAAGGTTCGACATCTGAATGTTGAGATGTGGATTCTTCACTAGGGGTTCCTCTTGGACAGAGTAGATGCCTTCTTTAGCTTCCTTAATATTTCGGGCCCCTTGCTATTTCCTGTCGGATTCAGTCCACCATGAATCACGTCAATTCTATTTACTGGTGGGATAAAGTTTAGGGTGTCTTCATCTTCGAATATATTTACAGCATTGCTAGGGTGTTTTTGTGGACCATCCCATTCCATTAAGCTTTTTGCTAATCCTAAATGAACTTCTTCAAATGACACTCACGAATCAGTTTCTGGATAATGCTAGCTAGAATCCTACACTCGTCGGTCTTGTGACCATTGGCCTTGTGGTAAGCATAGTAAACTCCTTCCTTTCTCTGTTTAGGGTTGTTCTTTGCTTTAAAGGAGTACGGAAAGTTTACTCATTCTTTAGTTACGGCATAAACATAAGACAGTGGTTTGTTTAAAACGATTGTGTTAGCAATTGGCTCTTCCCAACTTTTCCTTTTGTGTCCTTGTTCATGAGCAAATCTCCCTCCTTCTTGCTTGAGGACAGTTTTCTTCTTAGCATAGTAAAGCTCATCCATCCAAATGAACTTGTCAGCCTGGAAATGGAAGTCTTGTAAAGCTCTACAACCGTTAACAAAGAGCTGTTTCCCAAAGGGGGTGTTTTCTATCAAGCCAGAATAAACTAAAATAAGCTTGCCTCGATCATTCATGTCTTTGGCTTTTAGAGATTCAACGTTGAATCTCCTTAGATGATCTCCTAAAGATTCCCCTGTTTTTGCTTTATATTGGCCAAGACTATATAGTCTATTATGGGATCTTTGCAAATGTAGAACTAGGATGAGAATTCGTAAGAGAACTGCTTCCATGAATATATGATTTTCTCCCTGTACTATCTATACCATTTGGCTGTAGATCCCTGGAGAGTGACCAAGAATAATCAACATCTGACATCCCCAGATGCATTGTACAAATCAATTTGACTATCAAAAGCCATCAGATGATCGTCCGGGTCTATAATCCCATGATATTTCATTGATGGGATCTTCACATATGGTAGGATGATTGTAACCACGATCTCATCAGTGAAGGATGGAGCTTTCTCATTGTCGTTAACATTTTCATCTATTGTTCTCTTTCCATTCAAATTCATAGTATCCATTATTGCCTTTTCAAATGCATCTTTTAGATAGGCTACAACATTATGGTAATTTATTTGGTTTGGGTAATACTCCTTTGATGTTGAACTTCCTGATTGTTCAACTGACTTGTTGAGAACTTTTCCTTGATGGTTAGGTTTTGACTAGGGGCACTCTTTCTTCTTGGAGGAATTACATCTATTTTGCATTTGTATCCGCTGGAGTTGGTCTTCAAGTTTCTCCTAAGCGAAACCACCCCATCCTCCTGAGTTGGTTTTGGTGTCTTTGAAGATTTCTAAGATAGTGCGATTTTGAGCAGCTCTTGCAACTCTTGCAGCTGCTGCTCCAAATGTTTGATTTTTGCGGTGTACTCATCGTGCTGAGCTGGTGACGAAGGTTGTCCTTGAATAGCTCCTTCAAGATTGAAGGATGGAGCTATGTTCTCCTCAAGAGTGGTGGTGTGGATAATTCCTTCCTCGATTCTGCTTAATCGTTTAAATCTCATTTCTCCTACGCAAGTCAAATGAACCAGAATTAGTCTATAATATAGCGATAAGGTTGGAGGTTTTAGCCCTCCTTCTAGTGCCAAAAATGTCATCCTCAATGCTCTGTGAAAGGTAATTGAGTTCAAACGAAACCAAGCTGTTGAAAAGATCTCTTCTTTCCAAACCTACCTTTCGACCAGGTTAACTTAGTCGAAATGGTTTAAAGAAATTGCCCTACCTTTCGATAGGTCAGCTTAATCGAAAGGGTTTTAAGTGTTAGCTCTACCTTTCGACCAGGTTGACTTAGTCGAAAAGCTTCAATAAGTTAGCTCAAGAATGCAGACTAAGAAAGTAGCATACCCTCGAAACCTTTCCTTTCAGTGGGTTGAAAGTAGCTAATCGTCTTGGATTTTCATTCCTTTAGATCATGTTGAAAGATTTGTTCCGGCCCTTTCGATCCTGTCGAAAGGGATGCATGTTTCACTAATATGACACGGCTTCTTTCGACCCCATGGTTTCACTACTTTTGTTGTGGAAACCCTTCGAAAGGGTTGCAGACATAGCTAGGGATAAGCCCCTTTCGAATGAGTTCCTATTTAATCAATCTCTAACCAATTATAAATTAGGACCCCTTCAAAACCCCCCTTTTGATCGAGTCGAGTGGGGTTCAACTCTTTCGAAACAGGTCCAGCTTGTAACTGCCAAAGTTTCACTTTATTTTTCCCTGTATAAGATCGGCTTGGATATTCCCCAGCTTCATAATTCACTAATGTCAAAACCCCATCATCATTATTATTTTCATTTCCTAATGTTAGTTTCGATGATGATGAGTTTCGACTGTATATACCCAAGTAGATCCTATGCATTGAATAGACAAAAGGAAGTTAAGAGAATAGGTTAGAACCATGTGCAATGGATTATTAGACTAGCTAATGATCTAAATGATCTTCCTCCTCATCAAAATCCTTAATGAATCATCCATCTCTCTTTTATTAATAATCAAAAATGAGTTACAATTAATAGAGCTTTATCCCCAATTTTATTTAATATTTCTTGAGAATTTAATTGTAGCTAAGAAATTGGAGTAGAAGAAACGAATTTTGGATTCCAAAATTCGGTCACTAAAACTGGACCCCTTAGGTCTTATTTATAGATGTAGGTCGACCTTCTCCCACGCCTATGCCTTCGACATAGTCGAAAGGACCCCGTTTTATATGCTGCCTCATGCATTTTGACTTGGTCGAAAGGCCATGTCTGCCTTCGACGCTGTCTAAAGGTATCTTCTCTGAGTTCTTTGATTTACCCTTGCACTTCCTTTGTCCTTCTCCAGACTTTTCGACTAAGTCGAAAGGATCCTTTACCAACCTTTCTCCTTTGTTAATTTATGGTTATCTTTTCTTACTGCTTCCTTTTGAACACCTTTCAATGTCGTCGAAAGGTATCCAAATGCGCTTTTTCCTTCATGTTGCCTAGTTGTCATCGAGAGTTAGATAGGTGCCTCCGACTCTATCGATTGATTGCCTAGGGGCTTCGAAGATGTTGATGTGTCGATGGTTTCACTGATGTTGAGTAGCTTTCGAATGCATGTCCGTGCATTGATGCGGAAACTTCCCCTAATGTCATTGGCATCGACCGATTCGAAAGGCTTGTGTATGCTTTCGAAAGTGTTGTTATGAGGGCAAAACCCTTAGTTCCAAAAGGTCTGGCACGTTCATGGGAGATTGACATTCATTGCCATCAAAATAAGGTTCTGAAGTAGTCTTTGTTGGCCCATCTGTGTTGAAAGGTCTTAGAGAGGTGGAAAGGTGGCTTTGTTTCTCCTTTGTCATCTTTTTTAGAGGCTTGCACGTTTTTTATCACCTGCGAGGGTGCCTGCTGCTTACCACTGTTTCGAAAGCCTTCCCCATGCCTTTGAAACCTTCATTCATGATCTTTTTCGAAACCCACTTTAGTAAATTTTAGCGCACTTCTTATCTTCTTTCATGCCTTTGTTCTCTAGGTGGATTTTATGGCTAACAACAATATTCATTCTTGTTAAATAAAATTTAAATCAACTTTCGAAATCTTTCCATTCATATTAAATTCAGGATTCAATTATTTAATTAATTTCCAATATTAAATTTTAACAATTCAGTTATCCAATAAATTACATTAATAGATCATTAAATTTTTATTTCTAAACATTTTTGTTCAATAGTTATATTAAATTTAGTAATTTATGATAGTTAAAATTTTGGGTCACTACAATCTCCCCACTCAAAACTTTTCGTTCTCGAAAAGGAATTAAGTAAGAAATCTAACATTCGATATATTTTTCTCAAAATAATTAACTTACAAACCTTTAAAATCTTATTTACAAAACCTTTACTATGCTTCCATTCACCACTCTGAAATTGTCTTATATGTAAAACAAGTTATAAATTTTAAAATCTAAAAAAATTTCTAACAGCTGAATTTATGGAAAATTTTGGCAGCATCTCCTTTGCACGGCTCGATCATAAAAATTTGCAACATAGATATATAACAAAAATATACATATCATCTCAATGATGAGGCATCCTGTAGAGAAAATTATAAAACTACCATATTGAACCGAGATATGTACCTTGTCATTATTAATATAGGCAAGTTCGTTCATATTAAGCGAGCAAAAGCAAATCAACCAGCGTATACATCCAAATGGTCTTATATTTACCTATCTCTACTCAATTTAGAATATTAGCCACTAATACAAAGATACAGAAAGCATGTACGAGTTTGATAGAACTATGTGACATGGATTCTAAATCCAAATCATAAGCATAAGCACTAATACACAACACAACAATCATATGTAACCGAAAATAGTTATAACAATGATTTACAACAAAAGAAAGCATTCAACAATTAATATACATCTTATTACTTAAATTATATCAGTTTACATTATCCAAAGTCCATAGTTTATTATACACTGTCATCTCTTATTAACATCCATTCTTTATTAATATCCAATTAGTTTACTTCCAACTTATTCACATCTATTTTATTTTCATTCCATTTATTCAAATTTCAATTATTTCACTTTATGTTTAATACATCTCATATAAATTAATTTCTGGACCATTTTATAAAATCATTTTATTAGTTCATTTCATTTTAATAAGTGAAAATTATTAATTTACAGTGAATTAAGAATTAAACATCGGTTTTTCTCCTACCAAATCATTTTGAAATAATATATATACTCATATATATTTTTATATAAATCAAAGTATATTTTGAAATTTTAAATCAAATATGTTTATCGAACCATATGCGTAGCAAAGTTAATAAGTGGCCTCCCTCACTTCGAGAATCGAAAATGAATGTCGAGGATGCACCGTCATCACCGAAATTATTTTCCAGCGACAGAAGAGAGGAGTACATGATTTACTTCTTTTTAGAATCCCTTTTTAAAGCAACTTCTATTCGTAAATAATTTATATAATACTAATGATATTTCGAAAATCTAAGAAAAATATTTCAAAAGCACCAGGATTTAAGTTCTCAAATTCCGATTTTATATTCATTCTTTAACTTAAACTAAGATTAATTTTTTCTTAATTCCATAACTCATTAATAAAGTTTATAAACATCCATAAACTCAAATTAGTTATGTTAATATGTTTAAATTTGTTTTCATAACCTATCACTTCATATTCAATTTATTTAGTATATCACCCATACCATAAAATAATTTACTTAGGTTTATAAACATATCATACAACACTTCTTATGTTTATTTCACCTGACACTTAAGTTCATATATGTTTCTATAAACAACAGTCTAAAATTTATTCAATTCTCTTTTTACAACTCAAGTTGAATTACAATTTATAACTTAAGTCATTTTAATTTCTAAGTTCCGTTACCACTTTTACTTTCTTAAGATAAACATCATTTCATTAACTAAATTTATCTGACTCTACCTAAGTTAATTCTTTTATTTCATATCTTAAATTCAAAATTTCTCTTATTTGCTTAACCAAAATGTTCAACCATTTTAAAATTCGGTTTTACTTACTTGTTCAAATTCATAAGTTATGAACTTATTTCTTATTTTTACTATTTTAAATTTATAAGTTAGCAAACTATTTTTATATATTTATCAAATCATACTTGGAATTTTTTTCACAACTAAAACTTGTTTTAACTGGAAATAAATTTCTTTTGGTCGCAATTCTCACTCAAAAACTCGAAAATGAATACTAGCGATACTGCAGTCATCCCCAAAATTATTTTCCATCGACTAAGCGAGTTTAATGCTTTTATTTCTTTCAAAATCTTTAAAAAGGTTATTTCTACTCCAAATCCTTTCCAAAATAATATTTATTCTTATTTCTAAAAACTTTAAAACCTATTTTTTAAAATCAACGCGATTTAAATTCTAAAAATCTCAGCTTTTAAATCCTTTTTATTTATAAGCTATATTATAAACATACTTATACAATTCCATTTCCTTATTATAAAAACATTTCATTAATTTACATCTTTGTTATTTCAAACAATTTTCTTATTGTTATTAGATTTCAAAATCAATCTAATTATCAAATGCTTCGTGAAAAAGAGTTCCCAAAGTGTTCGTTTTAGTTTAATTCAAACAATAATCGATGGTGACTAAATATTATTATATCCTAACAACAACATTCACTAATAATCATATAGGTTTACGAAAGTTATCATTTCATATATAAATATAATTTCGGTAAAATTACTTCATTTACCTTCTGTTAAAACAATATTATGTCGACTTGCCTCGTTTAAGTATATAGAAACCCCTGTCAATAACATGGCACCTGATGTATGACCAGAATTTATAAACAACTCAATGAATAAGTAAACACAATATAAAACATTTTATAACACTAATAAATATGGGCTCTCTCTCACACACTCAAACAAACCCATTCTAAGATATTACTACACTATTCCTAATGAGTCAATCCCCATCAAAGTTATGGTAATCACTAAACCAAAGCTTTGATACCAACTGTGATGACCCGCATTTCGAAAGGTTTAAGTCGACAATAAACCATACATGTCCAACTCAAAATAGTCCGAAACACAGATTATCAATGGCATTTTATTAAGAAGGAAACAAACACAGAATCTTGCAGTGGAATGACAAAATATAATAATCAAATAAGAAGTTCATGAAGCCATTTAAACTATACATTTGATTAAAATTCTAGAGTTATATATACAAAGAATAATAGAATAATGCAGTAGAACAAAATGGTGTAGGGGAATAACATTAGTATTATAATATACCAAATCTGTCTTCGTCCTCCAAAATAACGTGTTGTATTCATATCTGTTTCCGCCTTAGTGATATGAATATCTGTGACTGATTTATGTTATGCTTATTTTATATTTGTTTTCGATGACCACATAGCCACTTTGTAGTAGCTTTGAGTTTATACTTGATAAGTCGTATTTTCTCTTTAAACGAAACGTGTGATCTTATATCTGGCATATTGGTACTCGCACAAAGTAATTACACGGATAGTCGCTCCTCAACAGCCTTACTTTTCATACTAGTCGATGGCATTACTCCTTAGTGGCCTTGGCTAGTGTGATTATAGAGGTGGGGCGTTCACAGCATGGTATCAGAGCCAAACTTCGAAATATTACAGAATATTATAGCAAGGATCATTGTCCTAAGTCCCTCTTAGGAATCGTGCCTTAGGATTTAATTTGAGCCATTGAACCTGTTTTATCCTATTTTCTTTTATGATGCCTTGCTTTATCAATTATGTTTGTTTGATATTCATTCTGAGAATAACTTTTTCCACTTCTTTATTTCTTAAAGAAGAGAAATAGTTTGACCAGGCCGTCCAAGCATCGGTCAATCCAGTTCTACTCCTCAGAATGGAGTATTTATGTCTGCCCAACAGCACTTAGATCGCGTAAAGAATGCTCAAACTTTCGGACCCATTTCAGAGCCTACTCACCCTAAATCTGGGTTTTCATGTTTGTGTAGTGATTATACCAATTTGGATGGAAAGCCATTTAACGGTTCCAAAAGCATTATAGAAGTCCAAGCTTGGTTTAGAACATGCGAACGCATTTTTTCGCATGTAGATCTACATCGAGTCCAAGTGGCTTCTAGAATGCTCTCTAGAGTGCATTAGATTGGTATGAGCTTTTGTTTTATGAGATTATCAAAGCGGGTCTTACTTGGGAGCCGATTATGAGCTTTTGTTAAGAACATTAGATTGATTACTTCTAAGAGTCTTCTCACAGTTAGACTTAGAAACCGGTTTTCATCAGCTTCGTATTGAAGAGGATAGCATTCCTTTGACATCGTTCCATACTCGTTTTGGATCTTGTGAATGGCTTGTTATGCCATTTGGTTTGACAAATGCTCTAGCTTATTTCGTTGACCTTATGAATCGAGTTTTCAAAGACTTCCTCGATCGATTTGTTCTCATCTTTATAGATGATATTCTTGTTCATTCTAAAACTGATGAAGAGCATGAAAACATCTTCAGATTATGTTGGAAACTGTTAGAAGTAATCAACTGAAAGCAAAAATTTATAACTTCCACTTTTGGCAATCTCGTGTGAAATTTCTCGGACATATTATTTCTGAATCCGAAATTTCCATGGATCCTTCATAGATTGAAGTGATTCAAAATTGAAAGAGACCAGCAAATGTGACGGAAATTCATAGCTTTCTTGGATTGGTGGTGTAACGATCCCGATTTTTAATTAAATTTAATTTGATAATTAAAATAAATTTTTGAATAAAATTGTAAATAACTTGAATTTTTCAAATTAAATAGGATATTTATTTATCTGGACATTGATTTTAAAATTTAATTGGGGCTTTGAAATTGGATATTTAATATCTTATAAATAGAAAGTAACATCCCAAAATTTATCAATTAAAATTAATAATATATTTTAAAATTTTGGGAGTTATAATTTGAAATTAATTTTTAAAAGGTAGCCTAAGTTAAATTCTTATATTTAATTATTTGAAGGTTAAACTTTGTATAAGTATATAATTTGATTTCAAATTTTATTTCTTAAGATTATTTAAAAATTTATTTGGAAAAAAAATTGGTTAACAAATAAAAGGATTTCAAGTCTAAAATGAAAACGGTTTTTCCAAGTTATGAATAAATCTTTTGGTTTAAAGATTTGAAATGGTAATTTGTTTAACCATTTTAAGAAAAGTTTTGGATTTTATAAGTTGTGACTTAATTGAAATCCTATATCCATATGTTTCTAAATATTGCGCTGATTATTCGGTTTAGCCGGAGAGGACCTTGTGTCATATAACCCATTCTGAATAAGTGATACAACGTTATAGATTGCATTTGAAGACGGTGTTGAAGACCGGGTATTTGCGAGAATGATAGGATAACCTATCGATTGTCTTTGCACTGAGTAGCTACGGTATAGAGATTCCCTAAGTGGTGGGAAGTCCAATTGGAATTGTGGATACCGGATTGCAAGGTCCTCTTCGAAAGTGCCTTTGGTTTTGTTCGAATCCGGAATAGACTTGTATGGTTGTATGTCCGACATTACATTTTGAGATATTAAACTGATCTCTATCAAATACATTTCTGCTTGGTGGCGGAGGATTCATTCTCTTAGCTTAACACCCTTCTTTGAGACGTACGAGCTTAGAGGTTATGTAGTTGATAGTTATCAGTGACATACTCCCAATTTGGTAGTGTGGCATTCTGAGTGCTGCTGTATATCATTTGTTGATCAAAGCCTGGCTTTTGTATAAAGCGTTGCTTTGTGGACGAGACTGCATCAGGAACTCACACCCTGGAAATGGTCGAAACAGGAAAGATGTGGCAAGGATATGAAGGTCGCTCCCTTTAGGGTGTACAAGTTTATATGGGTTTTAAACCATTTTTGAAGTGTTGTTTTGGGACTTTAAATTTAACCCAACTTTTTAACTTGTATAGATATAATTGGAATTTTCTGAAATGAAAACTGTTTGTTTCCAAACAATAAAAGCTTCCACATAAGAAATGAACTTCCAATTTGTGTTTAAAGGATTTGTTACTAGAGATGCTGGAATGATTGTAGAGTTCGAGGAAAACACGAGGACTTCCCAGGAGGTCACCCATCCTATTACTACTCTCGGCCAAGCACGCTTAACTTCGGAGTAGCTGCTGGGGTCGTTGTCAACTTGGTAGTGGCAGAGGCGTTGGTCGGAGATGGTCAGGGTCGTTACTGGTGGGCTATTGTCGTCGGTTCATAAAATACGTTTCTAAAATCTCCATGCCTCTTACTAGTTTGACAAAGAAGGGAGTTAAGTATATTTAATCAGACAAATGTGAAGCTTCTTTTCAGAAATTAAAAGAACTCCTTTCCGATGCTCCTATTCTTGTGATTCTCAAAGGAAACCAAGACTTCACTGATTATACCGATGCTAGTCATGTTGGTTTGGGAGCTATTCTCTCGCAAAGGGAACGTGTTATCGCTTATTCTTCTAGGCAATTAAAGCCTGCTGTGACTAGATATTCCACTCATGATTTAAAGCTCGCGGCTATTATTTTCGTCCTTAAAATTTGGCGTCAATATCTTTTGGGAGAGAAATTTGTTCTCTACACCGATCATAAATCTTTGAAGTACTTATCTTCTCAAAAGGAACTTAATTTGCGTCAACAACATTGGCTCGAGTTCCTTGCATCTTATGATCTTGATATTCTTTATACTCCTGAAAAGGGAAATCATGTTGTCGATGCCCTTAGTCGTGAGCAACAAGCGGTTGTTTCTATGATGATATCCGAATGGAATGATCTTGAGACTTTGTCTACTTGTGAAATTCGAGGTTGTGAATCTGATTCATGTTCATCTCTTGTCTTATGTAGCCTTGAGACTCATCCTTCTCTTTTTGACCGCATTCTTGATGTTTAAAAGCATGATCTTGAATTGGCTCATCTTTGTCAAAGTTGTAGGGATAGAAATATTGAATGTTTGAAATACTTTGAAATCGATGCTCGATGTGGCATTCGAAAATTTGGTAGACTTATCATGCCAAATATTAGTAATCTTCGTAAAGACATTTTAGAAGATTCTCATCGTTCAAAATTTACCATTCATCCTGGTAGTAGAAAAATGTAGGCGGATATGAAGTGACTTTATTTTTGGGATAGATTGAAATATAATATTGCTAACTTTATTAAGCGTTGCCTGACTTGCCAACTCATAAAGGTCGAGCATCAAAGGCCTGGTGGGTTATTGCAACCTTTAGACATTCCCGTATGGAAGTGGGATCAAGTCTCCATGGACTTTATTAGCGGTCTTCCCTGTTCTCCTTCGGGTTATGATAGTTTATAGGTGATTTTTGATAGACTTACAGAATCCTCCCATTTTATTCCCGTTCGGTCTAATCGGACCGTAATCTTTTAGCCAAACTCTATGTTAAAGAAATTGTTATATTGCTTGAAGTTCCTACTCCATTTGTTAGTGATCGTGATCCATTATTTACCAGTGGATTTTGGAAAGTTCTTTAAAAAGCTTTGGGAATGAAGCTTAATTTTAGCACCGCTTATCACTTTAGTCCGATGGACAAACGGAGAGTGTGAATCAAACTCTTGAAGATATTTATCTTGCATGTATTCTTGATTTTGGTAGAAGTTGGAAAGATAATATTTCCCTTGTTGAGTTTTCTTATAATAATAGGTTCCAATCCAGTATTGGTATGGCACCTTTTGAGGCACTTTATGGAAGGCCATGCCGATCTTCTTCTTGTTGGCTTGAGGCCGGTGAGAAGCTGGTTTTACGTCCAGATTTTATTCATGATTCCACAGAAAAGATTGACCTTATTCGTCATAGGATGAGGGAAGCTCAAAGTTGACAAAAATCCAATGCCGATAACCGAAGAATGAAATTAGAATTTTCTGTTGGAGATTTGGTGTTTATCCATGTTTCACCTATGAAGGGTTTTTTGCGTTTCAGTCGATCGGGAAAATCAGTACCTTGATATATTGGCCCACTTCCCATCACCAAACGCGTTGGTTCCGTGGCTTTTCGCCTTTTATTACTAGCTCAATTTTCTGCTATTCACGATGTTTTCCACGTCTCTCAACTACGGAAATGCCTTAAGGATTCCGATCTATTCTTGAGCCCAGTGTTATTGAAGAAATTTAAGTTTCACCTAATTTGACTTATAAGCAACATCCACAGAATTCATTAAGTGAACACAGCCGGACTTACTCTCTCGAGCACTTTGAGGTGAACTTCTTATTTCAAGTTTGCTTTTGTGTTTGTTACTCTTTGTTTTCTTCTTAAGAATTGTGAGGACGCAATTCCTTTAAGGAAGGGAGTCTGTAACAACCCGCATATTTTACCATTATATATCTAAATATAGCATCATTGGTCGGATTAAAGTCCGAAATGCTACTTTTTATATACATCTGAATTAGGACTTGAGACCACTTCCATTGAGTTCAAAATGGCGTTTGCGACCTTTTTTAGTATAAAATTGATATGTTTGGAGTTGAGTTGAATTTTGCTATTTTTCTATTGGGCTTTAGGTTTGGGTTTCAGCCCATTAACCCAACATAATACCCTAACTCCACCCCCTCTCCTCTTCATTCATTTTCATTTCCTAACACTCTCAAGCAAAAGGAAAAATAGGGGAAAAGAGAGGAGATTAGAAATTCCTAAGCCCGATATCTCTTAGGAAATTCAAGTTCTAGATCTAAAATCAAAGAGAAGCTTAGATAAGCATCATCTTCATCTTATTCATCTCAATATCTCTTCAGCTTTCAGAATTTCCTAAACCCTAACTTAGGAAATATTTGCTTATGAGCTTAGATTTGAGCTTCTTGAGTTGAAGCGAAGAGTGATTGATCTTTCCTTTGTTTTAAAGCTTCTCATTCGTTGTTTTTGGGCTTAAAGGTGAGATCTTGAACTCACATCTATGTCTATACATTTCGTTATTGTTAGGTATGAATACCTAACATCTATCTCATGTTCAGTTGCTTTAAATTTGAATTGTTTTGGTGAATTTTCCAATTTTGGTGTTTTGAAGTCAAAATCTTTAAAGATCCTATCGAAGATATTTGGACATGTTTTTGGTGGTGTATCGAAGTGCCTATAGGGATGGGTAGCCGATTGGCATAAGTCTCTAGCATCCATCGCTCGTTCGATCGCCTTCAGTTTGAATTTTTTCCCTCTTTGGGCTAGGTTGATTTTTGCCTTGCAGAAAAATCCAGACGTCTGGAACAAAATCCAGACGTCTGGTTGAAAAATCTAGACGTTTGAAAGGGGTCTGGAAATAAAAAAAGGGAAAGGCTAAAATCCAGATGCCTGGAACAAAATCCAGACGTCTGGTTGAAAGGTCCAGACTTTTGAAAGTGTTCTGGAATTAAAAAGAGTAAGGAGAAAAACACATATATTTTCAGAACCTAGGGCCAGACGTCTGGCTATACCTACCTGACATCTGGAACTGTCAATTTTTCATATTTTGGTTGTTTTTAGTGGATTTTCAATTTTTATCGATTTGTGTTGATCCGGTTAGTTGTTGTCGATTATTATCGACTTTGATGACTTCTTTTCTGGATTTTTAGGAATATCCATTTGATTGGATTTGATATCAATTTTTGGGGTTTTAATTCACGTCGTCGAATGTGGATTTTTGGTGATCGGTTGTTTTTACAATCGTTTTCTGTGATTTGTAGCTTTTAAAATGCAAAAATTTCTATACTAGTAGTAAATACGCAAACTCTTTCGCAAAAATGATTTCAATGATATTTTTAATACAAAGATCATTTTCAAAACCGTTTTTTAATCTATTAGTATATGCAAACATTTACCTCATTCGTTTGAGAAATCTAATTAAATGACGTAGAAAAACAAGTGGTATGAAACGCTTGCGTTTACTTTGTTGGTTAATTCTTGGACTTGTTCGGTTGAAACCTTGTTGCAATTTTCGAGTGGAAATCTACAATTTGTTCGTAAATATTTAAGTTGTGCTATTTGTTATGGGACATGAAGCTAAACTCATTTATTTACTAGCTTAGTGTAATTCACACTTTTTTATCGATCAACGGTGATCATTTTATGGTTTAGACCAATGATATGCGATGTCTCTTTCTCCACATGGGGGACTGTACTCGTTTTATTGAGCTTCGTCTCATTTCTTTTATAGGCTAACGACCTATGGATTCTTTGGAGTTTCGAATCATTTTTATGGGCTAGCGACCCATGTTTTTTTATGGAGTTCGGTTCATCGGGCATACCATTATTGTACTAAGTCGTTGTTCTAAATTGTTCGAGTTTTTGGTTCATTGGGCGTACCATTATTGTACTATGTCATTATTCCGAATTATTCGAGTTATAGGTTCCTTTGGCGCACTGTTATTGTACTACGTCATTGCACCGGCTCAAATTTGATGGTTAGCGACCATGGAGTAGCGTTCCGTTTGTGATGCATGTGTTGATGAGTTTTCATGCTCCCATTTGTGATAGGCCTCCCCTTTTGTAATTTCTAGATATCTAATTGATGATTTTTGGAATTTGTGTTTCACTAATTTTTGCAATTGGCATTGATATGTTTTGTCAATATTTGTGGTTTGGTGAATGAAATAAACAATATGACATTCTTTTGGTGTTTGAGAAAATTTGAGATATAATATGATTTTCGTTGTTATTTAATGTATACTTGTCACAGTATGGCAGTATTGTTATCATACATTTTTGTCATATCTCTTATCCTATTTCATTTTATATGATATTTATAGCTAGACTGATCCGTTTATTATTTTCTTCTTAGATAATACTCTGGTCAGATAGAGGTATTTCAAGTGCTTCTACTTGACTTCTTGTCAGGGTCCGTCATCTGACATTTAGCTAACTACTTAGTTTAGTAGTTTTTGTTTTATACATTTGAGATAGAGACTCCTTGATGTATATATATTCTTTTGCCTAGCACTTGTACATATTCTTTTGTGATGTAGTGGATCTTATATGATCACTACTTTGATGTATACTCTTATGTTATGTATTCATATATGTTTCTGCCTTAGTGTTATGAATATTTGTGACTGATTTATGTTATGCTTATTTTATTTTTATTTCCAAAGACTACATATCCACTGTGTAGTAGCTTTCAGTTTGTACTTGATATGTCGGATTTCCTCTTTAAATGAAATGTGTGACCTTCTACCCGGCATATCGGTACACACATAAGCAATTACACGGATGGTTGCTCCTCAACAGCCTTATTCTTCATACTAGTCGACGGCATTACTCCATATTGTCCTTGGCTAGTGTGAGTATAGAGGTGAGGCATTCACTTTGAATCTCCATTCTTATCTTTTTGATGACATTATCTTTTTTGCATTGCTTTCCTCGAGCAAAGATTAGGATGGCCCTAGATGAAACAGATTCATGTTCTATTAATGTGGGTTATAAGATACTACTTGCATATCTTATTTTCCATAATCTTCAAAGTCTTGATTCTTAACACTTGTTCTTCCTAAAGCTGGGGATAATTAATAATGGATAATCCAGCCTAACAATTTGGACCTCGGATAATCCTTCTTCAAAGAATTTCCTATGATTAGTTGCCATAACTAAGTAAGACTTAGTTGGTGTGGCTGATTGGTGTTAGGATCAAAGGCATGTTAATTTGAATAGGATAACTAAGTAAGACCTAGTTAATTTGGAATGGGATATGCCTGGTTAATTTGGGATTGGATAACTACGTAAGGCTTAGTTAATTAGGAATGGAATAGCTAAGTAAGACTTAGTTTCAGTTGGGATTGTAATGGAGTCGGAGGTTCAACCCTCCTTCTAGCGCAAAAGTGTTAACGATAAATTCGCTAACCCTAAAAATGAGTGAAAGCAGTGCAGACTCAAAGAAAGGCCTTGTTGAGGCTTGTCGAAGTCATGTCATTAAAGTCTCATCATATATGTTATGTAATTGTTCAATTTCCATATGTGTACAAGATCATCGTATTATAGTTGACAGAAATCCCTAGATTTATTTAGGGTTTACAAGAATGAAAATTGTAAGAAGTGGGAGGAGGAAAATTCCCTCCAAAACGGCACTCCTAGGGTCATATTTATAGAGGTGGAACACGGCCACTTCGCCTACCAGGACTTCGGTGGTGTGTCAACCAAAATTAACTTCGTTGCTGAAGAGGCGGTATTGTCTTGCTCTCGGTGTCTTTGACGCACTTCAGCGTTGGTGTCATTGAAAGTGTTGGTAGTAGCTTTGGCGACCTCCATTTAGCTATGGGCTAAGTCTCCACCGTTAGTCCTTGAGATGATGGTTTTGATGACAAAAACCTTAGAATAGATTATAAAATATAAATACTAACAGTATAAGTTTAGATATACATGTATATGCAAGATTTAACCATGCAGGTACCAAGAATGAAGACTGTACAATATAGAGAGTCAAGATATCAAGCTTGAAGACTCATGAGTATCAAGAATATCAAGATTATCAAGGGCTCAAGGGTTCAAGTAATTTATCTTTTAGTTTATTAGGAATTTTGTTAAAACTCCTAGAAAAGCACTGGCATCTTAAAATCCAATTTATTCGTGGAATGGAATCCACTTCGTGCCTGTTAAAGGGATGGAACCCTAAGTAGGATGGAACCTATGAAAAATCTAGTGGAACATTGTTTTGTATCCGCTAATTTTTATTCAAAATGATTTTTATAAAATTATATCTTTTTTCAAAATGTTTTCAAAACCTTCCTTTTAAAAGCATCAAAAACATCTATACTGATTTCAAATACTTTTACCCTTAAAATAATCTTTAATTTCAAAATCAAATTATACGTGGTTTTAACTATCTTTAATAATAATATATTTAATTTTTAAATATTTATACTTAGATTTAAATATAAAATTATAGTAAAATTTTGTATATGTTATTCAACATATTTACTTATGTATTTTAACTGTAGACAAGTATATTTATAAAGTTTAAAATAGTTTTAATATAAGATAGAAGTTATTTTCAAAGAAAAACAAAGCACCAAAAATTCCTTTGGGATGTCGACATGCTCAACCTACCCATGTCGACAAGTGTCAGTTGGTTTCAAAATTTAAATTTCAAAAGAAGTGTTTATTCATCATATCTCTTCATGAATGGACATGGTTGTTGTTCTTCTATAAATAGGGGAGTTTGCAACGAATTTTAACATACATTTTCTTGTTTTTCACTCCTCTTCTTCTTCCACATTTCTTTATACATATTCCTACCATTACTCTGCCGAAATCAACATTGAATCTAACTAGATTATCTCTAGTTTGATTCTCTATCACTATCTCAACAAGATCCTCAGTGCTATTTAAAGTTATAAGCTTCTTTGTAATCAATCAAAGGAGAAAAGGTATGATTGTGGCCTTGGAAATCAATCAAGCGACATAAGGTGTGATTGTAGCCTTTGAAATAAATTGGGTGAACTTGTTGCCCGGGAAATCAAGTATCTCTACCCAAAGATTGTGAATCTGGAGGGTGTACCTCATTGCCTTGAAATCGAGGGTGTAATTGTAAAGATTGTCTTTCGAAAGGAAATCCGTACTTGTGTGCGGGACTTGATGTAGGGTAACTCTGAACCAGTATAAAATCCAGTGTGTTCTTTCCTTTACTGCTTCTACTTTATATTTGCATCTTCGTTTGATTCTATGATCATATCTGTGTCTGAATATTGCATACATTTGTGTTCAAATTAACATAAACTCAAAAAGATTTAACAATTCTCTAAAATAATATTCTCCCCCCCCCCCCCTCTCTAGTGTTTATCCTAGCCTTAAGATCCTTAATCCGCATTTCTCACATTTGGTATCAGAACAAGGTTTCAAAGTTTCATAATCTGATTTTTGAAAAAGTTTTCAAAATGGCTACCAACACTGGTATTGTTACTAACACTAGTATCCCTGTCACTAGTTCATTTGTAGAAGGCCAGTCCACCACCAGACCACCACTTTTTAGTGGCAGTAACTATGCATATTGGGCATGTAGGATGAAAATATATTTACAGTCTGTAGAATTAGATACTTGGAATATCACACAAACTGAATATTCTAAACCCACAACTGATTTTGGGCAGTGGACCGCTGAGCAAAAGACTGTTACACAAAATAATTCTAAAGCAATGAATATTCTGATTTGTTCACTCGATAGGAATGAATTTAATAGAGTGTCAGTTTGTAAATCTGCATATGAAATCGGGAAAACTTTGCAAGTGGCTCACAAAGGAACAAGCAAAGTTAAATAAACCAAAATTTCCATGCTCACAAATCAGTTTCAATTATTTAAAATGAATTCTAATGAGTCTGTTTGCGATATGTTTAGTAGATTTCAGAATATTGTGCATTCTTTAATATCCTTGGGAAAGGAATTTTAGGAAGAAGATCAGTCAGAAAAATTCTAAATTCTCTTACTCCAGAATGGGATCAAAAGACACTTACGATCGAAGAGGCAAATGACATCAGTACTTTAAAGATAGAAGAATTAATTGGAAATCTAATGTCATTTGAAGTTCAAATGGTCGGGAGAAGAGAAAGCAAAGCATCTGAAAAGAAATCAATGGCATTTAATGCATTAACTGATGGATCAGACTCAAACATCGATAATGATGAAGAGGTACCCTTTATGACCAAGAATTTTCGGAAATTTCTGAAATACAGAAAGATGAATAATCTTAAAAGAAACAACTTAAGAACTCTAGAAATCAGATGTAGTGCCAAACAATGTCAAATGTTTCAACTGTGATGAACCAAGGCATATCAAAAGAGACTGTCCGTATCCAGATAGGCAAAATCCTCCTATAAACAATGATTCAGTAAAGAAACGGAAGCGTGCATTTACTGCTACTCTAGATGAATCAAACTCGTCCTCGAGCGATGATAATCAAAGGAAAGATAATTCAAATTTGTGTTTCACGGAGTTCACGATTCCGACGAATTCTGAGAAACGGACTCTGAAAAAGGTACACATTTACAATACAATTGGTTGAAATTGCATGCTTAGAATTAGATGCTTGATTAATTGATTTTGAATTGGCATGTTATTTGAATTTTAAAATTTTTACTATTATTTTTAATCTTATTTTTTTATTTTTTCATTATTATTTTTATTAGTTAAATAATATATTATTGAAAATACTATAATTCTAATAATATTCCAGATATATAGATATTAAAACTAATAAGTGTGTATATATATATTAGGGTACTTAGGAAAAATAAATCATAGAAATTCATAGGCACTTGTCGACATGGTCCCTACCATGATGTCGATATGGGTACCAAAAATTGAAATTCAAAATTTGAATTCAAATGGTTGAATTTCCCTCCATCTTTTCACTTCATTCAATTCTCTGAAAAGACATCTTTTGACCAGAGAACTTGTCATTTGTGAATCTATTTGTTCACTATCTTTTATCATATCTTTTCACTCTCATTTTCAAATTCAAACTCTCTATTCAAAACTTCAAGCTCTCTACTCTCTACTTTAATGGCTTCTTCAAGCAACCCCTTCACCATGAGAATTTCCAGAAAGATAAAAGAGCAACACTTCAATGATCCGGAGGCAATTAAAGCATATATCAATTATGTTAACCACACAAAAGTCCATCTCGGAAAGTTTGCTATCTTTCAAGATTTTTCTTCTTATGAAATTGATTCTCTTTTTGCAAATAATCAAGTTCTTAGTCTTATTGATGCTTCTCAAAATGATTTTGTTCGCTATCCAAACCTTGTCAAAATTTTCTATGCAAATTTAAACCGTTGATTATGGAAATGAGGATGAAATTTGGAGTAGTGTCAAAGGCACTGGAATTGTTTTAAATTGTGATCTTTTAGGTACCATTCTCAATTGCAAAAGTAGGGGAATGGATCTTTCTAGTTCTAAAATTGATGAAAATGATCATAAGACATTTCATCATATTTTCGAAGGAA
The DNA here is from genome assembly GCA_030765085.1 of Allium cepa. Lineage (NCBI taxonomy): Eukaryota > Viridiplantae > Streptophyta > Magnoliopsida > Asparagales > Amaryllidaceae > Allium > Allium cepa. The sequence goes on from CM060943.1 coordinate 848,666,032, forward strand.
ATGATAATTTTAATTCAAAAATCGAAATTTTAGACCAAAAGCAAGAATTGTCAATCTTCTTTTGCAACATACTTTGACCCCAAGATCTGGGAATTTTAATAATCCTACTTCAAAAGTTTGCAAAGCACTTTTTGCTATTTTCGAAAACTATGATATTAATTGGGCTCGAGTTATTTTGGATGAACTTCGTACTAAAAATCTTGAAATGGGTGAGAATACTTTGTATCATGGAATTTATCTCACTCGGATTTTTAACTATTTTGGAGTGGATTTAAAAGGAGAAGAATTTGTTTCTAAAAAAGTTTTCAATCATTCCAACATTTCGCTTATGAAAATCCCATTTGCTTTTCAACCTTATGAGACTCTTGCCGAAAAGGAAGAGCGTTTAGCTCATGAGGAGATGGAAGAAGCGGAAGAGGAAGAAGAAGATGAAATGGAAATTGAAGAAGAAGAAGAAGAAGAAGAAGGTGATACTTCTTTGGAAAGCATCGACTGTCCTCCTAATCCATCCAACAAAACCCTTCTCAAAAACCAAAAGGCCATTGTTGAGAATCAACGGATTCTTAAATGATCCGTTAGTAAGAAGTTGGACAAAATTTCATCCAAGATGAACAAGTTTATTTCCAAAGTCAGCAAGAAGCTTGAATTATCTTCATCATCATCGTCCTCTAATCAGTTCTACCTTTTCATATCTCATTGTATTTGTTTTAGTTTGTTTTAATTTGGAAGTTCATGTAGTTCTTTATGACTAATCGTTGTATCGTATAAGTATGAAATGAAATGGAATTTCTTTTCTGTTATCTAGCTTATCTTATCTCTAGAATAAATGTTAGTATATCATATAAACATATATATACACAATTATTCATAAAATCAAATTAAGTCATAAAAATTCACCGCCCCATGTCGACATTCCCCCTATGACCAGTCGACATGCACTGGTTAGAAATGACACTTCATTTTGAATTTGAAATTTGAATAACTACCATATGTCTATTCATTTCAAATGAATTTCTACACCTATAAATACCAATTTCTTCCAGAATTCATCATTGAATATTATTTTTGATCCACTTAATCTCTCATTCTTCTCATAAATCCAAATATAGCTAATCCAGTTCATAATTTTTCCGAGAATCTTGAAGAAACTCTTAATTCGTTCAAGAATATTCTCTCGTTCATTCTTCGTAACTAGCGACACTTAGAATTGAGTCAAATGCAGATGATCAAAGAGCAAGAAAGGCATTTCGATGCAATACGATGGATGATTTCCTCCCTGCACAAGGATGATAACGAAGCACATCTTCCAGTCTCTCTCACCAATGACAATGAAAATTGGGATGCTATTAAAGCAGACCCTATTTTTGGAGAAGAAGTACGGGTAGAAGTTCCTCGTAATGTTTAATTTTATTTGATTGCTCTGTTTGAATTGTTTGCTTTGATTGATTTGATTTCATTTACTTTAATTTGGTTTGATATGGATTGATATTTAGTGTGGATTGATGATTGTACAAAACATGTAAAAATATACATTTGATCCTTGTTTGATTATCATGTCCATCAGTTTAATTATCTCTTAATATATCTATTATACGCTCCATTGTATAGTTTATTAATGCAGGTATTTTAGTCCAAGAATGAGGGGGAGTTATATAGTTTGGAGATGGTTTTTTTGTTGATGACAAAGGGGGAGAAATATAAAATAGGGTAGTTAGGCATACAGTATTGATGGCGAACGCCGTCGATATCCACGAAGTCATCAATGCTGCCTTAAGATTGTTATCCACGAAGTCCACAAAGTCATTAATATCCTCGAAGATGTCAATGCCACAGATTGTAGTTACTACTTACAGACTGTGAAGTAGATGTGAGAAAGGTGGATTAAGGATCTTAAGGCTAGGATAAACACTAGTGGGGGGTGAATAGTGTTTTAGAGAATTGTTAAATCTTTTTGAGTTTTTATTAATTTGAACACAAATGTATGCAACATTCAGACACAAATATGATCACAGAATCAAACACAGATGCAAAAATAAAGTAAAATCAGTAAAGAAAGAATACACCGGATTTTATACTGGTTTGGAGTTACCCTACATCTAGTCCCGCACACAAGTACGGATTTCTTTTCAAAAAACAATCTTTACAATTACACCCTCGATTTCAAGGCAACGAGGTACACCCTCTAGATTCACAATCCTCTGAGTAGAGATACTTGATTTCCCGGGCAACAAGTTCACCCAATTGATTTCTAAGGCTACAATCTCACCTTATCTCGCTTGATTGATTTCCAAGGCCACAACCACTTCTTTTCTCGTTTAATTGATTACAAAGAAGCCTATAACTCTGAATAGCACTGAGAATCTTGTTGAGATAGTGATAGAGAATCAAACTAGAGATAATCTAGTTAGATTCATTGTTGATTTCGGTAGAGTAATGGTAGGAATATGTATAAAGAAATGTGGAAGAAGAAGAGGAGTGGAAAACTAGAAAATCTGTGTTAAAATTCGTTGAAAACATCCCCTATTTATAGAAGAACAACAGCCATGTCCATTCGTGAAGAGATATGACGAATAGACGCTTCTTTTGAAATTTAAATTTTAAAACCAACTGACACTGTGTCAACATGGGTAGGTTGAGCATGTCGACATTCTAAAGGAATTTTTGGTGGTTTGTTTTTCTTTGAAAATAACTTCTATCTTATATAAAACTATTTTAAACTTTATAAATATACTTGTCTATAGTTAAAATACATAAGTAAATATATAGAATAATATATACAAAATTTTACTATAATTTTATATTTAAATCTAAGTATAAATATTTAAAAATTAAATATATTATTATTAAAGGTAGTCACAACCACGCATAATTTGATTCTGAAATTAAAGATTATTTTGAGGCTAAAAGTAGAAATCAGGATAGATGTTTTTGATGCTTTTAAAAGGAAGGTTTTGAAAACATTTTGAAAATAAGATATAATTTTCTAAAAATCATTTTGAATAAAAATTAGCATATACAAAACAATGTTCCACTAGATTCTTCGTAGGTTTCGTCCTACTTAGGGTTCCATCCCTTTAACAGGCTCGAAGTGGATTCCATTGCATGAATAAATTGGATTTTAAGATGCCAGTGCTTTTCTAGGAGTTTTAACAAAACTCCTAATAAACTAAAAGATAAATTACTTGAACTCTTGAACTCTTGATATTCTTGGTACTCATGAGTCTTCAAGCTTGATATCTTGAATCTCTATACTATACAGTCTTCATTCTTGGTACCTGCATGATTAAATCCTGCATATACATATATATTTAAACTTGTACTGTTAGTATTTATATTTTATAATCTATTCTAAGGTTGTTGTCATCAAAACCATCATCTCAAGGACTAACAATCTCCCCCCTTTTATGATGACAACTTTTTTATAAAATATTACTTCTATCCTAATAACTCCCCTTTAATGCTTCGTATAGACATGCGGTGTCCTCTAGACACTGATGGAACACACCATATAGCAGATGAAGTGTGATGTTAAACATTAATGAAGAGAGGTATAACTTTGTATTCCTTTGACGTCGTTGTAGAACAGCATCTTCAAAGTTCTATGAAGTGCAGCTCCGCTTGAATGTAGTGTCAATGGCCTTCAAGGTATTGTCGATGAGCCCAGTTTGGCCATGATAAGTGGGTAGCGGTGCCATTAGTACATTAATGGTGGTTTGTCTTCGATGATGATGACGACGTGGACAAAGAGCGGTGTTCCATCATGAATGACAGGTTTGACCTGTAACAACTGCACCTTAATAGGCCTAAATTTCGACAAAATATCGAAAGACAAGTCCATTAGAGCATAGATTGTTGGATTTGATGCCTGCAAATAAACATAAGAATTATCATAGATTGATGGAAATCTAAACTCAGGGTGGAAATATTCTTGACTATCACTACTACCCTGGAAGTAATGGTATTCATTAGATAGCAGATTGTCACATCAGCATCGAGCATGAGAGAAAAATGATCGCCAACGACAATGCACACCCATCTCTAGTGGTCTATTCCTCTGAAATCTATCACGTGGATAGTTATAAGGAGGGGGTCAGTACAATGTTTTAGTGACTGGAAAAATATAAATTGTATGTAACATAAACTTATACCGATGGTTTTCCATTTAATTATTATGTCCATTAAAGTTGGCATTTCTAATCTATCCTTGCATTGCACACGCGATTATTTACTTACCCCTTCCCAAGGTACGAAATACTAATGAAGCCATAATAACCACCTAATACTTCCAAACCCAATAGCGATTTAGTACTTCTACTATGAAGCAGGCTTCTATTATACTTTTCAAAAAATAAATAGGAAAACTCTTCCATTTAAGACCTTAATCAAGGTAGACTCTATCATTTAAGATCTATTCCCAATGAGGTTTCCTAATGATGTTGTTAAGGGTCGATGGGTACTAGCTACAAGACATCTGACCACTATTTAAGGCTTCCGATATTTAATGTCCAACTATTACCACTTCTATCGCTAATAAAATTGTAGTCATGTAATAAACAGTAACCAAGCCACTTAATATCTTTTATTAGAAAATAGGCAGAATCTGGTCATTTAAGACCTTAATTAAGGAAGACCCCATCATTTAAGAACTATCCTTAAGGCATGCTCCTAAATGGTACTATTATTATTATGACCTTAGCAATGTGAGAGACTATACCCAAGCCACTTAATATTTCCAAGTGAAAAATAGGCAGATCCCGCCACTTAAGACCTATTTCCAGAAGTGTGCTCCTCAATGGTACAATCTAACTGTCATTGCTTGGAAATCTCATTGGGCTAGTTAATACTTCTTCTATAGGAAAAATGAGGACCTTAGAGTCACTTAAGACCTCAAAGATGAAGCGAATCCTTCTCGAGATATACACTTTCACTGTTTAATTATAAATATGGCATCTCATTAGGTACCTTCTTTCGTAGGGAAGCCGACCCTTCAGCCACTTAAGAACTCAACATTGAAGTAAACCCTTTTGCGACGACCCGACTTTTTCTCCACATAAAGTCGCATCATCTTGAAGAAAGAAATGGATAGAAAAGAGAAAAGAAAGACAAGAAAGAAGAACAACATCATAATCTCAACAGCGGAACGAATAAATTATATTACTAACATAATATTACATAGTATATAACACTAATCAGAGTTGCATAAAATTTTCAACACATACTAGACAGTTATAAACACCTGTCTAGTTGTTACAACTCAATACAACTCAATAAAGAAATACCAACGCAGAGAACACACAGCGAAAACTATATATCTAATGTCGAAGCCTCCTGCTCCATTGCTCCTTCATAATTCGCCAAAAGCTAACCTGAATCCCTTGGCTACTCGTAAAAATTTGAGTACCCAAGAGTTTAAGAAAACAGAAGATAAACTCCGGGTCAGACATGGGTCTGGTGTGAGTAACAGGTTAAAGTTGCTTAATTTTGAAAAGCCTTTGAAAAGAAAGGTATCACGTAAGACTTCCAACGCATAAACATGGAAAAGTTTTTACCTTACGCTAACCAAAACATTTGATAGGTAATCCAGTGATATTATAATAGGTCTAGGGTTTTCAAGTAAATATGAAATAGCCGAAATTGTTACATTATTAAATTCCAGCTACTAGCCACAAAAGTGGGTAATACAATTAAAACCGTTGGCACTTATTGGATTTTGGATACCATCAATGGCAGGGCTACCGGGGTACCGCCCGTCACAGTACGTGGCCTAGATCAACGCACCCAGGATCACTCCCAATCACCTGCAACATAAGACCGGAACCATCCCTTACTGGACAGTCCCGAACAAGGCAACCCCGCAGTTGGCTTACGTTCCAACCGCCTACACAGCCGAAATAAAAAGGGACTTCTAGACAGGGGAAAATCTCATCCTACTTGGGCATGACCCAGTTAGCCTTGCTGCACCTCCCCTATTTTAGCCATTCCCGGTTGATGAGGCTTGAGGCTACAATTACCTTAAGAGAACACATCTCTTAGAATGCTCATCGTCCAGCTGACGATGTTCTGAAAGCATTCAACCCATACAAGTTCGTTCTGGGTTCGAACGAAACCGAAGGCATTATCTTGTTACACTCATTTTGGAATCACCCTCAGAGTTAACGACGACAACCCTTGCACTCTGAATCTTTATCTCGAATCTAAAAATACTACTCCGTCAAACTCATCTCGGAATCACCCTTAGAGTTATACTGACGAATAGTTCTTACACCTCGAGTCTTCATTCTTCACAAGAGATTCACGACCTATCGTTAATTTGGATCGATGTGGTTTTAGGATATCCAAAAATAGAAACCCGATCCCGGTCTCATCGAAATCCAAAGCGTATCTTTTAAGGCCAAGTTGTTTTAAAGGTTTAAAACAATTCAATTATCTATATACAAAAATAGATAATACATAGATTCACAATAGATAATTAACACAATAGATAATCCATATTATCATTATCAAGAGGTAATCAAAATCGTCATCACAATGCAACCAATGCATCCATATCACTCAACATTACTTATCTCATATCTGAGATTCAAACCATCTAAGGCAATCCATATCATCCATTCATATAAGCAATGGTTAATAATCACACCAAATATAATTTATTTAAAATGAATTAAATTAATTACATCGTTTCTAATTAATTTAAAATGAATTAAATTAATTACTTCATCAATATCAACTTGCTTATATCACTATTAATTAATTATAAATCAATTAATTAATCATCAATCAATTATTCATTTTAATTCATCATCCCTGATTAATTAACCTTTAATTACATTCAAGTAATTATCCACTAATTAATTTCTCAAATTAATTATACTTAACCAAATACAGTAATTAATCTTTAATTACTTTCTTAATTAATTAACTATAATTAATTACAATGATCTTAGTTAATTACATTAATTAATCCCTTCATTTATTAATTATTTCTAAATAAATGCATTTTTAATTACATCATTAATTATAATAATTAATGATATCTAGTTATATTAATTACATTAAGTAATTAATCTTAATTTAAACCATAATTGTTAATCACCCTTGATTAACTCCATTCAGTAATTAACTACACTTAATTACTTCACCAAATAAATTAATTACTACTTAATTAATTACCTCAAATTAATCCCTTGACAAATTTTACAAAGTAATTATACTCAAATTACTTTCATCAACCAATCTCCTTCAATTAATTACACACAGTAATTACCCATAAATTACTTTCCTAAGTAATTTCTCTTCATTTAATTACATTAAGTAATTATACTTCACAAATCATCAAATGATTGTTCTAAATTAACTAAACTGAATTAATTAACTAAAACTCAATTAATTACAATAAGTAATTAATTCCTTAATTACTTCCATAAGTAATTATACTTAACAATTTACACAAATGACTATCTTTAAATTAATCACATTAATTAATTATTAAATAGTCCTTATTTAATAACCTTAGTAACTATTAACAATTCATTAATTATTTTTCTAAAATAATTCACTTATTCCAATCATTATTAATTACAAATTAATTAACCATTAATAACCCATTAATTAACCCCTAATTATTTAATTAATTAAGTGTTAAATATATCTTAATTAATCCTTTATTACTTGATTAATTAATTACTAATCATTGATTAAAAATCAAATCTTATTTAATTAATGAATCTTAAATTACAAGTTAATTATTCTAAGAATAATAAATCTTAAACTTTTAAGATTAAACCCTTAATTACTTTAGGCAATTATTCATTTCATTAATTTATTAAATAAATTAATTATCCATTTAATTACCCTAATAATAAAATGCATAACAAATCTTTAAATTATAATTTAACTTTAAGATAAAACTTTTTCTTATCTGTGGTTAAATTATCACAAACATATTTGAAAACATTCGTTTCCAAATTTAATTTCAAATTTTCATTTTAAATTCAAGTTTTTAAAATGAAATTCAATTTATCTTCAATAAAATTTAAATAAATTTAAAACCTTTAAAATTACATGATAAATAATACTCTCTTATAAAAGAAATTTTACAAGAATTAAACAAATTTCTTTTTTTTTTAATTCAAACATTAAATTTTACTTCATCATTCAAAATTGTTAAACACTTAAATTTATAAAATTTAATTTTATTCTAAAATAAAGATTCAAATTAAACTTGAATTCATTATTTAAATTAGATTTAAAACATATTTTAAATCTTTGCTTTACTTTTAAAATTCAGTTTAAACTTAGAAAATAGAACAGGATTTTAACCTGAACAAAACCATCTCGAGCTACAATTAAATTATTCGAGCCGAACCTAATCTAGCTCGAACAAACACAAAAATAAACTCGAGTAAACTCGAGTAACACATCCCTTTGAATTCATTAAAATCTTTAAGCTACTGACAGGTTACAAAATCCTGAAACAACCAAACACCCGAGCCCACTCAACAACAACTTCTAGACAAATAACCCCATGCTTCGAGCAACTCACAAAAGAACCCGAACCAAACACAAGAAATCATCTTCCCCAAAAACAACTGACACGCCATGATCATCGTGCACCTACACCACCGCCGTCGTCTCCTCCGACCTCTCGCGACCACTCGCGCAAGTCAGCGATCATCATCAAATACTATTTCGACCTTCAAACCAACTGCAGAACCCCAAAATCAAAAATGAGCATTCGAGCTCAAACAGGAAGCAAATGTCGAAACCTGGAAACGCCTCAAACACCAAACTCCAACCACCAGAGAAGTTCCACCTTCGGCCTCTACTTCTTCCACACCCCATCTATCACCAAACTCAAATCTGGGAAGGCTCGATCACTTCTAGAGTTTGCGTCGACCGAATTTTTCTGATGAACAGAAACTAGAGTTTAAATCTTTGATTCAAAATCACAATCGCCCCAAAGCTTTAATCTACCTACTACCATTTTTTCCTGAATACTTGATCATTACTTCATCACCAAAGAAAACCCTGGCCACCCCGACCTTCTAGGTTGACAGATCCAACCCAAAACACCATTTCTGGTTAAACCAGAAATACTTAATCAAATACAAACTAAAAATTCTAATTTTAGTTTCAAAATTCATGTCTTTGTTCATGTAACCTGTTGACAATCTTAAATCAAAGAATCTGGAAAGCTAAAATTTTAGTTACAAAAGTTTGTTCTGTTATACTTTGTGTTTTCCGGGGACATTACAGTTTTTATTTTTATTTTTTCATATTAAAATAAAATTAAAAACTTTAACTTATATTACATACATACTTTGTTTAAATCTTAAACTTTAACAGGGTTTTGAATATGAGATCATGAATTTGATCAGGATTTAAACCTGAAATTCTAGAACAGGCAAGAACATATCACAATATAAGCATGCATTCAGACATCCATAAATATGTAGAGAATTACATCATAGATATCCACACAAAACATGATTATCATAAAAAAATATTCAAGCAACTATATTTACTTAAGCTTTTTTTCAAAAAATGTTACTCACTAAATTTTTTTATGAGCAGAGCAACCATTGCTTATGAAGAACTTGAACTTGAATGTGCTTCTTTATTTTATTGTAAACTTTAATTCTGATTCACTGAGATGCTTGCCCCCTGATTTACAATTTGCATGCTTCCAAAAAATAATGCAGGCTTGACGAAGTTTTCAAAACAGAAATGCAGTGATCTTCAGTTGCATGCAGGACTTTAGAGTTGCAGAATGATTTCAGGCATTTAATGTTTTGAAAAGGCTACTGGTTTATGTGATTTGCACTTCAGATTTGAATATGATTCAGATGGTTTTGGTTTGAATGTTGATTTGGTTTTTGAGGGGATTATTTACAGGAATTTCTTTTGAACAGAATTTTGTTTTGATCGGAAGTTTCTATTTTTTTGAACAAGTTTGCAGATTTCTTAGCTGAAGATTTTCTTAAGTAAGGAAGAAGAATAGGAAAGAAAATAAGGTGAGGAAAAAAAATGTGTTTATATAAGAAAATTTTTGATTTCAATAAATAAAAGAAAAAGAAAATTAATAGGACACTTTTTTCTTAGTTTAACATTTATCAAAATGTTCATTTTATGACTAACACATGTCATTAAGTTGTGTTAAGAAACTTACACATTTAATTTAAGAGTATTTCAATTTTGATTTTAATTGTTTATAAAAACTTTTAAATCTTAATTTATTATTTCTTATGTATAAATAAATAAATTTCTCTCTTTTTAATTTAAAGATAAATGAAACAAAAGAAATTATAAATATAAGCTTATTCAAATATTTTTAAGTATTTATTCTTTTAAATTTCATAACATTAAATTCAAATTTAAATTAATTTATCAAATCCAATTTAAAAAAATCAAGTTATATACATGCATATATAACTCTTATTAAATTTAAAATAACAATTCTATTCCTAAAATTCTATTTATGTTTATAAAAACTAAGTATTACAATTATTAGTTGAAAATAACAAATTTAACCAATTTTAAATAATTTAAAAAAAAGAGATTATAATTCACTTCTATTACTCAATAAATTAAGATCATTTGTAATTTGTATTTTAAATTCTTATATATAATTTCAAGAAATATTTTAATAAGAAAATAAAACAAAAATTTTATGTTAATCTAATTTAGATTTCATTTTTAAGCTAATTAAATAAAATTTTAAAACAAATAAGATTTACCTTAAGTATAAATCATATAATTATTTATTAAATTGATTTGAAAAGCTAAATGTTAAATTTAAATCCAAATTTCCAATTTACCAAAAATAAATTAGAATTAGAAAATTGATTTATTTAATAAATTCCAAACCAAAGCTTATATATATACAATATATACAATTATATATATTATGAATAGAAAACAATTTATTAGGGTTAAAAAGTTAAAATCTACAAATTTAAATATTTATTAAAAGAAGATTATTAAATCAATCCAAAATTTATTATCAAAAATTATCAAATCAATTTAATTTTTAACACGGATTATTAAATTTATATTGCCAAATTTCCGGGATATCACACCTTTTTAGAGACATCCTTATTTATTTATTTGGAACCTCACTAGGCTACTTAATTCTTTCATTTAGGGAAGAGATAAACCCATCAGCCACTTAAGACCTTAAAGCATAAACGAACCCCTATGGAGATATCCTTTGTCGCTCCTAATTCCAAATTTGAACCATTTAATACTTTCCAGTTAAGAAAGCAAGCCCGGTCCCTCATGTCGTCATGGGTCCTATGATTAACGATATTTCACATCAGTAGTAAGTACACCCAACTGTTAGGAGCCTCAAAGGATGGGCAGTCTTCCGTCGAGTGACTGTACTGATCTCACATCAGTAACCCACTAATTCAAATTAACCATTTGAAGTTTTTATTTATATTATCTAAGGTAGACATTGGACATAGCTTACTAATTCTCTTTTTAATAATGCAATAAGTTTACCTTAAATATTTATCTACTCGTAATTTCTCATTTTATGCTTGCAAATGTCAATCTGTCCATAAAATCCTAACGGACATTTCCTAAGACATTTGTGTATGATTACTAATTTCAAATTAGTAACATTTTATATCTATTCCATTTTTATCAATTCCATTTTTATCACTCCCATTAATCCATTTACCGTATTAAATTATTGCAACTCCCAAAATATTACCATTATTGGAGTTATGACCTTTTAAATTCTTTTCTCATTAGTTAACTATCCTAAACGTGAATATTATGTGCAAGCATCTTTATTATCTTTTCATTTAGTTATTATAAATGCAGTAATTGCGTAAGAATATTTACTTTTATCAGATATGTTCCAGTTATATATCTTCACTAGAATATTCTTTTCCACGTTAAATTGTTGGAATCATATCTAAAAAGATTATCCACTATAATTTCCATAAGTTAGTCCAAAGCTAAAGATTTAGCTTTAAAAAATTACATTATTTGAAATTACAAGGAATTATCATTTCTTTTTATTATTGAAATAGACAGTGTAAACTACAATGATTTCATACTTTACGCATCTCTTTCTCTTTTTATTTGCATATATTCCTTGTTAGATCAAAAGATATATCTTTCTAAAAGAGAAAGAAATCAAACTAATTTGCAAATATTAAGCAGATTCAAATTCCAATAATTCCAAATATAGAAAAGTTTACATTCCAATAAGATTAGGGTAATACTCCAAATTTATAACATTATTATACAAACAATTTTAGATCTGGAATTAATTTCATTCAAATCAATATTCTAAATTTATAATTTTAGGACTGATTTCTAGATCAGGTTTTATACAATGTTAAATTAATTCACAAACAAGAATATGTATGTGATATTTATTATATTCAGATCGTATTCAATTCATTCTCTATAACTTATATATAATTATCCAATTAGGCATAGAAATCAAATAAATACCAATGGAATAATTTTCATATTATAACAATCTATACATTTCCCACTCGTCCTTTAAAAGCGATCCAAATCTCCAGATCTGAAAAAGAACCTTTGATTCATCTCCAAATCCTTTTTAATCCAAGAGATGTGTAAAAGGGTGTATATACATACATTAGAGTTACATGTCTGAGAAGAGATTTGAGATAGGGTGAGAAAATATATACTATTAACAAGATTTCTTGTTAACACCCCAAAGTAATACTGAGAAATATTGATAATCTATTGTAAGAATTGTGAGCGAAATTCCTTTTAAAATTGCCTTGAAACTTGGCATTGTTTATAAATAATCCTTGATTCAAACATTTCGACGTCATTGAAAGGTTTAGCCTTTGAATTGAATAACCTTCTGTTAACACAAATTTTGGTTAACGCCCAAAGAATCCTTGTTGAAGGACTTGATGTGAAATGGTTTCAAATACATTCCTTGTGAGACTCGATGGTCTCTTAATACTAGGAGTGGAGAGTTTTAATTCCATAGATTCAGGACTTATCGAAAGGTGAGAAAGGAAACTAGTAGGTTAAGATCCTAGCGAAAGGAGGATAAAGTAACATTCTATTGAATGGAATATGCGAAATAGGTTCCGTTCCTTTCGAAAGGTCCAGCACTTTCCTTGTAGAACCAATCTAGATATGTTTTAGGTTTTAATCCCGTTGAAAGGGGTTCGGAGAATGTAGATTAATCAGATCCTTGATCAAGGGTTGCAAATTATGACTGTGCCGAAAGACTTAATAAGAACTAATAGACTCTAATGGCAGTAGAAGGTTTCGAATCCGTAGCATAATCTTTATGATGATTCAAGGTTTCGACCTTGCCAAAAGGTTAAATCCAGTAGAGTTTCTTAAGACGATAAAAGGTTTCGACCATAAAGGAAGGTCGGAAGAATAGGAGTTGTAATCCTGTAGAAATTTCTTAAAGGGGGATGTTGGTTTCGGTCTTTTCGAAGGGCATTAAATGGTTTCGATTTCGTAGATCAGATCTTAAGGGGATATCTTATCAAAAGGGGTTTCAAAGAAAAGCTAGATTCAATGGAAAGATTATATTGAGCCTTTTAAACCAAAGAAATGTAAAAGAGGATTGGTATTTTATTATATCAACATAAAGTATAGAAAGGATGTGAAAACATTGATCTCAAACATGTAATTCTTTATTATGATTTGAAGTAGTACACAGTAATACTTGCTGGAAAAAAAGCCCTAAGTCTATCCAAAAATTAGGGTTACAAACTCTTAAAACAGTAGTGATTTTGAAAAATAAAATTCGGATCCCCTAAACATGACCCCTTAGGTCTTATTTATAGATGCAGGCAGCCCCCTTTCGGCTCTATGCTCTCGACCGTGTCGGAAGGTCCTCCTTTTATATGCAACTATGAACCTTTCATCTTTGTCGAAAGGTTTTCCCCTTATATGCCATGATGAACCTTTTGATATTGTCGAAAGGTTTTCCTTTTTGATGCCTTCATGAACCTTTTGACTTTGACGAAAGGTTGCTTTTCTGATGTCTTCATGAACCTTTCGATGTTGTCGAAAGGTTTTCCTTGTTCATACTGTTGCGAACCTTCGACCTTGCCAGAAGGTTGCTTTTCACTTGAATGTTGTTGAGAGCTGTACCTCCCTCCAATGTTGTCAAAAGTTTGCCCTTAATTCTTTGCTAACTTTTGAGTGTTGCCTTCTTCCTAGAACCTTTTCACAACAGATGTGTCTTAGCTGGTTCAAAAGGTTTGCTATGCTTTCAAAAAGGTCTCCATAGGGTTGCTACTTCTTGCTTTGACCTATTCATCTTCTTCGAAAGGTTAGACCTCCTTAGGTACTGTGAGATGGAACCTTTTGAACCCTTCGAAGGGTTTTGAAGCTATTTAGACTTTGATGACGGCATCCCTTCGACTCCTTCGAAAGGTTTGGTCTGAACTCCTTTTTCTTAGTTTTAGTTGAAGGAATTTTCAACCAAGTCGAAAGGTGGATTTTTTGGAGTAACATTTTCCCTAACCATTTCGAAAGGCTATACATGCTTTCGAAAGGGTTGAATTAGTTGAGTACTCATCCGGTAGGAATGATGAAGGCGAAACCATAGTGTTTCAAATGGTTTGGTACAAAATGGTAAAGTGTCTGCTATCCATTGTCTTCGAAAGGTAGCTTCCGACCTTGTCGAAAGCTCTATTTGTCAACTTCTGATGACGGCATCCAACCTCGTCGAAATCTTTCTGTTTATTCTGTCGAAACGTCCTCTTCACTCCTTCTTTCATACTTTATTTCGGAGAGCAAATTATGGATAACAGATACAAATATATATATATATATATATATATATATATTACCTCAAATATGCATACGGTTGATTTTGTCTTATTTTTTCTTTTTATTAAACTTTTATCTTCTCCGATTCGTATGAATATAGATACAAATATCTTATCTTTATAATTTAAAAAAATAGTAGAGAAGAAGAAATGGCAGAGCTTTGCTAATCTCTCCATAAAAGTATGAGAAGAGAATGAAGGGTCAGGCCTGAATTTGTGGGTGTTAGAATCAAGCATAACCGTTAGATTAAAATATATTAAATTTAGGCTGTTGCGACCTAGGTTTATCGGAGTTGCCAGGTCGCTGCATATCGACCGCCCTTGGCTCACCGGTCGACCGTTGGGGGTTGACCGTCCCGAATAACAGGTTGGTCTGTAGGCCTGGGCAGTTATATAAAATCTTAATTTCTTCTTCTCTAATTATTTTCATTTTCAATTTGTTTTTCGTCCGTTATTCCATTATATAAAACATCATTTGCAAAAATTCCATTTTTGAAGCCTAATTAATTAACTAAAACTAACTAAATTAAATATCTATGCCAAATTATGGGTGTTATATTCTTCCCTCCTTAAAAAGAATTTCGTCTCCGAAATTTCACTAATGGCTAAGTCAAGGTTTTGACTCCTAATTATCCTAAACCACATAACCAATGAGTGTACAACAAATTTTTCAATCAAATGTGCAAAAGTGGATAGTGTATTGCTGTATCACTACATATAAAATATGTATGAAGAATGATTATAAATCAGATCCTCCTATATGAACGCATTTCTTTTGAAAACACTTTTAAAAAATATGATGCAAACAACCTATATATATACTGGCAGTTCTACATGTATGCAGCTTTTTGAAAAATCTTCTCAACCAAAAACCCTATACTCCTATAAAGAGAGGTATGAAGCAACCAATTTTGCATCCATTTCCCATTATCCAATAATCTAATGCATCGAAAAATCGCTTCCTAAACTTTACTCTTATGTCGGAAAAAGGAATCGTGGCGGAGAATTTAACATTTTTACCACACTATAATCTTACGATTCTCGTAGTACAGTAGAAATTTCTTCGCTTTCCCTTATATATTCCAAATTTCCATGCAGAAAATGCATAAGTAGGCTTATTTTCAAGCTCTATAACGGAATTAAGTCAAAAAATAGACTGGCACGCGTCGTCGACAAGGTATGGGAATAGAAATTCCAAGGCTAAAACAGTTTTTCCCTTATTATCGCATGCATTTATCGCATCGTTGACCCTAGCGCACCGCTAAATTCCAAATTCTAACTCTATTTGTCTTCCCTACACCTAACAAGTGGCCTTCAAAATCAAAGTTTTCACAAAAATCTTTCTTAATTTTCAAATTTTGCATGTCATTTGGAAATAAGAATCCTAAAATATTTAGACACGTATTTTCCCCTGAAATAAAATTTTGAATAAAAACTTAAAAATAATTTAAGAGTTAAAAATAACTAAAACACAAAACTTTTTTTTAATTTTCTTTATAAAGGGAACTTTTCAAATTAGAGGAAAAAATTTCAAAATATTTTACTTCTCAAATATTTTAATAAATCAAACCACAATTTCAGTTTAGTTGGAAATTGGTTATTCTCTAAACGCATAAACCAAATTTCAAAATTCTACAACTAATATTTACTCAAAAATTTGGCATTTTATTTAAAAAATGTCAACACATCTATTATTCAAAAAAAATTAGATTTTAAGGAACATGAGCAATGACCCGCGATATCAAATATTTTTGTCATGCCTCAGCTAAAATTTTCAACTATTCTAAACTTCCAGTCTTATATTGCATTTACTGTTAGTTAAGCGTCTTTATGAGATTCTCGTATTTATATTGTTTCCCTACGATGCATATATATAGGAGCGTGTAATGCCCTTGAATTTTTTTAACATTATTCGGGGTATTAATTGGATAAATTAAATAGAATAATGTGCATAATTAGGGAGATGAGATTAATAAATCAAATGGTTGTGTCTTAATGAATGAACTAAAACAAGACTTAACTAAATTTAGATGAAGACACGACCATTATCTCATTCTCCAATCAACTAATCAAGGTGAATATTCATGTTTATCATCTCATTTTTCTCTATTTGGATAAGCTACGGATTATACCCAATTCATGTCGTGTCTTGGTTAGGATATAACAATTTAAACCTTCGTTTGGATAAGACATAGGTGTTTTAAATGTTAATGAATTAATTAACATGTTTTTATTCGGTTTTGGTTAAATTACGAGTGGTTTTGATCTTCATATGCTTTGAAATTTTAATATGTTGAAGAGAACGTATTAATTGATTTTTGGAATTTTTCTAGAATTTTTCATGATGTTTTAATAGTTATATAAAATTATTTAAGGTATGGAAATTAAATATTTTGTATAATTATAAAGGAGAAAGGGGCTTTTTAAAATTTATTTATATTTCCAAAAATGGAAAGTCAGCAATAATTTTGAATATAAAACTATGGCAACCAATCAGATTTAGACAAACAAGGCTGGTGGGGTACAAAAGAACTGTTTTAAAGTATAATTTTCACTATTTCAACTCTTTCGGCAAGAGCTTATGCCTTCATTCCAAACCTTTTTTTAAAGGTCAAAAGATATCAAACCTTTTGCCTAGGTCAAAAATCAATGCACATGGTATCATACGACTGGTACATAGTGAATTGAAAAGGGGTCGAAAGGTTTAGGGACGAAAGGTTAGATCGAAGGAGATGAAACTTTGTTTTAGTTTTAAAGAAAATGTAACTGCTAGCTTTCAACAAAGACCTTTCGATATTGTCAAATAGTTTAAAAGAAAAAGGATTCAATTGGTTTTCTTTCTTATTTAAAATGAAAACTTTTGACAAAGTCAAAAGGTTAGCTTTCGACAAGGTCAGAAGAATGGTTGCCGCTTCCAAACCTTTCGATGCAGATAGGGTTAAAGATTATCTTTTGTTTTATAAAACTTTCCACCTCTCTCCATTTATTTCAAAGGGTTGGTTCCAACACCAACATTTCATTTTTTTTGAATGGTTTCGTTGTATTTTGACTTCGAAAGGTTTTGACTTCGAAAGGTTTTGGTTTCGAAAGATTTTTATTTTGAAAGGTTTTGATTTTGAAAGGTTTCTAAGAGGTTGCCCTCAATGATTTAGAAAGGTTTGGAGTTTCATTGCTTTTCGAAAGTTTATAAATGGTTTTATAAAGGGGAAACCCAAGCATTCAACAAATTCGAAAGGTGGAACCTTTTAACTAGGCCGAAAAGAAACCTTCATACAAAGTCAAAAGGTAGGACCTTTCGATAAGGTCGAAAGGTATGATTTTGTTATGCTTTCAAAAGGAAGGCTTCTTTAGGGGCTAAATTTGGATGTTTATTTGCTTTGAAACAGGGCTTCATTCGAAGGGGTTTAAAGGTTTGTTTTAGCCATCTTTCTTTAAGTAAAACTTTGCTAATTTAAACGGGTTACTTCGAAGGTTTATAGCATAAAATAATTATCTTTGTTTGAATATGTAAGGGGGGCCCTTATATAAATTGGATGTAAATATACCTTGGGGACACCGGGTGGGTATAATGTTTTCGATACATAGTTTGCGTTTACAAATAAAAATATGCATTCAAAAATATACATTGGGCTATCAATGTGTTTTATTTAATTCAACCTAATTAGGGCTACCAATAAGAATAGGTTAAACAAGTGGTATACGTGGGGAAAATAAATAATCATGGGGATCATGATATTTTAATTAGCCAACTGTTGGGTTCTTGGTTAACTTGGGAAAACAATGGAATGTGTGACGACCCGCCTTTCTCAACCCCAGAAAGACGTTTCATCATTAAGAAAGAAAGGGATAGAAATAGAAAAGAATAGAAAGAAAGAACAACAACATCAGAATCTCACAGCGGAATGGAACAAAATATAATACATCACATATCTATTACATAGTTATACATACATCAGAGTCCTACAATATCATATAATAGGACTATCATATACATACATGACCATGCATACATCCAAAATACAGCATTACTAACTACACAGCGGAACTACATATATAGATACATACGTCTGGTCTTCTCCCCAAAATAGCTCCTCCAGAGAATCAACACTTCCAATACCTATCACTTGGCTACTCGTAAAAATTTGAGTACCAAAGAGTTTATGAAAACACAAAATATAAACTCCGGGTCAGACATGGGTCTGGTATGAGTAAACAGGTTAAAGTTGCTTAACTTTGAAAATCATTTGAAAATAAAGGTATCACGTAAGACTCCCCACAAATAAATACGGGTAAGTTTTTACCTTACGCTAACCAAAAAAATTTATAGGAAACTCTGTGATATTATAATAGTGTCTAGGGTTTTCAAGTAAATAGAAAATAGCCGAAATTGTTACATCTATTAAATTCCAGCTACTAGCCACGAAAGTGGGTAATACAAATCAAAACCGTAGGGTCTCGTAGGGAAAATGGATTTCCAACAATGGCAGGGCTACTGGGGTACCGCCCGTCACAGTACGGGGCCTAGATCACCGTACCGAGGATTACTCCCTTCATCCCCTGCAACACAAGGCCGGAACCATTCCTTACTGAACAGTCCCGAACAGATAACCCCGCAGTTGTGGCCAACAACTTCTCACAAAGCCGAAATAAAAAGGGACATCTAGACAGGGGAAAATCTTGTCCTGCTTGGGCATGACCCACCTAACCTTGCTGCATCTCCCCTGTTTTAGCCATTCCCGGTTGATGAGGCTTGAGGCTACGATTACCTTTATTGAACATATTCTTAGAATGCTCATCGTCCGCCTGACGATGTGTTGAAAGCATTCAATCCATACAAGTTCGTTCCGGGTTCGAACGAAACCGAAGGCATTATCTCGTTACACTCATTTTGGAATCACCCTCAGAGTTAACGACGATAACCCTTGCATTCTGAAACACCATCTCGATCTCCATTTGATAAGTTACGACCTATCGTTTAATTTGGATCGATGTGGTTTTCGGAGAATCAAAAATTGATTCTTCTGATCTCGGTCTCATCGGATTCAAACGCCATTTTAAGGGCCAAGTTGTCTATTTAACTTAACAGTTTAATTAAATATCAGAAATTAACATAACAGAGATATCAGATAAATCATATACAGTTTACAGATATCCATAATATATCACAACATATCATAGAAATATCAACAACAGATATCACAGTCAATCAACATAATTATCAATGCATACCAAACAGTTTGGTTTTACTTAACTAAATTATTTGCTTAAGAATAAACTATTTAAATTTGCTTAATTACCGATTTATTAGCTTATTAACGATCAATTAATTAATTAGCTATTCATTAATAATTAATTTATTAATCATGTCATCTTAAATTAATTATTTAAACTAATTAACTTTTATTCATTAACTATTACTCAATTACTCAATTAATTAGTTGATTCTTAATTATTAACTATTAAATAATTAACTTAAAAATTAATTATAAACTACTTTAATTAACCAATTATTATTAATTTAATTAAATAATAAATCTTTAATTAATCACTTAAGTTATTTGTTAATTAACTTTTAAGTGATATGCAATCATTCCTTAAGATTTAAATTGATTTAACATGTAATTACATTTTAATTCCAAACTCAATTAAAAATTCAAATATAAATTAATCAACCTTCTAGCTACTAACTGTTAATCACATATTCCTTACATATCTACCTAAATCAACCTTTAATTAAAATACTAACTTAATTAATTAACAATTGTTTAATTAACTTAGCTATAAACCTGTACAAAAATCATTACCAGTCCTTTTGAAAGCACCGAGACGCATCGTACCTTACTCGAGAAAAACTCGAGTTTCCTTGTCGCTCTCCCGTGTTGCTCTCCCCTTCCCTTTCTTCTTCTCTCCAGTTCTTCTTCTCTTCTTCTTTTTTTAAGTTAAGTTGTAAACGTTTAGCTGTAGCTACTCTCGCACGCGACTCGGAGGAAACACAGGAATACTCGAAGCGACCTCACCAATGTCTCGAGCACGCGCACCACTCACGGATCCTCGAACTCCACTTCGCCACCGTGCACGTGCACGGTGGCTCACCTTGCCTGCGGCGACTCTCTACAGTCCCCACACACCACAAATGATCCACTTGAGTGAAATCGAAGCCCAAAATTCAATTACAAGCCGAAATGAAAAATTCGACCTGTAGCTCAAGCATACAAAAACATCACTGATGAACGAATCACGCATGCAGCCACCACACATCACCGGAGGTGATGAAAATTCACCAGGACGTCGCCTACACCTCCACCTAGCTCCTCCAAAAGTCGCGGCCAACTCGATTAAAGTATGATGCCGAGAGTCATTTTTTTACAGAACATCAAAACTTAATCACACAAACCCTATTCTTGATTCAAACTCAAAACATATGCTTTTGAAAAATAAATTGATATTTTCTAGAATTAATTAGTTTACAAACCTGCTTCCTGCTGATTTACAGAAGTTATAATTAACTCAATCTTCATAAATTGATAAAAACCCATTTTTGATTCATTTTAAAACTGCTATATTTCTCTTTGCTTAAAAATCAAGATTTCTATGTTAAAAATCATAATTATGTATATGAAAACTAATTATGCTATTGGATTTACAAATTTCAACATTTGAGTTTTAAACCTTAATTTTCTTTTAAACCTGTAGTTTGAATACAGGGTTAATATCATACTGTTTAACTCTAAACATGTTTTGCAGGCTTTGTTTTCATATAAACAAACTTGAATTTACACAATACAAAATTTAAATATTTATATGAATAAGATTTGTAAATTTATTTTCTTTACTTTGTAAAAACTTGAAATACTGATCAACAACAACTATGCAAACTTCCAGTGCAAACATATACAGAACAGCATGTTTAAACTTCATCAACACATATCATTAAGAAGAAAATATGCAAGCTAAAGTTGAAATTAGTTTTGTTTACTCACTTGATCAAATTTGAACAGAAGATGTTGAAGAAACACTGCAAAAGAAGCTTTCCTGAAACCCTTCTTTGTTTCCTTTTTTTTTCTTTGTTTGTTTTCAGTTTTTCTTCTTTTTAGTTTAAGTTTTGTTCAGTGTTAATAGATAAACTGAAAGTTATAGGTGATATATATATATATATATGCTTGAACACAAACAAGTGATAACTGGCCAGCCACAATGTTTGACCAAACAAGAAATCTTAGTATTAAATTTACTGCAAAATGGAAAGATATTGATCTCGGCTGCATGTACTTGTTTAAACAAGATGTTAGGCTAATTAATGCTTATGTTATTAATTATGATAGCAAGAAATTAATGGTTTACTGACAGTTGAAATTTGTACAAAGATATTTATGTTATTTACTTTGTTGTACAAGATACTTATCATTATTTCGGCCAAACATAGTTAGTAAGATACAGGTTTTAATTTTTTTTTATCTATGAAGTGAGAACTTGTTTTATTATATTGAAGTGGACTTTGTTTTTCTTATGCCTGAATGTTTTCATTTGTTAAGTATAACTTGTCTTGTTTCTTTGCATCATTCCACTTACATATACAGGTTATATTTTCAAACTTCCTGATATGATTTCCTAAAAGTTATTGTTAACATTTTTGTTTATTTATTTTGTTAGTTATATTTTATATGAAATTTGAATACTTGTTAACATTTTATTTAAGGATGTTGTGTTGTACAATTTACATGTTGAAGATCATTGTTTGTCTAAAAATACTTGTATTTATATATGTCAAATTATAATTTATATTTTGTATATTTATATTACTTTGATTACCTCTTATAATTAAAATTGTGTTTTATACTAATTTTGTATGTTTACACCTATATTGTTTTGCACTTCCATATTTATGTTTAATACTTCCATGTTTGTTTATTTTAAAACTTATTATTTTAAAAACCAAAATTGTATTCATATGTATTTTGTCAAATATCAGAAATATAAAGACTTTGATTTGTTTCTATTGAATAAAACCGATTTTGTTTTAAATGGTTTTGAAGTATTTAATTTTAAATTTCAAATCAAAATTTTTCTTTTACAAACATATATAACTGTTAAATATTTAAGATCTCATCAATTTAAATATTGACAAGTTTATATTTAATTTAAATTAGATTAAATATTTATTAAAATATTTCGTCAAAAATTCTGGGTCGTTACATTCCTCCCCCCTTAAAAGAATTTCGTCCCCGAAATTTAAACAACCGTTAATTCAAAAGCTTTTATATTAACCATCCAAACATACATATCATTCATACAATAGCAAACAAACAAATAGTCTATGCTAACAAACAACACTAGTTATCCGAACATAAATCCGGATAAGTACTCCTAAAACTATCGAGAGTTTCCCAGGTACAATCTCTGGGATCCTCACTCCATTGCATCTTAACGAGTTTCACCACTTTGTTTCTGAGTTGCTTCTCGTCTCGGTCGACAATCTGAAATGGATTTCTGACTACAGTTAAATTTGGTTCCACTTCCAAATCTTCTTGAATTACCGGTTCCACAACCAGTGAGGGATCATGAACAAATTTTCTCAAATGCGATACATGAAACACATTGTGAATCCCAGACATCCGTTCTGGTAATTCAATCCTGTAGGCCACAGTTCCAATTCTCTTCAACACTCGGAATGGTCCAATGTATCTCGAAGCAAGTTATCCCGTCTTTCCGAATCTTATAGCACCTTTAATTGGGGAAACTTTAACAAAAACCAAGTCTCCGATCTCAAATTCCAATGGCCTTCGTCTTCTATCTGCATATTTCTTCTGACGATCTTGAGAAGCTTTCATCCTTTTCTTGATAAGCTCAACCTTCGCAGAAGCTTCACGAATAAGATCGGGTCCGAGCACAAGACGATCCTTCGATTCAATCCAACAAGATGGAGATCTACACAGTCTTCCGTATAAAGCTTCATAAGGAGCCATCTTAATACTTGCTTGATAACTATTATTATAAGAAAATTCCACTAAATGAAGATGGTCCTCCCAAGATCCTCCAAAATCTAAAACACAAGCCCGTAGCATATCCTCAAGAATACGATTCAGCCTCTCTGTCTGTCCGTCCGTTTGAGGATGATAGGCTGTACTTAATCTCAAATCTGTACCCATCGTTGATTGCAGAGCTTCCCAAAATTTGCTAGTGAAAATAGGATCACGATCACTTACCATGCTAACTGGGACACCATGCAATCGAACTATCTCTTTCAAGAAAACTTCCACCAAAGAAACTGCAGTACGGGTTGACTTTACTGGTATAAAATGAGCAGTCTTAGTTAAACGATCTACAATAACCCATATACCGTCATTCCCTTTCCTGGTTCTAGGCAAACCATCAATAAAATCCATCGAGATCATTTCCCATTTCCAATTCGGAATTTCCAAAGGTTGCAATAACCCGGCAGATTTCTGTTGATCACCTTTAACTTGTTGACAAATGGCACAACTGTTCACAAATCTAGCAATATCCTTCTTCATACCCGGCCACCAGAAAGCTCTCCTCATGTCTTTATACATCTTCGAGATTCCAGGATGAATATTCAATTTGGAACAATGACTTTCTGATAAAACTTCCTGCTTCAATTCCTTGTCATTCGGAACACAGATTCTCCCATTGATCCTTAGCGTTCCTTGGTCATCAATGTCAAAACTGGGACATTGACCCTTCCTGACTCTTTTGATGATCCTCCTCAACATCTTATCAGATTCTTGCCTGCTTGATATCCTTTCAATAGGAGATGGAACCACTTCCAGAAGAGATAAAACCGCGTTCCTACTGAGAGCATCAGCTACGACATTCGCTTTTCCCGGAGTGTACAGAATATCCAGATCGTAGGATGCAAGAAATTCAACCCACCGCTGATGTCTCAGATTAAGGTCCTTTTGAGAGAATAGATATTTCAACGGTTTGTGATCCGTGAACAATTCGAATTTCTCTCCTAAAAGATAATGTCTCCAAATCTTCAGAGCAAAAACAATGGCAAGCAATTCAAGATCATGCGTAGGATAGTTTTTCTCATGAGGCTTCAACTGTCGACTAGCATACGCAATAACCCTTCCGTTCTGCATCAGAACTGCTCCCAAACCAACAATACAAGCATCAGTGTAAACCTCAAATTTGCTCTTCCCATCCGGAACAGAAAGTACTGGTGCACTAGTGAGCCTTATCTTCAATTCCTGAAAAGCTTCCTCACATTGAGGTGTCCATTTGAATTTCGCTCCTTTTCTGGTCAACTTTGTCAAATGCGAAGAAATCTTGGAATAATCTCTAATAAATCTCCTGTAGTAGCTAGCCAATCCTAGAAAACTGCGAACTTCCGTCGGTGTCTCTGGCTGTTTCCATTCCAGAATAGTTTCCACTTTCGCTGGGTCTACAGAAATGCCTTCACCCGAAACAATGTGCCCTAAAAATTTAACTTTCGATTTCCAGAAATGGCACTTCGAAAATTTCGCCTTCAACACATTCTTTCTCAGAGTCTCTAATACAATCCTCAAATACTCCCTGTGCTCTTCTTCGGATTTGGAATAGACCAAGATATCATCAATAAATACCAGCACAAACTTATTCAACACATCTCTAAAGACTCGGTTCATGAGGTCAACGAAATAAGCAGGAGCGTTGGTTAATCCGAACGGCATAACCAACCACTCATAGAAACAATTCGGTCCCCTAAATGCAGTCAAGGGAATACTGTCTTCAGCTACCCTCAACTGGTGGAAACCTGAAGCTAGATCCAATTGAGAAAAGATAGAAGCACCATGCAACTGGTCAAAAAGATCATCGATGCGAGGAAGAGGATATTTATTACGGATAGTCACTTTCTTCAATTCTCTATAATCCACACAGAACCTCAGTGATCCATCTGATTTGGTCACAAACACCGCCGCTGAACCCCAACAAGAAAAACTAGGTCTAATCAATCCCTTCTCTAAAAGATCCTGCGTCTGCTTAATCAACACTTCTCTTTCCCTAGGAGCCATTCTCCTACTGGGTTGAATTACTGGCACAGCCCCTGGAATCAAATCAATACGGAACTCTATTTCTCGATGTGGTGGCAAACACTTAACTTCTTCAAAAACATCCACAAAATCCTGAACCACATCGATGTCTTCAACACTCTCTTCAGATGTCTCCATTCCATGCAGAAGACTGCTCAAGTGAATTCCAGAATTATCACACGACACTCTGGCAATTCTACCCAGATCAGTTTCCAACGAAACTGTTCTCTCATCACAATTCAAGATGGATTTATACTTATCCAGCCAATCCATACCCAAAATAAGATCAAATCCCGTAAAATTCAACACATACGGGTCACAAGAAAAACTGTGGGATAGATAAGAGATCTTCAAGTCCTTACAAATATAGTCTAATTTGGTCACCCCTCTTATAGGATTAGATACCAAGATAGAACTATCTACTGAACTAGGGGTAAGAGAAAACTTTTCAACAGAGTCCAAAGAAATAAAACTCAAGGAAGCACCCGAATCAAACAAAACTCTAATATATTTTCCATTTAAAAGTAAAGTACCTTCTAATACTCCTTTGCCCATCGAAGAAGAAGATGGTCCGGCTTCCAAAGAAAAAACTTTATTCTAAGGTGCTCTCTGCAGAAGTGGATAGTTCTTGATCATGTGCCCTGGCTGATGACAATTAAAGCACAATGATTTCTGAACCATAGCTGATCCTGGGCCACTCTGGTGCGGTTGCTGTTGTTGCTGCTGGAATCCCTTCCTAGGACACTTATTTGCCAAATGCCCTTCCTGATGACAAATGTAGCACTTTCGGGGTCCGTTGTTATTCCCAGGCTTCTTCTTATTCGACTTCCTCCATTTAGGATTAAACTTTCGCTTATTCGAATTAGTGAAATTTCCACTTGAAGCTGCAACTGGATCCACCGGCTTCTTACTCATCAAACTTTCATACCTCAATGCCATATCAATCAAATCAACAAAAGATCCCTTTAGAAGCACTGTCAATTTCCCATGGAATTCAGGCCTCAACCCTTGCACAAATTTCTCATTCTTTTTCAGAGGAGTATCGATGAGTCCTGGACCATAACAAGAGAGTTCGTTGAATCTAGTTTCGTGCTCCGAAATAGACATACTACCCTGCTTCAAATACAGAAAATCCTGATACAATTGGGTTCTCCCTGCCGTCGGCACATACTTCTCTTCAAACAACTCCTTGAATCTGTCCCAAGAAATATCATCCTCAGAAATATTTGAAATAGTTGAATCCCACCATGCTGCTGCACCACCTTGCAGTTGCCACGATGCCATATGCCTCTTACGCTCATCAGTCAATCTCATGCTCTTGAAAATGCGCTCAAAAGAGCGTAGCCAGTCCTAAACTTCAATTATTGACTCCGAACCTTTGAATGATTGGCCTCCAAGATGTTTGAAATCCTTGCATAAGGCTGCAAAGCTAACTTGAGATGGTACTGGATTGACAGCCTCACTAACATTCCGACTCCGTCCATTATCTGTAGAAGTACTGGCCCTAACTCTGCCTCTTCTTCCTGAACTCATGTCGGTCACCTGAACAGGTAACTCAACCAATTTAGATAGGTATATATATATAATATTGAAAATACAAATATGCACTCTCAAGATAAATATACACAAGAGCCTAGGTACTCGCTTTACCTAGCGCATTGATACCAACTGTGACGACCCGCCTTTCTCAACCCCAGAAAGACGTTTCATCATTAAGAAAGAAAGGGATAGAAATAGAAAAGAATAGAAAGAAAGAACAACAACTTCAGAATCTCACAGCGGAATGGAACAAAATATAATACATCACATATCTATTACATAGTTATACATACATCAGAGTCGTACAACATCATATAACAGGACTATCATATACATACATGACCATACATACATCCAAAATACAGCATTACTAACTACACAGCGGAACTACATATATAGATACATACGTCTGGTCTTCTCCCCAAAATAGCTCCTTCAGAGAATCAACACTTCCAATACCTATCACTTGGCTACTCGTAAAAATTTGAGTACCCAAGAGTTTATGAAAACACAAAATATAAACTCCGGGTCAGACATGGGTCTGGTATGAGTAAACAGGTTAAAGTTGCTTAACTTTGAAAATCATTTGAAAATAAAGGTATCACGTAAGACTCCCCACAAATAAATACGGGTAAGTTTTTACCTTACGCTAACCAAAACATTTTATAGGGAATTCTGTGGTATTATAATAGTGTCTAGGGTTTTTAAGTAAATAGAAAATAGCCGAAATTGTTACATCTATTAAATTCCAGCTACTAGCCACGAAAGTGGGTAATACAAATCAAAACCGTAGGGTCTCGTAGGGAAAATGGATTTCCAACAATGGCAAGGCTACTAGGGTACCGCCCGTCACAGTACGGGGCCTAGATCACTGTACCGAGGATTACTCCCTTCATCCCCTGCAACACAAGGCCGGAACCATTCCTTACTGAACAGTCCCGAACAAGATAACCCCGCAGTTGTGGCCAACAACTGCTCACAAAGCTGAAATAAAAAGGGACATCTAGATAGGGGAAAATCTTGTCCTGCTTAGGCATGACCCACCTAACCTTGCTGCATCTCCCATGTTTTAGCCATTCCCGGTTGATGAGGCTTGAGGCTACGATTACCTTTATTGAACATATTCTTAGAATGCTCATCGTCCGCCTGACGATGTGTTGAAAGCATTCAATCCATACGAGTTCGTTCCGAGTTCGAACGAAATCGAAGGCATTATCTCGTTACACTCATTTTGGAATCACCCTCAGAGTTAACGACGATAACCCTTGCATTCGGAAACACCGTCTCGATCCCCATTTGATAAGTTACGACCTATCGTTTAATTTGGATCGATGTGGTTTTCGGAGAATCAAAAATTGATTCTTCCGATCCCGGTCTCATCGGATCCAAACGCCATTTTAAGGGCCAAGTTGTCTATTTAACTTAACAGTTTAATTAAATATCAGAAATTAACATAACAGAGATATCAGATAAATCATATACAGTTTACAGATATCCATAATATATCACAACATATCACAGAAATATCATCAACGGATATCACAGTCAATCAACATAATTATCAATGCATACCAAACAGTTTGGTTTTACTTAACTAAATTATTTGCTTAAGAATAAACTATTTAAATTTGCTTAATTACCGATTTATTAGCTTATTAACGATCAATTAATTAATTATTCATTAATAATTAATTTATTAATCATCTCATCTTAAATTAATTATTTAAACTAATTAACTTTTATTCATTAACTATTACTCAACTACTCAATTAATTAGTTGATTCTTAATTATTAACTATTAAATAATTAACTTAAAAATTAATAATAAACTATTTTAATTAACCAATTATTATTAATTTAATTAATTAATAAATCTTTAATTAATCACTTAAGTTATTTGTTGATTAACTTTTAAGTGATATGCAATCATTCCTTAAGATTTAAATTGATTTAACATGTAATTACATTTTAATTCCAAACTCAATTAAAAATTCAAATATAAATTAATCAACCTTCTAGCTACTAACTGTTAATCACATATTCCTTACATATCTACCTAAATCAACCTTTAATTAAAATACTAACTTAATTAATTAACAATTGTTTAATTAACTTAGCTATAAACCTGTACAAAAATCATTACCAGTCCTTTTGAAAGCACCGAGACGCATCGTACCTTACTCGAGAAAAACTCGAGTTTCCTCGTCGCTCTCCCGTGTTGCTCTCCCCTTCCCTTTCTTCTTCTCTCCAGTTCTTCTTCTCTTCTTTTTTTTTAAAAAAAAGTTAAGTTGTAAACGTTTAGCTGTAGCTACTCTCGCACGCGACTCGGAGGAAACACAGGAATACTCGAAGCGGCCTCACCAATGTCTCGAGCACACGCACCACTTACGGATCCTCGAACTCCACTTCGCCACCGTGCACGTGCATAGTGGCTCACCTTGCCTGCGGCGACTCTCTACAGTCCCCACACACCACAAATGATCCACTTGAGTGAAATCGAAGCCCAAAATTCAATTATAAGCCGAAATGAAAAATTCGACTTGTAGCTCAAGCAAACGAAAACATCACTGATGAACGAATCACGCGTGCAGCCACCACACATCACCGGAGGTGATGAAAATTCACCAGGACGTCGCCTACACCTCCACCTAGCTCCTCCAAAAGTCGCGGCCAACTCGATTAAAGTATGATGCCGAGACTCATTTTTTTACAGAACATCAAAACTTAAACACACAAACCCTATTCTTGATTCAAACTCAAAACATATGCTTTTGAAAAATAAATTGATATTTTTCTAGAATTAATTAGTTTACAAACCTGCTTCCTGCTGATTTACAGAAGTTATAATTAACTCAATCTTCTTAAATTGACAAAAACCCATTTTTGATTCATTTTAAAACTGCTCTATTTCTCTTTGCTTAAAAAT
Source organism: Allium cepa (assembly GCA_030765085.1). Lineage (NCBI taxonomy): Eukaryota > Viridiplantae > Streptophyta > Magnoliopsida > Asparagales > Amaryllidaceae > Allium > Allium cepa. The sequence continues at coordinate 848,696,334 of CM060943.1, forward strand.
CAAGATTTCTATGTTAAAAATCATAATTATGTATATGAAAGCTAATTATGCTATTGGATTTACAAATTTCAACATTTGAGTTTTAAACCTTAATTTTCTTTTAAACCTGTAGTTTGAATACAGGGTTAATATCATACTGTTTAACTCTAAACATGTTTTGCAGGCTTTGTTTTCATATAAACAAACTTGAATTTACACAATACAAAATTTAAATAGTTATATGAATAAGATTTGTAAATTTATTTGCTTTACTTTGTAAAAACTTGAAATACTGATCAACAACAACTATGCAAACTTCCAGTGCAAACATATACAGAACAGCATGTTTAAACTTCATCAACACATATCATTAAGAAGAAAATATGCAAGCTAAAGTTGAAATTAGTTTTGTTTACTCACTTGATCAAATTTGAACAGAAGATGTTGAAGAAACACTGCAAAAGAAGCTTTCCTGAAACCCTTCTTTGTTTCCTTTTTTTTCTTTGTTTGTTTTCAGTTTTTCTTCTTTTTAGATTAAGTTTTGTTCAGTGTTAATAGATAAACTGAAAGTTATAGGTGATATATATATATATATATATGCTTGAACACAAACAAGTGATAACTGGCCAGCCACAATGTTTGACCAAACAAGAAATCTTAGTATTAAATTTACTGCAAAATGGAAAGATATTGATCTCGGCTGCATGTACTTGTTTAAACAAGATGTTAGGCTAATTAATGCTTATGTTATTAATTATGATAGCAAGAAATTAATGGTTTACTGACAGTTGAAATTTGTACAAAGATATTTATGTTATTTACTTTGTTGTACAAGATACTTATCATTATTTCGGCCAAACATAGTTAGTAAGATACAGGTTTTAATTTTTTTTATCTATGAAGTGAGAACTTGTTTTATTATATTGAAGTGGACTTTGTTTTTCTTATGCCTGAATGTTTTCATTTGTTAAGTATAACTTGTCTTGTTTCTTTGCATCATTCCACTTACATATACAGGTTATATTTTCAAACTTCCTGATATGATTTCCTAAAAGTTATTGTTAACATTTTTGTTTATTTATTCTGTTAGTTATATTTTATATGAAATTTGAATACTTGTTAACATTTTATTTAAGGATGTTGTGTTGTACAATTTACATGTTGAAGATCATTGTTCGTCTAAAAATACTTGTATTTATATATGTCAAATTATAATTTATATTTTGTATATTTATATTACTTTGATTACCTCTTATAATTATAATTGTGTTTTATACTAATTTTGTATGTTTACACCTATATTGTTTTGCACTTCCATATTTATGTTTAATACTTCCATGTTTGTTTATTTTAAAACTTATTATTTTAAAAACCAAAATTGTATTCATATGTATTTTGTCAAATATCAGAAATATAAAGACTTTGATTTGATTCTATTGAATAAAACCGATTTTGTTTTAAATGGTTTTGAAGTATTTAATTTTAAATTTCAAATCAAAAATTTTCTTTTACAAACATATATAACTGTTAAATATTTAAGATCTCATCAATTTAAATATTGACAAGTTTATATTTAATTTAAATTAGATTAAATATTTATTAAAATATTTCGTCAAAAATTCTGGGTCGTTACAGAATGTGCGGTGGATAGCCCACATCAAATTTCTAAAGTAAATAATGTTTTGCCAGAGGTGGTTAGCTTCGGATTTTGCACCCCATAGTCATCCTAGGAAAACTATGGAGTGTGCGGTGGATAGCCCACACCAGCTTTTGTAAAACAATATATGATGGATAATCTACGTTTATTTTTAATGGATTTGGGACAGATGGTCCTATTAAATTATGATGGATATTTTTAAAGATTTTAAAGGGGAACTCTAATAAATTGATTTTAGATGTGGAATCTAATATATTGCTTTTAGATGGGATATCTAATAAATGGGTGGATGGGATATCCAATGTATATTATTTATGGCTTCATTTCATATGATGTTAAGACTAATCATCTTGGGTGCAGGCTCATAGTAAATGATTTGCATGTTTTGTTTTGGATACTAGTGAGGGGAAAACCCGATCCGCTAAGCTGCGTGGTCTCACTAGCTATCTATTTATGATAAGAGATGATAGAGGATTATTCATACCAGACTCATTGTCTGACTCGAAGTTTGTGTTTCTCCACAAACCCTCGAGCAATCAAAAATTAATTTGAGTAGTTTGAGAGTGGGAGACTTTTAGGTTTTTGGACGAATAAGCTTCCGAGGACGTGCAGGAGGTAGTATTAGCTATATAGGAGCTATTTTGTGTTTTCCCTTGTGATGAACTAAGAACTATAAAGTTCATGTTTATTAGTTCTCTGATCATCATAAAAGGACATCTTCATATGTCGCTCTTATCATATTTTGTACATGTATATGTGATCTGAACGTGGTCAACGTTTGGGATTATGTAATTGAATCTTAAATTATAATTTGCATGAAATAGAAAATTTCTGTTTATTGGAAGTTTAAAAATTTTAATATTTATGTGTTCCAGTGTATCAATATTCACTATTCCGCATTTGGTCGCCATGAAATAACAGCTATGGACGACTGCAGCATCAGTAGCGATTAGTTTTGGGCCTCAGAAGGCCGGATGTTACAAAGCGGTTCGTATATCCAGAAACAACAACATAAAAAACGAATAGAAACTCACAATATTGTGTGTACCTTTTATAAGAGACAACTAATAGTTTTACAACCCAACAACCTAAAAGAACAAATGCTGGAAATAAAAAGATACAACAATGCTGTCTAAAACGCAGCCTAAGAATTGTAAGAAGGTCTCGCTCCATAGATGGAGCTTGAGCCATTACCGAACAGTAGAATGGTCGTAGCATGGCGGCTATGCACCCAATCTCATGCCCCTAGCGCTGCTGCTCCATCCTAATCTCTCGAAGCTCTGCTTGAACTCGACAAATAGCAGCAAGCTAGGGACTCATGTATCCCTCGGCGTGATGCGTTATCCCCTGTTATTGTTGTTGTGGCTTTGGTGGTGGTATAGGTGGTAGGCAGGTAGCAAAAAAATATTCATCCTCTTCATATTGGTCCGGTCGATGGCGAGAGAGACCTTCCTCTCCACTGGCTCTCCGCTCAAATTTACCTCGTAATGCCTAAACACTCGAGTGAGCAAGTAGCAATATGAAAAATGACCCTTCGGGGTACTAACTCCTCGATCGACCATATAGAGAATCAAGACACGAGATCAATTGACGGCTACGCCACCAATTATAGCATATACGGCTTTTCGAAATGAGGTTTAAATATGATCAAAGCTCCCTGTCTTCAAAATGATGTTGTGTTGGATGATGTGCATGACGAGATTGGCCACCGATCATAAATTGTCGATCCTCCAATCACTGACATTTCCAAGAAAGATCCGCTTTAGAATCTTAGGATCGATCATCTCTATGTTGTCCAAATTTAGGCCTACTTCAGATATCACCGAAATTCTAGCGAGATCATCATCTGACATCTAAATCTGAGCTCCCTTCGCCTTGGACTCAATATAGTTGTCGCCATCGTAAAATTTCTACGCCATCTATGCATCGAACATACGGACACAATGCGGTAATATTCCCGCTCATAAGCCTTGAAGTGGAGGATCGGTGCCAGTCACGCCATGATGAAAAGCTCCTCAAGCCCAAGAGCGGCGAAATCTCTGAACTTCACTGATTGCCCATGAAGGAAATCAAAGTCTGTCGTTCCAAGATAGGTAACGATCTTATGCTCGCCCCGGTCAAACCAAGCGACTTCTTGCGAAGTGAGGTCGGGATGACGAGAGGAAGAGCCGCCAGTGCATGGCAGTGCAATGGGCTGAGAGCGGTTGGAAAAAGGGAGAAAATGGTTTAGATCTATAACATCCCACTTCCGGAGGCTAAAAAATAACGGCTACGGATGCTACAGTCATCCATAGGTGTTATTTCTAAGTGACCAAAATCGAAATCTTGAAACTATTGGCAATACAGAAACATAAGAATATGAAAAATTTTAAACTTCAATAAAATAGAATTTTTCATTTCTTATAAATTTCAATTTAAGATTTAGTTACATAATCCTTAACCATATTCAGATCACATATACATGTACAAAATACGATAAGAGCGATATATGAAGATGTTCCTTTATGATGATCAGAGAACTAGTAAATATGAACTTTACAATTCTCCATACATTACAGCGAAAAACACAAAATAGCTCCTATATAGCTAACTCTGCCTCCTACATGTCTCCGGCAGCTTATTCGTCCAAAAACCTAAAAATCTCCTACTCAGACTACACCATTAATTTTGAGTATCCGAGAGTTTGTTGAGAAACACAAACTTCGAGTCAGACAATAAGTATGGTATGAATAATCCCCTATTATCTCTTATCATAAATAGATATCTAGTGAGACCACGCTGCTAAGCGAAAAGGGTTAAGTATCCAAAACAAAACATGCAAATCATTTACTATGCTCCTGCACCCAAAATGATTAGTCTTGACATAATATGAAGTAAAGCCATAAATCATATATATTGGATATCCCATCCATCCATTTATTAGATATCCCATCTAAAAGCAATTTGTTAGATTTCCCATCTAAAAGCAATTTGTTAGAGTTCCCCTCTAAATCTTTAAAATGACTGTCCATCATAATTTAATAGGACTATCCGTCCCAAATCCATTTAAAATAAATGTAGATTATCCATCATATATTGTTTTATAAAAGTCGATGTGGGCTATCCAACGCACACTCCATGGTTTTCCTAGGATGACTATGAACCCTTAGGTGCCAATCCCGAGGCTAACCACCTCTGGCAAAACATTCTTTAATTTAGAAATTTGATAAGGGCTATCCACTATACATTTCATGGTTTTCCTAGGTTACCAAGAACCCAACACTTGGATAATTAAAATATCATGATCCCCATGATTACTCATTAAAATTCATGATCCTCATGATTATTTATTATCCCCGGGTAAACCACATGTTTATCATATTCCCATTGGTAGCCCCAATTAGGTTAAATTAAATAAAAACATATTGATAGCCCCAATGTATATTTTCAAAAGCATATTTCAATTTGTAACCTCAAACTATGAATCAAAAACATTAAACCCATCCCAGTGTCCCCAAGGTTTATTTACAACCAATTTATATAAGGATCCCCTTACATATTCAAACGAAGATAAGTATTTTATGTTATAATCCTTCGAAGTAACCCTTCAAATTAGCAAAATTTTACTTAACAAAAAATGGATAAAAAAGCCATTTAAACCCCTTCGAATGAAGCCCCGTTCGAAGGCAAATAAACATCCAAAGTTAGCCCCTTCCGAAGCCTTCCTTTTGAAAGCATCAAAAAATCACACCTTTCGACCTTGTCGGAAGGTCCTATCTTTCGACCTTATTGGAAGGTTTCGTTTCAACCTAGTCAAAAGGTTCCACCTTACGAATTTTTCGAAAGCCTGAGGTATCCCCCTTATAAAACCATTTATAAGCTTTTCGAAGCAATGAAACTCAAAAAATTTCGAAATAATTAAAGGTAACCCATTCGAAACCTTTTGAAATCAAAACCTTTTAAAACGTCCCTACCCTTCGACTTAGTCGGAAGGTAGAGGGCTCACCTTTCGACTTAGTCAAAAGGTATAATCTTGTGCCTTAACCTTTCCTTCGAATATCCCATTCGAAGGCATATAAAACATAAAGTGGAACAAAGTCGGAATCCCCCTTGACTTCATTCCTTTCAAAGTTCTGAGTCAAAAGCACCCCTTTGACTTCATCCCTTCGAAAGAAAATATCTCCTTCGAAAGCATGGCTTTCAAAGGCATTAAAAACTTAACTTTAAAACAATGGGAAGGTTCGAAAGTAACCCCTTCCTTTTCCTCTCCTACCTTTCAACTAATTCGAAAGGTTCTAAAACATATTTTTGAAAGTATTTAAACAATTCTCTTGAAGATTTAAACTTTCGAAGATCCCCTTCGAAACCCCTTCTTGAGTATAAAATTTTTTTCTTTAAAAAAATGATGGGGTCAAATGATCCCTCTTTGAAGCCTATTAATTTGAAAGCATTTATATTTCCATTTGAAAACCACGGAAGCAGCCTACATCCAGTCACATCTCTTCCTTCTAACACCATTCCTACCTTATGACTTAGACGAAAGGTAAATGCTTACCTTCTAACTTAGACAAAAGGTATCTTTCGACTTAGTCAAAAGGGTGAAAGCGGGCTATCTAGTCGGAAGCAAGTTCTGGGCTTACGGAAGTGATGGTTCCTCTTGCTTGTCTAAATCTGATTGGTCAAGAGGCTTCCTTCTGTACTTTCGAATAGTAAAAATTAGTAGATAGTCAACCTTTTTCTTAAAACATTATTCTTCTTCCTGAAATAATTTTCTAAAGCAATTTCCCTTCGAATTTAACCAATTCGGAAGCCATTTTTCAGTTTAGCCCTTGGGCGTAAGTAATTTAATTACCTTAAACCACTAAGGAAAAATCCTCAAAAATCACCAAAAATTATTTAAATTGTATATTTTAACATAAAAATTTCAAAGCATATGAAGATCAACATAATCCATAATTTAACCAAAACCAAAATAAACTATGTTAATTAGCCCATTAACATTTAAAAACACCTTTGTCTTGTCCAAACAAAGGTTTAATGGTTATTCCTAACCAAAATCACAAAAATGAATCGGGTATAACCCATAACCGATCCAAACATAGAAAAATGAGATGATAAACATGATTATTCACCTTTATTAGTTGATTGGAGAATGAGATAATTTCCTAGCTTTAATTCCTTAGCTTTATCTTCAATTTATGCTCTTCTATAAGTTTTTAATGGTCGGCCGAAAGTTGGTGAGGAGTTATGAATGAGCGGTGAGAATTTATTAAGGTAGAGGAAGAGATTTATACTAAGAAATGTAGCTCATTTTCAAGTTTACCCCTTAGGAAACTCCTCTTTCTAAATTTAGTTAAGTCTTATTTTAGTTCATTCACTAAAACCCGGCCATTGGATTTATTAATCTCATCTCCCTAAATATTCACATTATTCTATTTAATTTATCCAACTAAATATCCTGTATAATGTAATTAAAATTCAGGGGCATTGCAAGCTCCCTTCCTTAAAGAATTTCATCCTCGAAATTCAGTAAGGACAAAACAAGCATATAGCCCATGCAGCAAGCTAGTATAACCTACCAGTGAAATTCTATATAAACCCTATATAGAACATACCATTTAAAACAGCTTAGGAAAAGTAGCCCAAATCCTATCTCTGTCTCCTTAGTACTGTCCTTTACGTTGTTGCTCCACTGAACTTTCACCAACCTGATTGTCTTGTTTCTTAACCACTTCTCATCTTTTGCCACAACACGAACTGGTTGCCTCTCTCGTAAAATCTGGACCAAGAACCAATCTGTCTCCGGTCTCTAACCAACATGCTTGTGATTTGCATAGCTTTCCACACAAAGCTTCCAAAGACGTTATTCCTATAGTAGTCTGATAACTATTATTATTGGAAAACTCTACTAAGTGCCCCAAGAACCACTAAAATCCAGCAAACAAGCCCTCAATAGATCTCCAATACCTTGTTGACTCTCTCTATCTTCCCATCCATCTGAGGATGATAAATGGTACTCATCTTTAGCTTAGTGCCTAACACACTCTATAGGCTCTTCCAGAACATGCTAGTAAACAATGCATCTCTATCACTGACGATACTACTAGGAATTCCATGCAGTCTAACTATGTTCTTGATGAACAACTTAGGCATAACAGGTGTCGTCCTGGTTGACCTAACTGGAATGAAGTAGGCACTCTTGGTCAATCTGTCCACTATGAAGCATACACTTTCATTATCCCAGTTTGACCTTGGCAACCCATCAATAAAATCCATGTATATCGAGTCCTACTTCCAAACTGGAACATCCAAAGGCTGAAGAAAACCACTGGGCTTCTAATGTTCGGCTTTTACTTGCTGATAGTTCAAACACTGTTTTAGCTATAAGCCAACATCCCTCTTCATTCCTTTCTAAGAGAAACTTCTCTTTATATCCTGATACATCTTGGTCCCCTAGGATGAATCGCAAACTTCGATCAATGGCATTCCCTTAAAACTTCCTTCCTAAGGTCTCCAATGTCCAGAACACATAACTATTCCTTCCTTCTCAACCAACCCCTGCGGTCAAGAATAAAATCCTTTAAATCATCAATCTCGGTTCTAGCTTCTAAACATTTCGGCTAAGACTGGATCCTCTTTCTACCTAGAAGCAATTTGTTCAATCAGAACTAGTCGAACTTCCAAACAAAACATCATGGCGATATTCCGACTATACCCAACAGTCGACCTCAACTGCACACTACAAACAGCCAGTGCTTTCAAGTCTTTCCATTCTGCGAACATAGCTAACACCACATTCTGATATTTCTTGCTAAGCACATCCACCACCTTATTTCCTTTTCCCGGTTTATACTCGATGCTAAAATCTTAAGCTGCAACAAACTCCAGCCATCTCTCTCATGTTCAGCTCCTTCTGAGAGAATAAATACCGTAGAGACTTATGATCTGTGAATATCTAAAACCTTTCTCCCAAAAGATAATGTTTTCGCACCTTCAATGTGTAGAATACTGCTGCCAACTCCAAATCATGAGTTGGGTATCTCACGTCGTGTGTTCTACACTGTCTAGAAGCGTAGGCAATAACCTTTCCATTCTGCATTAGCACAGCACCTAACCTAGTACCACATGCATCAGTGTAAACTACCAACCCCTGATTCGCATATAAAACTACTAACATGGGCACATTGGTTAACAAATGTTTCAATTTAACGAATGTATCCTCACATTTGTCATACCAAACAAACTTCACGTCCTTCCTGGTTAGCATAGTCAAAGATGCCGCTATCCGAGAGAAATCCTTAACGAACCTTCGGTAGTATCTTGTAAGACCAAGAAAACTTCTAATCTCACTTACTGTCTCTAGTCTCTTCCAATTATTGGCAGATTTGATCTTATCCGGATCAAATGCTAAACCTTCCTTGGCAACTACATGACGAAGGAACTTCACTTTCTTCTTCCCAAAATGACGCTTAGAGAACTTCGCTTTCAGCTGATATTGCCTTAGCATCTCCAACACTATTCTAAGATGATCTACACGATCCTTCTCATTCTTAGAATATATCAAAATGTCATCAATAAAAACCAACACGAACCTACCCAAGTGCTCTCTGAAAACCTGGTTCATCAAATCCCAATGAAAGCTGGTGCATTAGTAAGCCCGAATGGCATAACCAACCATTTGTAAGACCCATATCCGGTCCTAAACGCTTTCAAAGGAATATTGTCATCTGCTACTCTTAACTGATGGAAAGTTGTCGTCAAATCCAACCGGGAAAACACTCTGGCTCTACTCAACCGATCGAATAAGTCACCAATTCTCGGCAAAGGATACCTATTCTTGATCGTCCTCTCATTCAGCATACGATATTCGATACACATTCTTAACGACCCATTTGTCTTCTTCACGAATACCGCAGCCATTCCCCAAGACGAACTGCTAGGCCGGATAAAATTCTTTCCTTCCAATTCAACTAGCTGCACCTTTAATTCCTTCATCTTGGTTAGTGTCATCTAGTTAGGTGGTCTACTTATGGGTTCAGCTCTTGGTACAAGATCTATTCGAAATTCGATTGCCTTTTTCGACGGCAAGCCCCAAACTGTTTCAAACGCATCCACAAACTCTTTTGCAACATAAACCTGCTTCAACTCTACTTTCGTTCCCATAGCACCTAATAACACATAAGCATTTCTGTCCGAACTCCTTACTAGGTGAATAACTCGATTGCGGCTATTAGGGTGTTTCAATGATATTCCCCCTCCTAGAAAAATATCCTAGCATCATATCCATCTAACCAATCCATACCCAATATGATCCCAAACCCCACGAAATCAAAAATATATAAGCTTCATGCAAACATATGACCTAACAAATCAAATTCTAACTGCTCATATCCAACTCCCAAAGTTGCATGCCCTCCTACAAGATTCGCAACCCTTAAAGAAGTAATAAGGTACAAAGGTTCCAGACATAAGCAATCTACCAAATACTGAGATACAAATGAGTGCGATGCACCGGTATCAAATAGTATCCTAACTAGAGTACTATGAATCATAAGCATACCTTCTGTCATAGCTTTTCCTTTCTCAACAGCCATTGGTCTAGAAGATGTTGGTTCCGATGCAAAGACCTTTCCCTTTCCAGCCTTAACAGCTTCGGGACACTTGTTCTTGTAATTTCCCATCTGGCCACAGTTGTTACACTTCATATTCAGGCTCACTGCAACTGCTCTTCCATCATCCAAGCGACACTCATTTGCATAGTGTCCCTTCTTATCACACTTGTAATAGACAATATCAGCCTTGCTCTTCTTGGCTGCTGCCCCAACTGGGTTCCTTTCTTCTTGAAGAACTTCCACTTCATACCTTGAAAATTTTAGTTGGTTTCCTTTCCAAAAGTAGAAACATCTCTTCACTCTGAATAGCCATCTCAATAACAATATGACACAGTTTCCGAAGGTTTGGCATGGTTGCTATGGCGATCTCAGGATTCAACCCCCTGATAAACTTATCATTCCTTCAAATGACTATATCCACAGTAGCATATCTATAACAGGACAACTCCTTAAATTCCATAATATACTCAGTCACCGATTTATTCCCCTTAACTAAATCTGTAAACTTCCTTAGCAATGCTCACTTGGCAACCTCGGATAAAAATCTTTCTTCAAACCTCCTTAGAAATTCAGCCCAAGTCAAATCTTTCTTTGGCTCTCCCATGGTATCTTCGTTCCACCAAAACAATGTCGCTCCTGCAATTGCCTTGAAGCAGGTCTTCTCTTTTGCATATCCATCAAGCTGAGATTTGCAAATATCCTTTCATAATGCAACAGCTGGTTTTCCACTCCTACTGCATCCTCGGTTTCCAGAAAAGGCTTCCCTCCAAGACTAGTGTAAACCTTGCTCAGCTTGGCATAATTATTGGTAACTGGGGCCACCGGATTAGCACCTCCAGCATTCCTTGCAGCCACTCCCACAGCTGCTCTAGCTTGCATCATATTCACGAAGGACTGATACATTGTCCCTATATCAACCGGCACGATCTCAGCACTAACATTAGCATTTGCATCTGGTTTTGCATTTTCCTATCAACCCTAGTTGCTTCTAGTACTGGGTCGAACATTTCCACTTGTTGCGATGCGTGTTCCACATTGATTCACTCTTCCGTTTCCTGCCCCCATATATTACTTCCCTACTACCTAAAATCTAATCTTTATAAGATACAGAATAACGGTCTAAGAGAGTGGGGAATACATACTTAGGTATTTATAGCAAAGTACACATACGTTACTATAACGCTTATCCAAGCCAAACCATATTTTAGATTCATTAGATTATGCTTTAAAAATATTTTAAGGTTTAAATTCTTTTAAAGTACATAAACCATGCTCTGATACCAACTTGTAACATCCCACTTCCTGAGGCTCCAAAATAACTGCTGTGGATGATGTAGTCATCCATAGGTGTTATTTCTGAGCGATCGAAATCAAAATCTTGAAACTATTGGCAACACAGAAACACAAGAACATGAAAAATTTGTAATTCAACAAAACAAAATTTCTCATTTCTTATCAATTTCAATTTAAGATTTAATTACATAATCCTAGATGTTAACCATGTTTAGATTACATATACATGTACAAAATATGATAAGAGCGATGTATGAAGATGTCCCCTTATAATGATCGGAGAATTAATAAATATGAACTTTACAATTCTCTGTACATAGTGGAAAACACAAAATAGCTCCTACATAGCTAACGCTGCCTCATGCATGTCTTCGGAAGCTTATTCGTCCAAAAATCAAAAAGTCTACCATTTTCAGACGACTCAAATTAATTTTGACTACCCAAGAGTTTGTGGAGAAACACCAACTTCGAGTTAGACAATAAGTCTGGTATGATTAATCCCCTATCATCTCTTATCATAAATAGATATCTGGTGAGACCACACTGCTAAGTGGAACAGATTTTCCCCTCACTATTATCCAAAATAAAACATGCAGATCATTTTCTACGCTCCTAAACCAAAAATGATTAGTCTTAACATACTATGAAATAAATCCATAAATCATATATATTGGATATCTCATCCACCCATTTATTATATATCCCCTCTAAAAGAAATTTATTATATTTCACATCTAAAGTCAATTTATTAGAGTTCCCCTCTAAATCTTTAAAATGGATATCCATTATAATTTAATTGAAATATCTATCCCAAATCCACATAAAATAAATACAGCTAATACATTGTTTTATAAAAGTTAGTGTGGGTTATCCACCGCACACTCCATAGTTTTCCTAGGATGACTATGAAACTATGGATGCAAAACCCGAGGCTAACCACCTCTGGCAAAACATTCTATACTTTAGAAATTTGATGTGGGCTGTCCACCACACATTCTATGGTTTTCCTAGGTTAACCAAGAACCCAACACTTGGCTAATTAAAATATCATGATTCCCATGATTATTCATTAAAATTCTTGATCCCCATGATTATTTATTTTCCCTAGATATACCACCTGTTTAACCTATTCCCATTGATAGCCCCAATTAGGTTAAATTAAATAAAAACAAATTGATGGCCCCAATGTATATTTTTGAAAGTATATTTATATTTGTAACCCCAAACTATGTATCGAATATATTAAAACCACCCCGGTGTCCCCAAGGTTTATTTATGTCCAATTTATATAAGGATCCTCTTACATATTCAAACAAAGATAAATATTTTATGCTATAATCCTTCGAAGTAACCCCTTCAAATTGGCAAAATTTTACTTAAGCAAAAATGGATAAAATGGCCCTTTAAACCCCTTCGAATGAAGCCCCATTCGAAATCAAATAAACATCCAAAGTTAGCCCAGTCGGAAGCCTTTCTTTTGAAAGCATCACAAAATCATACATTTCGACCTTATCGAAATTTCCTACCTTTCGACCTTGTCGGAAGGTTCCTTTTCGACTTAGTTGAAAGGTTCCACCTTTCGACTTGGTTGAAAGACTGGGGTATCCCTCTTAGAAAACCATTTATAAATTTTTTGAAAGCAATGATATTCAAAACCTTTTGAAATCATTGAAGGTGACCCCTTTGAAACCTTTTGAAATCAAAACCTTTTAAAACCTCACTACCCTTCAGCTTAGTTGGAAGGGTGAGGGCTCACCTTTCGACTTAGTCGAAAGATATAAGTTGGCGGCTTAACCCTTCCTTCAAATATCCCATTCGAAGGCATATATAACATAAAGTGGAACGAAGTTGGAAGCTCCTCTTCGACTTCATTCCTTTCGAAGTTCTGAATCAAAAGCACCCCTTCGACTTCATCCCTTTGAAAGCAAACATCTCCTTTGAAAGCATGACTTTCGAAGGCATTAAAAACTTAACTTTTAAAACGATTGGAAGGTTTGGAAATAACTCCTTCCTTTTCCTCTCCGACCTTTTGACTTGGTCGAAAGGTTCTAAAACATATTTCTGGAAAATATTTAAAACAATTCTCTTGAATATTTAAACTTTCGAAACTCCTTCTTGAGTATCAAAAAGTTTTGTCTTTATAAAAATGGTGGGGTCAAACGTTCCCCCTTTGAAGCCTATTAATTCGAAAGCATTTATATTTCCATTCGAAATCCAAGGAAGCAGCCTCCATCCCTTTGCCTCTCTTCCTTCCAAGGTCATTCCTACCTTTCGACTTAGGCAAAAGGTAATGCTTACCATCCGACTTAGACAAAAGGGGGCCTTTTGACTTAGTCAAAAGGGTGAAAGTGGGATATGTAGTCGGAAGCAAGTTCTAGGCCTACGGAAGTGATGGTTCCTCTTGCTTGTCTAAATTTGATTGGTCAAGAGGCTTCCTCCTGTACTTTCGAATAGTAAAAAGAACTATTTAGTCAACTTTTTTCTTAAAACACTATTCTTCTTCCCCAAATAATTTTCGCAAGTAATTTCCCACCGAATTTAACCAATTTGGAAGCCATTTTTCAATTTATCCCTTGGGTATAAATAATTTCATTACCTTAGTAAACCACTAAGGAAAAATCCTCAAAAATCACAAAAAATCCTTTAAATTATATATTTTAATATATTAAAATTTCAAAGAATACGAAGATCAATGTAATCCAGAATTTAACCAAAACCAAAATAAACTATGTTATTTAGCCCATTAACGTTTAAAAATACCTATGTCTTATCCAAGCAAAGATTTGAATTGTTATATTCTAACGAATATCACAAACATGAATCGAGTATAACCCATAACCGATCCAAGCATTGAAAAATAAGATGATAAACATGACTATTTATCTTGATTAGTTGATTGGAGAATGAGATAATTTCCTAGCTTTAATCGCTTAACTTTATCTTCAATTTATGCTCTTCTTTAAGCTTTTAATGGCCGGTCGAAAGTTGGTGAGGAGTTACGAATGAGAAGATGAGAATTTATTAAGGTGGAGGAAGATATTTATATTAAGAAATGTAGCCTTATTTTCAAGTTTACCGCTTAGGGAATTCCTCCTTCTAAATTCATTTGATTCTTATTTTATTTCATTCGTTAAGACAGGGCCATTGGATTTATTATCTCCCTAATTATTCACATTATTCTATTTAATTTATCCAATTAAATATCTCGAATGATGTTAATTAAATTCAAGGGCATTACAAGATCTGGAGTGGTGGTGACGTGCAAGAATTTTGGTCTCGGTTGGTGGAGAAATAGAGGGGAGAGGCTTTTCTTAAGTGGAGGAAGGGGAAGGTGGAAATGGGTTCGGCTAAAAAAAATGAATAGGGGTAAGCGAGTGAGAGGGTGCGATGGCCGAAGGTTTGGACGTGACTTATAGTCACATTCCAGGTTTGGGTTCGACCCAAATCCACCTTGCGGTCAACCATTATTAGGTCAACCGGTCAACCGCTAGCCCAAATTTGGGCGTGACCTGAACGTGGACCTAATAGGGCCGGTTAAATAAATGAATATTCTAATGACTGTTCCACACACCATCTAAAAAAATTGGCCTTCCATACAATGTTATCTGTCTTACTATGTAGACAATTCCTTGGCAAGATTTTTAATAGCCTCAGAAAACTATTGTGAACAATAACACTTCCAAAAACCCAAAAATATTCCATCTGTTATTTCATGCCTACTTTGCACTGAAACATTTCTTCCAATAACTGCTAGGTTCAACAACACTTCAAACTGCATATCCCGACAAAGTTGATGTCATTTGTATTTTGTTCGTACCTTAAAGAGAGAAAATATTAAAAAAACCTCGATTTTATAAACCGAAAAATCACCGAGTTAAGCATATGCTCATGTATACTAGTCTTCAAATAATAGAAACTATTTCATACCAAAACTTCCCTTAAAAGTCAAACTTATATAAATATTTTAGGGTTTCTAAAAAATCTTCTTTTTAAAATACGAATTTCCCAAATTGGAAAACTATTTTCTTTCCAAAAATCAATATCAAGCCTTTACCGATATATATATATATATATATATATATATATATGGATTCTAAGAATTAAATTTCTATAAACCAAAAATTTCGTAACACAACCAACCTAGTGGTATACGTATTTCTTTGAAAATTAAAATTTCACAATTCCCAAAACAATATTTCAAAAATAAATCTTTGGGAAAAGAAATCCTTTGAATATCCCTTTTTCAAAATCGAAGGCATTTCCAAAATATACTTTATAAAAAAAATTCCCACTGGTTTTTAGACTAAGGAATTGACATTAATTATTCAAATAAAAATCCAGTCTGCCATCAAAAAGGTTATCAACAAATGCACCTTAGCAAAACTTGCTTCTCGATAATTTTGACACACAAGTTCTAATTTTCCATCCATCTAAAATAATTGTGTGTTTCCGACTAAACTCAAAATCCAAAATTACAAGGTAGCTAGAATCTCAATCGTCAAGTGAAATACCGCCAGTCTTCGAGATTCGGCCATATGTCTACTCATGCTCTTCATCAACAGCGCTTTATGTATTGCCAGGTCTCCATGGGGAACTTCGGAATCAGCGTGAAAATCTTAACTCTACGATATTTCCAACTGATGGTTTCTTTAGTCATTATTTCAGAGAGGAACTACAACTACTTTTAAGCCGGAATTCTAGTGTAAAAATATAATACTACATGATAGGAAAGTATGAATGCATTCTCTCAAATTTTCTTAATTCCTCTGATCTATTAACCTAGGCGTTGATACCAAATGTAACAATCCACAAATTAATGGGCCTAAATTTCGGAAAATATCAAAACCAAAGTCCATGAAAGCACAGATCGTTGAATTTGGTGCCTGCAAATAAGCATGAGCATAATTAGAGATTGATGGAAATTTAAACTCACAACGGAAAAAATAATAGGATAAGAATACTGACTATGACGCCTACCTTGGAATTAATGGTATTCCTCAGATAGGAGATTGTCACATCAATATCGAGCATGAGAAAAAGAAGACTTCTCCAATAAGAAAGCACATCCAGCTCCAATGACATGTTCCTCTAAAATCTATTATGCGGTTTGTTATGAGGAGGGGGTTAGAATAACCCTCTGGTGATTGGAAAAATATAAACCATCCATAACATAAACTTATATCGATAGGTATTCATTTAAATGTTATGTCCATTAAGGTTTGCAATTCTAATGTAACCTTGCATTGCATACACGATTACATACTTACCTCTTCCCAAGGTACGAAATACTAATGAAGCCATATTAACCGCCCAATACTTCCAAACCCATTGGCCACTTAGTACTTCTAATATGAAGCGGGCTTCTATCATACATTCATAAAGAGAAATAAGTAGACTCTGCCATTTAAGACCTTAATCAAGGTAGACTCGGTCATTTAAGACATATTCCTAAGGTGGTTTCTTTACAATATTGTAAATGGTGGGTGGGTCCTAGCCATAAGAGCTTTAACCACTATTTAAGGCTTTCGACATTTATGTCCAACTACTACCACATCTATCACTGATAAAATCATAGTCATGTAATAAATAGACAGACTCTGATCATTTAAGACCTCAATTAAAGCAGACCCCATCATTCAAGACCAATCCCCAAGGCATACTCCTAAATGGTACTATTATTATTACGACCTTAGCAATTTGAGAGCTGCACCCAAGCCACTTAATACTTTTAAGTGGAAAATATGCACATCCCATCATTAAAGACCTATTTCAAGAAGTGTGCTTCTCATTGGTACTATCTAGCTATCATTGCTTGGAAATCTCATTAGACTACTTAATACCTCTTTTATAGGAAAAAGGAGGACCTTATAGTAACTTGAGATCCCAAACTGAAGCGAACCCTACTTGAGATATCCACTCTCACTCTTTTAATTATAAATATTGCATCTCATTAGGTTACTTCTTTTGGTAGGGAGGCGGATCCTTCAGCCACATAAGATCTCAACACTGAAGTAAACCTTTTTTAGAGACATCCTTATTTATTTTTTTGGAATCTCACTAGGTTACTTAATATTTCCATTCAGGAAAGAGGCAGACCATTCAGCCACTTAGGACCTCAAACAAGAAGCGAACCCTTATAGAGATATCTTTCATGCTCCTTACTAATCCGCCTTTCGGCAAGGCAGCATATAGACCGATTTAACCCACGCGTTTGCATAATGATTGAAGTTGGACTACCACAGATAATGAACATGATCATCAAGCCAGAATATAGCATAGTCGACAAATAAACAGCACATGACGTTTAAAATATGGTTTCAACAAAGATCAATCCGCTACAAGTCGCTTGGAGTTTGCTCCGAGTCGTCCCTTTTCTTACTTCAGGTTATCAGAGGGATTACTTTGGGTCTTTGGTGGATTAGCATATTTGCAAGTTACTTAGAGTCACTGCAGCACTTGCTTCGAGTCACTGGAGGGTCTACTTCGGATCAAGGAGGCGGCTACTTCGAGTCAGAGCCATGAATCAATCAGCAACCAAGGTCCGTATCAATTTCGTATCCATGCTATTCATATCCATCAAGTTTGCAGTCATTCCTTTGGCATCCATCGGACAAATACATACCTTGGATCGATCAAGGTTGTTCACTTCATATCGATATATGTCTCATATCGCACCATGTTAATATATGTTTCATATCGATCAACCAGATGATCAATACGAAACCCAACCCTTTCCATCGATACGAAGTAGCCCACATTTATCTACTTCGTATTGATCGTGTTGATGTATATTTCATACCGATCAACCAGATGATCGATTCGAAACTATCACTTTCCATCGATATGTAGCCAACACCAGGTGGTCGATACGAAGAGTACACGCTAGCATCGATATGAAAGGAACAGTATAGGATGGATACGAAGAGCATGGTCAGGTAATAGAAGCGGTCAATGAGCGAGAATACTAGATCTTCCTTGGATTCTCGAACCAGGTCATCGATACACATTCAATCGGTACGAGCTAGCAGGATATGAAGCCATCGATACGAAAGGGATTGACAGGAACATGACAGCCAACGGAAAACACAAACTTGTATCGATCATAACTCAAAATGTTCAAGTCCAAATGCCACTAAGTTTTCACAGGAGCTTGTGTACTACCTAAAAAATGTTCATGATCGATCCTAGCCTCAAAAGCCAAATTTGGATCGATATGAATTTCGTGCATATCGATCATGGATCGATACAAACATCCAGGGATCAATCACGTAGGCCCACCCACGTGAGGGAAGGAGTCTTCCGAAGTTTGAGACGGATATTCTCAGCCCACACCTATAAATAGCATCCCTAGGCCTTCAAAAAAGGGATCTTTTGGCTCTTCTACGGTGATACTCTATCGGATCATTGTTGTAACTCAGTTGTACTATTGTAAACCTCTATAACCAGCGAGTTATAATCAATAAAACATCAACTCTTCAAAGTGGACATAAGATACAACGCCAACCCACTATAAATCTTGTGTTTCTACTGCTTTCCTTCAAAATTTTGAGTGTTCTTCATATTTATATTCTCTACATACTTGTTATCTATGATCTGTGATTGTAAACGGGTGCTTTCATCGACAATTGGGTGTTTGTGATCAAATTTGGCACAAACATTTTGGTGCTTTCACTGAGAAGGTAACATTTAGGGATTCTACAACTTGGACTTTGGATCTGAAAGCTTAAAGAATTAGATCTGAAAGCTTAAAGACTTGGATCTGAAAAGCTATGACGAAGCAATCAACAAGGAGACAAAGAGCGGAGAGAAGTCAGCATAAAGGAAGCTAGGAAGCATCCTCAGGAGCTAATCAGACTTCGGCCTTCATCATTAGAGATGGGATGGAGATGATGATGGGGGATACGTATGAAGAATTGTTGAAAAGGCAGGAGGAGATGATGTGGAATATTCTTAGGCAGTTCGGACAGGCTAGAACAGTAGGAGCATTTAAAGTCCAGATCCCCGGAGCTGGACTAAAAAGACTCAATATGCAATCGGATAGAGCAGGACCATCAGGAGCAGCCCCTGAGCTGAGGGGCACTCCCTAGGAGCTTGTTAACCCAACCTCAGACAGGATACCATGCAGAGCTGTTCAACGCGCGTTGATAGAGGAATGGATGCTCATCCAGAGGAGCAGATCCCAGGATTCCCTCGTGAACTCGGGGGGTAGACCGGAGGCAACGGACAAGGACTGTAGCTTGGAGATAGTGACAGATTGACATAGATGGTGAGACGAGCAATGAGAGGTGGATTAGTGAAGAGAGAATTGGAAGATGTGATAGGAGCCCCTTTGCCCCCACAATCAGGCAGGCTAGGAATCCACCAGAATTGAAGCTACCAACACTGGAGATATACGATAGAAGGACCAACCCTACTGTTCATCTGATAAGATATATGAGGCATATGGAGGTACTGGTGAAATCGGAAGAGGTCATGGACTAGTATCTCCCATTGTATTTGACAAACATAGCAGCACTATGGTTCAGGCAATTGGAGAGCGGCTCCATTGGAACATGGACTGAGTTGACTGAGAGTTTATGAGGCAGTTCAGATTTCATATTTCGAAACCCAAGAATGTGATGAGTTTGACAACACTTAAACAAAGAACCGGAGAATTTTTAAGGAGTTTTCTGACACGATTCAGCGCAGTGGCAACATCGGTGGATCGACCAGATCCATCCATGGTTTTGATTGGCTATATCTGGCATAGCTGATGGAATAGAGTTCAAGAATTCATTGACAAGGGACCCACCTATAGATCTTGGAGAATTCTGCCATAAGGCAGAAAGGTTTCTATGAAGAAAGGATGTAAATGCTGAGAGAGAGGAAGGAGAGGGAGTTGAGCTTTATCTAGTTAAAAGCGAAGATCCACCCGGAAAGGACTCAGGCAAGGATAAAGGGAAACGGAAAGCAGAAGATAGTTATGATGAGCCAAAATGGTCACGTAAGGAGCCAAGATTCACCTTTTATTCAGAGCTGAACGATACTTTGGAACGGATCAACCAAGACACTAAGGGGCACGTTCCCTACCGAAGGCCAATGAGGAGGGATCCGACCAATAATGAGAGGAAATCAGGAAAGTACTGTTATTCCATGAGCTAAGCAGCCACAGCACAAATGATTGTAGGCACTTGAGAGATGAGATAGAAGGGCATATCTGGAACGGCATGCTATTATAGTATGTGAGAAGACGGGCGGCAACGGTGGAGCAGGAGCGACCAACAGCTGCACCAAATGAGGACAGCTCTAGATTTAGGCATCGTCGGCTTATCATGACTGATTAGAATAATGATGAATAAGTAGTAAACTTCACACTAACACGGTTGATTCACTTACACATGTACAGGATCACAAACTGTCCTCAGGCATGCTTTGAGTCGACTATCGACCGCATCTATGTAGGTGTTGGCACTTTGACATCTCTCTTTTGCTTTTGTTTTCTATTTTTTGCATCTGGATTTGGTTTTGTTGGACATTTTGGTTGTAAGACTCATTTGAATGTAAATCTGGTTTTTAAAATTCCATAACGACCAAGCCATTTACACATGCACGAGATCGTGAACGGTCCTCGGGCATGCTTTGAGATGGCAATGAACTGCCATAACGAACGATTCAGAAACTCACCCAAACATGAAATCTAACTTTAATGATACTAAGTCTCCCACGGGCATACACAATTCGCCTCAAATGGCACCCTACCACGAACGGTCACCATTTGCCTCGAACGGCATCCAACCACGAATGGTCAATATTCGCCTCGAACGGCAACCGACTACGAACAGTCACCACTCGTCTCGAATGGCACAAGACCTGGAACAGTAACAAACCTCCCCGAATGGCACACGATCTCAAAGGATTGCTATTCACAATCATGTAAGATTATCAATCTCTTTATAGGTCATTAACAGGATACGAACATCCAGCTTATGGAACTACAAAACACACCTTATCACAAGGCATGTTTTGGGGGGCAAAGTGTTAACCCGCCTTTCGGCAAGGCAGCATATAGGAAAATTTGACCCGCTCGACTGCATAATGATTGGAGTTGGGCTATCACAAATAATGAACATGATCATCAAGCCAGAATATAGCATAGTCGACAAACAAATAGCACAAGACGGTTAAAATATGGTTTCAACAAAGATCGAGCCGCTACAAGTCTCTTGGAGTTTGCTCCGACCGTCCCTTAGCTTACTTTGGGTTTCCAAAGGGATTACTTTGGGTCTTTGGCGGATTAGCATACTTGCAAGTCACTTAGAGTCACTACAGCACATGTTTCGAGTCAGTGGAGGGTCTACTTCGGGTCAAGGAGGCAGCTACTTCGAGTCAGAGCCATGAATCGATCAGAAACCAAGGTCCCTATCAATTTCAAATCCATGCTATTCATATCCATCAAGTTTGCAGTCGTTCCTATCGTATCGATCGGACAAATACATCCCTAAGATCGATCAATGTTGTTCACTTCGTATCGATATATGTTACCTATCGATCAATGTTAATATATGTTTCTTATCGATCAACCAGGTGATCGATACGAAAGCCAACCCTTTCCATCGACACGAAGTAGCCCACATTTATCTACTTCGTATCGATTATGTTGATGTACATTTCGTACCGATCAACCAGATGATGGATACGAAACTATCACTTTCCATCAATACGAAGCCAACATCAGGTGATCGATACGTAGAATACACGCCAGCATCGATACAAAAGGAACAGTACAAGATGGATACGAAGAGCATGGCCAGACAAAAAAGCGGTCAACGAGCGAGAAAAGTGGATCTCCCCTGGATTCTCGAACCACGTCATCGATACACATTCAATTGGTACAAGCTAGCATGGATATGAAGCCACTGATACGAATGGGATCGACATGAACACGGTAGCCAACTGAAAACATAAACTTGTATCGATCATAACTCAAAATGTACAAGTCCAAATGCCATCAAATTTTCACAGGAGCTTGAGTACTACCTCAAGAATGTTCATGATCGATCCTGGCCCAAAATGACCGAATTTGGATCGATATGAATTTCCTACGTATCGATCACGAATCGATCCCAAACATCCAAGGATCGATCACATGGGTCTACCCACGTGAGAGAAGGAGTCTCCCAAAATTTGAGACAGATATTCTTAGCCTACACCTATAAATAGCGTCCCTAGACCTTCAGAAAATGGATCTTTTGGCTCTTCTACGCCAATACTCAGTTGGAATGATTGTTGTAACTCGTTGTACTATTGTAAATCTCTATAACCAGCGAGTTATAATCAATAAAACGGCAACTCTACAAAGTGGACGTAGGATACAACGCCGAACCACTATAAATCTTGTGTTTATACTACTTTCCTTTAAAATTTTGAGTGTTCTTCATATTTATATTCTCTACTTACTGTCTGTGATCTTTGATTATAAACAGGTCCTTTCATCGGTAACTGGGTGTTTGTGACCAATTTTGGCGCAAACATTCCTAATTCAAATTTGGACCATTTAATACTTTCCAATTAAGAAAGCAAGCTCAATCTCTCACGCCGTCACCGGTCTTAGGATTATTGATATCTCACAATAGTAATAGTACAGCCGACTACTGATAGCCTCAAAGTGAAGGGAAGTCTTCCGTCGAGTGACTCTACTGACCTCTATCACTAACCCACCAAGTCCAATTAACCATCATAAGTCGTTATCTATATTATCTTAGGTAGATATTGTACTTATCTTGCTAATTCCATTTTTATTTCAGGAAATACGATTTGCCTTAAAATTTATCTAATCCATAAATCCTCGTTTAATGCTCATAAATGTCAATTTGTCTATAAAATCCCAACGGACATTTCCTAAGACATTTATGTATGATTACTAATTTCAAATTAGTAACCTTTTTATATCTATTCCATTTTTAACAGTCCAATTAATCCATTTACCCTATCAAATTATTGCAACTCCCTTAATTATTACCATTTATTGGAGTTACAACCTTTTAAATTCTTTTCCCATTAGTTAACTATCCTAAACGCGATTATTACGTGCAAGCGTAGTTATTAGCTTTTTATTTAATTATTATAAGAGTAGTAATTGCATACGAATATTAACTTTTATCCAATATGTTCCCGTTATATATCTTCACTAGATTATTGTTTTCCATGCTAAATTGTTGGAATCATATCTAAAAAGATTGTTCGCTATAATTTGTATACATTAGTCTAACAAAAATTTACTTTAAAGGATTATATTTTCTGAAATTATAAGGAATTATCATTTCTTTTTTTATTGAAATAGACAATGTAAACTACAATGAATTCATACCTTACGCATCTCTTTCTATTTGCATCTATTCCTTGTTAGATAAAATGCTTTATCTTTCTAAAAGGGAAGAAAATCAAACTAATTTACAAATATTAAACGGATCTAAATTCCAATAATTCCAAATATTGAAAAGTTTACATTCCAACAAGATTAGAGTAATAATCCAAATTTACAACATTATTATACAACCTATTTAAGATCTGGAATGAATTTCATTCAAATCAATATTCTACATTCATACTTTTGGGATTGATTTAAATCATGTTGTATACAATGCTAATTCAATTCATAAACAAGAATATATATGTATGTATGTATGATAGTTATTATATTCAGATCGTATTCAATTCTTTGCTTACAACTCATATACATTTGTCGAATTAGGCATAGAAATCAAATAAATACCAATGAGATAATTTTCATATTATAACAATCAACGAATTTCCCACTCACCTTTTAAAACGAACCAAATCTCCAGATCTAAAGTAGAACCCCTGATTCATCTCCAAATCCTTTTTAATCCAAGAAGTATGTACAAAAGGGTATATACATACATTAGAGTTACAGATCTGAGAAGCGATTTTGGATAGGTAGAGAAAATAGATACAAATATATATAAAAATGTAAATTACCTCGAATACGCATATGGTTGATTCTCTTCTCTTCTTATATTTATTAGATTTCCATTCTTCTTTGATTCGTATGAATATAGATACAAATATCTTATCCTTATAATTTGAAAAAAAATGAAGAAGAAGGAATGGCAGAGCTTTGCCACTATCTCTATAAAAATATAAGAAGAAAAGGGAGAGCTAGGCTTGAATCTATAGGCACTAGAATCAAGCAGAACCGTTATATCGAAATATATTAAATCCGGGCCAACTGCAGCCTAGGTATAATGAAGTCGCCAGGTCCCTGGTCGACCGCCAACTGGTCGGCCTATGGGCCCGAGTAATTAATATAAAACTTTAATTTCTTCTTATTTAATTATTTTCATTTCGAATTTGTTTTTTGTCCGTAACTTCTTCTTTGGACTCCGATCGCAGAACTCCAAATGCAAAAGTTGCTCAGAATTTCTCCACTAACGCAATGATGCAAGTTTCGTGGTCAAATTCCATCATTTGCACCAATTCTATTTTTGGAGCCTAATTAATTAACTACCAATTTAAATAACTAATGCCAAAAGTATGAGGTGTTACAAGAGCCATATCTCTCTTTTCACATCTTCGAAGTCCATCATGGTGAAAACACCCTTATTTATTTTATCAATGAAATGTTGCATCCTACCTCTTCGACGTTATTCTATCATTACACTGATGTATTATATTGATGCCGACTCTATTATATTAACACATCTTATTGAAACGATTTCATAGCAAACCTCTTCGAGAAGAATTATAGTAGTAAAAAATATTTAATGATAAAACTTAATATGTTATGCTTTTATTATGTAATCAAATTTTGTCTTACTAGTGATTAAGTTGGTTTTTCTAAGCTTTGTTCAACATTAATTGTGCACGTCGTCAGGATGCTTCTACCTCCACTATCATTCCTACCATTAGAGGTTCTGATTTGACTGAGGCAAAGGACGCTCCCGAAGATGAGGTTGCTCAACTAAGGTATGAGAATAAGAGGCTTGAAATAGAGCTAAAGTTGCTTATTAATAGCTAAAAAAGGCCAAAGGATGCACTTGAACGTCAATACGAGTATAATACAAAACTACGCACGTGGCCAGGGGGTGCTACGTCAAAGTTGGAAGGGATAGAGCAAACCTTAAATGTAGGTGAAGAGCTCTATGGTACTATTTGTAGAGAGGAGATTGTGTAGTAGAAGAAACAGGTGGAGGAGATGTTCGTAGAAATTTCTACACTACTCAGTGAGAGAGGCCGCTGACTGTGGAGAACGATCTCTTTGCCCTGCTCAGATATTGTTCCTATCCTTCCTATAGGTTCTGGGCCCTCTCATCTTCGTAATAATGGATGGAAAACTATTACCCATAGATTATTCGGTGATTTTTCAAATCAGACCAAAAAAACAAGATCTTGGCAAATTGAGATTCTAAACGACACAAGGAGAAAAGCTACGTTGAAGATAAGTGAGCTTGAAGACTCATTACAGGTTTCTCGATGTAGGATTGCTTCTTACTTGGATAAGCTTAAGCAAGAGGAGGCCAAAAGTAAGAGGGCGGAGGCTTTGTTACAATGATCTTGAGACATCCTGGAGTTTTTCTACCCCACCCTAGATCAGAATTTTCTAAACGACAAAGAAGACTTTGAAGGTGACGACCGAATACTCTATGGATCACTAAGCAAGAGCATGCTATGAACCCCGTAGAACCTTTCTTACTAGCGTAGCTTTACTTTTTCTTAATATTTCTTAGACATCATTCTAGTGCTTAAATGTTAAAATCCTAGGATAAAGAATGCTTTTGTATATCTTGATAATACTTAATACGATTTTGGAGTTTGTTTACTAAATTATATTTCTCTGTGAAGTTTTTTAGTTTCTAGCATACTTATCTAGCTTGTTTAGATTATTATGAACCCATTTAATTTTCTCGGTTAGGTCCTCTCCATTATGGTTCGGAGGTAGCCGGCTCAAAGGGAATTAGCTTATGCTCTAACCAGAATAGCTGAATTAGAGGACCTTTTAAAGAAAGCCGAGAGCATATATGGGGCTGTATATAGAGGTGAGATCAAATAGTCGAGACAATGGATTGTGGAGATGGACAAAGAGATTGTGCTGCGCATGAGCGTAGGAAGCGATCCTCTGATGACTTCAGCTACCAGCGCTCTTCTCAAGTCAGATGCAACTCATGTACCTCCTTCTGGGACTTACCTGGATGAGGTCTTCAAATGGAAGAATGACATAAAGAGCTATTATGAGGCTAAGATTAAAAGGTTGGAGGATTATTATAAGGGAGAGCCGAGGACGAGCTCCTTGTCCTTTCTCTAGGAACACCCAAAAAACAAGGGAGCACCTCTTATGTGAGATTGAGAGAACGAGGAAGGTGGCCATACGGTGATGAATGCCTTAGAAAACAAAATATTTGACTTGGAGTGTGAGGCCCAATTAGATTAGATCACAATTTCCCAGGGCGGGATGGGTTGGGAATCCCTATTGGAAGAGCTTCATAAAGAGAAGGTGAAGAAGACAATAGTCAAAGTTGGCCGACAATGTGCCTTTGATGTTTTTAGATGTTTCTGGCCTAGACTTGATTGGTCCTTCTTGTACAACTAGGCCGATTATGAGTATAAGCCTCAAGATTACGAGAATGTTTGGCCTGGTGCTAACTATGATCCCCACATTGCCAACTGTAGTTCTGCTCATGGTAGGGCCGCTCATACCCGATCATCAGTCGTTATTAATGATCCATAAGACCAATCTCATGTTCTTTAATTGATAGGCAATTTTCCTTAGTTTTCAATAACGCCCTCCCACGGGTCATATGAGTGTGGGGCGATCGTATCTAGCTCGTCTTCTGAATCTAATTTAGATTATTAACGTAGATTTTATTATGAGGTTTTAATTCATGATTTGATCCTTGTTGTAATCTTTTATAAACTATGAACATATATTTAAGACTGATAATTACTTTATGGTAGGCATGTAAAAAGCTAACAAAGTATTGGAAACATAGTTTTTTGATAAATACCTAGTAAGCTTGAGGAATGATTGGATTTCACATGATTGATAACTTGTAATAAAGTCCATGTATTGCGTTTGCTTACCACGGTTGAAAAAGGTTTTCGTGGTAGCTCATGCCCCTACGGTCTTGACCCTTGGACGACAGTTCTTTCTTGCATATTTGATTTGGCTTTCTTGACCCTTTGTTTGGGCGTAGCGTCCTGCGCTGGATGGGTTGCATGTTTGGCATGACCTGTCCCTTTATTTGAGGGCGTAATGCCATATGTACGCTTACTTTGACCTGCTCCCTTGTTTGGAGGCATAATGTCCTTAGCCACACGCCTAATATAACCTACCCCCGGTTAAGGGGTGTTATATCATACGTGTGCTTGATCGCATCTTTGCCTAGCGTCATCGTTCCCATTTATGAGAGTCGTTCGTAAGTTGCATTGCAACTATGGAATGACAGCAGTGAGCTATGAGAAATTTGTTTGTGCGCTTGGCATGGTCCTCTTTTCTGTTTGGGAGGGGACCAAGAGAAGATTTGACTGTGAAGTCAGGTCATGCATATAAAACCTTTTTTGCATGCGTATGGTTTTTTTGTACTGGTTCTGATTGTTTAATATCCAAATGTCCAGTGTGCTATACTGAATTAGCTAACATAGAAAAGTGTTTATACTGGTTCGGACCATCTGATATCCCTACGACTAGTCTGACTATGATATGATTGCTATCATAGTATATTTATACCGAGGCGGGGCCATATAATATCCCATGTCCAATGCGGTAATTTGGTTGAAGAGTCGGATTGCGTTGACGCAAGTCCAAGTTTGTAGGTCCAGTTTCACCGTTTTCAGTGTTGAGAGTGCCTTTTTTATCTACTGACCTTGCATTATGCTTAATCGGTGAGTATTGATGGTGAACTGTGAATGTATATTTAACTTTTCAAAAAGAAATAATACAAAGAATTTCATACTGAATCGGACTGTCTAATATCCCTATGACCAGTTTAGTACATCAATACATACATATATATATATATATATATTTGTTTTACAATGTCTGTCGCATAGGCGGTGTAGAATGTTTTGCTCTTAGCCAGGACTCTTCATTGTTGTACTGGACGCTTATCTTTGCAATTGGTGCTCCGACTTTAGCTCTTTCCTGGATTTTGAGTCCATTATGCTCTCGATCTCAATTATCTATCCGACATGACTTCTCCTCGAGTTAGGGAGAGAAGCATCAAAAGTCCTTATACGAGAAGTTGGATTTGGTTCCCTGAGGAAGAGAACAGTAGTTAACCTTTCAAATCAGTGTGCATCTCAGTCACTTTGGTTTGCTGGAAGCCGAAGTGATTGAGACGTGTGATGTGGGGCATGGCAGTAGAATCCCCAAGTCATTGTGATTAGAGTTCTTGGATTCCGGTTTTGGGCTTCACGCCATGATCCAAATCACTGTTCAAATCGACAAATACATGTGTGTCTTCGCCAAACTTGTAGTTATTGATTGACAGAAGGGTGAAGAGCAGCTGGTAGGGGCAGTTGAACTTGATTCCATGCGCTACCAATTTTTATGTCTTTCTATCAAGTAGCTTGCGGCCGATCTCACCGTTCTCATTTTCATGAATGTCGTTACCACTCACTTGCTATAGAACTAGCGTGATTGGTGAGTGTGGCGGTAAGCCATGGGTGATAAGGGCATTGTTGACTGGAGAAAGATGGTTTGGGTAGGATCCATGAGGTCCTTGAGTAACCACCTTTGAGCAGAGGGAATGAATGTGCCAACGAGCTCCATAATCGATTGGGGGGAATGCTCATAGCATTTGCTAGAAGCTGAGAAATAGAGATTAAGCTGTTCACCGAGGATGAAAAATTGGAACGAAGGTTCATACCCTCCTTCTAGCGCCAAAAATATTAGTGAAGTTTTTTGTCTTCACCACACTCAACTGGGTCATGAAGAAATCTTAAGCGTCGATCGCTTTCACAACTCTGAATCAACATATTTAAAGTGCATTAAATCCACTTTTAAGGAGTGACTACGTTGCTGGTGTGAGTCGGCGGAATAGGGATCTGAAGGCTAAATTAACACTAGAGGGAAGTGAATAGTGTTTAATGGATTATATGAATATTTTTCAAATTCTTTAAGATTCTACTTGGAATGATGTAATTAATAATCATAGAATCAAAGTACAGATAAAAGTAAATGCAGTATAAGTAAAAAAGAAAGAACACGCCAGGATTTTATACTGGTTCGGCGGTACCTTACATCCAGTCTCGCACAATTCCTTGTACGGATTTCTTTTCAACTAGTAAATGCAAATACAATCTCAATTTTAAGGCTACGAGACACACCCTCCAAAATCACAATCTCTGGGTAGAGCCACTTGATTTTCGAGCCACAAGCACACCCACTAGATTTACGGACTACTAAGTATACCCAATTGATTTTATCGGGCTACAATCACACCTACTTGAATTTCAGGGATACCAAGCACACCACAGAGTATGAGTATGATTGATATAGTTTATAGACTCAGATCTTTGATCTTCATTAGGATTAATCCTATAACTCTTGAATAGCACTTTGATCTTGAGAGAGATGAGAGAAATCAAATAGTATATGAAAGAGAATCAAACTAGTAATTGTTGAATTTGATTTTGATTGAATTTGACAAAGTTTCGATAGAAATTGAATTAGAAATCAATAGAGTGAAAAGAGGAGAGAAAAATATGAAAATAGTTAATAAAAAAATTGAAAGTCTGGTGTATACATAGGGAAATAACGGTCATGTCCATTCGCAAAGAGATATGACGAAAAGACACTTCCTTTCAAACTTTGAATTTTGAATTTACAGCTAGCATGTCGACATATAGAAATTGGATATGTCGATATATCCTTCACAAATTTGAAAAACACTTCCTAAAAATTATTTTGAAAATCCGTTGCTTTGTAAAATAATTTAATACTTTGTAGAATCATTTAAACATATTTTATACAAATTTTAATCAAAATATACTTAATAAAACTTTATAAAATAATTTTGAAAGATTTAATAAGAATATTCAATATAATGTAAATAATATATATAAAATCATTATAATTATAAATTATTAAAGTACAAACAAAAATTCAGTATATATATAAACTTAAAAATACTAAAATGATATCATTATAATAAGAGTTTTGAAATCATTTTGGGAAATATTTTGAAAAGGTTATTTTAAAAATAGAATATTTGAAAAACAAAGGTAAGAGAGGTCACGTACTATCAAGGTTTTAACATAAGTTCTATGACTCTATAACTTATCTGAAATATCTTGAACTCTTCAATACTCATGAATCTTCATTTTTGAACTCTTGAAACTTTATATCAGCATCATGAGTCTACTCGTGATATGGCATCTTGATATTGTACAGTCTTTTTAATCAATACATATTTAATATCATGCACTATATGCTATATATATCTTGACAAAACATTAGCATCCATATTTTATATAATGTCCTATAGTTTTTATCATCAAAACCAATACCTAAGGTACTAACGGCTGAAAGCTTACATAGCCTCGTAGTTGCACTCCAACTGTTTGTTGAAATGTCAAAATGGTTTTTTTAATAAGAGAAGCGTTCTTCTCGAACAAATGTCACACAAACAAACAAGAGGAAATGAAAATAAAAGACGAATTTTTTACATAGTTCGGATTATTGTTAATTCTACTTCCACGGGATAATCCAATAAATCTTTGTTGTTTTGCTACAAATGAGTACAATTGCTCAGAACAATACAATTTTTTATCTTAGATTTTTCTCTTTTTAGGAAAGAAGAAGAAGAAGAAGATCCCTCATTTTTCGTCCTTTTTCATCTTCTTTTATAATGTGAAAAATGCACTGATGATTGCCTTATTTGCTCTTTATCCTTCACTTCAATCTCCACCATCAAACCTCACCATCTGTCATTCATCTATAATATTGGTTTGTTGTGCATAGATGGTGATGTGTCTTTGTTAGGAAACCGAGGTATTAGTAGGAATCTTGGAAATTTGAAGTGAGATGCTTGAAAAATTGAGTGAGAAGCCCAAGCCTGCATGGGCTGAACTCTTCCTTGGAACTGTGTATGCCTCAAGAGGAATGAGTAGCCGCCCTAAGGCTACGGAATGATACTGATGTGTGTGAACTGTGATCTGAGGTGGTTGCCAACATATGCTTCGAAGGTAGGCGATGTTAACTGTGATCTGAGGTGGTTGCCACTTTGAGTTTCCATCCTCGCAAGTATGCTCGGGTTGCTAATAAGAGAGAAAGGGAGAGATTGAATTTCGTATCTTTGTCGTTTACATGTGGTTATGGTTCTGTGCTGAAGTGTATCTTGTGCCCCTGCGTGTAGCCTTCTAGAATGCTTTTGATCCCGTGCGGTGCTGCCTAAGTTGCTCCCAGTATGTGTTGGTGTAGACCTATTCGTGTACGTTTGATAAAGTATGAGCTTTGGAGATGCGGTCAGTTCAGCATAACACGTTTTGCCTCATGTGCCTCAACACAATATTCTTGTCTTGCCTTTAATTTCACGTATCGTCGTTGTGACCTGTCCTTGTTTTCCTTCACTATAGTTTGTGGTAAGAATGGGTGTTATATGTGTATATATGTTACTAATTCACGATATGGTATTTTTGAATTTATATTTCAAATAGTATTGAATTTGAATTTTGTGAACTAAGTCAAACCACATATTTTAATTTGAAATTTAATTTAAAGACAGCCAAATTTATTATTTATTAATAACTTGAAATATAAAATCAAAGACTTAGCCCCCTTTATTTAGCACCATTTTATAGCCTCTTGATATCAGCCATAAGTTTTTATGTAAATATTTGCTATTTCCATCTCTTGTCACATGGACCAAATATTTAAGTATAAACTTGTGATTGATATCATGGGGCTATAAATGATGCTAAATAAATAGCACTTTAATGTGTGTGTGTACATTTAGACAACCGCGACTGATGGTGAATAAACTCGAACCACGGACACTTAAGTTCCTAACTTAATCGAACATCGACTGTACATGAACCAAAGGTTGGACCTTCGAACTAATGATCTAATTGTCCATTTTACTTGGTTGAATTGTTGTTTTTTTTATTTTCCCTTTAAATTCTAACTACGCCGTTCTATCTCCTTCACATTCCTTGTATTTTTTAAAGAAAAAAATATCAACATTGCAAGAATTGTCATCGCCTCATGATTTAAATAACAAGTTCCACCATTGCGTATTTCGCCATCGCAAGCTCCTCCAAGACCGCTACAAGCATCATCAAATTTGTCATCACAAAGCTTATGTTATTGTGCACTACTACTGTATGCACAAAAACCATTGTATTGATGCAGTTGTGCAATTGAATTAGTGCACAACTATTGAAGTTATGCAATACAACAACACACAACTTTAGTTGTGCAAATTTGATTGCAGACATTGAAAACCCTCAGCAATTCGTATAACTAGTTATGAGTGTGTGTGTGGGGGGGGGGGGGGGGTTTGTATTAAAAAATCGAGGGAATTAGTTGAAAATAACAAACATTAGAAATTTTTAAATCTAGTACATAAGTTTTCAAATTTAGATTGGAGAACAAAACCATGTTTTCTCTCGTCAACATCAATCTCACCTCAAGATTCAACATCAAACCGCTGCCCAAAACACTGACGGATGCCTGTTGTCACCCAACTTCACTCCGCACCGGCGCCTACACCATCATCACAACCCATTGTCCATCCAATTCACATTTATAACCTGGTTACCACCTTAATTTCAAAAACCCTAACCGTCACCGATTCTCACTACCACAATGCAACACCACGTCATCGCACCAGGCCAAAACCATAACTAATACACCAATATCGATGACCTAAAAGAAAAACCAATAATAAAAAAATGCTAAACTAAACGAGCATGGTGGTATGAATATAACGCTATATACAATTGTATAGTTCAAATAATGTTATATTTAACTAGCACTTTACGTATATAATGTCATGTACATCTGTATATTCCAAACAATGCTAAATTAATCTAGCATCATTGATGTAAAATGCTATATTCATTTTTTTTGAAAATGCTAAATTAAACTAGCATCATACATGTATAATGCTATATTCATTTTTACATTCAGAAAATGCTAAATTAAACTAGTACATATTGATATATTTCATTTTACAATACAAATAATGCTAGTTTCACTTAGCATTTTCGACTGCCAACTCAAAATGAAAGAAATTTGTCACCACCGACCACCACCACCATCGACGTTGAACCTCTATCAACCAGCGCTACAACACCGCCACTAGTCACTTCGGTCAATTCTCCATCCTAAAACATTCCCTCTCATAAAAACCCAACCCTAGTTCTACATCACATCACCCTTAATCTACAGTCGTCACACGGCCTCCCACGTCGACTCCTCCACCCTATCGTCGTCCGCTCAACTTCGACGACGTTATTGTACATGTTGAGCCAAAAGATGTACTGTCTTTTGATGGACTGTTGCGATAGGTTTGCCCTTGAGTTCAAAATTGAAATCATGTCATTTAAGCGAGGAAAAAAAAAGTTAAAGTCCATTCTTGTACGTATTTTCCTCTTAAATATGTAAATTTATGATGGAAAAATTGAACGGTCTCGATAGTTAGATTGATTAAACCATCAAAATCTTAAATTTTAAATCGTCACAATTTGAGTTAGAGTCATATTAGACCACGATGTATTTGGAATATGAGCTCTCTACTCCATTTTCTCATTATTTGTGTACATAAGATTTTGTTATTACTTGTATCTTAGGATCTCTTTTCCCAATCTCATTTTTTTCCCTCCTTTACCCACTAAATTTTGTCGGCAAACTGTTAAGCTGGAGTGCAAACCTCAGGAGGCACATCTTACTACTACTACAAAAAAAAAACAAAAAAAAACAAACATATGTGTGATTTTCCAAACCTGATACCGACTTTAGTATGAAGGACACCGAATGCTATATTAATATAACATATATAACATAATGCTATATTAAACCAGCATCGACAAACGGAATACTAAATTAAATTAGCATTGTATGAACTACACTTAAAATAGCATTCATTTTCACAGTTAAATAAATGTCAAATTAACATACTATTACACATATATAATTCTACATCTATAAATATTCATTTTTATAGTTCACATAAAATATGTCTTAGGTAGCTCTATATCAATATAATATCATTCATTTCTGTAGTTCACATAAAATATGTCTTAGGTAGCTCTATATCAATATAATATTGAGTATTATTCAGAATGGAGCCTTTTTCCATGTTAACATAAAGACTTTACATTTTGATTGTTTTAAGGATCGATCCACTAAATAATACATATAGCAAAGTTTACAAATTTCTTCATTAGTCCAGTTGTTATATTTTGAAGTTTATAACCAGGTTTTCCAGGGTAAAGTATACTATCAAAAGGTAAAAACCAACAGTGTCGGCAAATTTTAAACTGGAGTGCATACCTTGAGGAGGCACATGTTATACAACTACACAAAAAACCAAAAGAAACACAAACATAGGTGCCATTTTCCAAACCATTTCAAAAACCTGTAACCCATGCAGCACACCACCGCTCACACGTGTACCCCCAACCCCCCACGTGTCACCCTGCTCCTTCCCCATATAACCCAACTCTACCCTCTCTCTTGCTCCATCACAATCACATCGATCAACAGCAAGCAAAGCAATGGCAGAACGACAACAACCGGAAGGCCTAAAAGCCACGCTGACCGAAAAGGCACCGTCGACCTCCCAAGTGATGTCGGTCGTCACCCTCCTCCCGATCGGCGGTCTGCTCCTCGCCCTCTCCGGCATCATCCTGACCGGCACGACCATCAGCCTCGCGCTCGCCACGCCCGTCTTCATCATCTTCAGCCCGGTCCTGGTGCCGGCGGCCGTTCTGATCGGCCTGGCCGTGACCGGCTTCCTGGCCTCCGGCGCGTTCGGGCTCACGGGGGTGAGTTCTTTGAGCTGGATGGTGGACTACCTGAAGGGGTTGAGGACGTCCGTGCCGGAAGGGGTGGAGCACGCGAAAAGGCGGGCCGGGGAGATGGTCGGGCACATGGGGCAGAAGACGAAGGACGTCGGGCAGGGGATTCAGAACCGTGCTCATGATGCTACTGGCGCCGGCAAGTGACGAGTTCGTTCTTAATTTGGGGATTTAGGGTTTCTTTTGTATGCTTGTGTTTGGGTCATGATGTTTGTTTGGCTGTCTGTATAACGTTCTTTTTGGTTTATGAAGGTACTGTAATAATGAAGTGAGTTTGTTATTTAAATTACCGCTTAATAATATATAAAAATATATAGTATTCTGAGGAACAAACAGACCAACCATGAATAAACCTGGTTCTTAGTATCATCGAATCAGATTGTGTATTTACTTTGTTTCAGGCCCAAGTAATCCAGGCCCAGATCTGGATGCTTATTGGGTAAAATTGTCCAGGTCCAGGTCAGATTACAGCCTTTGTACTATCAAGTTTGCTATTTATTTGTACATAAATATATATTTTAAACTAATGCAACAACTATAACCAAAATTATATACGCACATGGTCTATGTTTATTTCTTTAAATACAAATAAATAATTAAGGTACCTAAGTTAACATGAGGGTTGCTTAAACTAGAGCTGTGCTAAATGCACCACGAAAGTTTAGCACAACGAAACCACTTTCATTTTATCAAAACCAATAAAATTAAAACCACTTCCATTTTATCAAAACCAATAAAATTAAAAAGGTACGGTGCTTCATTTTGTCCAATGTGGACGGCACTATATTGCCGAACGGTAGTATGAGACCATTTGAATTTTTTTTTTAAAAAAGCAACACATACAATCGGCAATAGAAGACCGATCGTCAATATGAAAACGTTTGTTTTCGAAGCGTTAAATGCTGGAAGGCGTTGTACTACCGTTCGGCAATATAAAAGTCGATTGCTGGATGAGTAGCATGAAAATAATTAGTGGATATTTTGAAGTGTGTAATGGTATGCAGAATGGTAAAATGGAGAATCAGTAAAATGAAGGAGATGTCGTGTTGCATTTAGCACTGCTCTTAAATTATGGAGGAAATTGGACTACCATCAATCAGGATTAATGCATACATCGCTTTTATCAAACTGATTTTCCTTTTTGTTTTTCTTTGTTCGTGTTGATTGTTATTTTTCTACATCTCAACTTTTTACTTGAGGTTTTATTTCAAGTGGAGATGAACCTAGAATAATAATGTTTACAAAATAGATGAATAAATCAATTTTAAATGATTCTTTTGAGATATGCAAAATAAAAAAAATACCCTTATTGTTACCATGTTTATAGTTTGAGGAACCAGAGCTGGATCGCAGTTAACATTGGACGCTATGATTACGATTCGTAAAACCAAATAACTACCAAATGAAAATCGAAATGAAAAGGAAAAAGATTTTTGTCAGTTATATATTTCGTCGTCACTTTGTAGAAAATCATTTGATTTGGAATATCATTGTGATTTGATTGACAAAGTAATTTTCCTCTCCAAGCTATTATGTTTTTTAACGATACATCAACTAATCTGGTTCCACCAAAAAAGGACCCCTCCCTTTTAACGTCTCTAATTTGTTCCTGGAACTTAAAAAAAAGGAAATTTAGCAATTGCCACCCATTTTTAATTTCTATTTAATTTTGTTAAATTTTGGTAATTGCATTTGATATCAGTCAAATTCTATTTATTTAACAGGAAAATAGGCACAAGGACGTACTTAGAAGAAAAAAATTAGGCTGAAGGACAACGAGTTTGGTTTTTAGGCTGAAGGACAATGTTAGTTATAACTAGCATTTTATATAGTGTAAAACTGAATATAATGTTAGATATAAATAGCATTTTGTATAGTGTAAAAGTTGAATATAATGCTAATTATAACTAGCATTTGTCCTTCAGCCTAAAAAATGAAACTTGATGTCCTTCAGCCTAAATTTTTTCAAAGTTTGTCCTTTAGCCAGATTCCATATTTATTTATTTAATTTGTAGTTATTTATTTATTTTGATAAAAAAAATACTTTTAAGTTCTTAGAATGTCATTAAAAAAATAGAGAGTAGCACCAAGAGGTTTTTCTATAGTAACTTCCATGAGTTTTCATACTTGATTTCCGGTTAAGGTATGGGTCAGCTCTCATGTAATACAATATTAGAGTTACTTTATTTTGAGAAATGTTTGAAAATCTCTGTTTCAGGAACCGCTAGTTCAATCATGTTAAAAACCTACAAGATTGATCTCTTTAAACCAATGGTTCAACCCTAAAACCATAAACAAACTCCTCGGAATGATACCACCAACCTAAGAAACAAATGCTCATATGCGCGCATGCACACACAGATATATGTGTGTGCGTGCTGGCACAGAAAAGGAACCGAAAAAAATGCTTCTTAATACCACTATTAAAAATACCATACAACTTTAAATGGCCACCAAAGAGCTATTTCAGCTATTTACAGTCTTTCAACAATGCACTGATTCATCTGTTGTTGACAATGTAGATGGATTGGTGTGGAAAAATGGTATATCGGTGGTTGTTAGCCTTAAAAAATGATCGGGATAGTGGTGGATGGTTGTATAGATGGGCGGTGTGAAAAATGGTATATCAGTGGGTGGTGTGAAAAAGGGTATATCAGTGGTTGTTGGCTTTAAAAAATGATTGAAACAGTGGTTGATGGTCGTATAGATGAGTTGGTGTGGAAAAATGGTAGGTCGATAGTTGTTGACCGTGCAAAAATGGTCAGACGGTGGTTGATGGTCGTGTAAAAAATGTTTAATACGGTGGTTAAGCGTCGTGGAAAATAATTTTTCTCGGTGGCTAATTGTCATGTAAAAATGTCTAGTATTATGAAGCATATAAAATTTATTGAGTTTATTTTATTTTTTTATTTCAATAGGACGCATTTTTACTTTAATCAATAACATGTTTATGAAACGACTTCTACGAATGATACCACCAACTTAAAATTGAAGTGCATGTGTGTAAAATCTTACTTTAATTAATAACACATGAACAATTTATATGAAAATCCTTAAACAAACAATTAGTAACCACGACTATAAGGAACACCATCGAAAGTTCAACTAGAAATGTTACCGCTTAAGAACACCGCACTTCATATTTATATGATATATACGTGCATGTATAATTCTCAAAATGTAATTTACGGAAACCCTAAAATTGCTAAAGCATTATGGTGAAGTGAGTCCAATTCGTATTTGTTGAACATTTCAATGAAATATAGTTCATAAATTAGTATGTAATTTTATTCAAAAATTTGCTTGATAATAAAAGTCAAATTACATGCATCTATTTCGATTATTGTGAATCGTATTATCAATTCAAGGTGTCTTCAGCGGGTCTTGACACAAATCTTGTACATCGGTTAGAACTAGGTTTTGATTTTATATGAATTCCATACAAAACCAATGTTTGTAAGTCTTCCTAGTTGGTAGGCATATAGAAAATAACACTTTGATTTTTACAGCTAAAACCTTCAGAAAGTTTGTTCCCTTTCCCTTGCGTATACTCAATCACAAAATTGTGCGCTGGTAAGAGTTTAAACCATATGTGTTGCTTCATATTAAGCTCTTTTGGAGAGAATAAACATTTCAAGTACTATGGTCCGTGAATAACTAAGTCGTTCGGCAAAATGTTAATGCCTCCAAACCTTCAAGATAAATATCATTGTTGCCAACTCCAAATCATGAGTATGGTAATGAACTTCGTTCCGCCTTACTTATCAATAAGAAAAGACAATAACTCCTCCGTTTTGCACCAACACGGTTGCAAACTCATCCCACAAGGATATGTAATAACCAATACAACTAACATAGACGACAAAGTTAGGGGTATATCCTGAAAATTATGTAATTTGTTGCTTATATACAACTCAATAACCTATCTTGCTGAAATTAAAAGATATTTTTCTTTCTATTGTATATATTTATTACATTTTAATATAAAATCAAATAATTAATTTAAAGTATATTGAATAGAAAATACTTAAATAATATACTATGTGATAGTAATCGTAGTGTGTTATAACCAATAGAACTTTATCATATAGAAAAATAACGTGTTGTTTTAAATATTCCTAGCCGAGATGTTTCGAGAGAGGATATTGATGCATCCATTGAGACTAATGTATGTAGAACCTTCAAATGTTGGGCAATGTATTAGTCATGGATGTTGGAGGGCAACAGAGAGTTACGTACTTATAGTTATTGGATAACTATGGAATGATTCACTTGTTATCTATTGGTTAATATAACTAAAGTCAGATGAACAATTTTGAAATAATGATTTTTAATTGTTCCCTCAACCTAAGATACTATTGAAATTCAATGTGCACACTCCATTTTGATTATAGTTAAATACGGGTATGATGTCCATCAAACAACTGTAGTTGGGTATGAGTTGAAGCATTGGAAGTGAAACACTATTCAATAAAAATTTGTTTCCTCAATTAAGGTTAGTATCACAGTCAACTGTAGTCAACTCAAATCCGTATTCTTTGGCCAGAGTAATATCATTAGTAATAATTATTATTACCAAATCAAAGATTTAGTGCTTGGACTTACAAAGTTGAACATTGACAATGATTGGGTTCTGACCAAAACCAAATTCCATAAGTCCTGACGTGGTATATTTTATGACGAAGAGAATTGGTGTAAATAATCGTTACTACCAGGTACTGCTTATAATAATAAAATTGGATTTTACCGAAAGATGTATAAGCGATAAATCCAACCAAATATCACACCACTAGCTAAGATGGCGTATGAACGTTAATATTTGAATTGTTCGATATTTATCACTGACTAAACTTACACCCTTGAGTCGCATAACCGAAATGATGAATAATCTAAATAAGCCATACTATTTAACTAATTTACAATCGTTGTAAATTAATTAATATTTATGAAATATTAATTATTAAATTTAATTTAATGTTTGAAAATGATTAGTATTTAATAAAGTGCATGTATGAAAGTTATCAAT
Organism: Allium cepa; assembly: GCA_030765085.1. Classification (NCBI taxonomy): domain Eukaryota; kingdom Viridiplantae; phylum Streptophyta; class Magnoliopsida; order Asparagales; family Amaryllidaceae; genus Allium; species Allium cepa. The sequence continues at coordinate 848,736,901 of CM060943.1, forward strand.
GCGTGTATCGATATACAATATCAATAAAATATTTAAATTAAATTTAAATAGAACAAATGCTGAATGGATTTGGAAATTATTTAGGCCCACTACACCTCATTCTATGGTCGGCCATACATGGTGGGGAAGATGATTTAATGAGATTTAATTCGGAACTAAATAGGTAACGATTTAAAGAAGGGAATTGAAGGTTTCAATGTTTCCTTTAACATATTCGCTTTCCCATTCATTCATAATTATTTTCTCCTAATAGAATTTTTTATCTTCCACCCATCAAGCAATGGCTGAATTTTTCATGGTGGTATAGGCTAAAATCTTCAAAATCAAATGTGATTGAATCAATTTATCAAAGATGGTTTATACCTGTTAACCTTTGCAACATCTGTAGGTTAATTCATTAAAGAATCTAGGAGCTTTTGATTCATCATTTGAAATGTGATTTTTAACAACATCCTAAATTAATAATCTAATTTAATTTATTTATGATCATTCATATGTTTTGATTCCATGTGATTTATTTGAGGTTTTAATACTTCATCTTGCAACAAGTAATTCAAACCCTTTTATGTTCATCTCTATTGAAAGTATGTCAAATATGTTTATTTAATTTAAAGCCATTTTGCCCTTCATCTATTTTCTAAATATATTCATTGTTATTGATATGATTTAAACCTTCTATCTCCTTGTCAATTTTGCATTTTGTGTTGTTTTAATGTGAATGTTCTATCACGAATTTACAAATGCCCAAGTTATCCAAATCCTTATTGTTTTTCCTTTTTTTGGAAAAAATAATTTCGATTTGAAACCATATTTATAATATTGTACCATATATATATATATATATTAATCATTTATATTTGAATTAAATAATTGTTTTTTTCGTACATTGATTGATGTTTTGAATACAATTGTTTTGAGTATTGTTTTCACAAAGAAAAGGAAATTTTCTTGTATCCATGCATGGACTTTTGTGTAAAATTCAACATCTTTATTTCCTTTCTAAATTTAAAGTATTGAGTAAAATTCTATATCTAATGTTTCACATCGAAATTAAATATTTGTTTCAGTATTGTTACCCTTAAGTTTTAACAAATCTATACACATGTATATATTAAATTAAATGTTTACATAAATAAGTTAATTTTAAGTCTAAACCATCACATGCTATTTTATGTATATGAAACATATTTTTGTTTCCCTAATTCAAAATTAGATGGATTCTATGCATTAATATAATTCTTGATTTTAAATCTTCTCCTAATAGAAAGTTAATTCACTAATGCTAATTTTAGATTTCAAATTATATAAGTTTACCAAATGTTATCATACGTATGTATGTAGGTTTGCAAACTGTTGCATATATTTTATTATGTATGTTTTTGTTTCAAAACATTCAACAACAAAGGCATACGTAAAGAGAAAATAGATCTGTTGCAGTACAAATATCAGCAACTACATATGGTTACATCCACTATGTACACTTCTTATCTGTTTCATTTTTACAATACACGCTAGAGTAATTTTGGATAAACTCACAATTTATACTATGCATAAACTGCTCATTAATGACAATTAATAATCAATCAATTTAATGAAAGAGGGAGAAATGAAAGGTTTATCTCATTTATCAAAGCAAAATCTTCTCTCAAATAATTGCATAAGTTTTAGAGAGAGAAAAGAAATGTATAATTCTCTAAATTAACTTTAACAGGTAAATGTTACACACATGAGTGTATTTGATACACTCACACATTTAAATTTAAATAATAATAAAAATTAACATGTTAAACAAAATGAAGGTTTTGTTCAAAATATTTAAATTGGATATAAAATCCATTTATGCTTCATAGACTCAACTAAGATTAAAATGGAAAAAAATTGAAATTCACTCATTTAACCCACTTTTGATTGGCCCGTTCCAGGTATATTTATCAATAAAATTTTAAACTCTAGAAAGACCCTTAGCATTTTTGTTATGGTTAAACAATGCATCTTTGTTAGTTTGGTTATCTGCACTTTTATACAAATGTTGTCTTATTTAAAAGTCTGGTAATAACAAGCTAAACACAATAAGCTTCAAATATTGCTCCTGGTTACCGACCTCTTCCAATTTTTAGTTACTTCAATCTTTGATGGATCAATAGACAATCCATTCTCTAAAATTATATGACTTAGAAACTTCACTTCCTTGTCCCAGGACTGATATATTGAATTTTTTTAAGCATACGCAACCTTATTCGTATGCGAACCTTATGGTCATGTTCATTTTTAAAATATATCAACATATCATAACTAGAAACTAGCATGAGTCTATCCAAATGAGCTTGGAATATTCGATTCGTCAAGTTTAGAAAGAAAGAAAGTGAGATATTTAGTCGGAAAGGCATGAGAACCATTCATACAAGTCATATCTTCTTTGAAACCTCGTTAACTATATACTCTCCTCTACTACTTTCAACAGATGGAATCCTATCGCCAAATGTAGCTATGAAAATATCTTAGTTTCGCTATGTCGATCGAATAAATCATCTATTCTCGACAAAGGGTACTGGTTCTCTAAGGCGTTCACATTCTTCTTTTGGTAGTAAATATTTGATAGATCCACAATGTCTTTAACAAATACCATTAAACCTTCCCATATTGAACTACATGGTCTAATGAAACTCTTTCCTTTCAATTACAATAACTAGAGCTTTAATTCTTTCACTTGTCTGGAGACATATGGCTAGGGAGCTACTAACTACCTAGGCTCTTAGCACTAAGTAATTCTGGATCTTCATAACTATCTTTAGGAGTAAATCCATTACAAGTTCAAATAAGTAAACAAACCACTTTAAAACAATGACCAAATTTATTTTCATTTTTGTATCCCCATCGCAAACAATGAAGCGCACATATCAACCTTCGAAACCTTTAGCATAAAATTAATTTGTTAGACATGATTAGGGTGCTTGCAGGAAATCACTATATCCTTACAAAATAACCTAGTCATATGCTTGTCCAACCATTTCATATCCCAGATAACTCCAAAGATATTACAATCAAATACATGTAAATCACAAGTAAATATGCAACCATGCGACAATAATTCCACACCATCACAATATATGCTAAGAGTAGCATAACCACCAATAAGGTTTCTGACTCTCAAGTAGGTAATAAGGTATGTTGGGTTTATTTTAATTTGTCAACTGGGTGCTTAAATATAAAAGAGTGTGATACACAACTATCACAATATTTTGGCATGAATGTCACAAATGACAAATTCACCTTCCATTGTAGCATTTCCCCTTCGTAGCTGCAAATGTTCCCATGCTTTGGTTCTAAGGACTTGACCATAGCTTGCACTGCTTTGGATAAATTCATATAGTTCATCTTGAAACGTATTGGCTTGTTGGATTTAAACCACTTAAAATCATCACTTGTATTCCCGATAGCATTTTAAAGACATTCAGTTGAGTGGTGACCTTTCTTCCATCACTTAAAGCAAAAAATGTAGGACTTATTAGCCTTTAGAGCTCCAACTTTGGAGCGTCCCATTTCTTAGAATTGATAACTACTTTCTCTTATTACTCTTGATGGAAGATTTCAGTCTTTCGAAAACAACAATCACCTTTCCAAAATAACAACTACCTTTCCCTCGTTCTCTACTTCTCTCTGTATCCTTGGTCACTTGAGCCATAAGAACAATTTTTTCAAATAAAAATCTTTCCGAAATACTTTATGGATTTCTTCTTTCCTTAGAATATTTATGAAGTCCGTTCCATAGCTAGAAAAGAGACCTAAATAATCCAAAAATTATAATATCTAAATATGCCCTTACTCTATCTTTTTTAATCTCCGCATTATAAGTTATTCTGCTGACTCTAAGGTGAAGAATCTCTCAAAGAGCTCCTTGAACTTTTCCAAGTAATATCGTTTATAGAGTCAAAGAAATTGTAGTATCCCACAAGAAATTATTTTTCACATTGTTTTGCTAATAGGCTAGTGTTCTCTTTTGCAAATGGATCAAATTTAATCATTGAAGAAATATTTACACATCCTTAGCCAATCTTGCCCTTAAACTGGTGAAGTTGTTCCATTAAAGAAACCATCCTCGAGTTTATGGAAGTTTTGTTTCTCTAGCATATTCATCTCCAAGGTTCAATGATGAGACAACTACAGCAACCAGGAAATGTCCGCTCTATTATGCCACCATCACCATCATCGTTTCCCCAAACATTGCATTAAAACCCCAGCTCTAAGAGGATCCTTAGTAGTAGCTACAACATTAGCTGCTGCTATGGTCTTACCATTTATCGTTACGTTTAGCAAACCCCTTCCTCTAATATTCACGTTTAGTTTTTGATGTTCGTACATAGCAATTCTTAGTAAAAAAAAGAATGGGGAGAACCAAAGATGTTGAACATATATATAACTACTTAGAAATATAACAAGTATGTTATTATAAAGTTATCCCATAACCCATGCCATGTCCCTATGGTTTCTTATTTCTCTCTTTCTTTGGGTAAAGTTATCTTGAAATTCCTTTAAATGTTCCTAAACTAGGGCTCAAATATCCATATTAATACTCCTAATTTTTGAGATCTGGAAAGGAATACTAAAGTGCTATAATCACTCTAATTTTATTTCAAAGCGACAATACGATATCCATTTTTCATACACAAAAATTATAATACACTATAGTATTTGAATTGAACCACAACAAAACTACGCTTTTATAACACATGTTTTACAATGGACTACAAATAAATGATGTAATAAACAGCTCTTACAACAGTTTTTTTATGCTTGTTGTAATAGGTGCAAGTTTTCATCTTCGAGTATACCTATTATAATGTTTTCAGTCAGCCCATTGTAATAGATCCAATCCTCGGCTATATTACAACAGTTATAGCCCGTTATAATATCGATCTATTACAGTAGTTTTTGGCCGGCTGTAATATAGATCTTTTAGAGTTCCTATTACAACATTTTTCGGTCCGTTGTACTAGATATTAGTTTTCAGCTCTGTATACCCGTTGTAATAGATGTCAACTACAACTATTTTCTTCTACACGTTGTAGTAAATGCCAATTTTCAACAACTCTTAACGGCTGATCGTCATTGCCTTCGATTATTTTAGACGTCGTAGTAGGATTTAATCACTATTCCAATAGATTTAATTTTACTTTCCAGTTATTAGTGCATAACTTTATACGAAGTTTTTCAAAATAAAATACAAATTGCCTAAAAATTGTTAGAATACTATAAATTGTCAGAATATAATTTCCCGTTGTAGATACCAGTTAAAACGTTTTTTAAGAGTATTAATAATAATTAATATATATTTTATAATTAATATTTAATAACTAGTTGCTAATAATATTAATATTCATGAATAACAATAATTAATATTTAATAATAACCTTACAAATTAATAATAATTGATAGTTAATCGTTTATATTAAATATTTAACAATTACTAAATAGTAATTTGTTTTTTAATAATTACTAACTCCATAAAATAATATTTAATGGTTAAGAAATAATATTTATTATTTAACATTTAATACTTATACTTAATAATTATATTTAATATTTCAAAAAAAAACTAAAACTTAAAATTTTCCAAATTAGAAACTAGAAAATTCATAAAATTTAGAAAAAAAATTATTAAGTTTTTCTAAATTTCAAAATTTAAAACTTATATTAATGTTTTTCATTCCTCTATTTTTTTGTGATGCTGAAGGTTAATAGTTAACACACTACTTTTATCCCGCCCTCTTTTCTATACAATTTTGCCTCTTTGCTCTCTTTCCTTAACCCTAAGCTGCTCTTCTAAATCCCAAAACGAAATCAATTTGGCGATTAATTTCCGACGTCTAAAATCCATAGTGACTGCTTTCGTAATTTGCTCCATCTCTAAACACCTTCCTTAAAGCCTCTCAAATCCCCAAGCTATCCACACTCCCCCAAATCCCAAAATAACCATCCTTAAAACCATAGCTAAGTCCACCCTCCCTGTCATCGCCGCCGCCGCCGCCTCGCCTCTGCCTGCCCTCACCGCCAACACTAAAAGGCCGCCCTTTTCGACTTAACCTAACACTTCCCGCAATCACAAAACCCAGACATGGAGGTCAATGGGAAGCTGTGAAGGACACTACGATGAAGTTGAAGCAACTGGAGTTGCAAGCTGTGGCGATGATGAATTCGCAGTTGCCACGTCATTTTTTTCATCTTCATCGTCCGACAGCATTGACATCAGGTAGCACTAATTTTTTTTTGCTGAATTCCCTAACTCCACTTATCCGAAGAAACAAATACGCAACTGAAATTGAGAAAAAAAAACCAAAATGATTCTTCAATCTAAAAAATCCTTCCGATTGATCTCGCCTGCCAGAGGAAACGACAAATGAATTTCTTTTTCCATGTTTCTTCAATCTGAAAATTCAACAGTGTGTCTAATGTGTAATTACTTTTTAAATTAATTATTCTAACTCTATTATTTCTTATTCGAATTGAACATACATGTTGTTTCGTTTATTTAACCCCTTGATCTAGATCATCTGAATTTGGAGGGCTTGCGTGTCAACACATAGCACATCTGAATTGGATCTGATGTTCCATTTTACTTTTTATTAAGACTCCTTTTTAAGGTGATGCAGAGTCATACATATAAGCAGAAGTAGATTATTCTAATTACTTCATGTATATGATGATTTCTTGGTTTCATTCTCAATTTTGAATGCCACGTATAGTACCTTTGATTATTCATGCAAACAACGATTATTTTTTTAAGTTTTGTTCTCGATTAATAATAATTTGGAATATTCCATATGTGGCGTGCTTTATATTTCAATACGATAATTTTATTTTGTAACACCTCTATTTCCTTTGTGCATACAGTGTTTGCAGTTCAATTTGTTTTGGCTTTCACTTAATTCATATGTTACAGAGCCCATTGATATTCAAACCATCATAGAAACCAACCTAAACCTGTCTTGCATGCGCGCCTGCCTGCATGTGTGTTGTTCATATAGAATAGAACGTAAATATTTTGATAGCAAGTTCAGTTCTTATTTGCAGCCAAGTATGGAAAGGCATTTGATGCTGCTGCATTTGAGTTATTGCTAGATTGTGGTGTTAGCAGGCATGTTATGTGTACATTACTACAATACCAGAACAAATAACTCATCCTCTTATCGAGTTATGTCCATTAATATTTTGTTAGCGGTGTATGGTTCTACAGGCTGTAGCTATGTTTAACTTTTAACTAGTCAAACTAAAACAAATTAAAAAGCTAATGCAGATAATAGAATCTCTTTCTGCTCGTTCTTCTTCATTGAAGCAAGTTAAAGTTAAAAGAAATTGCTAATGAGCATGAGGTGGAATGGGACCCAACTGCTTCCGGAACCGAGGTTCTCAAGCCTCATATAGAATTACCGGTAAGATGTTGTACATTAAACATGATAATTAAGTAGGGTATTAATAAAGTTATTATTGATTATGTACAAAGATAACATTTGATGTATTATTTTTAAAAAATTGTTTTTTGAATTTTTGGATTTTAGTAACATATTTTGAATCCAATTAAGAAGCATTACGATGAGCATTAATTTTTTTTGTCGTTACTCAACAATTTCATGGTAGATTCCTTTATAAGAATTTGCTGAGCTATTGTAATATAAACAAATTGTTTCCAATTAAGAGTCGATTATATTGTATTTAACATCGCTTGTATTGTTTTACTTAGGTAAGTTAACCAATAATATGACCTTTCTAGGAATTATGCCTAAATTGTTATATTTGTCATTATAATCTCTTACAATTGACATCTCCAGCAACTTGTTTTAAATCACAAAACATTTGTTTACACATAATTTATAAGCTTGTGATCTTTTCTTGCTATGTTTATGAGATTTTTCCATGTTTACTTTCATGTATGAGATACATGTTTGTATTTTGTACACCGTTTCTATCATCAAGCTACAAAATTAGTCAGATGATAGGTTAAGTACTTGAGAATATAAAGCAATTCTTCAAAATTTATAAGTCAAAACTTTATGATCAATGCAAAGTTATCCATAATAAAGGTAGAGATACACGTCCCCATTGTTTTAGGTTCAGTTCCTAGGATTAAACTCTTGGAATTTATTTCTTCGTTTTTTCTAAGATAACTTGCTTCTTACTATAACCCCTCATTCTTTCATAGTGGCAGGACCCATCCATGTTCACTTCCACACAAGTTTCCTGCAATAAATGTTTTACTTACACAGTTCACTATAATTTTGCATCTTAAAATTACCTTCTGTTTATCTTCATGTTTCAGATAAGCCACCACCTGAAGAACTTCATCAGTTTCTAGAGTTTCAGTCACCAAGGCAGTGGGCGTCGCTTTTCAGTGATCTGCTCTTGGCCCCCAGTGCAAACAGAAAAGCGGTGCTCCTCTCCAGTTCACTTTCATGGGTCCTAAACTTTAATACTAGAACTGGCTACAGCAACCAATGATTTTGATACTGATTGTAACCTAGGAGAAGGTGGATTTGGTTGAGTCTATAACGTAAAATTAAAGAGCGCAGGCTAGGTATATAATTTCTAGCCTGAATAATCAAATGAAGCATGTCAATACATATATAAGTTAAGAAACGTTTATGATGTGAATAGGAAGTGGGCATAAAGCGACTTAATCTCAATGGTCATAAAGGGAATCGAGAATATTGTTGAAGTATTAATGTTAAGCATGCTCCATCATGCTAACCTTGTCAATTTAATTTAATGTTGTGTTGACGGTGAACAAAGGCTTTTAGTATACGAGTACATGCCGCTTGGATCACTGAAGACCATGTCTATGGTATGTATGTTATGCATTTATATAAATGAACATGAATAAAACTAGGCAGGTTTTATTTATAAACCAAAATTTGCTTAGCACGCACTAAAAATATAAGGGCTAGTATGCACAACATGGTGATATTGATTTCTTGTTTAATCTAGTGATATATGCTTCCATACAAAGAGCTAAAGTAGATGAGTGGGCATGTTTATATTCCATGGTATATTTTTGCATATACACTTTGTCAGATGTTAAGTAACACACTTTACTCATGCATCACTTGTGCTTTTCTTCCCACACACTTTTGAATGCACACTACTTTCTTCTAATATCATCACAAAATTCATTCATCCAGCCCATTATGATTAAACTCATAATTGTGAAACAGTGCAGGAATCTAAATCAACTTGGAAACTACCGAGCTCAATGAACCATGGAAATCATCCAAATCAAAGTGACGACAAAACAAGAACTATGTGAGTTTCATCTATGCTAGGCTCTCAAAATTCAAGCATCTCAAATATATTTTCTTGGAATGATGCTTGTAGCATGATTTCCTTTTTAAACTTTTAGTCTAGATTTGTTTACTAATGCATTTTGTATTCATTGTTTTAAGTCTAGTTAGTTTTACTTTCATCTGTATAAGCTGAGATGCTCTTGGCATTGACAGTGTACCCAGAATTATATGTTCTTTTGGCAAATGACAATGTGACATGCTTGTATTGTGTATTGATAAAATCTGATATTGTAGTCTATTTTCCAGGCAATTTTTTCGTTCTGCTGCACTAATATTGCCTGTACGATGAAATGATCATATTGTAGTGCTTCAATATGGATAACTTATATGATTTTTTTCATTCTGTTGCACCAAGGCTTTATTTTTTTATTTTACATTTTTTAACAACGGGCAAAAACCGTTGCAAAAGAGTCTATTGTAACGGGCAAAAAATGTTATAAATGACCATATTGCAACGGGTTTTGACCCTGGTAAAAAATATTTAATACAACGGTTTTAAAACGTAATTTTTTTTGGATCTATTACAACATTGCATAATACGACTGGCGTAGGCCTGTTGCGAAACATCTATTACAACGGGCTTTGTCCGTTGTAAAAGGGGTATTTTGTTGTAGTGTAGATTTCATCATTTCATTCAACATTAAACTACCAAATGTTCTACCATAGAGAGGAAATATAATATACAACATAATAATACATTCAATGAATGGTACATGGTGTTACAACCATGATTAATCAAAGTTATATCACGTCAAAAGCAACAAAAGTTGCTTCATATTTTTACATAACAAAATGAATAGGTAAATAATATCCCGCCCGCATTCATCTCCTTTGGCTATTCATTAAATACTTGAATTCTTGAAGCCTATACACCTCAGGTTACTCGGATGAGCACTTGATAGTTTAAGAGGGAAAACATAAACATTAAGTCATACATAAGCTTAGTATGAATAATATTATTTATGATAATTTATAGTTAGGAATACCTAATGAGACCACATAACAAATCAGAATGGTTTCCCCCCTTGGTAGTATTTTCATATTTTATACAAGTCTGTTCTTTATAAAATAAGGTCTTGGTCTCGAGATTATGTATAAATTTTCAATATTTTATTCCACCTAAGTAATTTATAATTTTATATAAAGTAAATGTGTTCCCCATCCCTACCACACATTTCATTTATTTTCCCGAAGGATTACATGTGATTCTCCCCTAAACAATCATTTCATTGAAAGATTTCAAAAATAAATGCGAAAGTCCATATTATTCTACTCCAAATTCATTTATGAAAGTTACAAACTATTTAAAATGATGGTCGATACCATTCTATTTTGATATTCAATTACTAAGATATACATACACACACACACTTATATTGAGAAGCTACACTCCTCGGTATTTCAGTCTTACAAAGGTTACTATCCTTGTGATGCCTCGGCCTTGTACCCATGCTATTAGAGGGAGGTTACCGGTTGAAAGAGTGGACTAAAGGACATATTGAGAGCACTATTTCGTATATACTCCCTTGTGTCAACAAGAATACGTGATAATCAGCTATTTGAATCTCAATCAAAAAGTATATCATCTTAACATGAAGAAATATACACGAGTTTACCATGTTGAATAATTTACAGATAGAGATCATAAAACAAAAATTCAATCAACCACAGAAAGATTAAAAAAAGTCACACGCGCATGCACATGCACATACACACATACACAGAGATCAAATGCATTTTCATGGCTGCGTTGCACAAACATATACATATGCCACTGCTAATCAAGTATCACTAACACTTGACATAAAATAATACATAATAATGTACATCAACACTATTGTCATCAAACTATATATAAAGATACTCAGGAAATACACGAAATCGGGTCACATAAATCTCATCCTCCAAGGATAAGAACACAAAACCGGAGATGTGATCCACTAATTCATTGCTAGTTCCCTCCTCAAAACATAACCCATAACTGATATCTTATAATAATAATATGTCCTTAAAACAAATAACCTTAGTGTTATACCAAAATAACGACACCACGCCCTAAAATCAAGTAGATCTAAATTTATCAAATATGCAAGTGATGGAAACAAGAACAAATACATGATTATTAGAGTTATTCGATAAATTTTCCAGCCTACATCCACTTTAATCTATTATTAGATTATTTCATTCCAGAATGCAATAATTACAACCCAAATCCTGCCACAGTATAGCAGATCTCTGATTTTGTAGAGTTCCTTAGAGTTAATGGTGGAAGAAGATAGAAAATTTCCAAATATCAAAAAGTCCTTTCATAGTTGCCATAAGCTTACTATTTATAGGAGAACTGCCTAATGAAATCGATGGATCACAAAATAACCGTTCAAACTCCAAAATCGAAAAAGTATAAGGGGAGACGAGGTCCTTTGCAGCTCAAAATTGTATCGGTGCTGACAAGAAACATGTTGGTACCGATCTGATTTGCCAAGTGCAAGCCAAGCCATCTTCCTCTATTCCATCTTTTAGCTTCGATTTGTTAATTTCCGAGCACTTTTGTCTTAGAAATAAGGTTGTTACTGAGATGTTTTAACATGTTTAGTACTTGTCCATTTCTACAATGCTTTTTGGAGTTGTTTGCCTACTCTTTTAGAAACGATCCCCAGGACTTTTAATGTAGCCAATCACTCTTTGACCATCACTTTAAAAGCCATAAATGTGCAAAAAAAGTGATTGTTGTCGACCTCTTTCCATGCCGGCACCGATCTCTTTTCCTTAGTGCAATCAAATCCAAACTTTAAGTCCTTTTCATTGCCACTCCATGCTTGCCTTCGAGTTTTTGAAGCTGTTCCTTCATTATTTTGAAGTCCAATCCATCCATTTGTGCCTCCTCTAAGACTGTTGAAAATTTGGTTATAACACTTGCCCTATCAAAATATGCTTTATGAATGTAAGGCGTGCTTTGCTCAATAACAAGTACCAGGAGTGATCAATCATTGGTAGTCGAACTTTTCGATTATCCATTGATCTAGGTTGTAGTGAACCATTCGGTTAACCTCGAATTCACCTGCAAATCAAAGGTCATTCTAGATAATCATAGCTACGGACTACAATCCTTTTTTAAGTGTTAATAATAAATCATAATCAATTCATGTTCACCAAAAGTTATCGTATCGAATATCAGTACCAAATTCGTCTCATGCCCTTCGGGATTAAGTCATCATACATCATTATCAAAGCCATCCCGTGTTCGCCCAGGGTAAAGTTATCATATATCGGGGTTGTACCATATTCATTTGGGATTAGGTTATCATAAGTAATTATTTATACCATCTCGTGTTCGCTCCAAATCTATATATCTTAGTTTAATCATATGAGTACACCACCACCGGTTGGAACATTACTTATAAATCATCAAGTATTGCCTAGCATCCCTTATAAGTAAGCCCAACCCAATTAAGGCAATGAAAATCATTAATCAATAAGTTATCATTATCAAATCATAAGTTGTTCAAATCCTAAGGCCAATATTGGATCACTTCAGATCACACGGTCAATATTTAACCTAGGGTCCGACCTCTCCTCATCATACTTTCAGCGTACAATCTAGGATTCGATCCATTCAGATCATATATCCATAGATGTCCAAGAAAGTCCACCCGCTCATTCTTTGGTGAGGGGACTTACTTTTCTATACAAGTCCATCTGCTTGCGGCAAGGGGACTTGCACCTTATGGTTCATTTCTCCGTCTCTCTGATCGGGTAAACCATATTCAGTCGGTTTTTATATCAATTTCTAAGGTTCACCATTCTCCATTGGTGTTTCATAATCAGTATCATTCATCACATTCAAATGGTTTTAAAAAATCAGACATTCATTCATAAAATACAAATCAAAATGAAAAAACAAGTATTCTAAACATTCCTACCATTGATGATTCAATTGGACATCAAACTCAGAGCATTCCTACAAACCAATCGAAAAAATATCGCGCACGTGTAAGCAGCTTGATAGTAATTCCAACTTATTTATTTCAAAGCACAAAGTAAAATAAAGGAATTGAACCCGACCTTTATCCATCATGATCATAGGATAATCTTTTGAGATCCAGATCAACGATCGTATCTTGATGCATCATCCGTTGATGGTGGCTGATCCCGCTGCATCAATGTAGTTCGATTCTTTTGGATTGTTGTAGCAGGGTGTTATGAACTTTCTCTTATATTAAATCTTAAAGATGTCTGTACTCATTAGTCTCGTGGCCATCCATCTCCTGAAAAAGCCAAAACCTTCGTGATCTTTTTTCCTAATCTGTGGGCTCTCTCTTAACTGGCCTCCGATAGTGGATCTACCCCTAGTATCTAGGTAAATCCTCACTGAGGTTTTGATTAGGTCCGTGTAGGAAGTGTAACGAACCGCGACGAAAATCGACACTAATATGTTCACCGTATCATCGAGAAATCAACAATATAAACATGTACCTTTTGTTGGGCAACCCAATTTTCTTGTGATGTCAATGACATCACCTTAGCTCTTGCTTTTATATGCATGCATCCTATTTACCAATGATATCCAATCATATAATTCAAAAGCACATTATTCTCATTTTTATTTCCCATTATTTTATTTTCTTAAGCCTGCAGGATGTACATATATCATTAGTATGCAATATTAAATATGATCGTCCACTCGATCACACAATTCTACTTCCGAACTAGTATCGTTCACACGACCACTTTAGTTCGGATTAAGATCCGGTTCCTTGATCAGAAATCATCATTCTCCTTGCATAGCCATATATTATGATAGAAAATCCCAGAATCAATCAAAAATCCATATCTAGTGTTCGCCGTCGAGAATCGAGTGAAAAAACCTAACTCGGATCGATATAAATTATCTCAAAATTATGTGCTCGAATCTAGATCAAATAGTTATACGAATAAATAATATACGTACAACTTATGTATTTATTTCCATCGACTATTAGCTTTACCAATTTCTCTTATTTACTTAGTATATTACTTTCAATACTAATCACCTCTTAAAAATTATTCCATCCAATTTTATTAAGTCTATTATAACATTTTATACAAACTTCTTATGGTTATTACCTCTTCACAACTTAAGTCCCTATCCATTTCTATCCAAACTCAATTTCATTTTCCAATTTCAAAATTCAGTTTTATCAGTCAGCATTCTAAACCATATCCAATTCACTAATTAATTTAATTATTCGATTTCATTAATTTATTTCAATCTTGATCAATTCCATTTCCAAAATTATTCCATTTATCCTAACTTAGGCTAAATTTCTTTCCATGATTCATTTTATACTTAGCTCAAGTTAAGTTCAATTCGATAGTTTAATTCAAACTTCACAAGCAACAATTTTAAAGCTTTGTTTCTCTTACAAATTTTCAAATTTTATAAGTTATCAAACTTATTTCTCATATTTTCATTGAATACTCGATGAAAATTCTCAGAGTTTAAACACTTTGTTCTTAAACATTCCAAATCATTTTTGAAATCTTATATGCATATATACATAAAATTCCATTGGTATATCAAATCATTCTTTTGAATTTTTAAAACCAACACTAGTTTTTACCAAAAACTAATCCAATGGTAGCAATTCCTCTCTTGGAAACTCGAAAATGAACGTCGATGATGTTGCAGCCTTCACCGAAATTATTTTCCAACGACCGAAGTGAGTTAAGTGCTTTTATTCCCTTTAAAATCCTTTTAAATATTTCTATTCAAAAATATTTTTTCAAATAATACTATTATTATTTTCTAAAACTTTGAAAAATCATTTTCAAAACCAACAACAATTTATTTTCGAATTCCCAGCTTTTAAATCCCTTTTACTTGTAAATCATATTTATAATCTACTTCTGAAATTTCATTTCCTTTCAATTTATAAATCACATTTATAAACTATAATTCCATTTGGTTATATAAATCATTTCTTAACTTGTAATCCTATTTTCATTATAATATCAACTTTTATTCGATCATAACAACAAGCAATAAATGATAATAGTTTAGCCTTATCATTTCCAAACAACTAAGCACATCATATACAACTACAATAATTTCTGAAAATTATTTCTTTTTATATATAAAATATAATCAAGGTAAAATTATTTCATTTACTCAATTTCAAAACAATATCATGTCGAGTTGCTATATTCAAGTGTTTAGAGATCCCTATCATTAACATTAATTACTCGTATTAACTAGAATCTATAAGCCACTAAACAGATCAACTAACATAATATAAAACAAATTTTATATCACTAATAAATACGCGCTCACATATATATACACTCAAACTCATTCTAGGGTTCTACTGTCCCTATTTCTGTTGAGTTACCCCACCAACGCCAACATCTCGCTCAACCTTCTGCTTTGATACCAACTGTACTGAACCTGGATTTTCGACCCTCGAAAATTGACATTAATACGTTCACTGTATCAAATTTCGAGAAATTGAACGCCGGGAAAACCCGATTGTTATGGGGAAAGAAGAAGAAAGAAGATAAGAAGAAAAATAAACAACACAGAATCTCACGGCGAAATGAATAATCTATAATATACCATAAATCTTTACACAAAAGCAAAACTGTAATATATGTATATACAGGCATCAATCAGAGTATACTCACCTATTTTAGCCTGGACAGTTATAACAGTCTACCCTCACAATTGCTGATAACCCACCAATGAATACAGCATAAAAATACCATCTATGTAAATACGTCTCTTGGCCTCCAACTCGTCTCCTAAAGCTCCAAGCATCCAATCAAATACGTAATATACTCGGTCTGACCCGAGCATTATAATAAAATAACACCCAAGTCAGTCTAGAAAACCAGCGTAAGAAAACACACCCAATTGGATTTATAGTTATATGAAAATCGTTGAAATCAAACGGTATCTAGTAAGACAACGTCACACATAAACATGACAGGTCTTTACCTTACGATAACCAAACCACTTTTATATCAAAATCATTTGATATTATTATAGTGTCTATAGAAAATAAACTATAAAATAGATGAAATGCTTGCATCTCACATTTCAACATAGTTAGGCACAATCAAAACCCTAAAGGCGCATATTGGAAAATGGGTCCCATACTATGACCAGGTAAGAAATTACCTCCAATGAGTGCATCTCTAGATCGATGCACCTGAGTCTGACAAGAACATCTTATACCCTACCACACAGAATCGGCCTACCACTTGACTAGTAGTACCGAATATGTCATCATCCCGGTCATTTGAAAACAAATTAAATCCATAACAGGATATTTCAACCCATATCGACACTTAGAAATATTTCCATTCCAACTTATAATTCATTACGTAGAAAAATATTTCTATATAAATCATTTCTTCGCTAAAATTTCTCCATAACCTTTAATTCCAATACTTAAGAAAATATTATAATTTTATTTCCCAAAATCATTTCTAATATCCATACTTAGGGAATATTCCGTACTTATCTCATAAAGCTTCGAAATTTTGTTAATTCCTTTTACAAATTCCTTTTACAAATTCCAAAAATTATCAATTATACTTATTTATAATCCAATTAACAAATAATAACTCCTTTAATGAATTCAGATTCATTTTCAAAGTTCCCATATCTAAACAATTTGGAAATTTCTTTTCTCAAATTTTCTCAAGTTTTCGAAATCCATTATAAGATTTTCACTTATAAAATCACATCCATGAGATGAAACCCGTTTCACAAATCTCGAGAGTATTTATAAATAAATTTCAGTCACTTACTTTTACACTATATATATATATATATATATATATATATATATATGTTAAATTTCAAAAAAAACATGGTTAAATAATTATTTAAAAGGGTCTTTTAGGCTCAAGGAAAAAGTTGAAGAAAAATTTAGATTCAGAGACAAGAAGTTTGGTTTTTAGGTTGATAGACACTTTTTAATGTAAATCACAGAATGATAATTGCAAATATCATTTTCTGTTCGCATTAAAAAGTGTCATTCAGACTAAAAAACAAAACTTGTTGTCCCTGAGACTAAATTTTTTTGCGACTTCTTCTCTTTGCCTATTTTCCTGTTTTTAAAATATCAAAGCACTTTAAAAATAAACGTCAAAACTAATTGCAATTTATTTATAGAATCTCTAATCGATTTTCAAAACTTGTTTATAAAACTTAGAATTCATGTCAACAAATCTAAATATTTAAATAACTAACTTTGTAAAATCTTTTAATACAATTAATAGTTTACAAACTACATGGTTTAATAAATAAAAACCCCTTCTAAAAACAAACTTCGCTTCTTGATAAAATATATTTTTAAATTCCAATATTACCAATTCATATTTATAAATATCTCTCGATTCATCACAAACCAATTCACGTTTCCAATTTCATAACCCGTTTCCAAATTCCAATATAGAATCCACTATTTCTTTCTAACCCATTACCATATCTCATTGTAAATTCTCACTGTGAATTTATATTTCTAATTTACCAAATGATAATCATTTCATTTTATTCATAAGCAAATTGACAAACTCATTCGAGTTTCACTTGTTTTATAAAATATTCTCGTTTATAAAGCTTCATTTATAAATCCATCCCTTTATAAATCCCATTATGTTTCTAAACTATTTTAAATATAGATTTGAACTCCTTTTCCATATTTTCAGAAATATCACTTAAAATTCATTATAAAAATACATTATCCATCACTTTAAATTCTCTAGTCAAAATCCTTTAGGAAAAAGTTGAGTAAAAATCCAAAATCAAGTAATTGATTTTATACAAATCAATTTCTTTTAGATAATCCAAGATTTCACCGAGACCCTTATTATTTCAAAATTCATTTTTCTTAACTCAAAATATCACTTATAGTATTCCAAAAATCAATCTTTTTATTTAATTCAATATCATCCCTTTAAAATAATCCAAATTCAATATAAATATTATTGTTTCCAAAATCGCCATTGGGATTATTTTAAAAATTCAAAAATACTATTTATGGTATTTATAATACTAAAGTCAATGCTATTATAGCATCCAATAAATTCAAATCACATCCAAATCTATAACACTTTATTCAAAACACATCATATATCACTATATATGAAATTTAAATCAACATTTTTGAGGAATCTAGTTGGATCCCTTCAATCTGTTTCCATGCAACCACAGATGTTATATAAAATAATAATCCCACTTCGAGACGAGATATCGCAATAAAAAGCGTCGTTCGCTATTTTGCGAGACGCATAGTGTCTCATCCGCTCCAATCGGCGGGAAATATATCCAACTACTAATATGTATAATATAACATCCAAATGATAATAATTTATAAATTCATCCAATCAACCAATAATTAATTTTAACATCATAAATTAGAACCAGTTACCCAAATATGTGAGATTTACTCACATTTATTTTCTGTAGCCGCTTCTCCATTCCGATTCTGACTAAATTCGAACAACGTTCGATTTTAGCGCTAAATTCCAATAGCTCCATTCTCAACCAAACTGATTCCATCGCATAACTAACAGTGTTATAAATACAACACGACTGACCTATTGGATTTAAACCTTGAATGAGAAAGGTATTGTATTTTGAAATTTTAGCACATATACTTAAACAATTTGAATTAATTATTATTAAATCTCTCACCCACTATCTCAAGGTCTAGCCCAAAGCCGTTCCTCCTTCCCCATATCAATTACCTGTACACAAACAAAACACACAGCGTACAAACCCACCATGGTTTAATATCAGGTGGATTCTTCATGTAACGAATGTTAGGGGTGAATGGATTTCTGTTCATGTCCTCTAAACTCTTGCTTGGAGGTCCATCTCTCACTATTCTCCAATCATCTCAGCTATTCATTCATTTTCATCCAAAGGAGGTCTCTATTCCATAGCTCCATTCTGCCCCTAGTTCCTACGCTGTGCTTTTGGTCCAACTACTATTGTTATGCATTCGTATTCTAGTATGCATTTCTTGCTCCAGCATCATCCTCTCCAAGCATCCTAGCTCATCCTTAGCCCAAATCAACAGTGCCCCCGATAAATTCATGTCAGTACAGTTTCGATTTAGATCAGTAATGATCTGTTTTGGTCATAGAGGTACTGTTTTAGTTTTCTTTTCTCTAACCACTAATGCTCCTATATTGGCTTCTAGCCTTTGGTTTTGATTTTCAGCTTCTTCAATTGTTTCTTGTTATCCCACCCTTTTGAAGATTCCCATTGGCATTTCTTGCTGTCAAGTTATTATTCCATCTTGTATCTTTTTCATCATTCTTTTCATTTTCTCTCTAGTCATGTAAATTAACAAATTTGAACTTGACAACGTCTCTTGGATCGCCCATGCTTTAGTTGACTTGGTCCTATAGTGGCCCTGGTAGTAGACCTCTTTCTCTCTTTCAAATTCAAGCTTTAAGTTGTCAAATCCTAGTCCATTCTCAATGAAAGCAAAAAAATGTTGAACCAAAATAATGGCATGACACCTCAAAATGAAGTAGATATAGATTACAAAAATATGCAAGTGATAGAAACAAGAACGAAGACATGAATTTTATAGTGGTTTGGTAAATATTTCCTCCTACGTACACTTTAGTCCTATCGTTTGATTATTTCACTCCGGAATACAATAACTACAACCCAGATCTCACCATAATCTACTATATCATAAATTTTGTAGAGTTCCTAAGAGTTAATGGTAGAAGCAGACAAAAAATTTCTAAGTGTCAAAAAGGTCTCCTCATATTTGCTACATAATTGCTATTTATAGGATAATCACCCACCGAAATCGCCAGATCATAACATCCCAGTACAAACCCTAGATCTGAAAAGTAGGATGAGAGATGAGGTCCCATGTGGCTCAAAATCATATCGGTACCGACATGAATCATGTCGGTACGGATTTGATTTGCCAAGTGCAAACCATGCCATCTTCGTCTATTCCATCTTCTAACTTTGATTCTTCAAGTTCCAAGTACATTTGTCTTAGATATATGATTATTACCGAGATGTTCTAACATGACTAGTACTTGTCCTTTTCTATAAAGATTTTTGGTGTTATTCACCTACTCCTTCAAAAGTGAGACTTAGGTCTATTAGTGTAGTTAATTACTCTTTGACCATCGCTCTAAAAGCCATGAGTATGCATAAAAAGTGATCGATGTCGACGAATTTTCATGTCGGTACCAATCTCCTTTTCTTAATGTCATTAACTCCAAACTTCCTAAAATCTTTTCCATTTCCATTTCCATTTTAAGCTCTCCTCCAAGTTTCTACGGCCATTCCTTCATTACTTTGAAGTCTAATCCATCCGTTCGAGCATGTTTAAAGACTTTGGAAATTTTGGCTTAACACTTGGTGTGACCCAAGATTGTTAAAAAAAATAACAACCCATGTCAAGCTAGAGACTAGTTATGAGTAAAATCAACTACAAAATAATAATAGAGAAAGTATCAAAACATTACATCATCATATAAAGGTGTCAAATACTCAACCCCATATTTGTGTCATATATAGGTCATATCCCATGTGTTCTATCTCTATATGGTATGACCACAATAGCATATATACTCAATTATGATTCTACCTAATTGTAATTTATTAATGTCACATTTAATCATCACATAATCAAATAATAATAACAATAATAAAATGACCAACTAACTAAATTTGAATCGACAACCAATCATCACATACGGCTTAGATATACTAGAAACAAAATCAACATCTATTAATTCCCCCATCAATAGTGATCTAGCTTTGTGTGTGGTGTAACACCGCCTAATTTTATGAAATTTAATAATTAAACTAAAAGGGTAAAATTTTAATTTTACATAAAGAACAAAATAGTTAATTTTTACAAAAGCTAAAATTAGGCTTCAAAACCCATCCTCTTACGTCCAAAATACCATTTATAGTCAGAAAACATATATAACTTACTGAATTAAAATGGGAAGAATGGATCAAACCCAGCGACATTTTAATTTTTCATAATATATTGAACTTCGGCCATTTTTGAATTGAGGTTGAAAATTGTGATTATAAATAGATGTGAAGGATGGCCTTTCTTATTCTATCTTAATCTAAATATCTCACCATTATTCTTAATTAATCTCCATCAAATCCCAACCAAATTCAAAAATTTCATTTTTTTTCCTTCTTTTTTCCTTCTTCATTGAACTTTGAAAATTTGTAAATTTTCCATCTCTCAATGAATTTTGACAATGCCAATAACAAATAAAAGGGTGCAAAGAATATTATGACAATATACCATTTTGTAGGTGGAATTTGTAAAATTAGGGTCAAAGGAGACCCGGACAAGGAAGAACAATAATGAAATCTTGGACACCATTTTCATCATTCTATATCAAATTTCAAAATTATGTTTCTCTCATTTCTTAACAAATTTTAACAATGTACCAATCGAAACAGTCATATAGATGAGTATTGCTATTTGATTAAGGAATATGGATAAATTTCTATGTTTTTTAGCGACATAAGGTACATGATAGCGAAAAGGATATTGGAATCTTCTTCATTCGAGGGTTTCGGTGAAAGAGGCACTTTCTACTTCGGTATATATTAATAAGACATAGTAATTCACACCTTATAGTTTTAATAACTCTTTTTGAACGGGTACTTTATTTACTAAACTGTAAACCAAGAATGCATATATTAAGCCTTCTAGGGAGAAAACCATGGCAGGAGTTTTCTTAAACAATCGTATTCAAAAGCCATTGTACGATACCAAGATGCCAAAGTGCTACCAAATAAATCAGACCAAAAAGAAATGAAATACAAGATTCCTAGGACTCAAATCAAATAAAGCAAATAAACAAACAAAATTAGGATGCGATAGAGAATTTCACCACATTGAAATGTTGGATTAATAATTAGCTCTTTCTTTCATGTAGCATAAGTGCCTATTTTAATATAAACTACTTTAAATTAACTTCTCCAGTCCTCCAAATTAGTCAATGATGATTGAAGAATTAATGTCGAGAAATTGAGCTTTCATACAAGAGATTTCCATTTTGGCTTCGAGCTCTAGACTTCATTTGTTGTTCTGGTTAATGGTACATCTTGGCGCTTCTCTATCCACGTTGTCGCTTCATGGTGGACTAAGTGGTTCATATCCAAACTCCCAAAAGGTATGTTTGAATCTCCTTACTTCCTTGACTTTGATGTTTGTGCTTTTTAGAAGTTGTTTGCAATCTACTACTATCTGTTCCATTTTGACATAGTATGGTGATTCGGTAGTCTGAAATATTCTCATGTTGCACTCTAGCCATATGTGCTAGATTAATGTTGTAATCGAAGTGTCTGTTCACTTGTTGATGGATCCGTTCCTAAAGTTCCCTTTAAAAAGTTCGTCAAGTATGCTATGTAGGTTGTTGCCTGTAGTTATTGGTAGCTGAAGTTTATTTTTACAAGTTTCCCATATGTTATTTGAATATGAGCATTGGAGAAATAAGTGTATGTTAGTTTCTGAATCTTGTTTGCATAAGACACACTTCGTCAATTGAGTTGTTCGATCTTGCAACATTTTCTTTGGTCCGTGACTTATTTAATTTTGTAAGAAGAGTGCAGAATGACATATTAGGTAAGAACGTCGAATTTCATATGTGTTCACACCATGTAAGTTTGTTGCTACTTTCTCTAACTTGATTCCAAGATGAGATGAATGAAATTCCCCGTTTTATGTGGTGTCCATGCCCAGTGATCTTCATTTCTACTTTGTTCTGGAGGAGTTTTGCAAATCATCCATCTAAAGTGTGATGGCAAGTAGGAATTATCTTCTCCTCGTCCATTGGATATGAGAGAAGATACTTTCCTGTTGTGGCCTACGGTAATCAAAAAGTAGTCCTCTCCAATCAGATTTATTAATGATTATCCATTCACCCATGGGTCAAACCAGAGACTTGTGTCGTCTCTGTCTACCACCTTCCTTTCGATCATTTCCTTGACTTTTATTCTAATGTTGGGAACGAGTTTCCACATGTAGGAAGCGTTGTTGTCTTCTTTACTATTTCGGATTTTTTTCCTTTGCAACACCTACCTTTAATCCACTATGGCCATAGGCATTCGCCTTGTAAGAATCACCATGTAAGTTTCAATACAGTTGCCTTCGTTTAATCTTGCACTATCCCCAATCCCACACCTCCTTCCAATTTTAGTTGACATATGTCGTTCTAACTCATGTTATGTTAGTATTTTTTCTAAAAAATGTTAGCACATAAGAATTTGTTTTACTAATAATTTATCTTGGTAACTAACAGAATTGAATCCAAAATATAATCATTGGGTAAACTGCAGATTTTATTAATTCAATTCTGCTAGCTACGTTCAACGTCCTATTTTTCCAGTCATTGATTTTTTTTGTGGATTTTGTCTAACAACACTCCAAAATCTCTTGTTTTTATCTTGCAGTAAGAGAATGGAATTCCTACATATGTAATTTGAAGATTCCCTGTCTAGACATGTAGTACACCGAGCATTTGGTTTTTGAGTTTTGTCCCTTTGCTAAGATAAATTGTGGTTTTCTATTCATTCATTTCTAAACCCACAGACTCTTTTATAACTCAAAATTTTAGCAATACTTTCTGCATTTTGTTGAAACTTGGTTTTGATTCATTACATGAAGCTATCACTACGACATACAGATTTGACGGCTGTTACGATAAAAAGAAAATATATACTATAAGGAGACGAGACTTCAAAACCGGTGCATCAATTATATTTTTTTTTAAGTCTTAGGTCAATATTGTTAAAATCTCTTCTCGGTTACGTATATACTAGCTTATATATTTAAGCATTCTATTTCCCAAATATTTTATACATATATAAGCATATAATTAAATTATAAAAGTGTTTTAAAGTTATAGAAAGTAATATACCTATGTAAACTGTGCATATTGCACAGATTTCACTAGGTCAATCGACTGACCCAGAGGCTCAGTCGACTGACACTGGAAAATTTGTCCAACATGCACAGGTGCGCAGATATACGAATTTATATTTAAAAATTATTTTGAATATTCAGTCGACTGACCCAGAGGCTCATTTGACTGAATTTTTACAACAACTACTTTTCGAAAAGGCACGACTTTTTGTGAAGAGTTACGAACCTCTAATGAAAAGATTTGGATGCAACACTTCATTCGAAACTCTTCACCAACAGTCGCTGCTTTCTACCTTTATAAATATAAACTCCAACTTGATTCCAAATAACTTAATCACAATCGAATTTTCTTATCTCTCTGATCTAATTCTCTAGAATCTATTTGCTATCATACTTTTAATTATTCTGCATTAAAGCAAAACTATACCTTTCTATTCTTCATATACTTCAAATATATATATTTATACTCGAGGACAAGATTATGTAAAGGTTGTACTACAAGTGACAAATCTGTGTTATTAGAACACAAAAAAGTCAAAACTACTTTCTGCATTTGTTAAAGTCATGTTCTGCTACTCAGGCAAGCGAAGCCCTCTTCGAATGTTGAGGCGAAATTCTATTCTGGTGCTCAGGTCCCTGTTCGGCTACTCAGAGGTTGTATAGACCTATTCCTTTTGGGTTAAGTGAGGGTTGTTGTTTTAGTGAAATTCAGAAGGAGTCAGGGACTGGACGTAGGACGGTGCTCCGAACAAGTATAAAAATCTCTGGTGTCATTTTACTATATTAATTTTTATATTCTGCACTATTTACAATATTATTATCATCACTATACTCTGTACTATCATATATCCATATTACAAGATCCATAGCACTCTTTCATTTGGTATCAAAGCATAGCCACTTTAATTGGTATCAGAGCAAGGTCATCGTATAATCGTAACACAGTTATCTGATAATCTAATAATATGGACACTAACATTAGCACTTGCACTATCACTAGCATTAAACTAGCTTCATTGAAAGACAATCCACTACACATCCACCACTATTTAATGGCATGAATTATAACTATTGGGCCACATGAATGAGAATATATATGCAAGCAAATGGTTTTGATTCATGGAATATAACTCAAACAGAATATACTATTCCTACCGAAGAATATTCTACTTGGTCAAATACACAGAAACTAGATGCCATAGCTAATGCAAAATCCATGAATATGTAGTTTTGTGCCTTAGGTACAAATTAGTTTAACCGTGTTAGCATGTGCAATACTACATATGAAATATGGCGTACACTCAAAATTACACACGAAGGAACTAACAAGGTCAAACATAGCAAAATATCCATGCTTTAAAGTCAGTTTCAAAACTTTAGGAATGAAAGAAAATGTATCTATAAATGATATGTATTCAAGATTTCAGGATATCTACCATTCATTATTAGGATTAGAAGAAAAATATTTAGACTTTGATATTGTATCCAAAATCCTTAACTCTTTAACGGAAGAATGGAAAAGAAAGTTCTCTTTATTGAAGAAGTGAACGATATTTCCAAAATAACCCCGGAAGAGTTAATAGAAAATCTAATGTCTTATAAAGTGAATTTGCAGGCTGAAAGAGTTCAATCTCAAGATAAAAAGAATATAGCATTCCATGCAGAACAATAAGAATCGGATTCAGACAAAGACGACCTAACTTTTATTGCCAAGAACTTCAAGAAATTCTTGGAATATAGAAAAGGAAACATAAATAATGGCAGGAGAAGCTCATACAGCAATAAACCACCGTCTTTATCAGTTGTGGAGTGCTTTAACTATCACAAAAAGGGACATATGCAGAAGGACTGTCCAGATCAAAAGAAAGAATATCGAAATAAAAGGAAGGACAAATTCAAAAGAAAATCCTTTTCAGTTACATGGGATGATTCATATTCCTCCTCTTCTTCTTCTGAAAGTGAAAGTGACAGCGATAATGAACAAGCTAATGTATGCTTTATGGCCAAATATAAAGAGGTTAGTGATTTAACTTTTGATGATGTTAACGCTAAAATGTGAACGCTAACACCCCGGTGTGTAAAGTGTAGTTGTGAAAGCACCACCCGATAGATCGGGAAAGAATTACAAGCAAGTAATAGCAGAAAAGCAGTAAACAACAACGATTTTATAGTGGTTCGGCTTAAGGGTATAGCCTACGTCCACTCTAAGTACTTTTATTAATAATCCCGTTACAAACTGATACAATTCTTCTCAAGTACAATACACTTCAAGCTACAAGTGATTTGGAACAAGTCTTAAGCTTCGATGTCGATTAAAGTTCTTAGATTCATGTTGAAGATGTGTGGTTTCTTCGTGAATTTCTTTGATGTATTCCTCTAATCTTGGAAGCTCTAAGTGTTGATGAAGTTCTCAATGCAGCAAGGTAACGGTGTGCGAAGAGAATGCCCAAAAAGTCCCTTGAATGTTGGAGGTGGCCGTGTATTTATAGGATTTTTCAGCCTTGAGTCGTGAGTCGTACCCGACTCATGCTTGACTCGTGGCCGAGTCAGGTTGAGTCGTGGACGACTCAACAGGTTGAACCCCCCCTGCTTCGCACCAGAGCGCCTTCGATCTTCTGAATATAGCACAAGTCTTAAGTCGTCTACGAGTCATTCCTCTTTGATATAAGTATCGTGATAGCGTACTACGACTCAGTGTCTTTAGGTCGTAGACGAGTCATGGTGAGTCATGAGTCGCTAAGTCGTTAACGACTTATCAGGTAGCGGTACATAAATGAAGCGGCACAAGGATCCTCCTTCTTATGTCGTTACTTCCCCTAAGTCGTCTCATATGATAAGTCGCGAACTTGTTGAGTCGTTGATCCACTGAGTCGTCTCATATGATAAGTCGCGAACTTGTTGAGTCGTTGATCCACTGAGTCGTTGTAAGCTCTGAGTCGTTGAAATCCTTAGGTCGGTCTGCCCCATGAGTCGCTAACTCCATGAGTCGTTAACCCGTTGAGTCGGCCGGCACCTTTAAGTCGCTAAGGTTATAACCCGGTGAGTCGTTATCCCTCCTGAGTCGTTGAGTCGTAACCCTTCAAGGCCGTTAAGTCGGTAACTCCTCAAGGCTGTTGAGTCGGTAACTCCCCAAGGCTGTTGAGTCGGTAACTCCTCAAGGCTGTTGAGTCGGTAACTCCTCAAGGCTGTTGAGTCGGCAACCAGATAAGTTGAGTCGCTGGCTTACTTCACTCTTTAAGTCGTATACCGTTTTGGTCGGGGCGCTGCCCCGCACCCCGCCGGGGGCGCTGCCCCCTGGACCCCTGCGACCTGACCGGTCAGGTCGAACACCGTAGGCGGTGGCGTTGCCCCCGCACCCCCACCTTGGGGGGTTGGCACCCCCCCTGGACCCCCCCTCCGTAGGGGATCTTATCTGAAAATTCATTCAACGGAACTTGCTTTATTGGGAGGTTAAATTGACCATCCTTCGAGATGAACTATCATTGGCTTCTCGGTCGATTTTTGATATCACGGCCTTGCTGAAAAAGTGGAGTTAACACTTGCCCCTCGAAGTATACGCCTAGGGACTAGGTCGTGTGCTTCGATTCTTCTTAACTCGTGCTTTACTGAGCTGCTGAGCTTGTTCTTAGGCAACTTTGCTTTGTTTCGACCTGAAGCCTTTTAAACTTGACCAATGCGATTCAATGGAACTTTGACCTGAACTTGCTGCATCTCTTTACAGATTATTTTAACAACCTGTTAAACACAACATTTGCAGAAAAATAGGGCGAATATACTCATCACCGATTGCCCATATCGAGTGATGGATTAGATCAAAGAACTGGTATTTTACTGTAAGCAAATTAGTACGGTCTTGATGAAGTGTTGCGAATCAACTTTCTTGAATGAAGTATCAACACAAAGTTTACACAGTTATAACTGCTATCTGCATTGACACCGCACTTACTTTCAAATAACAAGCCTCGAATTTTTCTGAATTGACATATGCCAACCAGTATTATTTCAAGTATCGCTTTAATTACTTGTTATTTTAGTAACTTTGCACAACACTTCACACGCTTTAAAGAAAACGTGCACCTTTACTTTTTAATATTCAGTTCTTCATATAGAATGTCCTTTCGATAAGAAGAGTAGTGGGGCAAACTGGATCTTTCCATTTCTGGGATTTTGAAAATCCGAGTTGTCCGGTACTAATTTCATCCTTTACTTTTGCAGCACTCCCATCCTCTTTCCGAATATTCCAGTCACAAGTCAATTTTTAAAAGATTAAGTGCTGTGACGGTTAAGGAGAGGAGCATTAAATTTTTTGCTGAACGATGAATTTTTGCACTAATTCGGATTTTTGCACTCTTTTTGGTCGACCTAGCTTCACGATGCCCCTGGTTTTCAAGCAGAAACTTCAGATGCCCCAGCTTTCGCAAAGGAACTTGCATCAATGGAACCTATTGCGGAAGCCTTATTGGTGTAATGTTTTACTCCATTTGACGGTGTGGGGTCATCCTTCTTGTTTTGACTTTTCAAACCCGCACGTGCATAACAAATTTTATAGAAACTTTTGTCTGTATTTGAGAATGTATTTATTCCTCATTTTCATACAAGTTTCTTTATTCTCTTTGCATGATATTGCAGTGAGCTTGTGGTACGTTGCTTGGGTACTGCTTTTATTAATGTAGCAATATTATATTGCCCCCATACCACAACTCATTGTAATATTCTCCATTTTGAGGAGATTTTGGAGAACAATTCTTCTGTTTTTAGAAGACTTGTACTCTTACTTTAGAGAATAACTCTTCCATTTTGAGAAGGCATGCACTCTTTCTTTAGAGAATAATTTTCCATTTTTGAGGAAATATTATTCTTGCTTTAGTAGAGTGCACCTTGTGTTGGAGAAGCCTTTCTTCTTCTTTTTTTTTTTTTTTTTTTTGTTGCGCCTCCCTGGAGGGCTTTGATTTGACATTTCAGTTCTGGAGAAGTGGGCCTCCGAAGAGTTTGCACTTCAGCTCTGGTGAAATGTGCCCCCGAAGAGGTCTTTATTTGACATTTCAGCTCTGGAGAAGTGGGCCTCCGAAGAGTTTTCACTTCAGCCCTGGTGAAATGTGCCCCCCGAAGAGGTTTTTATTTGGCATTTCAGCTCTGGAGAAGTGGGCCTCCGAAGAGTTTGCACTTCAGCTCTGGTGAAATGTGCCCCCGAAGAGGTCTTTATCTGGCATTTCAGCTCTGGAGAAGTGGGCCTCCGAAGAGTTTGCACTTCAGCGGTGAAATGTGCCCCCGAAGAGGTCTTTATTTGGCGTTTCAGCTCTGGAGAAGTGGGCCTCCGAAGAGTTTGCACTTCAGCGGTGAAATGTGCCCCCGAAGAGGTCTTTATTTGGCATTTCAGCTCTGGAGAAGTGGGCCTCCGAAGAGTTCGCACTTCAGCTCCGGTGAAATGTGCCCCCGAAGAGGTCTTTATTTGACATTTCAGCTCTGGAGAAGTGGGCCTCCGAAGAGTTTGCACTTCAGCCCTGGTGAAATGTGCCCCCGAAGAGGTCTTTACATTTCAGCTCTGGAGAAGTGGGCCTCCGAAGAGTTTGCACTTCAGCTCTGGTGAAATGTGCCCCCGAAGAGGTCTTTATTTGACATTTCAGCTCTGGAGAAGTGGGCCTCCGAAGAGTTTTCACTTCAGCCCTGGTGAAATGTGCCCCCCGAAGAGGTCTTTATTTGACATTTCAGCTCTGGAGAAGTGGGCCTCCGAAGAGTTTGCACTTCAGCCCTGGTGAAATGTGCCCCCGAAGAGGTCTTTACATTTCAGCTCTGGAGAAGTGGGCCTCCGAAGAGTTTGCACTTCAGCTCTGGTGAAATGTGCCCCCGAAGAGGTCTTTATTTGGCATTTCAGCTCTGGAGAAGTGGGCCTCCGAAGAGTTTGCCTGGAAGTTACTCTCTCATGGTTGGAGGGTCATGACTCCTCCAATCTTTTTTGGTTGAGTAGAGAACTTTCTTTTTTACGGCATATGCTTCGTTAGAGGTCTTTATCCTCCAAAGAGTTGTGCCTCCGAAGAGGACTTTAGTTGTTCCTTGTCCACTTGCTTATGCCTTGTCAGTGATCCTATATTTTTTTTTTAAGCTTGCACTCCCTTCTCTTACAAGTAGCCTGTTTAATCCAAAGAAGTGTACTTCACTGCTAGGCCAGTTCACGAGAACGGACATAAGCTTCTTAATTGGATGTTTGTTTGTTCAAACTTCTCAATTTATTAGCTAAAGCCCGTTTTCGGTGAAATCATTGACCGTTCAATTGAAGCACTTCTTATCTAGGATTTAAGCTCGAGAATTTTGCGACTTGGAATTTGTTCGTTGAATGATAACAAGAATCACTTGGTCTTGTAATGTGCAAGTTTTGTTTTCGTTGCCTGCAAAAATTTAAATCGACATTTCAGTAATACATTTAATGTACTTTTCATATCGAAAATAAAGCAAGCATGTAATAATAATAAGGAACACAAGATTTATAGTTTCTATTATTTATTTGCACTGTTTTTACAATGGCATTTTATACAGGAATCATAAATCCAATATTATTCTATGAATTTTAAGCAAAAGCCATCAAGTGAAATATGGCCATTAGGCATCATCTTCCAGAACAAGGATATTCTCTCCCTCCGGGGCTTGTCTCAAAGCACGAGCATATCTTTCCATCTCGTCCCCACTTCTGTCCGCTGGGTGAGGGCCCCCTATGATAGCATTAATGATAAGCCTCTCAGATCCCTGCGTTGCAGTTCTTTCGTTTGGGCCGTAATGATGAGTGAGAAGTATTTGCCCCTGAGTGGATGAGGATGGATCATTCCTGTTTCTCCGGACATATTGCTGAAGTTTATTCTCTTTCAATAGCTTCTCAATCAGATCCTTCAAATGGCGACACTCGTCAGTGTCATGGCCAGGTTGATTGTGGAATTTACAGAATCTTTCACTTTGCGTGGCATTTTTCCTAAGTCTCAACTTTTGTGGTTTAGGATATTCAACAATATCCTTTGTTGCTAAGAAAATGTTCTCTGGAGTATCAGTTAAGGGAGTATAATCCGACGGTTCAAAGTGGCGGTTTTTCTTTGGATTTCCCTGCTTTTTCCCATCATCATTCTTCCTTTTCTGTCCTCCAGATTCTCCTTTATTAGAAGTAACATTGACATTCTGAATTTCGGTCACGACTGCTTTTGTTGGCACAGGAAAGCTTTCCAAGCGCATAAACTCGTCGGCCTTCTTATAGAACTTCTCAAGTGAGTTTGGCTCCTTCATTTTTAGCCATTTGCCAAATTCACTCGATTTATCGATAGCCCGCATTAGGTAAGTCAAAACCATCCGTGGCTCTGCATTATCAACCTCGGACAAGGCTATATTGAAGCGGTTTAAGAACGATCTGATAGACTCCCCGGGATTTTGTTCTAGACTAGAGAGTGACATTATATCCTTGGCCTTTGTAGCATATAGCCTGAACTGATCTTTGAATTTTCGTGTTAAGTCGGAAAATTGATCCACGGATCTAACTGGTAGCTTTGTGAACCAAAGTAAGGCCACTCCCTCTAAGTATATCGGAAAGTATCGGCACTTTATTTCATCGGTTGCTCTTGCCCCGGTCATATGCCAATCGTACTTGTACAAGAACTGATTAGGGTCACTTGTGCCTCGATAGGCCGGGATAGTAGGAGGTACAAATTTCCTTGGAAACTCTGCCTTCAAGATCTTTTCGGTGAACGGTGTCTTACTTGGAGCAAACCCCCAATCATTTTCATCCTCTTGCCTCTGCATGCTCTCTTTCATAATTGAGCGAATCATCCCTGATAGGTACTCCTTATCGTTCAGAGGCTTTGCTGGGCAGAAGTCAGCTGCTCTTTCAGAAGTTTGCCTGGGCAAATGTTCGCGAAAAATTGGCTGCGGCCTTGAACCTTCAGCTTGAGAAGGTGCCCCTGCGGCGGTGCCAACTGCTCTTTGAGGGATACCTTTCTCTTGGGAATCAGTGGCATCATCTGCAAAGGTCTCTTCATTATTTTCTGTTTGACGGTTGCCCCCAAGTAAAGCATTCATTCTTTCCAGCATTAGAGCGTTCTGGGCTTCCATTTGCTGATATAACCCAGAAACTGCAGCATCAAACACCTCTTGTGTAATTCCAACACTCGGAGCTGCTTCATTTGGAGCAAGAGAAGTGGTAGTATTCTCATGAGCATCACCGGATCTATCAGATCTGAGCTGTCTTCCAGTAGCCATTATCTCGGATAAACTTCTGGTCTTTAGAGAGATTCTTTCGACAAACTTTCGCGAAGCGATGGTGAAAGTATTCCTGAGTTCAATTCTCAGTGAAAGCACCAAAAATGTTAACGCTAAAATGTGAACGCTAACACCCCGGTGTGTAAAGTGTAGTTGTGAAAGCACCACCCGATAGATCGGGAAAGAATTACAAGCAAGTAATAGCAGAAAAGCAGTAAACAACAACGATTTTATAGTGGTTCGGCTTAAGGGTATAGCCTACGTCCACTCTAAGTACTTTTATTAATAATCCCGTTACAAACTGATACAATTCTTCTCAAGTACAATACACTTCAAGCTACAAGTGATTTGGAACAAGTCTTAAGCTTCGATGTCGATTAAAGTTCTTAGATTCATGTTGAAGATGTGTGGTTTCTTCGTGAATTTCTTTGATGTATTCCTCTAATCTTGGAAGCTCTAAGTGTTGATGAAGTTCTCAATGCAGCAAGGTAACGGTGTGCGAAGAGAATGCCCAAAAAGTCCCTTGAATGTTGGAGGTGGCCGTGTATTTATAGGATTTTTCAGCCTTGAGTCGTGAGTCGTACCCGACTCATGCTTGACTCGTGGCCGAGTCAGGTTGAGTCGTGGACGACTCAACAGGTTGAACCCCCCCTGCTTCGCACCAGAGCGCCTTCGATCTTCTGAATATAGCACAAGTCTTAAGTCGTCTACGAGTCATTCCTCTTTGATATAAGTATCGTGATAGCGTACTACGACTCAGTGTCTTTAGGTCGTAGACGAGTCATGGTGAGTCATGAGTCGCTAAGTCGTTAACGACTTATCAGGTAGCGGTACATAAATGAAGCGGCACAAGGATCCTCCTTCTTATGTCGTTACTTCCCCTAAGTCGTCTCATATGATAAGTCGCGAACTTGTTGAGTCGTTGATCCACTGAGTCGTCTCATATGATAAGTCGCGAACTTGTTGAGTCGTTGATCCACTGAGTCGTTGTAAGCTCTGAGTCGTTGAAATCCTTAGGTCGGTCTGCCCCATGAGTCGCTAACTCCATGAGTCGTTAACCCGTTGAGTCGGCCGGCACCTTTAAGTCGCTAAGGTTATAACCCGGTGAGTCGTTATCCCTCCTGAGTCGTTGAGTCGTAACCCTTCAAGGCCGTTAAGTCGGTAACTCCTCAAGGCTGTTGAGTCGGTAACTCCCCAAGGCTGTTGAGTCGGTAACTCCTCAAGGCTGTTGAGTCGGTAACTCCTCAAGGCTGTTGAGTCGGCAACCAGATAAGTTGAGTCGCTGGCTTACTTCACTCTTTAAGTCGTATACCGTTTTGGTCGGGGCGCTGCCCCGCACCCCGCCGGGGGCGCTGCCCCCTGGACCCCTGCGACCTGACCGGTCAGGTCGAACACCGTAGGCGGTGGCGTTGCCCCCGCACCCCCACCTTGGGGGGTTGGCACCCCCCCTGGACCCCCCCTCCGTAGGGGATCTTATCTGAAAATTCATTCAACGGAACTTGCTTTATTGGGAGGTTAAATTGACCATCCTTCGAGATGAACTATCATTGGCTTCTCGGTCGATTTTTGATATCACGGCCTTGCTGAAAAAGTGGAGTTAACAGATGATATGATAGAAATAAATTCTGAATTATTAAATACTTTAAAAAGTCTCAAAAGAAAATATAAAGAGGCTGTAGAAAATCAGAACAAGGCAGAATTCGAAAGAGATATGCTTAAATACGAGAAGAAAATATTAGAAGAAGAACTTGAGAATACTCAAGAATCTCTTTCAAATACTTATTCTCAACTTATATTATTGAGTCAATAAATAGAAACTCAAAAAGAAAAGAATGATGGTCTTGTTTCTGAAAATCATGTTTTAAAAACTAATATTAAAATAGTAGAACTAGAAAATTCAAGTCTAAAGACCAAATTAGAAGGAATCACTAAAAATGTTTCAAATTTTAGTAAAGGAAGAGAAAATTTATCTAGAATAATTGAGAATTCACAATCTATTAATAATAAAAATGGTTTAGGATATAAGAAGAAAATCAAGAATTCACAATCTAGTAATTTAAACAAAGTTAAGTGTGATAAAACACACACACCTTCAAAAAGACTAGTTTCTAAAACTATAAATATCTGGGTACCTAAAACTAATAACAAGTTTATAAGGAACAAGTATATTAGTTCACTTATAGAAGATGTTCGTAATAATAAAAATTATATTTATAAAAGGGATACTAAACCCACTTGGGTTTGGTTTCCTAAGACCTAACTCTTAGGACCCTATTAAAAATGTGGGTACCAACATTATCTCACATTTTTTGCAGGTCCCACTCTAGAAAAGAGGAAAATGGATACTCGACAGTGGTTGCTCAGAACACATGACAGGAGACAAAGATATGCTGATAAATATTACATAATCAGATGGAGGTTCTGTCACTTTTGGAGATAATTCCAAGGGATATATCATCGACAAAGGCGATGTGAGCAATTATGGTATATCTAATTTACCTCTTATTACAAACATTTTATTAGTTAAGAATCTAAAACATAATCTATTAAGTATAAGTCAATTATGCGATAAAGGTTTTAAAATATCATTTTCTGAAAATGAATGTAGTATTCTTGAGTAGAATCAAAATCTTATTTTCGAAGGAAATAGAGATAAAAACATTTACGTTTGAATATGAAAGTTAATCATAACTCTGATATATGTTTAATAGCTAAAGAAAATGATCCCTAGATATGGCACAAATAATTCTTTCATATCAATTTCAAAAATATAAATAAAATATCTAAAAATAATCTTGTAAAAGGATTACCAAAGATGAATTTTAAAGTTAATAATATATGTGACTCTGTGACTCATGTCAATTAGGTAAATTAACTAAATCCTCGTTCAAATCTAAGAAAGTTATTTCGACATTACGACCACTTGAGTTACTTCATATGGATTTATTTGGACCTACCCAAATTCAATCCATAAATCTTAATAAATACGTATTGGTAACAGTTGATGATTTTTCTAGATATACATGGACTATCTTTATGAAAAATAAAAGTGATACCTTTGAAAATTTCAAAACATTTGTTAAACATATTCAAAACTTAAAGGGTATTAGAATTAAAAATATTAGAAGTGATCACGGAGGTGAATTTGAAAACATACAGTTTGATAACTATTGCAAAAAAAGGAATATTTCATAACTTTTCGTTTCCTAGAACTCTACAACAAAATGGAGTTACGGAACGAAAGAATCGAACTCTACAAGAATGTGCAAGAACTTACTAAATGAAAGCAAGTTACCAAAACATTTTTGGACTGAAGCTGTTGCAACTGCCTGTTATGTTTAGAATCGTATTTCTATTAGACCTCTCACCAAGAATACTCCTTAACTTTTTAACGGCAGAAAACTAAACATATCTTATTTTAAAATATTTGGATCAAAATGTTTTATATTAAATACCAAAGATCAGCTTGGAAAATTTGATTCAAAATGTGATGAAGGTATATTTCTTGGATTTTCGAATCGAAGCAAAGCTTATCGAATTTTTAATAAACAAACTAATACTGTCAAAGAGTTACTTTATATATCTTTTGATGAGAACTCTAAACTTGTTTCTAATACAATTAATGACAATGATTTAATTAATAATAATAAAACAAATATAATAATAAACAATTCAAGAGATGAGGATGATATTGTTTATAATTCTAGAGAAAATGAAAACATTGTTGATTTAGAAAATAGAAATGCTACTAATATAATAAGATCTCCTCGAAGAGTCTTACGAAATCATCCTACAGAAAATATAATTGGAGAAATAAATTCAAATGTTCGAACTAGAAATCAACTAAATTTAATGGGTAATGTAGCTTTTCTCTCTACTATAGAGCATAAAATTACTAAGGAAGCATCATCTGATGAAAATTGGATTACTCCTATGTAAGAAGAACTAAATCAGTTTGAACAAAATGAAGTTTGGGAACTAGTACCTAGACTGCCTGATCAGACTGTTATAGGAACTAAATGGGTTTATAAAAATAAAGCAGACGAATTAGGAAGTATAACTTGAAACAATGCGAGACTAGTAGCGCAAGGATATAAGCAGGAAGAAGGAATAGACTATGAAGAAACGTTTGCTCCAGTCGCCAGACTAGAAGCAATACGAACCTTATTGGCGTACGCATGTTTTAATAACTTTAAGCTCTATCAAATGGATGTTAAAAGTGCTTTTTAATGGCTATATTAAAAAAAACGTTTATGTTGAACAACCTCCTTTATTTATTCATGAAAATACCCAGATCATGTATATAAACTTAAGAAAGCTTTATATGGTTTAAAGCAAGTACCACATGCTTGGTATGAACACCTTAAGAGCTATCTAATTGATTCAGGATTCGAAATAGGAAAAGTAGATCAAACTTTATTTATAAAACATTCGAAAAATGATATATTAATAGTTCAAATATAAGTTGACGACATTATATTTGGCTCAACTAATAATGAATTATGTAATGAATTTTCTGAAATAATGACAAGAGAATTTGAAATGTCCCATATGGGAGAATTATCATATTTTCTAGGACTTCAAATAAAACAAGTTTCAAATGGAATATTTATTAATCAATAAAAAAACTGTGATAATCTTATCAAACGTTTTGGAATGGAAAACGCTTCTGCCAAACCAATACCTATGAGCACAACAGCACATCTTGATAAAGATGAAAACGACAAAAGTGTAGACTAAAAAATATATCGTAGTATGATAGGATCACTACTTTTCTAACAAAAAGTAGACTAGATATTATGTTGAGTGTGTACTTATATGCACGATTTCAAGTTGACCCCAAAAAATCACATTTACGTGTCGTAAAACGTATACTATGCTATCTTAGTAGAACTACAAATTTCGGTCTTTTCTATCCGAAAGAGTGCTCATTCGAATTAGTATCATAAAGCGAGGCTGATTTCGAAGTATCAAGAACGGATAGAAAAAGTACAAGCGGTACGTGTCACTTCATTGGTAAATCTTTAATATCATGGTTCAGCAAGAAACAAAACCGTGTCTTACTATCAACTTGTGAAGCAGAATATATTTCTATGGCACTAGCGTGCACACAAGTAATTTATATGCAACAAGCACTTAAAGATTTCGAAATCAATCTATCAAAATCAACAATTTACTGCGATATTTCTAGTGCAACAAATCTATCCAATAATCCAGTAAACCACTCAAGAACTAAACATATAGATATTAGACATTATTTTTTACGTGATCATGGAGAAAAAGAAGTGATAAATCTAGACTATGTACCATCAGAAAATCAGTTAGCCGATATTTTTACTAAGCCATTGTTAGAAAATACTTTTATAAAATTACGTCGTGAACTTGGTATAATGTCTATTAAAGATATATAAATAAAGTACAAAATTTCTGACCAAAAACTCAAAAATAAATTCTTTACAAAAAATTCAAAATTCTAGCCATGCTGAGACTTAAACCCATTACCTGCTGTGAATAGCCCAAGTGTCATAACCACCTAAGCTATTAATTTTTTCTATTACAGTTTAGTATGGGGATTTTATTATATGGTGACATCAATATATACGAAAAATATGTGTAACATTTAACTTTATAAATATACATTACTACTTTTATAAATATTAAATTACATAAAAAAAACAAACAACAGAAAAACTAACGTACTGCCCTAATTCTTGGCTAAATTCAATATAAGCCACATATTTCTACCTATTTTTGCGCTAAACTTATGCTATAAATAGATATACATACTTCTTTATATACAACCAAACTGAAATACAAACATAGCCTTCATTCGTTTTTACTTTCAACAACTATTTTTCAAGATGTCAACCTCCTTATCCACTGATTCTATCGAAATTTTTGCCTCAAACAATTCACCAAAGACTCCGGTTCATAAAACTTCACCATCTTCAGCCTATCATACCGGATATACTCCGGATAAAAATAAAGGAAAGAAGACGATTGACATATCTCCAAACACGAAGCAAAAGATAGATGATTTTCACCATTATCAACAAGAATCACTATTGCTTCAACGTGAAATGTACTATAAACAAAAGGTTAACTCCAGACAATTAGGAATTATCGAGCATATTTCTATGAAGTTTTACCGGGCCTCATCACATCCGATAGACGAACATGTTGTTTCACCTATTAGACGACCTTCGACTTTGTCCCCACCGCGACCATCATTTTCATTGAATTCATGGGATCGCAATGAAGAATCAAATGCTCGTCGCAAGCAACTAAACGGCTATATGACACCTGGCCCTTCAAAATAAAGCATAGTTGTTATTGTCTTTTGTTTTTATTTTCGTTTAATTCTGCTAAGTATGTACGTTTTTGTTCTTGGAATAAATTTATTTCTGTTTCATTCATCCATATGTAAACTAATTACAATATTCAATAATAAACTTACAACGTTCACATATATAAATATATTAACATTTTACTCCAAAATAAAATTCACTATAAAAATTCATTCAGGTCAGTAGACTGGACCAGGTGGTCAGTCGACTGACACAGGAACAAATTTTTGTAAAAAAGCATGGCCAGTCAACTGTCTCAGTGCCTCAGTCAGCTGGACCAGAAAGATGAAAATTTCAATTTTTAACTTCGATCGAATGACTCACTGAGGTAGTCGAATGAATCATAAATCTGAGTTACTTTATTGCTTTTACCCACCCACTTTCCTCCTTTTAACTTCTACTTTACCTTCTTTCACCATTCTCATCTCAGATTTCAAAGTTTACCAAAACCCTAGCCTTTCAAAAACTCCATTTTTATTCTCCAAAAATTCAAATTAATGGCTCCTAAACGAAAGGGACAAGCTTTTTCATCCTCTCAACCTCCGTCAAACGAGCAAATCCAAAGATGGATATTCAATGACACCGCAATTAGGAGGTGGAGAAGAATGCAAGATTCCCGGATCTTCGAAGGTTCTTTTGTTAAGTTTTCCGATTTCTTACCATATCATATCCAAGAATTAGCTCGTAGGAGCACCATGGAATCTCTATTCAATATTGATGATAATAAACACAAAATCAATCAAATAATGGTGAAACTATTTTATGAAAATCTAAACTTAGGTCACCAAACAGTTCAAAATCAACAAGATTGTGTATGGAGTCTAGTGTGTATGAAAACCCGTCTTTTTCTCCTTAGATCGCATGACTAATATTTTACAAAAAGAAAATGATGGTATGGATGTTCATGACATATAAGTCATTTTCTTTTAGAAGACGAGATGCATCAACCCAAATCCATGCCTCTACGACCAAAAGCAAAAATTATACATCGCGCTCTAATGAAAACCATAACTCCAAGAACCTGGAGTTTTGAACTTGTCTACGAACATAACTTTAAAGCTTTATACGCTGTTTTCGAAAACGTTAAAGTCAACTGGCTACGTTTAATTCTTGACGAATTTTTAAGTTTCAACAACGGTAGAATGAATGTAATCTACTACGGTGAATATATTATGCGACTTCTAAAGGCTTGTGAGATTCTGAAACCGGACTCACTGATTTCTACCGTTGGATGTTTAAATTCTTGCACTTTGACGTTAATGAAGCTACCAGTTGCTCGACCACCACCTATAATATCTTTCGAAGAATGGACTCAACGGCAATTATCTCAAGACCAACCGCAACAACATGGCAAACCATCTCAAGGCCCATCTCGTCAAAGATCAACTCGTCATTAACAAGATGAAATTTTGATTCTGAATCCGAGCCTTCAACCCTGTGTAGTTAATGCCTCGCTATTACCCCGCTACAACCCCGCTATATCTCATAGCGGGTTTCTACCGCTAAGATTTTTCCATATAGCCCCAGAATATAGCCTTTCTGCTTTAATCCTCGCTATTTCCGCTATATCCCGTTATTTCCGCTATTCCCGCTATGTCTTTTTAAATAAAATTAATTGAAAAATTGCATTTATACATTATAATATTATGAAACTAATTTATTTGATTTAATTTTTAATATATTTTCAGAAATGAAAACACTCTAATATTCTACCAAATTCAATTATGTTATATAACAGTTTTTCGTTTATTTAAAGTATATTCGCACATGTTTTTACTTAAAATTATTTATATATTATTTATAATTCAATTGAATGATAAATTTTCATTTAATTACCATTTATATATTTGTAAAAACATTAAGTACGAGTTTTATATGCTATTTTAGAGCCATCCGCTATATCCCGCTATATCCTCGCTGTATCCCCGCTATGACTTTTTGCACCTCCACCGCTTTGAATCTACCGAGCGCATTAACTGCACAGCTTCAACCACGTGAGTCAATTTCTATTATATGTTGTAACCAACAAATCCTTCAATCCATTATTACCGAAGTTGACAAGAAGCTTGATAAGGTTAAAGGATTTTTTACGAAATTATGGCAAGCTATCTTATGTTCTTCTAGGACTTCCGTGGCTACTTTAGGCGATCCGGGTAAGCAACCCGTCTTCACTTGGTCTTCTTCTTCCGACAATCAAGCAAGTAGTAGTGACAATGATGGTGATGGAGGTGATAGTGGTGGTCAGACATCACATAGTGGTAGAGGTAAGCAACCAATGGCTTAAGATGTTTTTTCTTTACACATTAGTATTCATTTCGTATGGCTTGTACTAAATGGCCACTCTATTTATATTATTTCGAGCACTCTTGTTTATGAAAGTTTAATGTATGCATGATTTTTATTCTTCGTAATATATATGACATTATAACTTCATATTACTTGTTCCTTTTTGTCGAAGACAAAGGGGGAGAAACTTTATTGCTAACATTAAGAATGCAGGATATAGAGCGTCAAAAATTCAAGGGGAGTAAGAATTTATGTTATATATGTACAATCAAAATCTATATCTATTTACAGATTGTCATCAATCAAAAAGGGGAGAATGTCAAAACTTGGTTTTGATTCATGACATGCAGCTATCACTACGACATACAGATTTGAAGACTGCTACGACAAAAAGAGAATATATACTACAAGGAGATGAGACTTTAAAACCGGTGCATCAATTTTATTATTTTAATTTTAAGTCTTAGGTCAATATTGTTAAAATCTCTTCTCTGTTACGTATATATTAGCTTATATATTTAATCATTCTATTTTCCAAATATTTTATACATATATAAGCATATAATTAAATTATAGAAGTGTTTTAAATTTATAAAAATTAATATACCTATGTAAATCGTGCATATTGCACAGATTTCACCAGGTCAGTCGACTGACCCAAAGGCTCAGTCGACTGACACTGGAAAAGTTGTGCAACATGCACAGGTGCACAGATATACGAATTTATATTTAAAAATTATTTGAATATTGAGTCGACTGACCCAGAGGCTCAGATGAATGAATTTGTACAACGGCTACTTATTTAAAAGACACGGCTTTTTGTGAAGAGTTACGAACCTCTAACGAAAATATTTGGACGCAACACTTCAATCGAAACTCTTCACCAACAGTCGCTACTTTCTAACCTTTATAAATAAAAACTCCAACATGATTCCAAATCACTTAATCACAATCGAATTTTCTTATCTCTCTGATCTAATTCTCTAGAATCTATTTGCTATCATACTTTCAATTATTCTGCATTAAAGCAATATTATACCTTTCTATTCTTCATATACTTCAAATATATATATATATATATATATACACATACATACATATATATACATACACGCACATATCTATACTCGAGGAGAACATTATAGGAAGGGTGTACTAGAAGTGATAAATCTATATTATTAGAACACA
Organism: Allium cepa; assembly: GCA_030765085.1. Lineage (NCBI taxonomy): Eukaryota > Viridiplantae > Streptophyta > Magnoliopsida > Asparagales > Amaryllidaceae > Allium > Allium cepa. The sequence continues at coordinate 848,779,216 of CM060943.1, forward strand.
CAAAAGTCGAAACCACCTTTTGTATTTGTTAAAGTCCTATTCTGCTGCTTAGGCAAGTGAAGTCCTCTTCGGCTGCTGAAGAGAAATCATGTTCTGCTGGGGTTGTATAGACCCGTTCCTCTCGGTTAAGTGATGATTGTTGTTTTAGTGAAATTCTAGAAGGAGCCTGGGACTGGACGCACGACGGTGCTCCGAACCAGTATAAAAATCTCTGGTGTCATTTTACTATATTGCTTTTTATTTTCCGCACTATTTACAGTATTACTATCATCACTATACTCTGTATTATCATATATTCATATTACACGATCCATAGCACACTTTCATTTGGTATCAAAGCATAGCCACTTTTACATTTATTGTGTTAACTTTGGTGAAAACTAAGATGTTATTAGCATATAATAAATGTGTAAAGGTTGGCTCAATGGGAAAGATTAGATTAATGTTACCCTCATAGTAATCTAAGTATAGTAGGATAGTGAAATATTCCATCACAATAACAAAAAGATAGGGAGATAATGCTTGTCTTATTCCTTTATTGCTACTAATGTTACTTATAGGGTCGCTATCTAAATGTATTGAAAAGGTGGTGGCAGATATACATTCATATATCAAATGTGTAAATTTGTTGCAGAATCCCATATGTAGCAACATTTGATATATGAATTCTCCTTTAATTTTATCATAGGCTTTGTGTAGATATATTTTCAAGCACACGTTGTTAGCCATTTTCGTACTGAAACCCCGTACAATTTCATATGCTAAAAGAGAGTTATTTATGGTGATTCTTTTCGGGATGAAAGCATTTTGATTTATTGAAATTAATTTATTAAGGTACTGTTTCAATCTATTACATGCTGGAATAGCTAAAATTTGTAAATTACATTACATAATGAATTTGGTCTATAGTCTGATATAATTTCTAGGTTTATATTCTTAAGGATTAAGCATAAAAAGGTATTATTGATTTCTTTAATAATCTTACCTGACTGCTGTATGCCCAACATTGCTTGGAAAATATCAATTTTCCCTAGTTCTCAATGAATTCTGTAAAATTTGCATTAACGCCTTCTAGTCCTGGGGAACTTTTATCATTGATTTGGAAAACTGACATTTTGACTTCCTCTAGCTCGAACGGTTTATCCATAGCTTGTCTTGCATTGTCTGAGAGAATTTTTTGCATGTGATATGTGAGAAATTAGAGTTCATATAAGGAATTAAATAGCTCAATAAAATATTATAGTGCTTTCATGTTTGGTCTCTCATTTATATTCACCCAAAATACCCAATTCGTCAACCATCATTTTGGTAGGTGTTTTTATATTTTCTTCAGCAAATCTAGAACGAAAGAATTACGATGTTCTCTCTTCTTGTGTGAGCCATTTCATCTTTGAATGTTGTATATTCTCTATGGCCTGCCTATGTAGTAAATCTGAGAGTTGTTCTACTTTTTGTTTGTATAAATTTAGCAGCTATGCATTATTTATCTAATAAACTAGGTTAGAGTAAGCGCCATCTAATTCCTATCTTATTTTTTCATGAGTCATAGTAATATGCTTTTACTCCAAGCTCGGATACACTCCTTAGTCCTTTTCAATTTCGTTACGAACTGGTATAAAGGATTTTCCAATTCCAAATTTCCCATACGGACTAGATAATGTCATGATAATTTTTTCTAAAGTGCCATGAATTATTGTATTTGAAAGGCGCTCCTTTTTTTACATAGCATTGGAACTATAAAGTTAAAGATGATTGTTGTATGGTCGCTCATTGAGTGGTTCTCAAATAAAACTGAGAATTGAGGAATTTTTTATGGCATATTCCATTAATGAATAAGCTATCTATTTTTCTATGTACCCACATGTTGGCTCCTCCTCTCCAAGTGTAGTAATTCCCTAGACTTGGCAGTTCAAATAAATCGATTGTCCCAATACATTCAACAAAGTCATTGTCACCAAACATGCAGTAGGTTCCATTGTTAATTTTGTCTTGGCCATATAGGGTCAAGTTGAAATCCCCTACCAGTACCCAAAGAAGATGGAATGTGCTAGCTTGGGTTTTAGTGTAATCCCTTAATTCTGTTCTCTTCTTAGATTGACTATGTGCATAAAAAAAAGTGCAATAAAAGGTTAAGCCTACCTTGTTCTGTGCCAAAGTCATAATGAATCGCTCACTTTTATGAATAATAGTATTTGACCATATCTTACCGTCCCATAGAATCAGGATTCTACTCCTATTATGTTGATCCTTATTATACGTAAAATCCAGATTCGTACGAAAATGTTCTAACTACCTCATTGATTTTTCTCTCATGTAATTTATTCTCTAGTAGTCTAACTAAATATGCTTATTGTTGTTTGAGAGTGCTAAATTTATCTAATTACTTCGAAGGGGAATTAAATCCCCTTACATTCCAAGCTATTAAATTCATTTGGTAACACTAGTGATATCGTTCGCCGAATTCATGTGAAGGGGAACACTCACGTTAATCTTTGAGTGCTTCATTTTTTTCCTTTGACTTTAAATATGTTATTATATTTTGCCTTGCAGGATTGTCAATTACTTCAATCGACAAAGGCGACCTCCCTTTGTCATTGCCTTCTAGGTTGCTTAAATCTAGTGCAAGTGTTGATGAAATCCATTGTATTAGTTGCGAGAACATTTGTTTCGATAAGAACCACTGTCCTAGTGGTTAAGTGATTTGGCTTTGGTGCAAGAGGTCACAAGTTCGAAATTTGCGTAGCGTGATTCGAACATTTATTAACATGTGATATGTTGTCACAGTGATTTGTTGTATATAGAGTACCATTTCAAAAAAAGAACGTTTGTTTCACTGTTGTTGTTATGTACATCTTCCATAATTGTCATTACTTGTTTAACTTTCGTAGGTCTGAGCTAAGTCTACTTGTGAACTATTCTTGATTTCTGTTTGCATATTTTCCTCTTGTGAAATTGTTTCAACTTGTGTTTTGTAACATAAAATAGGACATAGGTCTGACTTAGTATTGTTAAATTTTGGTGATACAAAATCACAAATAGAGGGAAAGAAATATGCAAAAGAAAGAAAGAGAAGATTTTGTTTCCCCTAATTAATAGGCATATTGAGTATGTTTATTTCTTTCTCTAATTGGCTAATCAAATTATTTTTTGCCATCTAATGTTAGCTTGGGAATTAAGTAATTGATTATATAAATAGAGACTAGAAGATAGGGTAAATGTATGGTGGAAAATCTATTTGCTAAATCCCTGTTCTCCATCTTTGTTCTTCTTCTCCAACAATTTTAGCCATATAGATATTTGCTCCCTTTCTCAATTTGGTTATTGATTCAATGGTATTTTGTTTATTTTAGCTTTGTTCTATTAATTGTAAACAAAAATTTTGGTGAATCAATCAAGTGGGTGGTTGGGTGGAATATCTTGTCTTATTGCTTTTAATTTCAATTCCGTCTTATTTTTAATCCAAGTTATCTCTTTGTGATTTGAGTGACAAAGATCCGTTGATATAAGCTTCCGCAAAGCGCTGCCCTTTTTTTTCACAACAGATTGGTATCAGAGCACAGATCATCGCAAAGCTTAGAGTAATTTTGGATTGAAAAAATTATTGATGTCGGATATGATTTCGTTTTCGAAGATGGCTATTTTGGATGGGAAGAATTGGGGTATTTGGAAGCATAGGATGGAGGATGTTCTGTACCTCAATGATCTTCATGATCCGATTGATGGAGATGGAAAGAAGTTCTCTGATGTAGATGAGGGAAAATGGAAGAAGATGGATAAGAAGGCGATTGCTTCGATTCGCCAATATCTTGATGATTCAGTTTTCCATCATGTGGCTAGTTGTGAATCCACAAAGGCTTTGTGGGATAAGTTGGTATCTTTATATGAGTCAAAGAGTGCTACCAGTAAGGCTTTTCTGGTTCGAAAGTTGGTACAACTGAGATTAGATGAAGAGAAGTCTGTTGCAGAGCATTTGAATGAATTTCAGGATGTAATAAATCAATTGGCAAATATGAAGGTCAATTTTTATGATGAGTTACAGGCTCTTTTATTGATGATTTCGCTTTCAGAAAGTTGGGAAACTTTGGTTGTTTCATTGAGTAATTCCAATGCTAATGGAACTATCTCTTTGGAAACTGTTCGAAGCAGTCTTTTGAATGAGGAGCTTAAAAGAAAAGGGTCAGGTATGAAATCAATTCAAAGTGAGGCTATGGTGGCAAGGGACTCGAAGAAAGATACAATTTTGAAGAAGAAGGATGCTAATGGTAAAGGTGTTATCACTTGCCATTATTGTAATAAGAAAGGTCACATACGCACAAGTGTTATGCTTATAAAAGAGATCAGAAAAAGGCTGCACACGGTGATACTAGTAGTGATGCACATGCATGTTTTGTTGAAGGTACCGATAGTGATGCTTCTTATGATGTCCTCTTTAGTAATTGGAAGATGGATTCGGGAGCCAGTTTTCACATTTGTAAAGATGTGAATTGTTTTTCTTCTTATGAGAAGAGTGTCGATATGATTAGGACAACCAACGGAGAAGAGCTACCTATTTGTGGTATTGGATCTATCCGGTTTCGTATGCATGATGGTGTGATTAGAGAAGTCTTTGGAGTGAGACATGTACCCACTTGTTCGCATAATCTTATTTCTCTCGGGCAGTTGGATCGCCCTGGTTGCACTTATGAGACTCAAGGTGGAGTTTTGAGAGTGAAGAAAGGTGGTCGTGTAAGGATGAGAGGAGTATTGGAAGAAGGAAACCTTTATAGCTTCGTTGGTTCTGTGGTCGACTATGGAAAGCGAGTGACAGTTGAAGAACCTAGTCTACAGCAAGGTGGAGAGGTTAATGTGGTCACTGCTTATGATTCTAGCATTGAGGATCATATTTTAGACAGGGGTCTTCATGTTGATGATGCTCGAGGGATCGATAATGATCAGGTAATGAGCTCAGATCTAGTGATAGACGGGTGTCGAGTTGCAAAATCCACAAAGACAAGACGGAGATCTTTGTGGTATTACAAACATTTTTGAGACCGGATTTGTGTGGTGCACCTCATGTGGGAGATGCATCATTTGCAGTCGGTGGTAGAAGTTTGTAATTTGGTGCGATTGAGATATAGGGAGTTGTAAGATCTAGATATGGCATGTTTGATATGTTGGAGATATGTGATTTTGCATCAAGGTGGAGTGTTAAATTTTGGTGATACAAAATCACAAATAGAGGGAAAGAAATATGCAAAAGAAAGAAAGAGAAGATTTGTTTCCCCTAATTAATAGGCATATTGAGTATGTTTATTTCTTTCTCTAATTGGCTAATCAAATTATTTTTTGCCATCTGATGTTAGCTTGGGCATTAAGTAATTGATTATATAAATAGAGACTAGATGATAGGGTAAATGTATGGTGGAAAATCTATTTGCTAAATTCCTGTTCTCCATCTTTGTTCTTCTTCTCCAACAATTTTATCCATATAGATATTTGCTCCCTTTCTCAATTTGGTTATTGATTCAATGGTATTTTGTTTATTTTAGCTTTGTTCTATTAATTGTAAACAAAAAATTTGGTGAATCAATAAAGTGGGTGGTTGGGTGGAATATCTTGTCTTATTGCTTTTAATTTCAATTTCGTCTTATTTTTAATCCAAGTTATCTCTCTGTGATTTGGGTGACAAAGATCCGTTGATATAAGCTTCCGCAAAGCGCTGCCTTTTTTTTTCCACAACAAGTATCAATAACTACTGCATTAGTTTCTGAATGTGCAAATTCTATGTAATGCTGAGATTCCATTTCGCACTAGAAATGCCTTCAAAGCACTCATAACTCTGTATCTTTACATTGTTCCTACATATATTTAAAGTGTTGTAGTTGCGTCTCTGATTTTCTATATTTATTTTGCTTCACTGGAGTGTAGCATTATTGTGAAGTTTTGTTATGTAGTTGTGATAAGCTTGTGTTATGTTGTGTTGTGATTTTGCTTACATCATCTAGTGTGCCAATTTTTGCATTCTCCTTTTCATATGGTCTATCTATTGTGTTATTATGATCTGAAGCAAAATTATTTACTACATTGTGTAAATTTGCATGTACTTGTGTGTTATTTACATTTTTATTCTACTGACAATCATCGTTGGTCATTGACCCATTTCTGCCTGTTGTTGTCTTTGCCACCCAAACCCTTTCAAACATACACCACTTAAGTCAATAACCACAACAACCACAATTTGGAAAAACGATGGGTTTCCATTCACATTCAACCGGCGGAGTGAACGGTTCATTTTTTTCATTCACTATATTTACTTCAAGTGGGAAACTAAAATCATTTTTGATTTTAACCAAAACCCTGGCATATGAAATTCTAATCATACCTTTAGAGCAACTCAACTGTTGGTAGGATGTTAGAAATGCCGAGATCTGCACTAAAAGCTTGGTCCAACAGGGTGCAGATATCTGTATAGTGTGGATTTAGGGCGTGAAAGTGTGGGTTTCTTAGATTTATTGGGCCACTTGTTTAACAAGCGTCTAAAATAAGGCGCCTGTTGAACATGCGCTTGATACACGGGTTCCTATTAAACAAGCGTCTCTCTCTCCCCTAACTCCAGCGCCCAATGGTTATCTACAACGGCCATATTCAACCCCTTCAAATACAATCCCCTCCATCTTCTTTCTTTCACACCCAATTTCCTTCATCAATCCTAATTTTTTTACTCTCCCTTATCGCAAATAAACATGTATTCCGATTCCACGTTGATGCTGTAAGGTGTTGTTTTGAAGACTACGACTTACATGACGTTACGGTTCTGATTAGCGGAGCGGTAACTAATGCAAGTTGAAGCACTACAGAAGACTACGATCTTTGCTACATTTACTATGCACTCTCAGTCGATCCTATTTTAGGTGCCGATCAAAGAGATGAGACCTTTTGAGGAAAAATTACTAATTGCTACAATCGGAAGAACGTCGATCTGAAATGAACGTTATCTTCAGTCAAAGGTCGCTATCGAAAAATCAATCGTCAAACACAAACATTTGATTCTCAAATTTTTAAGCTAAAGCAAACGAATCCTAGTGGATTTGGAAACGAAACATATTTGGTAATATTTAATATAATTTCATTGTTCTAATTTAATCATAGTTCTTTAATTGTACTATTGTTTTTATTTATTACAGAGAATGGCCGCAAACAACTTGTTCAAACAAATTTATAAACCTGATAGTAAACAAGCACCACATTTTTACCAGTTCATGCATGTTTATGGCATGTTGGTTGGGCATGTTAAATGGAAATCATCGCTTCAAAAAATCATTTAAGAAGTTCAATCAAACTGTGGTTGTGGTAAGACGCCCAGAGTTGGAGAAAGCTCTAGTCCTAGGGAATCACTGGGCAGCTAGGGTTTAGGATAAGAAGAAGACTCAACCCCTACTGAAGATTATTTTGTTAGGACATAAGGAGAAAAGGCGGCAAAAAAGAAGCAAGCTATTCGAGCGGAGCAGGCAGAAATTAAAAACTCCTAGTTGAATCTAAAGATAGATATAACCGTGCAATGGAGACTTGAGCAATTCAACACCAAGAAAATTTGTCAAGAATGGATCAACTTCTTGTTGGAAATCGCCAAAGAGATAAAGATGCAATAATGTTCATGGATATGTCACACATGTCTTTGTAAACTTGAGTATACGGAGCATAAAAGGAGAGAAATTATGAGACGTTGACGTGAAGAGGATCATTAAAAGTTTCTATTTTTCTAGAACCTTTGTATCTTTTAATTTCCATTAGTTGTATTGTATTATGAACGTAAGCAATTATTTATATAAGTACTTTCATTGAAATTGCATTACGTTTACAAAAAATTAGAATAATATTATGTTAATTAAACATAAATAGACTACAATAACAATAATAAGTAACAACCACATAAACAGCAGTAGCAAAAGTAGCAACAAAAATATATTTTCACTATTCTCCAGAAAAGTTCCAAAGATGATCTATGAGATCATTTTGCAGTCTTCGATGCAGTTGAAGACTACGATAGGACATTTGGCTTTCTACATGAAACTCGAGTTCTAGTGCGCTTCCAATCATATCGTTGCACCAAACAGGCGGTGGTGTTGGAGCACCCTCGTAAAAATAACCTTCTTTCATATTCTTTCATCCTTTATAACCATATTATGTTAAATAACACAAGTGTACATTATTTTGGTCGTTGTAACCAGTGACCAAAGTCTGCATGGATTACTGACTATGACAAATTTAGATTGAAGAACCCCAAATGCTCTTTCAACGTTCTTCCTCTGGCCTTCTTGCATCGCAGCAAACTTTGATTGTTTATTGTTTTGTGGGTTAGGAATTGTCTTGAAAATGGTACTCCATTTAGGATATATATCATCGCCAAGATAATATCCATGATCGTACGTGCTACCTCCTAAAGTAAAGGTACAAGGAGTTGATATACCGTTTGCTAAATCATTGAACAACGTAGATCGTTCGACTGCGTTAAGAGCATTATTCAAATCCGGCATTCCGAAAAATGTATGCCATGTCCATAAGTCATACGAAGCTTTGGCTTCAAGAATAATAGTGGACTTATGAGACTTACCCTGATAAGCTTCCGCATACGCCTTTGGACAATTCTTCCACTCCCAATGCATGCAGTCTATACTACCTAACATTCCTGACCATCCTCGACTACCATGCATATTCAATAACATTGCTATATCCATCTCGTTTGGTATGCGCAAGTATTGATCACCGTAAATGTCCATGATAGCTTGACAGAAATGCTCCAAACACTCTAATACTGTGCTTTCCGCCACTTTCAAATTTTCATCAAGCGCGTCTGCTGGTCCTACATATGCAAGCATTCTTAGTGCAGCTGTTATTTTCTGAATTCCAGTCAATCCCATAGTACGAGATGCATTGGGTTTGAAGATAAAAAATTTATCTTGTTGCTCGATACATTGTTGGATTCTAAGAAACAGAGGTTGCCACATGCGGAATCTTCTCCTAAAATCAGCATCTGTGTAAGTAGGATTTGAAAAAAATAGTCTTCCATCTGTCTATCATTATGCAATGAATGTCTACGATTTTTGTACCAATGAGCAACAATCGATCCACCATGTTGCCCGCTGGATTGACCAACTTGTAGTGCAGCCATACTTATTAGCTCCTTTTCGCGACGAAATGATCTTCTATCATTTCATCAAATTCGTCGTCGCTATCATCGAAAAAATATAATCTTCGGCAACCATTTTTTATCTTTGAAATTGTTTGAAATATGAATGAGCAATAAAACTTATAGCATTTAACAAGCTTTTTATAGTTTAGATCACATTGATGGCCTTCAGAACAAAACAATGCAATCATGACTAATTGGCAGGTAGCATTAATTCAATTCAACCACTATGTATAAAGCATATTCCATTTATGTCAAGTCTATAGTGTCCCGTCCCATCTACACACTGTTGACGGTTTTTGTAGTGTCTTGTCCCATCTAAACACTGTAGCTACATCCTCACAAGCCAACAAGGAGATATGACTGTGTGGATCACATGCTGGCCTTCAGAACAAAACAATGCAATCATGACTAGTTGGCAGGTAGCATTAATTCAATTCAACCACTATGTACAAAGCAGATTCCAATTATGTCACCTCTGCAGTTTCCCATCCCATCTACACACTATTGACTGTTTTTGCAGTGTATTGTCCCATCTAAACACTATAGCCACGTCCTCACAAGCCAACCAGGAGATATGACTGAGTAGATCACATGCTGACCTTTATAACAAAACAAACAATCAGGAATAGTTGGCAGGTAGCATTAATTCAATTCAACCACTATGTATAAAGTAGATTCCATTTATGTCACGTCGGCAATGTCCCGTCCTATCTACACAGTGTTGTGCAGTATCTCGTCCCATCTAAACACCGTTCTACCAAACAATAAAACACTGGAAACTCTCAACAGCAAAAATACAGAAAGAAACAAGACAATATTACTGAAACACACTAACATTAATACATTCAACAATAATACATAAACAAACAAACATGCAGTCAATAATAATACACTCCACAATAATACAACCAACAGTAACACGCTCACTAGTACCTAGGTCTGACAAAAAGAAACTACTGGTTACAGTCAAATTGCAAGTTTTGTAGGACATTTTTGAGACGTCTTATTTCTTGTTCCAGCTCATTGGCGTACTTTATTGCCCTTGGGCTCAGACGTTCATCAACTCATTTTGCATAATTGAACCCTTCAGGCCAGAAGGGATACAACTGAATTCGACGTCAAATATCTTCGCCATCAGCTCTCAATCTTGTAACCACAGTGGTAGCAAACCGCATAAGAGTCAACCTATTGTACAACTGAAGGTTGCAAATTTTGCATTTGATCAACCTCCTATTCTTGTAGTCGTTAATGAACCAACTGTTATGCAGAGGTTTGACAACCACACGTTCATTTGTGGTTGAACGTCTTCCTGAAGTGTGAGTTGGTCGGGATTGGAAATTCGAAAGCAACATCCTCGTAATGTTGTTCTTGGTAATTAATATTCAAATCTTCATCGATATGTTCGCTTTCTATTGGAATGTAGCTGAAATCAAAGTCAATAAATGATTGCCAGGAAAGCATTGGTATGAGGAATAGAAGAATGAAGGAGTGGAGGACTGAATTGTGTGTTTGAGAAGAAAAGCTCTTATCTATATATAGATGTCTATGAATGTCTAAAATTTATTATGTTGAAATGTGAGCATTATATTTTGATTTGACGGTATACTAGAATATGAGTATTGTTTTTGATATGTCTGTGAACTCTGAGCATTGATTTTGATTTGACATTACAACGAAATTGTTTTTATTAGACACAAACAAACATGACAGTAATACATATGCATACATAGAAACAATAATACACTCAACAATAATACACTCGCCATAAGCCTCATTACATAACTCAAATAAAGGTTATAACTAAAGTGTTATTACAGAACTCACATTATGGATATCCAAACCGTTCTAACCAATTTTGGCGTATGGTATAAGCTTCATGTCCAGTGAATGTGGTGTGATATTTGAGAAAGGAACGACCTTCAAATGTGAAACGGGTTGGTTCGAACAAATTTTCAAATATAACCTCATTGATAACCATACTGTACCGCGTACAAGCGTTGCAGAAGTTGCCATAAGTAGTCCTCAACTCTTCCTTCGTCCGTTTACTATTACGCTCAACGTTGCTATTGTAAAGTTGAGCAATAGTGTCCCAAAACTGAGTTACCATTATCACACAATCATTGCACATTTGATCAGTCTGTATAAAAGAATTTACTAGCAGTTTCAATTCGTGAGCCGAAAATATTACGTTGGACATTTGACTGAATTTACCGAAGTTTTAAATGTTGTGACCTATGAATATAACACTTTCTCTTAAATAGAGAGGTCGTAATCCACGTCAAAGAAATGAAGCATGAGTTGAAAGTCCACGTGTAAAACATCCATTAACTTTTCAACAAACAAACACAGCTGTGTTTGTTACTCCAACAGTTTCGCAGCATAAATTATAATCAACACAATGTCACTCACCGTAAATACTGTACACAATGCCGTACTCAACATAAAAGTATAATCAACACAATGCCATAAAATACAATCCATGTAATATACAATCCATGAATAAAATACAATACAATGCCATAACATCATCACCAACATAATATGCAAGCAACTAACATAATACATGTAAAATAATAATAAAAACTGAAACATCTACATGCAGCACATAAGTTTATATGATCGAAACCGCTATCAATCTCCTCGTTGTCGCCACTGTCGTCACTGTCATCATTGACGTCATCAAAGTCATGAGGCATAGGCACCGCCTAGAGCTGCTTTTGAAGCTGCTGAATCGAGGTCTGTAATCCCTGTATCCGAGCATCATGCTGAATCTGCTGCTGCTGGACTGAAGTCTAGTAACTCTGATACATCATCTGTGTATAATCAAGCATCATACGCTCAAATGCAGCAATTATCCGTCTATCATAATCCATGTACTGAGGAAACTAATATGTGCACGAGAAAAAATATAAATAGGTGCATAATATTAGGTCAGGTAATTTAAACGAAATTCGAAATTCGTACAAACCTGATGAGGCTGATACAATCCAGCGAATGGTACACCCATAATAGCGTCATCTGGGGGATACTGCAAGGGATACTCCACTACCTAACCATGTACATCATACGCTCTAAATGAACGAGGAGGCGGGTCGAATGTAGGAGGCTGCGTGTACAGAGACGATGTAGGCTCAAAGGTGGCAGGCGGTAATGGAACTCTACCAAAAGACGTGTGCAGACCAATATGATCGAAGTTCAAACCTCGAATATAATCAAGTAACGCGTAAGCACGTGGGGCTACTCGAGCCCAATATGAATCAAAGTCTCCTAGAACTACAAAAGGCTCACCATCCACACATCCCGCACCCCTCATCGCAAGAATATAAGCTGGTCTAACCCTAATATCACCATACATATCATCCCATGGTAGTGGATCTGATGGAATGCGGACTATACCATACAACTGTAGCCAACATCGCTCCCCTAATACCATATTAATGGACATGTAGGAACCTGAAAGCAAACCCCGTCGCGACATCGAAAACTAAAAAGTAAGTGGATGATCAGGACCCGGCTCTAGGAACTATAAGTACTGATCCCAGGGACGAACGATAATGTTACCACACTGCCTCATATCCATCTGTCGTCTAGCCTCCATCGGCTCATTGTGAATCCCTTGTGCAACACGAGAGAAATGCATAGGAGGACCCCCAACGACGTAATCTGGAGAAGTAAATATATAGTGTAGCATTTGCTTCTGCAATAAGTTGGGGGTGCATATTGGTGGTATACTCATAGTACCAAAATGGAAGAACGTACCAAAATCAGTACATCTGTCTAGACTGCTGTAGCACATAAGTATCCAATGCTACGTACAAATAACCAAGAATAACGGTACCATAATCATATATATGCAGTCAATCCACATATACTAATCTAGCCAAAAAGCCAAGTCTAATAGTACCCTTATTGTTACTAAAAATGTGAATCCAAAAGGATATAATATAAAAGCACGGATAACTGGAGTGTGCATATCCTCGACGGATATGTATATATCGCTACAGATAATGGAGAGTAACAACACCTCCTTGTCGGCCAAAGCTGGTAAATAAGCTGAATATGACTCGAACTCCTCAAATGAATTATCAAATAGAACAGGAAGACGGTCCGGTCGACCAACCTCTATGACAGTGAGCATATAAAAATCTAAAGGAGTCGGTCCTAGCTCAAAAATAGGGAAATGAAATGTGTGAGTGGTAGGCCACCATCTCTCAGTGAGGGCCTCTACAAGGCAGCGATCTACGTGTGTAAATCTAGGAAAATCTAGAAATTCACCAAAAGGTGACGCATGTAGCCTATTAAAAATCGGCCGTGGTAACTGATCGAAATACTCAGACATACACCTATACCAACTACCTCGCATCACTACGTGACGAACCTAAATATATGATTATTTAATGTTAAAATAAACAAACAATTAACATTCATATACACTTACACGGTTGTTTATCAAACAATAAAGGATTAAACGTATACATGTGGCATTGCTATAGTTGTTGTAAGTCAATGCGAAACAGTAGAGGCAAGTCATTCAACGATTGAAGAACGTCTACAGTCACGGTAGCATCAAGAGGGACATAAGCAGGACCGATATTGGCATCAATCGCATATCGAACGGTCCGTCTACCAATTTTGACTGTACGGGGCGGCATTTTGACGCAAAGTTGATTAAAAATTTAAAAGAGAGATTGAATGGAGGAAAATATGAGGGGAGGCAGAAATTTGCACCTTATATAGGGCGCGTGGGCTGGGCGTCTGTTCAACAAGCGCCTGTTGAACAGGCGCCCAGCCCAGTTCCCTGTTGGGAACTTCGGGCCTCCAACAATTCGAAATTTAGAAAATCGTATTTCCATCAAACTATTGGAGATGCTCTTAGTGTAGCATTTAATGGATATCCCCAAACTGAGGTGATTCTACTAATTCTCTCTTCCGACTAGAATTCCAATTTTAATTTTGGGAAGCGTTCCCATAACGAAATGGTCCGAAGCATTTCTTTATAGAGACTCGGTTTTCGAGACCATCTCTTCATCATCATCAGTTTTCTATCGTAGAAATAGGGGTCTCCTGCTAGAACTCTCTCACAGTCTTCCTTATTAATACATTTAATAACATAAAATCCTTTTCCCATGGCATGAAAAAAAAATAACTCTAGGTTGTCAGACTGATTCGATGTATGATAAAAAAATAATGATACTACAGACGTGAACCAACCACATAAATCATAATAAAATTTTCCACTGTCGCTTAGCCGAGTCGGTCGTTGAATTTATCATTTCAGTACATATCTTTTGCCTAAACTCGACAGGGTTAAAGAATTTTAGGGGAGTGGATATCAAAATATCTTCCCCTGTAATAACCTCCTTCCTTCCAAAGAAGGTGTCGTTCTAGGAGTTGAGACTCCTGGATTGTTTTATTCAAATTGTTATATGGGCCCGCTGGAATCCCTGAATTGTTGCAAGAGGTACATGAATTGCTGTTAACTCCTTGCGTATGAGGCTGTGTTGCTACAAAATTCATTGGATACCTGCTGACATGTGTACACTCTCGGACCCTAACTTTGTTCCAATGTTGACGCGAATTCAAGCTAGGAAATCATTGCACATTAAATTGCAAAGGACCATTATTCTATGTTATCGAGGAGTTTCGCCCAGGCAAGTCTTATGATGGGGCCGTTGCTTTCATAAATGAATGGTGTGACCTGAACCCTTTTGGTTTCTTTTTGAAATAACAAAGGTGAATCTTTTATCATCAGGGTTAGACATGTTATATATAAATATTATATTTCTCAATGACACATATCCATTGATGGTATTCGTTAGACGATAGAAAGTAATAGTGTAAATTAGATAATTAATTAAATTATGAAAATGCGTCTATCTTTAAACACTAATATCTCTCGTATATTTCCTCCCTTCATGCGAAATTCATCGAACTATGATCGCGGCGAGACGTGGAATGGTTTGATATGTTGTCTTTGAATTTTGGGACACTTTAGAAATGGGCCCTAGTTTTGGTAGCTACGTTAAGTTGTTTGAATGTTGGTTTCAATAGTGTGGTATACGGTAAGCATTATAGTACATTTTTCAAAGGAAATGGGTTTTTTGGTGTAACGGTCGATGTTTAACAATAGCAATTAAGTGAATCAACATATAGTACATTTTTTTTAAAGGAAATGAGTTCTTTGGTGTAATTGGTGATCTATGACGGTGGAAATTACTAGGGTAGACATTACGGTATATTTCTCAAAGGAAATGAATTCTTCATTGTAACCAATGATGGCTAATGATGGCGATTACGAGGATATGCATTATGGAAAAGGAAATGAGTTTTCAGAGTAACCGATGATGTCTAATAATGGAGATAATGAAGATATGTATCACGGTACATTTTTCAAAGAAAATAAGACCGGTAATGCCTAACTACAGCATTGTGGTACACTTTATTAGGCTCACTGGTATTGATTTTGATGGTAACAACCAGATAGATATTAGAATTGATGGTTTTTCAAGTTTTTATATGATATAGCATAAGATATACAAAAATCTATCAAGATATATCATAAGATAATCAAGTAGAGATGCAGTAAACTAATAAAAGCAGATCAATATAATAACTACAGTATAAGACTAGGTAGACCAAGAGGAATTAGGAGGATCAATATAAGAAACAAACAGATCAAGGAGATTAAGAGGAACAAAGGAGATTTAAAGGCAAAGTTTGAAGAACATATGTAACAATCCGTATTTCTAACGGTTGGATATTAAAATAAATAATTTAAATATTAAATCGTTAAATAATTGATGGTCCCAAAAATATGATTTTTCACATATGATCGAATCAGGACTCGAGGCCACTTCCGTTGAGTTCGTATCGACGTTGCGAATTAAAATAAATATAAGGATCACAATATTTGAAGATCAGATGATCTAATGGTAGAAACGGCCTCGAAAAGCGCGAAATTATCATCCTGAAGTGTTGTCTTGGATAGCCACGAAATTTATATCATTGGGACCAAAAAATAAGGTAATGTACATAAACGAGTTTCGTGGCGATTAGACACACCATTTGATTGTGCGAGCTCGAAACGCACGACCATTTATTTGAGAAATCAAATAAAAGAATATAATATTATTTAAATGGGCCAGTCAAAACCTTTCTTCTTATTTCCTATTCACTGTTACATTGATATGACTGAAAACAATGGTCGCCCCCTCTTCATTTTCATTCAAAAATTATTATCAAGCAATTCGCTTGACTAAATATCGCGAAACCAGTTCCATTGAGCTCTTATTGTAGAGATCTTCGCTATGACCATGGCGAAATTTGATATAGTGATGGTTTTAGGGAGAGCCGTTAGAAATAGATGAACCAAGGTTCCACTTTCCTGTCGACTGAAGCAACGGTACGTGAAACAGCGCCATCATTTTTCTCCTATCGATACACTACTTCCCATACCATTTGCTCATACCTCGGAGCACCATGCTAAATCGCGACCGGTTGAAGATTCCCACACATCCATCAGGTTGGAAATCACCAGGCATGACCAAGCCCCTCCATTTTGGTTCTCGCGAAGATGGTGCGTACTAGAGTCAATTGGCAAGATGGTGCATTGATTCGTCCACTATGGAGTGAGATATCGAAGAGAGAAGATTTGAATGAAGTGGATTTTCTTATATCTAGGCATGTGCGTGTACAGGCTTGGATTGGGGAAGAAATTAATTAAGCTAATTAGGTAAATAAAATATTAATTAAGTTATTTAATAGTTTATTTAATCTCAAATCTTATATCAGGCGTATCTTTTGCATACAAGGTCCGTTTTGGACAACTTTTCATGCGTTGCGCTCATGATGGAGTGCTCTAGGATTTGGCGATGGTTTGGTCAGATTTGGTTTAGGTGAGTAATATTGTCTCTCACTATACTATGATTGTCAGTATAGTATTAAAACGATGTTCTGAAATGATTTCTAGCTTGAAAATGTTATTTCTAAAATACTTAAGCCTACATAATATTTTATAAAAAGAATTTAAAAATGCTTTAAGATAGTTTTAAATTTAATATCACATTTTCCCCATTACCGCACTATTTTGACGATATTCATAGATTTATGCTACTTTTGATATTAATCCTCATTGGTTGCTTGGTTGTACTGTATTGTGTTATTATAGGCGCATGTATGCTATTATAGACGTTAGTATGCTTGTTGGTTGTATGCTTGCTAGTTTGCTTATTTTGGCTAAAAACGTCATTCGGAGGCGATATAGTATTATCAAATATCCAATAGGATAAGATTTCGTACATGGAGTTTCATGCACGCTGATTGATCTAAAGATTAAGGATAGACTTGGGATGTGCTTCGCATTTCGAGATGGATGCTTGACGTTTTCATTTGGTTTGTATTCAACCACTTTTGGTAAAGTACACGAACAAGGTGGTCGTTATCGATTCTTTTGGATTGGTCAATATCTACCACTATTGATAATGGCCAATTTGGCCAATTTTGACATGAACGATGGAGAGGCTTCGAGGAGCATAATGCGATGATTTGTTCGTTCGACGTTCGATTTTGATGGTGTGGCTCTTCGACGAGTGGTTTTGGCAGCAAAGAAAAGGTGACGCTTCAACGCGATGGTTTCGTGATTCAACAACAGTGATTCCACGATGGGAAGTGATAGCTTCCACGATGGTTAGCTATATTCCGGGATGGAGAGTAGCCGGATGGAAGGAACTATTGGAAGAAGGTTATGGGATGCATGATGACATTCTTTGACTAATGATGGCTGTCTAGGATAGTTCCCATCCGCTACGACTTCAAACGGGAGTTGTAAGGCTGGTTTCGAGATGAACTCTGCTATGGATGACGTGTGCAAAGGAATTGTTGATATTCGTAGTATTTCAATGTGTACTCGTAAAGAAGGGGTATGTGAGGATGCTTACTTGGGTTTGCGATGATTGCTCCACATCACACGATGTTTCGATCTATTTAGCCCAGACAAAGTACAATGGCTGTCTAGTTCCTGGCCGATTGACTCACATGGATTCAAATACCGGGAAACTGGGGATGTTGAGTAGCCCCTGACTATTACGATGGGGTCATACGAGTATCATATATCCAATGCAGTAGGTGAGTGAATGTGAGAATGGATGATGGATACCATGTTTGTTTGACTGTTTTTATCACCTTAGGGATGTCACATGATGTATATATTACCGATGCTGAAATCTAGAAACCCTTAGTACTTTGATGTATAGTACACCCATGACGACTATGATATAGAGTAGCATATATCTTATGTCGTGTGCTAACTCTGTGAATGTAGGGACATATCAAGTACGATTCTCCATACCCTTTGTTCCCAAATGCTATATCGACTTTTATAGTGTTATGAGATTATTTATCGCTTGCACCTGACTATTATCTGATTCGAGGTTTTATGTTTTGCTTCTTATTATGTTAGGTACTCTTAAATGAATAGACTAGATAGCTGGTGCAAACAACACTTAAAGCTATGTAGGTGGACTAGTAGGAGGTGGCGCTTTCTTATACTTATATTTTGAGTTTATTATTGTTTGTTCAGTTGTGTGACACTGTGGAGCCTTGACAATGTTAAATTATTAGAAACAATTATCAGTTGAGTTTATTTATCAGTTGTATAAACTCTACTGTTGTTTTGTATAACTATATAAGCCTATGTACTCTGACTATGTGTTCATGTAGTTACTATCTCGCTTGTTTTATATCTGTGATGACTATTATATTTTATCCGATGCGCTGTGAGATTTACAATATGTTATATGATTGTGTGATGTTTTATTTCGTTTTCTTTTTTCTATTCTCTTCTTTTCTATTCCTCCTCTTTACTTCTTTTCTTTCCCTTGACAATCGTCCTACATCGACCAAATGCTCCGGCGGCGCACTATTCAGTTATATGAGCATCCGTGGTGTAGGGCAGTCGTCACATTTGGTATCGGAGCCAGGTTACATGATTAACCTTCCCAAAAGGCCATCATACACTCCAAATCCTCTTTTCTTGGGTTATGTTATCTTCAGCCATTGGGGATTAATTCCACACTTTTGAGGGCTTTATCCTGTTTCCTTGTTATAATTTTATTTTCATCCCTGCACTACATACTAGTGATTTTCATTCATTCATTAACAAATTGGTAGATAGTTAGGTATTGATGTTATTTGATAACATGAAAATTAGAGAGCCCTCATTCCCTTTTACCATCATCTTTTAACAAAAATAATAAAAGTCTAATTGATATCAAGAAACTCTTATCCGAAATCCATATCTAATAATAATGTGGAAACAATGCATTTTCAGATAAATCTCAATTCCAATAGGAAATGTCAAAACTCATCCAGAAAACTCATAAAGCAAAAATTCAATGTGAAATCCACTACTCATCATGAAAACTCAATAAAGAAACCAAGAATTCATAAAACTAGAAATTCATTAGGAAATCATCATGAAAAGAAACTGAGAATTCATGAATTTCAGGAATGTAATCAAAAATTTGCTATGATCTCAATTGTCAAACAAATTGCTTAAAACTTTATCTAATAATAATACAAAGTTAGAAATTCAATAAGAAGTCTACAAATGATCATAATAATTTAATAAGGGAATAAGCCAGACGTTCAATATGAAACCACTGCAAAAAAACCATAAGGAAACCAGAAATATGAAATCCACAAATTATCATACAAATCAATTAGGACATTTAGAATCCACAAAATTAGAAACTCAATGGGAAATCATCATAAAAATTCAATAAAGGATCGAAGAATATGAAATCCACAAATCATCAGGAAAATCGGCAAGGAAATTTAGAATTCACGAAATCAGGAGTTCAATAAGAAATCATCACGAAAATCCAGTGATGAAACCAAGAATCCAAAATCCACAAATCATCGTAAAAATCAATGAGGAAATTTAGAATTCAATATAAAATCTATAGGTAAAGTCAAGTGTTTAGTCAAAAATTTATCACCATCGCATCTAGTGAATAGACTACTTCGAAATTTTATCCTATATAAGTACAAGATCAGAAAACTACCTAGCAATTGTAATCCATGTAACCTAAGCAAAAGGTCTTTAATCCTCTCTAGCCCTTATTCTAAAGTTCTACCTAAAATGTTGTGCCAGAGATATATTAAAAACTCATACCTTGCATAGCAACGGGGATTCTCGCTATTCAAATGAAATTATCCTACTAATAAATGTGTAATTCCTAGAATGCCTATAAGTTAGTAGTATTATTGTTATATTGGAGCCGAGTAGTTCCGTAAAGCCATGCAATCATTCAGAATATAGTTTTATATTATGAGTCAGCCATTCGGAGTAGTAGTTCCATAAGACCAGTCAACCATTCAACAGGTAGTTCCGTTCAGCTTTTCAGCCGTTCAACAGGTAGTTTCGTTCAGTTGGCTAGCCGTTCAGTAGTGCAAGCTCGGTTTGACTAGTCAGTCGTTCAGCAGTGCAAGTTCTATACTATTGCTTGGTCGTTCAGTAGTGCAATGATCCAAATAACTTATTAATATATATATATATATATATATATAATATAGATTCTCCCAAGGATCACCTTATTTCTGAGGATTCAAGAGTGGATTTTTTAATCTATTCTTCGAATGAAGTCGCATTTATCTTTGTAGTAAAAATTCGTTATATGTTCCATTCCTTCAATTTCTGTATAGGTTTTTATTTTCCATTTCAAACTGTGAATCTCTTTTGAGAAAGAGAAAATTCTTGTAAAAAAAACCTTCTAATATATTGGGGGATTAATTTTTGAAAAAGAGTTTGGATGTGCCAATCCTTTTGATAAAAGAATCATTTCTTAATGCTGCCTTCTACAAGGATTTTCAGACCATTCTCATCGTAGAGTTACGGATCTCAAATAGGAGATTGAAAGGTCTTGATTCATGAACCATTAGTCTTTTAGTTGAGAATAAGATTCTCTAATTTGATTTTTTGTTAACGAACTTTTAATAGATTTAAAATTTTCCTAAAAAGGTCCAAATAGGCCTTTCCCGCCAATAGTTTTAGAAAATTTTGAAATATTGGAATATACTCAGTTAGAAATCTTTGATGCACATTTACTAATGCCAAACAATATTCTCTAAAGATTGTGTAAATAAGTTCTTGAAATAGATAGATACATGTCTTCCCAGGTTGCGGGGTAATTGAAAATAGTTTTTCTTAGAGGATGCATTCGGGAAATTTCTTTTAGTAAAATGATTGTCAAAAATATAGTTGGTGTACATTGTTTTCTCCTTTATACATATAACCATACCTTGGTAGGTATTGCTTAGTGACAGAGCGGTCTATTTGTAAGTTTTTCCTCTGGAGTTGGTGAAGGATTAATGGCGATCTGAGGTCTCATAAAAGCAAGTCATTGTACTGCATTGACTTAAACATTGATAGTCATTTTGTATCAAGCATTTGAGTATTCTTTCTCAAGTGGCTAGAAATTTGTTGTGCTTCAAGAGTACGTTGAATGCCATGGAATGATTTTGATTTTACCTATAATGACACTCGAATTTTGAATTAATACATGAATAATTTTAGCACAAATCAAAGCATAAATCGAAGTACAAATCAAGTTAAAAAGTTATGAAAAAAGAAAATCCATAGTTGAACTAATGCCTCAAGGTTTCATGGTTTGATAGGGGTCCAAATTTGAGGTTGCTAAGCTGCTTCCTTGTCGTAGGTGTAGTTGGGCTTTGAATACTTGGGCTATCCTCTTTAGAATGAAATATCCTTTAAACTTTCTTAATAAACTCTGTAAGGAATCTTGACCTAATCATGCTCTAAATTGCTTCTGCTAAAATGCGGCCTTTGCCGGTTTATGTCCATTTGCTTTATGGTAATCGCACCAACTTCCTCCTTTATTTAGTTCAGGAAAGTTTCAGATCTTATAAGGAGTAGGAAAATTTTCGTTGTCCTTCACCATGGCAAATATATGGGAAAGGGGATTGTCAAGGACTACATAATTAGATTTGAAATTCTATTTTCGACTCATTTCACCATCTTTTGATTTTTCGTTGGGGTAATTGGGATTGGATCTTTCTTCTTCTCTGCCTTATCACGATCTTTTCTTGCCATGGCATATTCCGTCCAAATGGATAAATATTTCATCTCGGGAATAGAAGTGTTGTAGATCTTTGCATCCATTGATATAAAGGTCTTCCCAGAAAGGGGTTTGTTTGATCAATCCCAATTGAACTGACGTAAGCCTTTATCTATCAGTTGTATTCCTGTTTTCAATGCTTCTATACTAAATCTATTCAAGTATTCGCCAATTAGTTCTCCTGATTTTTGTTTGATAGTAGCTAACAAGCTAAAGTCCATAGTTGGGTCTTTGAATATATAAAATTGTGCCACAAAGTCATAAGAAAATTGTTTCCAAGAACGGATGGTTTTCACTCGGTAATTCTTGTACTATTTAATAGCTGCTCCCCAAAAAGTTACCAAGAAAAGTTTGCAACGAATCACCCTGGAAGCATTATAGAGATCCATTTGTATTCCAAAAGCTACTAAGTGATCCTCTGGGTCGGTGGTTCCATCATATTTTAGCGGAGGAATTTGAATGTGAGGAAGGATGCCGACAGCCATTATTTCTTCTGAAAAAGGAGTTTTTGCAGGATAACATATTTCTCCAATTAAGGAGTACATCTTTTATCATGTCCTATGTGACTTGGTGGAGAATGTTGTTGTGGTTATCTTCACTGCCTTCCAGGGTTAAACTATTCGATTGCTCAAGGAATTTTTCTACTTTACTTTCTTGGTTTTTATTTTCATCCTTTTCCTCATGTAGATTGTGCTTCATCTTCTCCTTTCACGACTCTTAATGATTCTTGAGATGGAGCCCTTTCAAAAATTTCTTGAATAGCTATCATTTGTTGTTGTAAATTTTGCACTATAATCTCATTGTTTTCCAATCTTATTAGGGTTGAAGGTTGTCCAATTTCCATGTTCTCTAAGTTGAAGTTCGGGACAATATCATTTTCTAAAATTGATTGTGACGCAACTTCATCATTAAGGAAGTTTATGTTGCCCCCTGCTCTTACCATCTTCTTCTTTTGAATGAAGAACTCTATACAAGTAATCTATGATGAAAGTTATTGGGAATTGGAGGTTCGAGCTCTCCTTTTGGTGCCAAAAATGTTAACAAGAAAACTTGTTAACATCCCAAAACAAAGTTTAATGTGTAGGTGTCCTCTTCGAATTCACCTTTCGAAGAGATAAGGATATTTAAGATCTATTGATCCTCTTAAGACTACCTTTAGAATAGGTTATGATGGTTGAAGTTCCTTCTTATATAACCTTTTGACTTGGTCGAAACGTCTGATTCTCATTTATAATGTCTTTCGAGCTTTTTCAATTGATTTAGGACTCCGTCGAAACCTTCTTTTGAAGTGGTCAAGGCGGTTGAAGGTTGGGGACTTAACGGTTTGGGGAAATTGGTTGACTTGAGTGGTTTCGACTTCTTCGAAAGGTAAGCTTTCGAGTGTGTTGATACAAACAGACCTCAATCAGAGTAGCACGAAATCATTTAACTAACTATTATACTCAAGAATGCTATAAACATGCTTTGAAAATATATTCTTTTGCTAATTGAAGCTCAAGTGTACAAAGTAATTTTATCCATAACTTAATTTGGAAATTAGGATTTTACAAGCTTTAGAATGTACAAGTAAGAAGTGAGTGAAATCAGATCCCCAAAAAAAGGCCCTAGGGTCTTATTTATAGGCGTTGGTTGACCACCTTCGGCCTTTATTCTTTTGACAAGGTCGAAAGGCCTTCTTTCATCCTTTCGCACACACCCCTTCAATGCAGTCGAAAGGCCTTTTCTCCTAACCTTTCTCCTTTGTACTTTTGCCTTTACTCTTTTGGGTCAAACCTAATCGAAAGGTTCACTTTGACGACCTTCCGCTGTCGCTAAAATTTAGGCTTCCTTCTATTATTTTTTGTTTGCTTTTGACTTCATCTAAAGGTTTATTTCTTGATCGCTTTTGATTTCATCTAAAGGTATATAGAAGCACTCTTCGCTTAGCTGTTAATGTATTATGTAAGTTAGCAAGGGCGTTGGCTTGCGACGCTGTCGAAACATGTACTTTTTGGGTTTCGAATGAGTCGAAACAGCATAGAAAGCTTTGCCGCAAAAGATTATTTGGAAGCATCCTTTCTGGCTAGTGCGGAACCTAATCTTTTTGTGCTTGAGGTCATTATATTGAATTCATGTATTTTTTTCTTCATAGTTGTGGATAATTTAAACCAATTCGAAAGGCTAATATATTCTTTCAAAAGGGTTGCCTTGGTCAAACGTTCTTCTGGTGGAGGTAAATGAAGACGAAACCAATCGTTTTGAATGGCTTGGCATACATGTTGTTCATTGCCTTCAAAAGGTACCTTTCGACCTCTTCGAAAGCTAAAAACCTATTGTCCATTGCCTTCGAAAGGTTCCTTTAAACCTCTTCGAAAGCTCATTAATTATCCATCATTCTACTGGGGCATCCCTTCGACTCTTTCGAAAGGTTTTGTGATTGTTGTTTCTCTTTGTAAATCCTTCCTTTATATTCTTATTGAAAGCCTTGTTTAATTCTTCCATAAATCACTTTAATGCTTTCTAAACCTCACATATGCTCTTGCTCCTTCTTTCATACTTTCACTCTTGAGAATATTAGATGGCTAACAGGTTAGCTTTCTACATTCAATTGATATCGCATATGATGACTTATCATATATGCATGTAGCAAGAGAGTGTCTGGACACATTTGATGAGGTGATCGGTTTATCGATAAATAGCTTTTTACTCAATATAAGTTTTTCGAACTCTTTTGTACTAAGCTAATAAAAAAATGAACACATTAGGGACTAATTAACACACTTTGCTTCATGAAGTAAATGGAATGTTCAAGAAGTTCTAAGGGGATAAGAGATATTTCATGAAAGGGGTATTAAGGTAATTTTCTAAAAGCAAGAGGTGTAAAGGAGAAGTGATGGGCACTGGGAGGGGTTAACCATCCATGGCATGATTGGTGGAGGCGAGACAGAGGTTAAGGTACACCTTGTGAAGCTTATAAAAGGGGGGACATACCCTTTGAATCCATTTCACAATTTCTACACAAAATGTTATCACTCTTTCAATCTTTCTCTATACAAATTTCCTAAAGAAAATAATTTAAAAACATCTTCGAATCTCTTTAAACTTTTCCATAAGCCTTAGGAAAACATCACAACACCATCTAGCAACTTGAATCTTAAATAAAGAAAGGAGAAAAATAACCACCTTAAGCCCTTCGGCCGTGAGCAATATTGGGGTATATTTACCCTTGTTAAGTGCAAAGCAAGGATGGAGTGTAGGAAGTGAGGTTTTGGCAAGGTTGATGTAGGAAGTGGAGCTTGGACTTGCTTGTTTGATTTGTTAAGGGTGAGCTTACTCACCACCTTGAATGAAAATATTATGTATATGTGATTGTGTTTGTTTGTGTATATGTTGTTTGAATTGATATTGACATATGTTGTAATATTGGTTTTGATTCTTGCTTTGAAAGAAAATTGCATAAGCAATCCATATGTATGGACTTCAAGGGACTTGAACAGACTTGAACGGACTTGTAAGACATGTAGAATAGCCTTGAAACAACGCACATAGGTTGTAGTTGGACTTTGATTTAGATTGGACTTTGATTTGAAAGTGCTCTTATAGCTATAGTCGCTATAGGTGCACTTAGGATTTGCCTTATATTTGGCAAGTTTTATGTAACTTTGAAGAAAGATCCTTAAGGTTTCTCATTATATTTGTGGTATTTATTATACATGCTTGATGTTATAAAAAGTTTGGATGATAAAAAGTCAAGTAACACATCGAAAAGTGGTCAAACTTATACTTGTGCTAAACTTCCCAATTTAGCATTGTTTTTGAACTATAAAGGTTTGGAAAAGACTTTTAAATTAAGTATTTGGTTTCATTCTTTCTAAATGTTTGATAACTCTTATTAGAGTATTTTAAAAGTGGTTTTACATTTTTATGAATTTTTAAGAATTAGTTATGGAATTTTAAAGAAGAGGGTTTACTTTTGAATATAAAAGAAACATTGTTTTTCCAAGTTTTTAAGTGAATTATAATTTTTTTTATTTTCAAGTAATATTTTTTTTTTCAAAACTTATTATAAGTATTTTTTAGTGTATATATAGTTTTTAGAAATTGTATTGACCGTTTTATTAAATATCTTATCAAATAAAATACCTTTTACCTGTTTTATTAAATATCTAGTTTTGTAAATAAATTAATATACTTATATATATTATCTCTAAAATGGTTTTAAATTATAAAAAAAGGTTTAGAAAGGGGTTATGAATTACTTAGGGGTGAAATTGGGTTTTGTTTGAAAAGTAGTTAACTATGCTTCATGCGAAAAGACGACGAAGGAGGCTTATCTACTATGAGAGTTAAGATTGACTTTCGAGTAGGGATAGTTAATAGTTCTCTAACCTATTGGCTTCACTCTTGACTGAGTAATAGATAAGTTGGGAATGTCAGAAACATGTCAATCGTGTTGATTACTTACTCGTTTGTGGAAAGTCATTAATACTATACTTAACACTAAAAGCCAATGAGGGTAGATTTGTCTATGTATGAGAGTTAAGAATGAATTATCTAGACAAGGCTTTGTTATGCAACCAATGCTCTAACTTACCTTTTTCCACACTTGGCCGAGGGATATTATAAATTGGAATGTCGTATATGTGTTAAGTGAATGAACCTTAATTTCCATAAGCGATCGTTTTAACTGGATAGTCGATTAGTCGACTAACGAACTTGACCGAATATGAACTTAAATATTTAAATGGATGTTTTTAAAGATAGTAACAAGTGTAAAAAAAATTAGTTTGTTGTGATAAAGTGTTAATGACATTCATCTTTGACCCTTTTAGATTATACGTATGAATGTAAATAGATCTTTAAAAGAATGTTTTAAAGATAAGCATAAGTGAAATGGTTTTGTGTTCGTAGTGACGATGTTTAAGTAATATTAGTCTTAAACCTTTTGAATGGATTTATGATAGTACTTAGATCCTTAAAATGGATATTTTGAAGAAAATTATAAGTATGGAATCTTTTGAAAAAAAGATAGAAAAAGTCTAGATTTGAAGTAAGAAATCTTGTTAATGATTTTTGAATATACTTATACCAATTGAGATAAGTATATGAATACCTTTTAAAGTATTGAAAGAGTACAAATGAATAATAGTGATTGATAAACAAAGTTTTAAGTTTTACGAATAAAAGAGGTTTTAGTTAATAAGAAGTATTAATTAAATAAAAAGGGGATTAGAAATCTTTTATGTGACTTAATCATGCTTTGTGTGACTTGATCGTGCTTTGGGTGTTTATTTGTTTGTGATAAGTATATGAGACTTGGTTTCCATTTACGATCATCGATCTTGTACTTGATAGTCGATTAGTGGCCTATCGAAATTGATCAAAATAACTTAAGAAATATCTAGAAGAAACATGAGGTTTATATGTTACAGTTATCTTCATTGATGTTATACCATACGTATAAACTCATCTTCCTCTTCTAGAACAAATGATAAGGAAATCCATCCGGATAGGAGAGGATCTCCACCCTTATGTATTGTCTATTTAGTTTTGAAAGTACTCGGGTTAGGTTAACCAAAAATTCATCGATTTCTTTTGTAGCTTCCGGTAAGTGGGGCAGTGTACTTATATGAGATGACTCGAAACAGTAACCACTTCAAAACCATATACGTAATTTATGTTCTGGGAGCTGTTGTGACATGAAATGTTATAGAGTTGAACCGTCTATCCTAAAGTTAAATACAAAGGAGAGGTCGGCGTTATCATTCTGAATGATGCTATTATGTGGGACTGTCTATCTTGAGGAGTATTCCAAGAGAGAGGACATTATTAGCATTCATCTAAGAACTTATGCGGGAATCAATATGGAGATTCAAGATCTACTCGAGATGCTTGAATCCTTGTGGCGATTTGTAATCTATTGGAGATGATGGGATCCATTTTTGGATTCGTTTTCTATTCGAGTGATGATGACTCATGTGAGAGATGCCGAACGTAGCCTCGACATTGGCAAATCACTAAAACCAAAGATATGGTACATAGTCATGAAGAATTTAGCGAGCCCAAATAGGGTATATCAACTCCAAATCTAGAGATTCTATCTATATTGCTAGCGGGAGTTGATGATATTCGGTTAATGTCTCGGCGTCGACCAACTATGGCTTACCTTATGGTATATTTTATCTAGAGGTATATGACGCTCGAAAGGATATCTCTTATCCTTGTGTAGGAAGATCATTCTCAATGTAATAAGGGCACCTCTGTGGAATCCTACACAATATGTGAACACGCCTTAACTGCTCTTGATTATATACCTAGTTATATTTGTGTTGTGCATGCATGCATTACAATTACTTGATACTTATGTTCGTCACCCTGGACATTATCTATTATTTCGAAGTATTTACTTAACAGATGGTTGGCTCTTTTGAGGGGACAACCGTTATGATATTCCATGTGTTCTTAAAAGGTGTTGTTATATGTTACACATATTTCTTGAGATTCTCACCCCAGACTTATGTTTAACTCGTGGTTTTATATTTCTCTTATTTCCATAGATGCTCTTCCAAATAGTCTGAGAAAGGAAGGTTTTCATTGACGCTTTTTGAACTTCTGGAGACCTGAATTCTTCCATTCACCTACCATAGAATTCTGATTTTTGCTGCAATACTTCATTGCACGTATCAGCATATATGAGGACATGTTGTTAAAACTGTCCAGACCGATGATAGTACTTATGATTGTAACTCTGAAATGCTATGTATCTTAGAGTGATAGTTTATACTATCTTTTAATATT
Source organism: Allium cepa (assembly GCA_030765085.1). Taxonomy (NCBI): domain Eukaryota; kingdom Viridiplantae; phylum Streptophyta; class Magnoliopsida; order Asparagales; family Amaryllidaceae; genus Allium; species Allium cepa. Next base: position 848,808,298 of record CM060943.1, read on the forward strand.
ATATGATATCGTTCCATTGTAAGATCCCGATGTTGTGTTCTCCTTTTCCTTGTTTAATTTCTTTCATTTTCCCTTAACAATCGTCATTCTAGCACTTGAGTGCTCGACACATGAATGTCATGGATGTATAAGTGTCAATATTTAGGGATAGAAAAGGCAGATTATTAGAAATATATAAAGCGAGGATAGTTGTGAAAGGGTTTCATCAAATTCAAGGTGTTAATTGTGAAAAAATGTTTTTGCCAGTGGCAATTCTTAAGTCCATTTGGATAATGCTAGACATTGCCACATTTTGTGACTGCGATATATGGTAAACGGACAAGAAAATGGCATTTCTAAATGGTGACTTAGAAAAGACTGTTTACATGTCATGGCCACAGGTTTTTGAGGTCAATGAGAGTAAGGGAAAGGCATGGAAATTTGTCAACATCCATTTATGGTCTTCAGTAAGCTTCAAAGAGTTGGAATGAGTGTTTTGATAAGTAATCAAATAGTTTGGCTTCTATCAGAACACAGAGGAAGTGTGCATTTATCAATAAAACAAGGAAGTGCTATAGTGTTCTTAGTAATATACATAAATTGTTTGTTTTACTGATAGGAAACGACATTGGTTTATTACAATCAATAAAAGCTTGGTTATCCAAGAACATATCTGTGAAGTATTTGGAAGAAGCAACCTATATACAGGATATTAAGAACTTTAGAGATAGATCTAAGAGGTTGTTGGGATCGTCCCAATCCATACACATAGTTACCATACCAAAAAGGTTCAGTATGAAGAATTCCAAGTGCGGAAATGTTTCGGTACAATTTGGAATCGTACTTTCTATAAGGATGCTCCATATAGTGATAAGGAGAAAGAGAATTTGACGAGGATACCATATGCATCGACAATCGGTTCTATTATATACACCATGCTACGCACTAGATCAGATATGGCTGATGCATTAGGATACGTAAGCCAATACCAGTCTAATCCTCGAGAAAAACAATGGACCATTGTAAAGTGTATACTTAAGTATTTAAGGAATACCAAAGACTTATTCCTTATATGTGGGAATAAAGATCTCCTTATGAAGGGATATAAAACTCCAGCTTCCAAAGTGATATTGACTATAACAAGTTTGCATCTGGTTACTTTAAATGGTGGGCTGTTAGTTAGGAAAGTTCCAAATAGGAAATAGTAGCAAATTCTATGATGGAGGCCGAGTACATCATGCACAACGAAGCAGCTAAAGAAGCATTCTAGAAGAGAAAATTTATGAGTAAGCTAAGGGTGATTCCCAACATGGAAGATCAAATGACATTGTTTTGTGACAATAATGCTGTGATGCAGATCACAAAGGAATCTAAAGCACACAAGTAATTAATGCACATTCTTCGAATGTTCCACCTTATCATGAAAAATTTCGAGAAGAAAGAAGTCTAAATTCCAAAAGTACATACCAAGGAAAATATAGCAGATCGATTCGTTAGGGTTCTGGCTTGGTCAGTTCTCAGAAAACTTATCGAAGGGATTGGATTGAGATTTCATAATTGGCTCCAAGGGCAAGTGAGAGATTAATAGAGTTACAGGTATTCCTCAAGGGTAATTTTGTAATTTATTATAAATTATTAACTCTGTAATAAAATATCAATCAAAATTAAAGGTGTTTCTCTTTCAATATATACTTCTCATACTATGTTATATTAATTATTTTATTTAATTTGAGTATATTTAATAGAAAATCCATAAATTATAGTTATGCGATAGTAATTGCAATGTGTTGTAATCATTAGAAATTTATCATAACAAAAATAACATATCATTTTAAATATTCGTAGTCAAGATGTTTTGAGATATGGTATCGATACATTCTTTGAGACTAGAGTATGTAACGATCTCCAAATATTGGATGGTGTATTACTCATGATTGTTGAGGGGCGGCAAGGGGTTATATAAATAATTATTGGATAACTATAGAATGGCCCACTCAAGAGTTTTCTATCGGTTAATATAACTAAGGTCAAACAAAGAATCTCAAAGTGACATACTACCCAGTTCTCTGGACTTCAGAATACCGTTGAACTTCAATGTAGATACTCTACTTTGATTATAGTTAAATCATCGCACAATGTCCATCGAACGACTATATTTATACTAGAGTTGAAGCATTGGAAATGAAACACCATTAGAAGACAATTTGTCTCCTCAACTACATCTGGTTGGTATCACAGTTGTAGTCAATTCACAGTCAAAGTCTTTGGCCAGAGCAGTTCCTATAATGACTTGAAATTTCAAACACTTTATTTAAATATCTAAATTGTTTAAATATTTGAATCTTAGTTAAATGTGAATAAATTGGTTTAATAACCTTGTTAATCCCCTTTTAGTTAATAACACATGATGGTAAACTTGTTTCTGAAATATGTTTACAGAAATAAATACTTCGAAGAAATATCGATAATGTGAGCGAAAATCATTTTATCGATAAATGGATTTTTGCTTAGCATAAGTGGTTAGAACTTGTTATGCTTGCTTATAATATTAATTTGTAATTAATTAGAAACTAAAAATATTTTGCTTAATAATGGTGATCGGTGGAGTAGGATGAGGTCATGGATAATGTTATGGGGTAGAAAATATTTGTGGAAGATATTTCCTAAGAGGTATGAGGTGGAAAGTAAAGCATGCGTGGGAGCACCCTTTGTGACCTTCCATAGAGGGTAGAAGGTGGATGTTGCCTCTTGTTAACTCCCACATAAACACTTCATATGTTTCACTTATCTATTTTGCACAATTATAAACATAGAAAGCTTACCTCTTCATCCTCTTTTCTTCACTTTTAAATTCCTAAACAATGCAAATCAACATCAAACTTCACCAAACTCAAGCTATAGGCCTAACATAACATAACAACAAGAAATAGCAACTCATAACTAGAAGAAAAGTAGCACAAACCCTAAAACCATTTTGGGCCATGAGCATTTAGGCCTTCCTACGCTATGCCATGAGCAATTTTGAAGGAAAGGTTGGATTTTGGAACTTTTTTGATTGAGGCAGGAAGCGGTATTGAGGTAGTGGCTTACACTTGATTGTAAGCTTGGTTTTAGGGTGAGTTAAATCACCACTGAAAAGCATGGGAGCATTTCAAGGCAAGTTTTTGGCCAACCGATGAGAGTTTGCTTAGGAAAACATGTAAGAGATTAAAATGTGTATTTCAATCAAACCTGTTAGCGATGTACTTCTAATTAGATCAGTTAAGCCATCCATAAATGGCAAACCCTCTCTCTTAAATAAATATGTTTTTAACCAATGCATAAAGAACATATTTTTTCACAAATGAACACTGAACCAAGGGAGTTGATATGGAATCCTAAAGTGATGACATCTTACAAAAAAACCCGGTCCTTGGACGACAAAAGATTCAAGGAAACGATCCTACCCCCATTCCTATCATATTGATAGGTGCAGTTGCTAGTAGTAGTTAGCTTCCATTTCATCGATCCAAAGAGCCTCCTCGATAGTTCAATTGAATCGGTGGTCCTTTGTTTGTTGTCATCTTCCTCCCTATTGGTCATATAAGTCGTCCAAATATAAACATAGGTGACTTGTTCAACATGTTCAACTAATAACCGTTCTGGGCTAGACATGAGTCGAGAGCAGCTGCCCATGCCATAAATGAAGAGAAACGAGAGCTTAGTTTGCCTATAAGCCTATATTTAAAGGAATTCAACCAATCCCTAGCAGGATTTGGACAAAAGGGTTAACATCCACGAGGCAATTCAAGCAAACAACAAAGTTGACCGCTCGGGGATAGACTTGGTTCCTTAATGACTCAGAAATGCACCACTTCCGTTCTCTTTTTGAATAAAATGCCCAAGAGTATATAAGACTAATAAGTAGATTTCTTAAGTCTACTATTACCGATTACCTCTCAGTTCTCTGCCTAATTACTCAAGTGTAAATCGACAGATTTTCACTTAGACTAGAACAGAAAGAGGTCAGTAATGACTAGGATTTTCCTACACAACTTAACACTTGTGCTGACTAAATTAGACATGTCTACAAAGTAAAGCATAATTTGCAAGGAAGAAATCCAACCGAAAGCCTAAATACTTATTCACATAATTAGTTCCTAGAAAACCTATCCTCGAATAGACCATGGTAAGAAGGATGAACTACCAGATCATACAATAACAAGTGAATACGCCTCTTCCTAATTTGGTCTTTCATTTACCAATTGATATTATAGCAAGAGCGCAGTTCAATTAGTGAAGAGGCAAGTGATTAATGTGTGTGTGTGTGTGTGTTATGTACAAATATAAAGTTCATTAACTCAATAAAGTTATAATTTTGGACCCCTCTTGCTTTTGAAAGCAAAATGACAACTCTATATTGTATATAATCACTTTATTACCTCTACAACATGTAATATGTCCTTGATTGTGTGTTTACTTGTTTGGTTCAGTGGATGTGGCATTAAAGTTTGTTTGAAAGTATTTGAAGCGAGAAAGATCACTATAAGTGCACTTGATAATCCATTGTGTTTAACTTGTGTAAAATAATTATATGTTAATATATTATGAAAGTATATATTTGCTTATGCTCTACATTTATAATAGTGTATCAAATAGAAAAGAATTGGTTTCGAAAGTTATAGAAATGGAAGAACAAATTTGTAAAATTTAGAAGCAAAATAGTTGTTATAAATGCACTTTAAAAATAGCTTGTATTTTAGGATTTCTAATATGATTTTGAAAGATATTCTTAGTGGTTTCTTTGTATGGTTTTTAAGTACTCTAAGTAAATACATATTGTAAAATTTTTATCTATAATCATTTGTTTAGGTGGAGAAAACCGATCAAACTTCTAGACAATTTTCTAGTATTCTCCGTCATATATCTTTTATAACACTTACAACTGCTATGTTGATCTACAGCAGCACTTTTGGCCTTCTATGGGTGTAATGTTGTTTTAAGCTACTTTTGTGATTTTAAATGTGTTTGAAATGATGTTTAAATTAATTATTTTTATAAGATCTTTTCAGGAAAGTTAAATAGCACGTTTAAAAGTATTTTAAAAGTGGTTTTGAGTTTAAATATGTTTTAAATAATTATTTATGAAATTTTAAAGTAAAGGGTTTTATACATGTACATAACTTGTTTTATTAATGTATATAACTTGTTTATGATTTTTATTAAATTCTAAATTAGTTACTTCTACATAATATTTTATATAGATATTTAAAACATATTTATAAGTATTTTGAAAAAGATAGAGTGTGTGAGTGAGTGTAAGTTTTGGAAAAGCAAGTGAAGTAAGTTATAAAAGATAAAGGTGGTTTTGGTTGTAGCATTTAGTTATAATAAATGGTTTTAGGAACTTATTAAATAGTATATTGCTCTTAAATAAGTGTAGATATAAGTATATCTTTAAAATGAATATTTTAAAGATAATGAAAAGTATAAAAGGTTTTGGGTTTATAGTGAACAATATTTTAGTAACATTTGTTTCTAACCCTTTTGATTATACCTATGAATATAACTTAATTTTTAAAAAGAATGTTATATAGATAATGAAAAGTACAAAAAGTTTTGGGTCTATTGTAAACAGTGTTTAAGTAATATTTGTTTCTAACCCTTTTGAATGCAATTAGATTTTTGAAAAGAATGTATTAAAGATAATGTTAAATAGGGAATCTTTTAGAAAAAAGATAGAAAGTAAAGGTTTAATTTGTAAAAGAGGGAAGGGGTTTATAGTAACAATGTTTTAGTAACACTTATTTTCAACATCTTTGATTATATTTTAAAGTGGAAAATCTTGTTAAGTGATTTGTGAATATTCTTATACTTTTGAGATAAGAATATGAATACATTTTGAAGAATGTAAAAAGTAGAAATGAACAGTGAAATAGTAGTATACATGTATATATCTTTTGCAAAGGTATTTTAAATATATATACATATATATATACATGTATTTACGAACAAGTACTATTTGAATACGGGGAATAGAAGTCGCTTGTGTGACTAAATCGATCTTTATGCGCTTATTCGTCTATGGAAAGTATTTACTCCTATACTTAGCATAAAAAACCGATAAAGTAGACTTCGTCTATGTGTGAGAGTTAATAGTGAGATGTCAAGGTAGGGCTTTGATGTAACGGATGCTCAATCCGACTTGGCTTTACTCTTGACCGAGGGATAGTGTAAGTTGAGAAGGTCAAAAACGGTGATAAATATACGAGACTTGGTTTCTATATGGGATCATTTTCATTGTTACTGAACTTGACTAAAAATTAACTCATGACGCATATAAAATGTCTCTTGCTTTAAGAATGTATATATACGAGATCCCTAAAGGACTCGTTTATATCATTTTCTTATTTCTAAAAGAGTTGGAATTGAGTTAACCAGAATTTCACCGATTTAGTTTTGAAGTGTCTAAGATCAGGTAGGTATACATAAGTATACTTACCGAAAACCACTTCAAAACGGATATACGAGTTCTATGTTTTAGAAGCGGCTACTATCAATCCTAAGGTCAAGTCTAAGGGAGAGGTCAACGTTAACATTTCAAACAAATGTTAAAGAGTTGAACTGTCTAACCTAAGGTTAAGTCAAAGGGATAGTTTAGCATTAGCATTCGTCGGATGACTTGTGCTAGAATCCATGGACAGATTCGTGATCTGTTTGAGTGATGAAGACTTGGGTGAGAAATGTTGAACATGACTTCATCATTGGTATTGATAGAAAACATAGTAAGGACATAGCCAGTGGGTTTAGCTAACCCAAAGGTACATCAACTCTAAATATCTAGAGATGATTTCGATTGAGGCATGCAAGAGTTGATGGTATTCAATATCACGTCTTCGGGCATGGAGCAACTACGTTTCCCTTTGTGACATATTTTATCTAGAGATATGCATGGTTTCAGAAGGTAGTTTCCGACCCTGTTTAGGAGGCCGCCTCAATGTACTGAGGGCGCCTCCAATGGAAATCCATATGAGAATGTACGTTAGCGATTTTAGTTGTACTTTTAATATTATTGTGTTATGAGATTCAAGCAGCACAGCTATTTCATGACTTGTATTCTACACCCTAACCATTATCTGTTATATCACCTCATTTACTTATTAGATGGTTTTGGTTCTTTTAAGGGGGAAACCATTACGGTGGTTCGAACAGTCTCAAAGGATACTGTTATATCTGTAGATGTTTCTTGAGTTTCTTACACCAGATTTATGTCAAACTCGTGGTTTTATTTTTTCCTTAATTCCATGGGTGATCTTTTGGGCAATCTGAGAAAGGAAGGTTTTTATTGATATTTTTTGGAGCTTCAGGAACGAGTTAGATGCTTCCATTTACCTATAGTTGTATTTTATTTCCACTGCACTACTAGTATGTATATATCAGCAATTATGAGGACAAGTTGTTATAACGGTCTAGGATGATGATAGTACCAAGGTTAATAGGTAAGAAATTAGATTGTATCTTGGAGTAACCCTTTGTACTGTTTTGATATTGTATGTTACCGTCACATTTTGAGATTCAGGTTTTTTATTCTTCCTCTTTTGTTCTTTTCCTTTTCTATTATTTCACCATAACAATCTGTCTTTTCAGCACTTGAGTGCTCGGTATATGAATACCATGGATGTATTAATGTCGACATTTGGGGGTCGAAAAGGCAGGTCGTTACAGCTGATATCAGAGTTGAAGGTTGGCGAAACACCATGGTTTTGGTTAGGTAACTCATTAGAGATAGGGTAAGGGAGCCCTAGAATGAGTTTAGTGTATTGTATACATGACAACGTTTTTGTATTTGTTATAAATGTTTGCCTTAAAGGCGTTTCAACAACCAAAACTAAAAGATCTTATATATAGGTAATTTGTATACAAATTATGATTTGTGACTATAGTTTAATTATTATAAGGAATAATGATGTTCATTTATTATCCCACATTGATTAGATTAGTCTTGCTCGACCAGTTTATGAGAATTGTTATCATTTGTAGATTGATTAGTTATATAGAATAGCTTATGAGCATTGTTATCATTTGTAGATTGATTTGTCATGCTCGGTTAGTTTATGAGCATTTATTATTGCCTAAAGATTGTTTATTCATGCTCGACCACTTTATGAGTAGTATACCTTTTCACTGCATGTGTTGGGTAGACAATATTTGTGGGTGCATTGAAACGAAACCTTATAATTAGAATTTCATAGTTTGACTATAAGGTGTCCGTGATAATGTTGTGTTAGAAGTTTATTCTAATAAAAGAAGTTTAGTATAAGTTTTCTAGATATGGTTTATAAAGTATGGTTTGTAAAAGAAAAGGATTTAAACTGATATTCTGAGAACTTAAATCCCAATGTCCTTGAAAATGGTTTGCATGATTTTGGAGAAAATAATACCAGTGTTATTTGAAAGTATTTGTGAATACTAATATCATGAAAAGACTTTTAAGATTTGTTTGTGTGCTCCTAGAATTGACCAGCCAATTTGGCGACAAAGTATTTTTATGTTATCTAGTTCGTTGGCTTGAAAATTACTAAAAATGGGCGAGAGATGCATTTAGTTGGTAAGCACTTCTCGTAAGTATTATACTTTGTGGTAAGGGGATATATGATACGACTTGGTATGACCCATTTTCTTGGTATCATTTTGGTGTTACTTAATCTATTTGCATTTTTCTACGAATTGTAAAACAAATATTTAGGAAATTGGTTTATGAAATTTTATCAGGATATTTAGTAACATTATACAAGTACTTGATACATTTCTGAAATGATTTTGATTTAATCCCGAAATTATATTTTGACATACAAAAAGCATGTGTGTGTGTGTGTGTGTATACATAAATTATTATTCTAAACGATTTATAATAAAACCCGAGTGTTTAGTTCTAAAGTTTTCTATAAAAAAAATTGATATAAGATTGTAGAGTAGTTTGATACAAAGTAGTTTTGGTAATACAATTTTTGATATAAGCTTTCTGTAGAAAAGGTTTGAATTTTTGCTACGTAGGGAGCCCGATTGGTGGTGGCTGTGACGCCCCACCTCTATACCCACGCTAGCCAAGAACACTACGGTGTAATGCTATCGACTAGCACGGAGAATAAGGCTGTGGAGGAGCGACCATCCATGTGATTTCTTTGTGCGAGCACGGATTGTCAGATAGTATAGCAAATCGGTATCATTTAAGGAGGAAATCCGACATACCGATGCAAACTCAAAGCTACCACATAGTGGCTATATATAATCTTCGGAAAAAAATATAGAAATAAACATAACACAAATCAGTCACAGACATCCATATCACTAAGGCGGAAAAAGATATGAATATATATATAACACATGAAAGTGTACATCAGAGTAGTGGCCTGAAAGATCCACAATAACACAAAAGAATAGCAACATGTGCTATACAAAAGAATACATCTATGAGTCGATATCTCAAATGTATACAATAAAAAAAGTACTAATCTAAGTAGTTAGCCAAAAGTCAGAGTAATCCCAGAAGAGAAGTCAAGCAGAAGCACCTGTAACATCTCGGTCTGATCCGAGTATTATTTCATAAGAAAATAATAAACGGATCAATCTAGCTATAAATATCAGATGATATGATATAGGATAAAAGATATGGCATTAACGTATAATAACCATAATGGCACACTATGATAAGTATGTAAGTGAACATCAATAAGAGATAAATCGATATCGCAAGAATCTTCTCAAAGATCCAAAAAAGGGGTATCATACCTTAAACTTTTATTCACAAAAAGCCAATGACACACGAATTCACCAATGCATAAAAATTGATAAAACTTATCAATGAAAACCACAAAAATTGGTGAAGCACAAATTTTAGAAATCATCACAAGAAATCCATAAATCACAAAAGAATAAGGGGTAGGTCTATCACAAAAACGGGAGCATGAAAACTCCCAACACGTGTATTGCAAAACGAGTCGAAGCTCTTCCAAACGAGCCGAAGCTCCTCCAAACGAGCTGAAGCTCCACACGAACGAGCCGAAGCTCCTCCAAACGAGCCGAAGCTCCTCCAAACGAGCCGAAGCTCCACAAAAAGAAATATCGTCCTCGACGTGGACAAAGAGACACCGCACATTGCTAGTCTAAATCACAAAAATGATCGTCATTGATCATCAAGAAGTGTCAATCACATTAAGCTAGTAAATATATGAGTTTAGCTTCATGTCCCATAACCACTTGCTTAACTTAAATATTTACGAACTAACTGTTGATCTAAACTTGAAAATTGTCACAAGAGGTTCAATCGAACAAGTCTAAGAATTAACCGACGAAGCAAACGCAAGCGTTTCATACCACTTGTTTTACTAAGTCGTTTAATTAGATTTCTCATAAGAGTGAGTTAAAGGTTTGTATATACTAATAGATTGGAAAACGGTTTAGGAAAAGAGCTTTGCAATGAAATAGTGTTGAAATCATTTGGAAGAAAAGGTTTTGATATTTACTACTAGTATTGAAACCTTTATGTTTTTAAAGTGACAATTCACAAAAATGATTGTAGAAACAATCAGTCACAAAGGTTCACATCCGAAGACGTGAATAAAATCCAAGGAAATCAGTTCCAAATGCATCAAAGTAGAAATACCCCTGCGACATACCACAATTCAACATAAGAAATAGGCGCGACCTAACACGGCACGACCTAAGAAGTTAGCATGCAACAAATGGTGCGGCCTAAGGGGGGTGAACGACCTAACATAGTCGAGTAAAGCATTGGAACGGCCTAAGGAGTTAAAGCAGGTCGAAACGTTGCGACCTAAAATGGTGAGCGACCTAACAAGGTTGCACATGCCGAGCGACCTAGTGATGAGGCCGAGCGACTTAAGGTGATACGACCCAAGTGGCAAACGACCTAACTCCGAATGCGACCTAACCCAAGTGGCGAACGACCTAAGGTAGAGGCCGAGCGACCTAGTGGTTGCGACCTAATATGGCAACAGGGTCGAGCGACTTAAGGTAAGCATACGGCCAAGGTGGTGCGACCCAAGTGGTACGCGACCTAAGGGATACGCGACCTAAAGGGGTACTCGACCTAAGGTGTGCGCGACCTAATTGGGTACGCGACCTAATGGGTAAGTAAGGCTGAGCGACCTAGGGCTAACGACCTAGTGCAATGCTGAATGACCTAAGGGTTCACGAGCCAACTGCAAGCCGAGAAGCACATATGTGCAGGCCGAACGACCTAAAGGCGAAGCGACCTAACGGCTAAATGCCAAGCGACCTAACGAGGTAAGTAAGGCCGAGCGACCTAAGGTGCTACGACCTAATGGCGAACGACCTAACATTGCCGAACGAATTAAGGCCAGGAACGACCTATATTCTGTGCGACTTTTCAACGCCGAACGACCTAAGGCCAGAAAATGCTAAAACACACGAAAATTGGAGTTTTTCTCCAATTCAATCCAAACCAAAAGCAATTGCATATGGAAAAGTGTTAGGAATTCATACCCAACAATCAATGATAGTTATAGACAAGAATGTGAGATAAAAATCTCACCTTTTCACAAAATTGATGATGGAGAAGCTTAAAAGCAATGGAAGAAGCTTGAATCCAATATCTTCTCTTTGGATTTGGAGTTAGATGTTGGATTTGAAGTTGAAACCTAAGCTTGGAGTTTTAATTTCTCATTCCCTTCCCCATTTTTGATGAAGCTTGAATGTTTAAGAAAATAGAAATGAAGTTATGAAGAGAAGGGGTTGGAGGTTGGGTCTAATAGGCTAAGTCCAAACCAAAGTCCAAAGCGAAAAAGTAGCGAAATTCCACTAACTCTAAACATATCAAAGTTTATACTTAAAAAATTGTAAACGGCGTTTTGAACTCAATGGAAGTGGTCTCGAGTCCTAATTTGACCGTTTGCAAAAAGTAGCTTTTCGGACTAAAATCCGACTAACGATAAAATATTTAAATAAAACATTTAAATATTCAATCGATAAATATGCGGGTTTTTACAGACTTCCCTCCTTAAAGAAATTGCGTCCTCACAATACTTAAGAAGAAAATAAAGAGTAACAACCATAAAAGCATATCAAAACAAAAGAAATGTGAAATAGGAAGTTCACCATAAAGGGCATGAAAGAGTAAGCCTGAATGGGATCGCTCGATTGATTCCCAGGATTCCCAAGAGCAATTCTTAGGATTTGAGAACCATTGAACTTTCACAAGAAGAACATCTTTATTCCGAAGGCGCTCAACCTCCGAAGCAATGATGCAAATAGAATGTTGCTCATAAGCCAAATAGGCGAAACTTCAATTTCTTCAATAATACCAGACTCAAGAATAAAAATCGGAATCCCAAAAGCATTTTCGTAGTTGAAAGACGTGAGAAAACATCATAAATAGCAGAAAAATGAGCTGGTGCAACGACGTAGTACAATAACGGTACGCCAGAAGAACCAAAGCTCGAATAATTTCGGAACACCGATGTAGTACAAAAACGGTACGTCCAATGAACCAAACACCATCAAAGAAACAACCACTTGTTGCTTACGACTAAGGGCATTGGCAACACAATTTCCCTTTTCGGGAGTATAAATAATATCAAGATCATAAGATGCAAGGAACTCAAGCCAACATTAAGTTCCTTATTAGAAAACAAACATTTCAAAGATTTATGAACGAGGTAGAGAACAAACTTCTCCCTCAAAAATAACAATGCCAAACTGTAAAAGCAAAAACAATAGCCACGAGCACTAGATTATGAGTGGCATATCTAGTCTCGATCGGCTTTAATGATTTATAAGCACAAGAGATTGCACGTTCTCTTATGCAAGAGAATGGCATCCAAACCAATACGATAAGTACTGGTACAAAAGATAAAGTCTTGGTTCCCTTCGGGAATCACAAGAATAGGAGTATCGGAAAAGAGTTCTTTTAAATAATCTTCTTTCCCGAAAAGCTAAAACTTTCATAATCACAATTATCTCAATGTAAAAATCTTTCTAGAAAAATTTACATTTTTGCAAGTCAATATATCGTGTCTGACTGTCTCATCAAAGCGTTTAGGAAATTCCTGTCGATAACGTTGATCAAGTGCATCGACCAGAATTCTTAAAACACTAAATGGGCAATACAATCACAAAATCATTTTCTATATGATGAAAATATCTCTTAAAAGTTTTGAGAATATTCTTTACTCGTTTAAGATTAAAAAATCAAATTGTACTTATAAGTAAATCTTATGAAAAAGATTTGCAAAATTTTAAATTTCTATTCTCATCCAAAATCAATAAATACAAGAATGGAATTATCGAGATATTCATAGAATACTCGATTTATAAAATGGATGAAACAAGATGGGCATTCTGAATGACATAATAAGTCATTCATAAGAATCATAACGAGTGCGGAATGCGGTAAGTGGAATGCTAACTCCCGCAACTCGTAGCTAATGAAAACCGGTGGCAAGGTCAAACTGGAAAGACCTTAACACCTCTCAAAAGATTGCTTAGCTGGTAATCCTAAAGCAACTCAAAAGTACCAGAAAGTTCAACAAACTATTTAGATGAGAGAAATAACACTTTCCTCATCATGAGGGCTTAAAGAATAAAATGATGCCATCAAATTGGAATCAAAATCACAAAGGAAAATAGAAATCTTCTTAACAGATTTAAAAATGTCGAAGATGAATAGTCCACTCAGGACACAGGATATAGCTTCATAATGATTGAGCCAATCCTTTCCAAAAAACAATTCCGAAGCCAAAGTAAAAATCGGCTCGGAAAGAAAAATCACATAAAATAATTTTGACATCTTTTCAAAACAAACTGAGCGTTGCGGATCCACTATTCGGATGGCAATTCTCAGCGAAGACAACAAGCCCAAAATATTTAAAGAAAAAGAATCAATAAATTCTTTTGATACAAAATAATGAGATGAACTCATATCAACAAGAACTCGAAAAAGATAATCACAAAACAAATGAAATCAAGGATTGATTAAGCAATACCTTGACCAGAAGAAGTATTGTTTAGCTCCCTCTCTCTCTCTTGCTTTGAAGTTTGGGACATGAAGACATATAATGGTCCGCGCCTTTGCAATAGCGGCAAGAGATAGGTCTAGGACACTAATTTATTTAGTGGTCCTTAGAGCTACAATTGTAGCATTCTCCATGATTAGGATTTGGAGTCTTTGCTACCGAAGCTTCCAGGTTCCCCTTCTTATTGGAATTGGGGCCTTTGAATTTGATAGGTCTCTTCATGTTATTGTTGAAGTTCTGTTTGGCACCGACAACTTCAACATCGCTTTCATTATCGGCCTCTTCAAGTCGAAGAGCGATATCAATAAGCTGATCAAAAGAAACTTCTAATTTTAGAAGTAATGGCTTCTTGAGATTTTTGTTCAAGCCATAAATAAATCTTTGATTTTTCTACAATGGGGTGTTTATATACTCAACCCCATATTTAGATAGTGAGTCGAATGATGCGGCATAATCTGCCACAGAGGATTCACCTTGAACAAGGTCAATAAAACGTCGTACTAAAGTTACTTTTTCAGCCTCCGGCACAAATTTCAATTCGAATCTTTCCCGGAATTGCTCCCAAGTGAGATCCGCTTCAACGATTTCAGAAATTAAAAGCTCATACCAATCCAATGCTCTTTCTTGGAGCATGCTAGAAGCCACCTGGACTCGATGTAGATCAATAAGGTTCATGCGAGAAAAGATGTGATCGCATGATTTGGGCCAAGCTTGAATTTCTATAACACTCTCGGATCCTATGAATGGCCTTCCACCCAAATCGGTATAATCTCTACACAAGCGTGCAAAACCGGATCTAGGATGAGTAGGCTCTGGAATGGGTCCAGCTGCTTGAGCGTTCTTTACAAGGTCAAGAAGCTGCTGGGCAGACATGAATACTCCATCCTGGGGAGTAGCACTTGATTGACCGGCGCTGGGACGGCCTGGTCTAACCATTTCTTTTCTTTAAGGAAGAAAGAAGAAGAAAAGTTATTCTCCAAATAAATATCAAGCAATCTTGATAGATAAAACAAGGAACCATAAAAGAGAATAGGATAGAACGGTACGAAGACACGAATTAAATCTAAGGTATGACTCCTAAGATGGACTTAGGACGATGATCCTTGTTAAATTATTCTACATTGTTCCGAAGTTTGGCTTTGATACCAAGTTGTGACTCCCCACCTCTATACCCACGCTAGCCAAGAACACTACGGTGTAATGCTGTCGACTAGCACGGAGAATAAGGCTATGGAGGAGCGACCATCCATGTGATTTCTTTGTGCGAGCACCGATATGTCAGATAGTATAGCAAATCGGTATCATTTAAGGAGGAAATCCGACATACCGATGCAAATTCAAAGCTACCACACAGTGGCTATATATAATCTTCGGAAACAAATACAGAAATAAACATAACACAAATCAGTCACAGACATCCATATCACCAAGGCGGAAGAAGATATGAATATATATATATATAACACATGAAAGTGTACATCAGAGCAGTGGTCTGAAAGATCCACAATAACACAAAAGAATAGCAACATGTGCTATACAAAAGAATACATCTATGAGTCGATATCTCAAATGTATACAAAAAATACTAATTTAAGTAGTTAGCCAAAAGTTAGAGTAATCCCAGAAGAGAAGTCAAGCAGAAGCACCTGTAACATCTCGGTCTGACCCGAGTATTATTTCATAAGAAGATAATAAATGGATCAGTCTAGCTATAAATATCAGATGATATGATATAGGATAAAAGATATGGCATGAACGTATAATAACCATAATGGCATACTATGATAAGTATGTAAGTGAACATCAATGAGAGATAAATCGATATCACAAGAATCTTCTCAAAGATCCAAAAAAAAAGGGGTATCATACCCTAAACTTTTATTCACAAAAAGTCAATGACACACGAATTCACCAATGCACAAAAATTGATAAAACTTATTAATGAAAACCACGAAAATTGGTGAAGCACAAATTCTAGAAATCATCACAAGAAATCCAGAAATCACAAAAGAATAAGGGGGAGGCCTATCACAAAAACGGGAGCATGAAACTCCTAACAAGTGTATCGCAAAACGAGCCGAAGCTCCTCCAAACGAGCCGAAGCTCCACACGAACGAGCCGAAGCTTCACAAACGAGACGAAGCTCCTCCAAACGAGCCGAAGCTCCTCCAAACGAGCAGAAGCTCCACAAAAAGAAATATCATCCTCGACGTGGGCAGAGAGACATCGCACATTGCTAGTCTAAATCACAAAAATGATGGTCATTGATCATCAAGAAGTGTCAATCACACTAAGCTAGTAAATATATGAGTTTAGCTTCATGTCCCATAACCACTTGCTTAACTTAAATATTTACGAACAAACTATAGATCTTCATTAGAAAATTGTCACAAGAGGTTCAATCGAACAAGTCCAACAATTAACCGACGTAGCAAACGCAAGCGTTTCATACCATTTGTTTTACTAAGTCGTTTAATTAGATTTCCCATACGAGTGAGGTAAAGGTTTGTATATACTAATAGATTGGAAAAAGGTTTAGGAAAAGAGCTTTGTAATGAAATAGTGTTGAAATCATTTGGAAGAAAAGGTTTTGATATTTACTACTAGTATTGAAACCTTTATGTTTTTAAAGTGATTTATGTTTTTAAAGTGATAATTCACAAAAATGATTGTAGAAACAATCAGTCACAAAGGTTCACATCCGAAGACGTGAATAAAATCCAAGGAAATCATTTCCAAATGCATCAAAGTAGAAATACCCCTGCGTCATAGCACAATTCAACATAAGAAATAGGCGCGACCTAACACGGTGCGACCTAAGAAGTTAGCATGCAACAAATAGTGCGGCCCAAGGGGGTGAACGACCTAACACGGTCGAGTAAAGCATTGGAATGACCTAAGGAGTTAAAGCAGGCCGAAACGTTGCGACCTAAAGTGGTGAGCGACCTAACAAGGTTGCACATACCGAGCGACCTAGTGATGAGGCCGAGCGACTTAAGGTGATACAACCCAAGTGGCGAACGACCTAACTCCGAATGCGACCTAACCCAAGTGGCGAACGACCTAAGGTGGAGGCCGAGCGACCTAGTGGTTGCGACCTAATATGGCAACAGGGTCGAGCGACTTAAGGTAAGCATACGACCAAGGTGATGCGACCCAAGTGGTACGCGACCTAAGGGATACGCGACCTAAAGGGGTACTTGACCTAAGGTGTGCGCGACCTAATTGGGTACGCGACCTAATGGGTAAGTAAGGCCGAGCGACCTAGGGCTAACGACCTAGTGCAATGATGAACGACCTAAGGGTTCACGATCCAACTGCAAGCCGAGAAGGACATATGTGCAGGCCGAACGACCTAAAGGCGAAGCGACCTAACGACTAAATGCCGAGCGACCTAACGAGGTAAGTAAGGCCGAGCGACCTAAGGTGCTACGACCTAATGGCAAATGACCTAACATTTCTGAACGAATTAAGGCCAGGAACGACCTATATTCTGTGCGACTTTTCAACACCGAACGACCTAAGGCCAGAAAATGCTAAAACACACGAAAATTGGAGTTTTTCTCCAATTCAATCCAAACCAAAAGCAATTGCATATGGAAAAGTGTTAGGAATTCATACCCAACAATCAATGATAGTTATAGACAAGAATGTGAGATAAAAATATCACCTTTTCCCGAAATTGATGACGGAGAAGCTTAAAAGCAATGGAAGAAGCTTGAATCCAATGTCTTCTCTTTGGATTTGGAGTTAGATGTTGGATTTGAAGTTGAAACCTAAGCTTAGAGTTTTAATTTCCCATTCCCTTCCCCATTTTTGATGAAGCTTGAATGTTCGAGAAAATAGAAATGAAGTTACGAAGAGAAGGGGTTGGAGCTTCGGTCTAATAGGCTAAGTACAAATCAAAGTCCAAAGCGAAAAAGTAGCGAAATTCCACTAACTCCAAACATATCAAAGTTTATACTTAAAAAATTGTAAACGGCGTTTTGAACTCAATGGAAGTGGTCTCGAGTCCTAATTTGACCGTTTGCAAAAAGTACCTTTTCGGACTAAAATCCGACTAACGATAAAATATTTAAATAAAACATTTAAATGTTCAATCGATAAATATGCGGGTTGTTACAGTGGCATTGCCTAAATAATTATGAAACCTTTTTTTATTTTTCCCTTTTTAGAATGAGGCATCTAATAAATAAGTGAAACTCTAATAAGCTATTTTATTGAGACATGTATCCTGTACAGTAGGTGCAACGATCCGTATTTTACATATCAGAGCATCGTAAAAATATTTTTATTTTTTTTATATTAGATTGTACGACTCTAAAATTTTGGAAAATGACTCTTAGGGACATTTACCACATCAATGACTTTTTTCGAATTTCTATGTGACAATTTTTACCTTGAAAACCTTCTATGGGCTATAACTTTTGACTGAAGCAAAATTAGGGTCTCAAACCATTTCCATTGCGTTTGTATAATGGTTTCTCATTCTATAGAGTGGTCATAATAGTAAAATGGACTTACCATTTAAAAATTATAGCTGTTTTAAATTTTGGCTGTTGTTGGCCCGCATTATTGGTTAATTAGACTAACATAAACCTAGGCCCATTAACCTATTTTGGGAGCAAAGGCTAAAGGAGACTGCGGGGATCATTTTAAGTCATTTTCATCTTCACCAAAATAGTTCTAAACCTCCATTGATCCTAATTTCATCAAAAAAATTACCTTTTTTTTATACTAATTTTAGCCTAAATTATCATTAGAGGAGTAATTAGAATAGAAGGGTTGGAGATTATCATTTTTGGCTGATTTAAATTCGTTCTCCTTGTTGTCCATTTTAAATTTAAGGAGAAAAGTGGTAATTTTGGGTATTAGATGAGTGGTTCTTGATCTCTCACTATCGTACGCTGTTTATATAGTTAAATTGATGTTTTTAACATAATTATGATCTTAAAATGTTTTCTAACTTTAGTCACATTTTTTTATATGTCTATGGCCGAAATCTAAAGGGTTTTAAATGGTTTTTGAATGATTTTGCAATCCCTTTTGATCATAATAACATTCTAGATAAAAGTTAGATCTAGGATAGGATCTATATGATTGTCATGTTTTGATGAATTGCATGTGTGCATGGATGTTTTTGGATGATATTTCATATTTGTGTGTTGTGTTTTTGAGATGGTTTTCTAGAGCTTTTAGGTACTTAGGAAAGAGTTTGTCGAATTGAGCAAATCGAAGATAGAAATTGTTAGAAGTGGATGAAATTTGGAGGAGAGCCTTTAGAGCATAAGAGGAGCCTATATTTCAAGTTGCATCAAAATCTGATTGGTAGAAAGCTCCGATGATGAGTTGTTTTTGGTTGGCAGAAATCATCGAAATTGGATGAAACCTGGAGGAGGGGCTCTGGAGCACAAAGGGAACCTATTTTTCAAGTCGCATCCAAATTTGGTTGGTTGAATACTCCGACGACGAGAGGTTTTTGATCAGTAGAAATTGTCGAAATTTGATGATAGGAAGGGCTTTGGAGCCTAAGTGGAGCCTATATTTCAAGTCGCATCAAATTTTGGTAAGTAGAAAGCTCCGACGACGAGAGGTTTTTTGTCGACAGAAATCGTCCAAATAGGATGAAACTTAAAGGAGGAGATCTGAAGCATAAGAGGAGCCTATGTTTCAAGTCACATCGAAATTTGATCAGTAAAAAATCAGGCAACAAGAGGTTTTTGGTTGGCAGAAATTGGATCGATCTTGGAGGAGGGGCTTTGGAGCATAAGGACAGCGTATGTTTCTAGTCGCATAAAATTCTGGTTAGTAGAAAGCTCCAGCAAATAGAGGTTTTTTATAACGATCCTGACTCGACCTTCGAAAATCGGCACCCGTACTTCACTTGTACTCGAATACCGCAGATTCAAACGCCAAATCTGGCTCGCCGGAGCTTATAACACATTAAGTATAACAACACAGTGGAAGAAAACGAACAATATGAATATCATATACAACTCCAATGAATACAATATCCAATGATATACAACAATGATATCATTAATGCTCAACAATATCAGAGCGACATATACAATAGCGGAAACAAATAGCAGGAGAAAGAATAACTATGATCTCCAATAGAAAGAATAGTCTTCAGAAGAAAACTCCAATGCTTGTACTCTCCATCTCCAAAGCACCAATCCAGAAATAGCTCGAACACCCAAACACGATGTACAAAACAAGGCCAATCCTTGGAATCCAAAGACTGAACTAGCTCCAGATAAGCTACTAAACCTGACAATCTGAAAAATCCAACTCTAGACTACCCGTGTGGAAAATTGTGGGCACCCAGAGTTTAGGAAGGGAACAATAAACTCCGGGTCAGTCATGGAACTGGTATGAGCAAACAAAAACAGTTTTATCTTTAAAACAACAACAAAAGATTTTTAAAACATTGAAATCCGCAATGCTTTTTGGAAAATGAAACTGCCATAAAGCCTCCCACCATACACATAATGCAAGCACACATTGGAGGAGATTTCTCCTTATGACAGTAAAAAATATTTGATACGCGAAAACCATTTGATATTATTATTAGTGCATAGTGTAGAAAACATTTCGAAAGTATAATATTAATCTTAGCCAGCATACCACATTTCGTCGTATGCCTAGTATAGCTACCATGTTCAATAGCAGGTTACCGCCACATTCCATGGCAGGTTATACAACCAAAACCGTAAAGGGCACATATTGTTTCTTTGGATTTCCAACAAAATGGTCAAGCTAAGGAACTTCCTATTGCCACATGGGAACGCCTCTGGAGGGACGCCCCCAAGAACCTAACCGGATCTCTGCTAACAAGGCCGACGCTACCTCGCGCTTTAACCAAGCTGTAACTAGGTGACTAACACATAAGTATGCCATCCCCGGTCGTTACCGACCTTTATTCGAGAGCTCTCAACACCAACAACCACAATGTAATAAATTTGCAGTATCCACATAGGTTAAATATCTGGGCTCCATACCATGATACCACCTTTTATCCAGAAGTAAATGGACATACCCTACGGGCGCGACACCTAAAAACCTTGCTGCAGCATTCCTGTTTCGACCATTTTCGGGGTGTGAGGTCCCGATGCAGTCTCGTCCACAAAGCTACGCTTTTTCACAAAGCCATGCTTCGATCAACAAATGATCAGCAGCACTTCGTATGCCACATTACCAAATTGGAAATGTATCACTAGTAACCATCAACTACATAACCTCTGAGCTCGTACGTCTCGAAGAAGGGTGTTGAGCTAAGAGAATAAATCTTCGCCACCAAACAGAAATGTATTTGATAGAAACCAGCTTTACATCTCAAAGTGTAATGTCAGACACACATCCATACAAGTCTGTTCCGGGTTCGAACAGAACCAATGGCACTTCACAAAGAAGCCCTTGCACATCCGAATAATTCCTAATCACGACCGGACTTCCCATCACAAAGGGTGATTAAATCTCTATACCGAGGATCGGCCGATGCAGAGACATTCGAAGGTAATTCTTTCGTTTTCGAAAATATCCGGTCTTCACCACCGTCTTCAAATGCAATCCACATACGTCGTATCATTATTCAGAATGGGTTATATGACACAAAGTCCTCTCCTGGCTAAACCGAATAATGAGCGCAATATTTAAAAACATATGGATATGGGATCTCAGTTAAGTCACAACTTTAAAACTTAAAACTTTTCATTCAAATGGTTTAAACAAATTACCATTTCTAATCTTTTAAACAAAAAGATTCATTTCACAAAGTTCACCAATCTTTCACAAAGATTCATTAATATCTTTCCAATTCAACCCTTTTATACAAAAGATACACTTTTAAGATCCCTTTTCAATTTGAAAACAAATTCACCAATCTTTAACAAAGATTCATTCATAGCCTTTTCATAACACTCTCCTTTCCAAATTGGATTAACTCATCCAATATTTAAATCAAAGACTCAATTCTTAGCTTTCAAAACCATTTCCAAAGATTCATTCATAACTTTCAAAGCAATTCCCGTTTCAAATCTTTTATATAAAAGACACACCATTCAAAATCCTCTTCGATTTCAAAACAAGGTTCAATCATCTTTCACAAAGATTCATTCATAGCTTTCGAAACTATTTCAATTCAATTTCGAAATCTTTCAACACAAATTGGAAATCCTTTCTTTATATAAAAGCTATTATTATTTGAAAACAAATAGTTTTCGTTTTGGAATAATTCGATTATATTTGCACAAGTTAAAGCTCTTAGGTTAAAATTAAACTCCCAAAACAATACTTTTAAAAATGGTTTAAAAAACCACATAAACACATTTATAATTTGTATAACCCTTTTTAAACCATGATTTCCAACCATAGAATTCAATTTCAAATCTTGAATTTAAAATTCAAATCAAACTATTTTAAATTTCAAACTTTATCCAGTTATTCAAAATAACCTTTATTTTCAAAACTCCTTTTCAAAAGCTTTTCATATTTAACCCAATTCCATTTCCAAAACTAGTTTGAATTCAAAATTCAATCCTTAAAACCATTTCATAAAATCTGTGACTTAACCAATTTCCTCGTGAAATCCATATTTGTGTGTGTATAGTGAGGTCCAGGGGTTTTACACAATGGTGCAACAACATCAATCATCACAGATTCAATCATATCAATATCGATAAGCGGTATAATCCATAACGCTTATCTTCATTCACAGATTCACAGATAAAGTAAGTTTATCAATCACAAAGATTCACCATTACGATTCGATGTGGGTTTCAGATAACCAACTGGAATCCGACTCCATGTCACATCGAAATTCAAATGTCGTTTTACGGGTCCAACGGGTTTTCACATTCACACAGTAGTATATTCATCACAGATATCACAGCTCAGAACAAAGCAATTTATATTACATAGCATCACAATCACATAACAGAGATATCAATCCAATACACATCATTCAATAATAATCAATCATCTTCAATTAAGATGGATAAATCGTGTGGTTTAAATAAACTAACAACATATTTACTTTCATTAGTTATCTTTAATCAATGATTAATTATCATTAATTACAATTGATTAAGTCTTAATCATCTTCATTAATTAATTTTTCTTTAAATTAATTAACCTTCAAAATTCTATTAATCATTTTTTTAATCATTAATTATCCATTCTTAATTACTTTCAATTAAGTAATTATTTTTAATTAATTATTCATTAATTACTTGATTTATTAACTTAAATTATTAATTAATTTATCTTAATTACTTTTATTAAGTAATTAACTACAAGTAATTAATTTCCTTTAACAAATAAATTTAACTTAAACCTGAAAAGTTAATTAACAATTTTAAAACATCCTTTATATTAATCAACTAACCTTTAATTATTATTCAGTTAAAATAATTTTTTCAAAATGAAAAGGGTATGTTTATTTTTAAACATTTTAAAACTAGATTAAATAAAACAATTTATACAAAACCCTTTTCAACTAGTTTTAAAACTTAAATAACATTAAATATTGGAAGAAATTTGGTTTAACAAAAGTTCATTTCTAAAAACTTGATTATCTTCAAAACTTTAAAACTGTTTTGCTGAACCATATCAAAAAAAACCCGAGTTGATTCCTCATTCTGGCCGAGCGATTCGCCAACCCCAAGCTTCACCCTACTTCGAGAAAATCGAACAAAATCACGCGCTCCCCTCCGAGTTCTTACCTTCTTCCCCAAAATCTTCAACCCAGACACGTACATTCGCACGTATACGTGCAAAAGCACGTCAACCATCGCCGATCGACTTCGAGGCCACCAGAACATCATCGTTGATCACCCGAGCCAATTCGAACAACCCAAAACCCAAAATCGATGTTTAATCAAAATCGAGCCATTTTCGACTTCCTGGAACCGTAACCCAAAACTGTAACCATCTCGAACGCACTCCTCCGACCACCGGAGCGTCATCACCTCCGGCCACGTCTTCGACAACCCCTAAGCTAGCATTCCCCTGAATATTGTTGAACTCGATCAACCCACGAAGTCATTTCGATCAAAATACATCACCCATTCAAAACTAGGGTTACCGATGAAAATTAATCGCCACCATCACCCCAATGCTCTGATCATCCACCAGGCATTTTTCCTAGACCCTCCGACCATCCCTGCATCTTCAGTCGAAGCCCCGACATCCCCAGTGCCGTCGACCACCGGCATTCCCTTAAAAACCAATTTTTGGTTAACCCAGAATTCCACACTAAATCTCCAACTAAAAATCATGATTTTTATTTTGAAAATCAAGTTTAAGTTTAGGTATTCAATATATATTCTTGAATTTACAAATTGTTGCAGTTGATTTTTACTTGATCTTTAATTCCCACTGTTTTTTTCCTTTTCCAGACAGATTTCCCAACTTATACTTTATAAATAAATTTTTAAAAACTTAATTATGATTTAACACACGACTTTTGTTTAGATCCTGCAGTTTAATAATGATCGAAGGAAAAGAAATCAAATTTTGTTGATCAGGCTTATGCCAATGAACCTGGAACAAAATCCAGATTGATGTGCACAGACATGCATACCATATTTCCAGATGTAAATATATACATGCAAACTCAAATTTCAATTCAAACACAAATACTAGGCAATGCGACAGATTATAGTTTAAATCGTACAGTGTTTACTCACAGGCATTTCAAAATAAAGAAGGTGAAGTTGCTCACCTGGATCTTGAGAAAAACAGAGAAGAACGGAGACCAGAGTTTCGATCTTAAGCTTGCATGTTGATTTGCTATTTGATATCTTGAACTAAATATTTGCTTGCTTTGATTTCTCCGGTTTGAATCCTCTGTGCTTGTTTAAATTG
Source organism: Allium cepa (assembly GCA_030765085.1). NCBI lineage: Eukaryota > Viridiplantae > Streptophyta > Magnoliopsida > Asparagales > Amaryllidaceae > Allium > Allium cepa. Next base: position 848,833,179 of record CM060943.1, read on the forward strand.
CTTGAACTTGGTTTTAATATAGAGATGCTTCAGTTTTGTTGATCTTTTGCAAACTGATCTAGATTTTGTATTGGTTACTTGTATTGAATTTCCTTTGAATTTGAAGCTTGTTGTTGAGATTCCAGGCTTGAAAATCCTCTCTGTTTCGATTTCCAGTTTTCTTCTTTTGAGTTATAGGGTTTTGATTTTGTTGTTTTTCCAGGTTGAAGATTTGAGGTTGAGAGTTTTTTTACTTCAGATTTTGATTTAGTTTTAGTTGTTAAGATTTTTGTTTTCACATATGAACATGAAGATGGAAGAAAATGTTGAGAAAAGAGTATGAGGAGCTTTTGGAAAACATCCTGGTTATTTTCTTTTGATGTCTATGCTTTTATTTTATTTTTTTATTTTTATAAAACCATTTTGATACTTGTTTGTTTCATAACACAATCATCATACAAGTGTTATTTATGTTAAATCTTTTTATGTACAAGTGTTATAAGTATGTATTTTTATGTTTTTATCCTTGTTTAAAATAAATTTAAAAATTTGCTTTAAATCCTTACTTTATTATAAATTACTTAATTTACATACAAACTATGTTTCAGCCCTTGTCTACTTAAGTATTTAAATTTTATATATTATATACTATTTATATAGCAATTCAAAAATTATTTTATTTAATTTTAAAAATATAACTTCCAAATCAAAATGTCTATATAATGTAATTTGGAAAACAAATCTTTATTAATTGAAAATATAATGTTTTCAAACCCCATATATTTATAAGATTTTTAATTTTGAATTTCAATTCCAAGATTCGATATAAAATAAATTTATAAATATAAATAAATAACAAAACATATCTTTTATAAATATACATTTTATTCATCCCCAATCTATAAATATTTTCCAAATATTCATTTTCAAGTATATGTATTTGAATTTCAAATTCAAATTCCAAATTATAATCTATTTATCAAATATTTAGATTTCCAAATCAAATTCTTTATTAAAAAAACTTACATATATTTTTTATTCCCACTATTTCAAATTAATTCACAATTAAATTCTAAAATTTAAATAAATTATCAATTTAAATTTGATTTAAAATCGGGATCGTTACAGATTCTCCCTTAAGAAAATTTCGTCCTCGAAATTTGTAAGTAGGGGACAACAAAAGAATATAGAAAGATTGAGAGATGAATCACCAAATTAAACTGAATATATATTCTGCATTTGGCTTACCAAATCATAATATCACCAATAATTATGAGAACAAACTCATTTAATATCTCACAAGATACTCGGGTTATCCAGTTTACGAGACATACAGGGGTATTGCTTAGCTCGAAGGAATAACTAACCACTCGTAGAATAAATCGGAATCCCAAAGAATAGACAGATACATGGATAAAATCCCAAAACTTTTTAGTTTAGAAACCAAAGTATACCTATCAACCATAGCAACCAAAGTAAACAATTCATCCAAATAAACAATTCTGACCCGTTTGGAGTTTATGTCCCATGCCAAATCATCCCAATTTAACCAAAATAATGATCTCTCACCAAAACTTTTCTCTCGAGATGCCACGAAAACATCAAAGGATTGGAATCAGATGATGAACAAAAGAGATTGATAGAGAAAGTTATTTTCATTGTTACAGGGTATTGACCATCTGTAGTGGTATTTCCCTGTCCCCTATCTCGTCCTCTTCTTGCACTCATACTCACTATCAATAGATAGTAAGAGAATTTACTAAGGCACACGAATGGATATCTTAAGGATATACTCATTCTAGGGTATACTTCACCCTATCTCTAATGAGCTACTTAATGTGTTATACCCCTGAGCTAAAGTTTCAACCTTCAGCTCTGATACCACTTATAACGATCCTGACTCGACCTTCGAAAATCGGCCCCCGTACTTCACTTGTACTCGAATTCCGCAGATTCAAACGCCGAATCTGGCTCGCCGGAGCTTATAACACATTAAGTATAACAACACAGCGGAAGAAAAAGAACAATATGAATATCATATACAACTCCAATGAATACAATATCCAATGATATACAACAATGATATCATTAATGCTCAACAATATAAGAGCGACATATACAATAGCGGAAACAAATAGCAGCGGAAATAATAACTATGATCTCCAATAGAAAGAATAGTCTTTAGATGAAAACTCCAATGCTTGCACTCTCCATCTCAAAAGCACCAATCCAGAAATAGCTCGAACACCCAAACACGATGTACAAAACAAGGCCAATACTTGGAATCCAAAGACTGAACTAGCTCCAGATAAGCTACTAAACCTGACTATCTGAAAAACCCAACACTAGACTGCTAGTGTGGAAAATTGAGGGACCCAGAGTTTAGGAAGGGAACAATAAACTCCGGGTCAGTCATGAGACTGGTATGAGCAAACAAAAACAAAAGATTTTTAAAACATTGAAATCCGCAATGCTTTTTGGAAAATGAAACTGCCATAAAGCCTCCCACCATACACATAATGCAAGCACACATTGGAGGAGATTTCTCCTCATGACAGTAAAAAATATTTGATACGCGAAAACCATTTGATATTATTATTAGTGCATAGTGCAGAAAACATTTCGAAAGTATAATATTAATCTTAGCCAGCATACCACATTTTGTCGTATGCCTACTATAGCTACCATGTTCAATAGCAGGTTACCGCCACATTCCATGGCAGGTTATACAACTAAAACCATACGGGGCGCGTATTGTTTCTTTGGATTTCCAACAAATGGTCAGGCTAAGGAACTTCCTATTGCCACATGGGAACGCCTTTGGAGGGACGGCCCCGAGAACCTAACCGAATCTCTGTTAACAAGGTCGACGCTACCTCACGCTTTAACCAAGCTGTAACTAGGTAACTAACACACAAGTATGCCATCCCCGGTCATTATCGACATTTATCCGAGAGCTCTCAACACCAACAACCACAAAGTGATAAATTTGCAGTAACACATAGGTTAAATATCTGGGCTTCATACCGTAATATCACCTTTTATCCAGAGGGAAATGGATATACCCTAGGGGCGCGACCGTAAAAATCTTGCTGCAACATTCCTGTTTCGACCATTTTCGGGGTGTGAGGTCCTGATGCAGTCTCATCCACAAAGCTACGCTTTTTCACAAAGTCATGCTTCGATCAACAAATGATCAACAGCACTTCGTATGCCACATTACCAAATTGGGAATGTACCAATAGTAACCATCAACTGCATAACCTCTGAGCTCGTACGTCTCAAAGAAGGGTGTTAAGCTAAGAGAATAAATCTTCGCCACCAAAAAGAAATGAATTTGATAGAAACCAGCTTTACATCTCAAAGTGTAATGTCAGACACACATCCATACAAGTCTATTCCGGGTTCGAACAGAACCGAAGGCACTTCACAAAGAAGCCCTTGCACATCCGAATAATTCCTAATCACGTCCAGACTTCCCATCACAAAGGGTGATCAAATCTCTATACGGGGGATCATCCGATGCAGAGACATTCGACGGTAATCCTTTCGTTTTTGAAAATATTCGGTCTTCACCACCGTCTTCAAATGCAATCCATATACGTCATATCATTATTCGGAATGGGTTATATGACACAAAGTCCTCTCCCAGCTAAACCGAATAATGAGCTCAATATTTAAAAACATATGGATATGGGATCTCAATTAAGTCACAACTTTAAAACTTAAAACTTTTCATTCAAATGGTTTAAACAAATTACCATTTCTAATCTTTTAAACAAAAAGATTCATTTCATAAAGTTCACCAATCTTTCACAAAGATTCATTAATATTTTTCCAACCAACCTTTTTATACAATAGATACACTTTTAAGATCCCTTTTCGGTTCTGGGTCCTTAACGGGCTTCAATTTGGTCCGTTACTGTTCACATATAATCCAAAAATATTTTCAGATCCGAACCCGATACCTGTACCCGGCCCGGTTCGGTCGGACGGACGGCGACGGCACGCGTGTGGTGTTGCGTGACTTCTCTCCTCACAACAAAGCAAACATGTGGGAGCCCCAAGGCCCCAACATCCACATGAGAAAGCTATATTTATACAAATATACTCTTTGTTATCCTAGCATGTGGGACTTATCTTTTCTTTCTTCTTTTCTTCTTTCTCTTCCAAATAAAAAACCCAAAGCCCCCAAAGCATTTTTTGAAAATTTACAACAATCTCCCCCAATTTTCAAAATAAACAAATAGGATGGCTGAATCACTAGAGTGACTTCCTACATACCCAAGTGGGATCAAGCCTATGTAGTTCTAAGATCAAGTTTTGCATCATCGTGAAAACCAACACATAAATAAAAGGGGCATTTCACTAGAAGGACAAACTTTGCAGTCCAAATAGTTTCTAGGACACACATCCACATGAATTAATTTTAAGGCCAAAGTCAGCAGAATAATTACTTTTAAGGACAAAGTCAACAGTCCAATTACTTTCAAGGACATAATTTCATAGGTTTCTAAGCCTTAGAAACTAATTATTTTGCATTTTGTTCTTAAAAGTAATTATTTGAGTTGTGTGTCCTAAAAACTAATTGCACATGCTAAAGAGGCCCTTATGGCTAATTTCCACTAAATAAAAGTATCTTTTGGATTTGAACCTTTACTTAGTGTAAACTATTCAAAGCCTTATCGAGATTCTATGGCGAACGAATCTTGAACCAAATATCCCTAATGATAAAACCGGAACAATCACGCATGTTGATTTCCTTAAGTAAAGTGTTCTGTATTGCTCAGCACGTTAATGGCCATGTGCTTAAATCCTGGTTCATGAGTCTACTTAGAAAGCGGTCTTACTTTCCTAGGAAACGACCTGATTTCCATACTCATATAGGTAAGTCTCTTAAGGTGTTTCTACGATACACCTTTTAAGGTTTCTAGACTTATTAAGGATATATATCCATCATTTGTTCTTGCAGAATCCAACACTAAATATTATAGGATTATCAATTTAGTGTTCCATAACCATTCTCTTAACTTGTTGGTACCCATTGAACTTTTTCTATCCTTTTCAAGACATAAGTTGGGTTTCTGTTAAGGATGATCAACCTTCATTCACAGACCTTAGTCCCATTTCTTGTGACTTTATAGAAACCACTGCCTTTGGAAGACTTTTTGTAAGTGGGTCAGCCAAGTTTTTCTTCGTTTCTATGTAGTCAACAGTTATAACTCCTCTTTTGAGTAACTGTCTCACCATTTGATGTCTTAGACTCACATGTCTAGACTTTCTATTATATGTCTTATTAGACACATTGTATATCGTTGCTTGATTGTCACGGTTAATCAAGACTGCTGGAGATGGCTTCTTCCATAAAGGGATTTTCATTAATAAATTCCTAAGTGATTCCACTTTTTTACATGCATCTGTTAATGCAATAAATTCTGACAACATTGTTGAGTTAGAAATACAGGTTTGCTTCTTGTAAGCCCAAGACACAGCAGCGCCTCCTAATGTAAAGATCCATCCAGTCGTAGACTTGGATTTGGATTCTACATTGTTCCAGGTTGCATCACTATATACTTCTACCACAGCAGGATATCCTTTACAAGATAAACCAAATTCAATGGTTCCTTTCAAAAAAGCTAAAACTTTGGAAATAGCTTTCCAATGTTCGAAACCTGGATTACTCGTAAATCGACACAATACACTTATAGCATGTGCGATGTCTGGTCTAGTGCAATGCATAGCATACATAAGACTCCCAATAACACTGGAATACTCTAGTTGAGAGATAGTACATCCAATGTTCTTTTCTAATTTAATACTAGGATCTAAAGGAGTTGGTGCTGGTTTGTCATCGTAATGATCATACTTTTGTAGGAATTTCTCTATATAATGAGATTGAGTTAGTAATAACTGTCCCTCTTTCCTAACAATTTTAATTCCCAAAATTACATCAGCCTCTCCTAGATCTTTCATATCAAATTTAGAAGACATAAACTTTTTAGTTTCATTCACACAGGATATATTGGAACCAAATATTAGCATGTCATCAATGTATAAACATATTATAACACTACCGTTGTTATTCGATTTGCTATAAATACATTTATCAGCATCATTAACAACGAATCCATATGACAGTGCAACTTTATCAAACTTCTCATGCCATTGCATGGGAGCTTGCTTCAGGCCATAAAGAGATTTCACTAATTTGCAAACTTTCTTTTCTTGGCCTGGGGTTTTGAAACCTTCAGGTTGTTCCATATATATCTCTTCTTCTAAATCTCCATTTAGAAAAGCAGTCTTTACATCCATTTGATGTATGACTAATTTATGAATTGATGCAAGTATAATTAAACAGCGGATAGAAGATATGCAAGCAACTGGAGCATATGTATCAAAGTAATCTACTCCATGTCTTTGCTTATATCCCTTAGCAACTAATATGGCTTTAAACTTATCGGTGGATCCATTTGTATTCAAATTTTTCTTGAATATCCATTTACATCCTATAGGTTTAGCACCAGGAGGTAAATCAGTTAAAACCCAAGTTTGGTTTAACATTATGGAATTCATTTTAGCATTGATAGCTTCATTCCAGAAATTGGAATCTCTGGAACTCATAGCCTCAGAATAAGTTTTGGGATCGTCATCGACATTCATTACATATTTAGTCACATTAAGGACTTCGTCCTTACTTCCTTCTACAAGATATGTAATGAAGTCGGGACCATAGTCCTTCTCTATTCTCGCTCCTTTAATTCTCCGTTGTTCAGTACTATTATCTGGTATTGACACTTCCTTGCTATTTTGAGCAAGAGCATAATCATCGTCATTGATATCTTAGTCATACTATGTTCTAGACTTGATGATCTCAATGGGATCTCAACAGTTTGATTTTTAAAAAATTCTACATCTACAGATTCTACAACTTCTAGGGTGTAAAGAATAAGGAATCTATAAGTTATACTATTAAGTGAATTTTCTATAAAAACACATTTAAATGCTCTATTTCCTAACTTTGGTAGTTTAGGGTCTGGATTTTTAACATATGCCAAGCAACCCCAAACTTTAAGTCTAGTTAGGTTAGGTTTCCTATTAAACCATAATTCATAAGGGGAAATATTATTCTTTTTAAGTGGTATTCTATTTAACATATAACATGCAGATAACATAGCATCACCCCATAGGTTATAAGGTAAATTAGAACTTATGAGCATGGCATTAACCATTTCTACTAAAGTTCTATTCTTCCTTTCAGCAACACCATTTTGTTGTGGTGTATATGGAGCAGTACATTGGTGAATTATACCTTGTTGTTTACAAAACAAGGTAAATTCATTTGAGAAATATTCACCACCACGATCTGAATGTAATATTTTTATTTTAACTCCTATTTGTGTTTCGACCTCTGCTTTGTAAATTTTGAATTTCTCAAAGGCCTCATCTTTAGTTTTCATTAGATATACATATGCATATCTAGTATAATCATCAATAAATGTTATATAGTATTGGTTACCACCATAGGTGATATGACTTTTTAAGTCATCCACGTCACTATATACCAAATCAAGCAAACCAGTTTTCCTTTATACGGATTTAAAGGATTTCCGGTGTATTTTTGCTTGAACACATATTTCACATTTAGAGATGGTATTGAAATCACAATCAGAAATTAATCCTAATTTATTCATATTTCTAATGGAATTATAATTAACATGTCCTAATCTACCATGCCATAAATTAATAGAATCAACAATATAAACAGAAGATTTCTTTATTAGATTCAACTTAATCATGTCGTTACAAGAGTATCCATGTCCAATGAATTTACCATTCTTAGACAACACTAGCTTATCAGACTCATACACCATCTTGAATCCTCCTTTGTTAAGAAGGTATCCAGAGACCAAATTCTTACACATATAAGGTATATAAAATACATTGACTAATGTAAGAACTTCTCCAGAGGTGAAAGGAAGTTCTATAGTGCCTTTTCCCAGAACTTTGCTTGGAACCTTATTTGCTCCAGTAATTTCGTCGACTTCTCCTTTATTTTCTTCGTAGCTCTTGAATAGATTACGGTCTTTGCAAATGTGAATGGTTGCTCTAGTATCGAACCACCAATCATTATCATTTCCACTAACGAAGTTCGCCTCTTGCACTACAGCCACAAGCGAGTGTTCGACCACATTCACTTTTTGTTGTTTCTTCCGCAGACGGCAGTCTCGGGCATAGTGGTCGGGCTTGTTACAAAATAACAAGAACCTTTCTTTTTGTTGTTGGTTTTGGAATGATTTTTCTTCTTAAACCATGTCTCATTCTTTGGCTTTAATTTATCAGTAATTTCGACATTATTTGCCTTAGAATGAGACTCAGTTTGCGAATTATCATCTAGATCGCGTTTACGAGAGTCTTCTTCAATACCAAGATGACGCTGTAAACTGTCTAAATTATAATCCGTTTCTGCATGCTTCATCTTTTCTTATAACCATTCCAACTATGCGGAAGTCTAGAAATTATAACTCCAATAACAAAAGATTCAGGGAGATCAATTCCAGCATCTTTTAGTTGATTCACCAACAGTAAGATTTCACTTACTTGTCCAATTATGGACTTATTAGTGACCATTTTGAAATCCATAAAATTAGAAATAAGAAACTTTTTATTACTTGCCTTGGATATGCGATACTTATTCTCCAGTGCAGTCTAAAGTGCCTTCGCTGTTTCCAAGGTCCTATGAGCATTGTAAACTGGGGTAGATAGCGCATTCAGAATATGATCTCTGCATAGAAAATCATCCTCTTTGCGCTTTTCACGTTTAGCCTTTAGAACATCATCATCCTTATCAGTTTCCTCCAAGATTTCTTCAGAGTCATCTTCCAAAATGTAGAACAAACCAGGAAAAATTTCACTGTCTCTTACCAACGTGTGAAATTGTCGCCATCAAAACGCTCCAATCGAGTTAGATGCTGATTCATAACTTGTAGAGCGCTCGAACCTTCCATGGCTGAAGGCTATTGTCTAAAATTTGTTGGGGATTTTGTGGTTCAAGGCGAATTTTATGGCAAATGCGATGAAGATAATGTTGTACTTTCGACTTCAAGGATCTATGGAATAGATTCTTTCAGACAATAGTTCAACCCACCAGTACAAACGGGTTATCGAACTATCGACTTTCAGGATTCAATGAAGCCCTATAATAGCGTAATCGGATTCAAAGTTTGTACGCCTTTGATCCGACCAAGAACACTTTAGTAACGGTTTTTGATGATGCAATTTGTATAGAATAGAACGGAGAGGAAGAAGAGAGAAATTCTACGACGGTTTTTGAAATTGCAACACCTTGGAGGCATCACAGCCCAGCATTTAGCAACACATTCCGGCGTCGTGAAATGCTCTGTGAAGAAGAAGAAGATTCAGAATTGGAAACTTTTTTAACGTGTTCTGGGCGTTGCTATTTATAGTGGTGGAGAGGTGTCTATTCGTCAAGCGTCATAACTGTTTGCAACGGTTTGCAACTGTTACGAACGGCTATATCCATTCAACATTTAAACGTCGCGTCTATTCATTTGCAACGTTAAAAAAAAACATTACAAATTCCTGCCCTATATTCAAATTCAAAAATTTATGTTCTGGATCCTTAACGGGCTGAAATTTGGTCCGTTATTGTTCACATATGATCCAAAAATATTTTCGGATCCGAACCCGAAACCCGTACGCGAACCCAACTCGGACGAACGGCGGCGGCGTGCGTGTGGTGTTGCATGACTTCTCTCATCACAACAAAGCAAACATATGGGAGCCCCAAGGCCCCAACATCCACATGAGAAAGCTATATTTATACAAATATAGTCTTTGTTTTCCTAGCATGTGGGACTAATCTTTTCTTTCTTCTTTTCTTCTTTCTCTTCCAAACAAAAAATCTAAAGCCCCCAAAACATTCTTTGAAAATTTACAACAGGCATTGGGTTGTTGGTTTGGAAAAGGGAAAAAAAGGAAAATTGAAAAAGAAAAGAAGAGTGAAAACGTGATTTGGTAAGGGAAGAATTACATGAGCATATAAGGTTGCGTGCATGAAGTAGGAGAGGATGGAGCTGCTTTCATTTGGTGAGGAAGACAAGAACAGGCTATTCAAAATGAAGAAGGGGAGCATGGGTTATATGTGTTTGGGCCTTGGCCCAACTGGGTGAGGATTTTTTTTAATTAATTTAGTTTTTTTGATTTAGAAATTAAAATGTTTTAACTTTAAAAACTAATTACTTCCCTATACGAAGTCTGTTTAATCCGTAGTTTCGACGTTAGATTCGTATTAACGAATAGAACACATTAGTGTAGTTTATTGACACATTTAGCGAAATATAAAATAGTGATAAAATATTAGTGACATTTTGTTAGCAGAACAAATCCACACTCTGCTATTATAAACTGTGTAGATTTGTTATTATTTGATAGTTGATCTTTTTAATATTAATTGTTAATTATTTAAATAAGTAGATGTATTGCTATTTACTATTGTTGTTGATTGATTATTTGGTTGTTTGGATTGCGCTAGGACAGTTTATGAGCGCTGATTAATATTTATCGATTATTGATATTGCTGGACAAGTTTATGAGCAATTAATTATCCTTATGCATGGGGTTGGTATGGAATAATTGTAGGCTAACACATTGTGATTTATTTCATGATTTGGCTAAAAGATGTTTAGCGATAATACTGGTTCATTTAAATTGTTACAATTAGTTATAATAATTTAACGTCAATGGAATTTCTTTAAGAGTTGGTTTTCATAAATAAAAGTTTGTGAAATGTTTAAAAACTAGACATATTTGGAAATGAATATTTTGAAGTTATAATATATAAAAGTGATTTGTATAATGGTTTTATAAAAATGTTTTATAAAACGGAAAAAAATTTGAGGACAAAACCTGATGGTTTTAAAATGATTTTTGAAAGGATTTGGAAATGCGAATTATTATAGATTTGAAGTGTTTGTAATTATCAGTGTAAATGATTTTTCCACTTCGAAATAAAAAGTGATTTGTTATGTTACCGACGATTCGGGTAACCCATAACTAAAAAGTGGGCAAGGGAGGTGCAGATGTTCTGTAGCCTCAGTACAATCCGCTCTCGTTGTAGAGGGATATACATATCTATATTTATTTTTGGAAGGCTAGGACCCAGTTGCCTTGTTATGGCTATAAACCTTCCGATCAGGTAGCATATGTTTTTGTGTGCTTGTATATCGGTATTGTTTCAAAATCTGATTTGTTTTCAGATCCCGAAGCAAAGGACTCATTTGGATATAAAAGATATATATATTTCAAAAGTTTTGAAATAAGAATTTGGAAATAAAGTCCAAAGAGATAATTTCCGTAAAGATAATTAGATTTTAAATCTAAAATTGAATAGTAAGCCAAAGTAGGTTGTTTTGGGAATTGCATATTGTTTATTACATCGTAGACTCCATGAGTCCTATTTACGGTAGGAGAACTATGTTGGCTTTGATCTTGTCTAATTGGGTACCCAATTAGATAGGGGTACGTAGGCAATCACAAATGGTGGTGATGCAGCCCCAATAATAACATAACATTTTTATGTTTATTGTTTGTCATATATCGTGTATTTTTATATCTTTTCTGCTTACTCCTTTATGCTGCATTCAAGTTGTTTATTGAGTTTGCAGGTAAGGATATTGATGTTTCTCATCAAAGTTATGCAGTGGTAGATTGATTTGTATTTGTTTTTTGGAATGTATTTAAGCACACCTATATATTGAATTGATTACTCTGATATCTTGTATAATTGAAATTATATCCTATATATTTAATAGTGTTGAATATTTATCAAATATTGTGTATTAAGTTGGTAGTTTTCATTCGTAGTTTTAGAACGGACGGGATTTTCAACGATTTCGACTAGGCCAAAAACCCGGGTCATTACATTATCAGCAATTGGTTGGTCAATATTGGAATACCATAGATTTATTTGGTGTCGACTTTCGATGGCAGAAATGACGGGTCGGTACATTTTGGTATCAGAGCTGAAGGTAAAGCGTGAACCTTAGCTTTGATAGGGTATGACTCATTAGAGATAGGGTAATGGACACCCTAGAATGAGTTTGAGAGTAGTATACATACAAGAGTGTATTTGTTATTGCTATAAAAACATATTTTGTTAATTGGTTTATTGAGTTTTTTATGAATTATGGTCGAGACGTGGGATGCCACAGCGTTGACAGGAATTTCTAAACACTCGAACAAAGAAAACATACATGATATTGATTTTTGAAAAGTTAGCAAATGAAATATTTTACCTAGGATTATATATTTTTTATATATAAAGGAATAATTTCCAAATCTATATGGTTATTTATAATGTTTGTTTGGCAATGATGATATTTCTTTATTATCATTATTGATTGATTTGCCGTGCTCAGATAGTTAAGGAGCATTGACTATTTTTTGCTGATTGTTAATTTATGCTTGATCGGTTTTAAGCATTTCTTGTTTAGATAATTATGAGTATATTAAAACGAACCCCTTGTGAATTAAGTTTCACAATTTGAGTACAAGATGTTCAATGAAAATACTAAGTTAAAACTCATCTTTTAATAAAAGTTGTTTGATATAATATAAATGGTAAGATAAGATATCTAGAGGATAAATATTTGAAAAAATTTTGTTATTATAAAGGAAAGTTATTATTATATAAGATGATTTTAAAATTACATTTTATACGAGTATGATATATATAAAATTATTTGTAAGAAAGATAATGGTAGTATTACTTAGAAATATTTGTAAGTATAAATGTTTTAAAGAGAATTTGTAATAAAGATACTTTTATTTGGGTAGTTTTGGGAAAACATCTCGATTAGTTTTGTGATAATCTAAATAATCTTCTAAGTGACGATCGAACTTTGTAGTGAACTTAGTAAATTATCCTCTTTGTCATTGTGTGATCAGAATGAGTTCGATCCGGACAAACCTAAAGTAGGTGTTGCTGAATGAATTATTGAAGTTATTTTATATATAAAGAAAAATAAATGTAATATGATTTTTAAAAGGGTTTTTTGAAATAAAAACTGGGTATTACCTTAAAGAAATTGATTTAAAATAAAAGTTATTTTGAATAATAATTTTATAAATGCAAAATTTTAAAACTCTTGGATAGAAAAGAGATAATTTGACACAAGTTTTACATGTGTTGAATTGGATAGGAAGATTTTAATAAGCATTATTTTATTAAAACCATAGTTTTTGTTAATCATCTGAGTTGTACAAACTAATTGATGATTTTTTGCTGACTAAAAAACATCTTTCGTAGAACACTCTAAGGTAAAAATGTCGAAAGGTTGACTCAATTTTAAAGACCCACATTTGTTTAGGCCTTCATTTAAATTTTTAAAAGTAAAAGGAAATTGGTGTTTTTATGTACACTTAGGATATAGAAGAGTATTATGCAAGTGAATAAAAGTAGAGTAAGATCTAATTTAATGTTTTATATGTATGTGTCTTCATAAAATGTTTTTAAACTTATGTGAATATTTATGGAATAATTCATAAATAATCTTAGTATTGAATGAAATACTAGAAATGAAAATGAAAGTGATTTAAAAAAAGATTGGTGTAGTTAAGAAACCAATAAGAGTAAGTATGTAAGTTATACGTTGATCATATTCGTATGGTTCTTGATCTAAGGTTCGAAAACATTACTACGGGGTGATTCACACAAGTACGAAAAAGGACTTCTCACTTGATTCTTGTCAGCGAACACTTGATTCGGGTTCTTGATATCATACTGAGGTTTTCTATCATAGTATATGGCTATGTAAGGAGAATAAATGTTTCTAATCAATGAACCAAATTGAAGTATGTATTAAGGAGGTTGAGTGAGATATACTAGTTCAGAAGTAGTCTATGTATCCGAGCAAGTGACCGGACAAGATATAGCGTACGGATGATGTATGTATATTATACAAGCTTAAGTATATTTATATGCTTTGTTTTTATGGCTAAGGGAAGTTTTGGAAATTATCCATATCCTTGGATGATCGAGAAAGTTATGAATCTAAGCAAAATTCTAAATCTTGTTTGATGATCGTTTAACATTTTAAATAGTGTTAAGTGTTCGTTATTCCCTTATAGGATTTGATTTGATTGATAGTGTGGTTTTGTAGACTACGGTTTATAAAATTATTGTTTATTAGGACTTAAATCCCGGTGCTTTTGAAAAAGGTGATTTTGAATGAACTTGCGAAAATAATAATATTATAGTTTCAAAAGTATTGGTGAAGTATTAATATTTCAGAATATTTGAAAAACTTTTTATGAAGTGGTTTTTCAAACAATTTTTCGTTATGACTAAAGTTGGGCGATTGGAAGTTTTCCAATATGGAAAACTCGTCCAGAATATTTTTTTGCTCTAGTTGTGAATTTAGGAGGAATCAGAATACCACTGGATGCTCCATATGATTTTGATTCTAGAGTTATACGATGCTTCGGTAGGAGGAGCCTGCTCCTTGTCATAATTGATTTTGGTTTTAATATATTTCTCTTTGAGGGAATTTAAAGATATATTTTGAATATAAAACCTTGGTGTTTAGTTCTAAATTTATCTTTGAAAAGATCGGATGCATGGTATTTTTTTATAGAGCACTCTTTGTATCTTTGTTGCATATGGTTGTTATATTATTTAAGTTGATATCGCTTATAATAGAAATAGCTTGTGTATTGCTTTTGTTCAGCATAGTTCTCTTTTGAATTAAGTAAAAGATAGATCTAGGAATGCAAGAGATTACTATTTAATTCTTGCGCATCTAAATTTGCATCGAGATAATGAGTTGCTCGCAAAAAAGTAAAATCAAATGCATAAGAGGTATGTAGTAAATTTAGAAATTAGCGATTGATTGATGATTTTATGTCCCTGATACGAGAGGCCACTTGATTTTGTTTTCTTTGATTTGTTTGGGCCAGTTGTGGCAAGTTGTAGCTTTTCGGATCTAACTGCGCGAAGAAGGTGCTGCCGAAATTTTTCATGACATAAAGGAATTTAAAAGTTTGATAACTCATTTTAATTAATAAGATTTTAAAGTGTAAGAGTAAGAGTGCACTTTCTTCTTTTGGGAATTTTGTGGAAGAAATTCTTTTAAGAGGAGAGAATGTAACATATCATAATTTTATCATTTTGATTTTTGAATATTTGATTAATTTTAAATATTTAAATAATCAATGTATAATAATATAAATAACTTATATTCAAATATAGCGATTATAATGTGAATTGTGAATTAAAATATTAATTAAATGGATTATAATAGTCTTATTTAACTCCATTTAATTAATAAATAACGACAGTGATTTTAATATGTAAATATATTTACGATAATAAATAGTTTGAACAAATAACAAGAAAATTAATTGTTATTAAAATGACTTGACTTTTATGGATGTATTTTTAAATGAATTTATAGAATCTTTCCATAGTTTCTAATTTGGAAAATAATTGTATTTCTATTTGACGTATTTTTCGGCAAAAGATGGTATTTTAAAATTTTCACATAATAAAATAATCTGTGTATTTTATTATTGATTTATGATCGTGCCGCATTTTGGTGCGCGATCATATTTTTATTTCAGTCGGTTGCAGTTCGTACGTCGACGGATTATGGTGTAGTGAAAAACCGCAATTCCTTTTTTTAAAACCTTTTTAGATCAAATAAAATTAAAATTTATCAACCAAGATGATGTGAAATTGACTTGGAAAATTTGGTTTGTTTGGGAATATCATCTAACTTGAGAATATGGGTTTACTTATGACTTAAGCAAGGTAAATTGGTTTTATAAAATCAAATAAATCTGTGACTTAACCAATTTTTCCATTTTCACCTTCTCACTCTTCTCTTTTTTTTTTTTTCAAACCCAGTAAACAAATAATGGCCACTTCAAAGAAAATCCAAACCAAAAGATTTAATCAACGATGGTTTCATGCTCATCATTGGAAGGCGAGTGGATTGGAGGTTATAGGCGATGTGAGGCAAAAACGACGATGGTTTCATGCTCGTCATTGGAAGGCGAGTGGATTGAGTGGTTATGGTGGAATGCAGTTTCATACAGGTGATCGCGACAGTTTTGCTCGTGAGTGGGGTCAGGTGCTATGATTTGATAGAGGATACCGGAGATTGATTCGATGATGTGGTTGAGTTCATGGAGCGAAGAGAAGTCAATGTGTGGTGGTTGGACGTGCTCTAGTGGTTGGAGGTGGAAAGCATCGTACGTAGTACAGATGAGGGCTCCAGGTTTTTATGAAAAAGGTGAAGTCGAGTTTGTCATGTTGGTTGTCGACGTCGAGAGAAAGCTGTCTGCACCAAAAATGGTACAAACACCTAATAGAGATTTTATAGAAAATTCAATGAAAACAGAGGAAACAAGCAATTAAATAACTGAAAATAAGCTACAACAAGAACACAACTATTTATAGTGGTACGGCGTTGAAAGCCTACGTCCACTTTGGAGAAATAAATTTATTAATCACTTGAATTGCTGAGTACAGAAAGATGGATTGGGTATGATCCCTAGTTACAATGGAGTACCAAGGAAAAAAAGCGTAAAGATCCCAAAAATGAACAATTAAGTCTTTATTTATAAGGGAAGACGGTGAAATATCTTCTTGAAATTTCAGCTGAGGAGTCTCCAGATCCAAACAAGGTCACCCTATCGATCGCAGGACACACTTCCATCAAAATAACGATTGGTACCGATTGCTTTTCTTGATTCTTTTCACGTGCAATCAATATGGTGGGTCCTACCATGTAATATCTTTTTAGTCCCAAAGTTTCATGCATAGTTGATTTGTAGATTTTGAGATATCGATCGTTTTCCGCTGAGTTGAACTGTAATATCGATACGGTACGATCCATAATTGGTGAATGTGGATCATACCTGATCCATTTCTAGTAAATGGTGTATTTTCATATTTTTAGCATTTTATTAAGTCTGTCTTCCGCTTTCACTTCGTCGCTGCTTCATATTATCATCTGTATTTGATTTCCGGACCCTACAATCATCGCTTTGGGATACTGGCCTTTATGGTATTCGAGTCTAATTTGTCTAATCAGTTCGGATATAGCTGGTTCAAAATGTCGGATGATAGAAGAAAAGTGGGACGCAATGGGGAAATCGGTTCGTCAAACAGAGGTCGGATGCTCCGTATTGCTGGTGGAAGTGCACGCGGCCATGGGGTATATCCCTGTGCATATTTGATTTTGGAAGAATGAATTTGGGGGGGAGAAAGGATTTGGATTGGGTAATTAAAGTAAATTAACTAGTTAATTAAGTTGTTATTGAATTAATTATTTTAATTAATTATAGAACTTATAAAAATAATATCTTACTTGTACGAGGTCAGATTTGGATGCGGTCAGTTGCGTGGACTCATAACAACGTTAGCTACGCGTTGAAACTAGTTTCGTTGAGTTTGGAGCAAGTTAAAATTTAGGCTCGTTCGATTTTACACCAAATCGAAACGCGGAGCGTCAACTGGAATTGGGTGAGTTAATTCACCTTTACATAAACTATCTGATATCTATGTTGCTATATATTAATATTGAATGCTTGGATAATAATTGATGGATTCAATACAGTATGGATTGATGATAAACTTATAGTGATTTAATTTAATTACGTTTAACATAGTTAAATTAGTATACTTCATTTGGGATACCTATTTAGCAGAATAAAACACTGTTCTACTATAATTAAATAGAATAGAATTACTTTTGGACATCTATCATGCAGTATACATCATTCCGTGCTTGCAAAGTAGAAAGATTATTGTTTGATTTTTTAGTTTATTTTCAAATTCCCACTTGATTGTAGATAGCATAAATAACCATTGTGTTATAGGGGACAAAAAGAAGAAGTTGGAGTGTTTTCATAGTGAAGAGGTTGCTAGAGAAGTTTCGAAGTACACACATATATATATTAGATTTGCAAAGGACTTTTGTAGAGAGTCCCTATGGGGTTTCTTGCCGTTGCTAATTTACTGTTATATGCATCTTACTTACATTCTTATATCGCTTATATTGATGGTTGGTTGAAATATTGGTGACATACTGTTTGATTCGGTAAGTGTCTGTAACAACCCGCATATTTATCGATTTTATATTTAAATATTTTATTTAAATATTTTATCGTTCATCGGATTTTGGTCCGAAAAGCTACTTTTTGCAAACAGTCGAATTGGGACTCGAGACCACCCCCATTGAGTTCAAAATGACGTTTGCGACCTTTTTAAGTATAAATTTCGATATGTTTGGAGTTAGTCGAATTTGGCTACTTTTTCACTTAGGGCTTTGGTTTGTTGTCTCAGCACATTAACCTCAGCTGAGCCCTAGCTCCATCCCCACTTATCTTCATTTCATTTCTAATTCCTAACCCTTCAAGCTTTAGCAACAATGGTGGAAGAGAGTGGAAATTAAAACTCCAAGCCCTAGTTCCTCTTGCTAGCTCAAGTTCTTGCTCCAAAATCAAAGAGAACCCATTAGTAAGCATCTCCTTCTTCTTCTCCAACTCATTCTCTCTTTGATTTCAAAAAATTCCTAAACCTAATTTAGGAAATGTTTCTCTTTCAAGCTTAGATTCAAGCTTCTTGTGTTGATATTGAAGTGTGGTTGATCTTCCTTCGTCTTCAAGCTTCTCATTCATTATTTTCGGGTTCAAAGGTGAGATTTTTATCTCACATCTATGTCTATATCTATATTTGTTGTTAGGTATGAATTCCTAACACTTATTTATGTTCATTTGCTTTTGGTTTGGATTGATTTGGTGAATATTTCAATTTGTGGTGTTTTGTAGTCAAATCTTTAAAAATCCAATCTTTGATGTTTGAACATGTTTTTGGTGATGCATCGAAGAGCCTATAGGGCTGGGTTGTCGCTAGGCATAAATCCTTAGTCGTCGTTGCTCGTCCGATCGCTCTGATACCAAGCTGTGACGCCCCACCTCTATACCCACGCTAGCCAAGAATACTACGGAGTAATGCTGTCGACTAGCACGGAGAATAAGGCTGTTGAGGAGCGACCATCTGTATAATTGCTTTGTGCGAGTACCGATGTGCCAGATAAAAATATAAACTTTTCACCTCAAGAGGAAATCCGACATACCGACACAAACTCAAAGCTACTACACAGTGGCTATAAAGGTCTTCGGAAACAAATATAGAAATAAAAATAACACAAATCAATCACAAATAATTCATATCACAAGGGCGGAAATAGATATGAATATATATAACACATAAAAGTGTTCATCAGAGTAGTGGTCTAACAAGATCTACAATATCAAAAAGAATAGATACAAGTGCTAGACAAAAGAATAAGTATACATCATAGAGTCTGTATCTCAAATGTATACAACAAAAACTACTAATCTAAGTAGTTAGCCAAAATCAGATGATGGTCCGATAAGGAGTCAAGCAGAAGCACCTGTAAAATCTCAGACTGATCCGTTTGTTATTTTCTTATTAAATAATACTCGGGTCAGACTGAGATTTTACAGGTGCTTCTGCTTGACTCCTTATCGGACCATCATCTGACTTTTGGCTAACTACTTAGATTAGTAGTTTTTGTTGTATACATTTGAGATACAGACTCTACGATGTATACTTATTCTTTTGTCTAGCACTTGTATCTATTCTTTTTGATATTGTAGATCTTGTTAGACCACTACTCTGATGAACACTTTTATGTGTTATATATATTCATATCTATTTCCTCCCTTGTGATATGAATTATCTGTGACTGATTTGTGTTATGTTTATTTCTATATTTGTTTCCGAAGACCTTTATAGCCACTGTGTAGTAGCTTTGAGTTTGTGTCGATATGTCGGATTTCCTCTTGAGGTGAAAAGTTTATATTTTTATCTGGCATATCGGTACTCGCACAAAGCAATTATACAGATGGTCGCTCCTCAACAGCCTTATTCTCTGTGCTAGTCGACAGCATTACTCCGTAGTGTTCTTGGCTAGCGTGGGTATAGAGGTGGGGTGTCACAGTGTCATTATAGTTTTTTTGCTATACCATCACTTAGGAAATATCCTCTTCTTAAACCCTTGTGAGCGTTGAACTTGTGCTTGTATTTTTACATAATAATGTTTGGTCGTCTTTTTTTGCTCTTTGAAATTGTTTAAAGTATGTTTTCAAATATTTTAAGAATTTTGGAAATAAAGTTAAGTATTGACTAAAATTTATAAAATAAATTACAAATTTGATTTATTATCTTTCGAGATATTTAATGTAATTGTAAATTTATAAATGATAAAAAATTTGATTTATTATCTTGGGGGATTATTAATGTTGTTTGGACTTATAATGATTATGAATTTGATTTATTATTTTTTGGGATCATAAATGTTATTTAAATACATAAAAAGATTTTAACTTAATTTATTGTCTTAATTAATATGGTTTTAAATTTATAAATGATAGTTTATAAATGAGGAAATCTTTAAAAAGGAATGTTTAGAAATAAAGCCAAGTGTAACTTTTTAATACACTTAGAAATATAATTTACCCTTTTAAAAGAATATTTTTTAAGAATGTTTTTAAAGTATTTTACAAATATTTATGATGTGTAAATCAAGCACAAGTAAGAAACAAATATTTTAAATCTTGATTCGGTTATTGGTGACAAGTGTATGTGATCTAATTCGCATATACAATCATTCGTTTAATTTTGATAGTTGATTTCTTAACTATCGATTTTGATATCATTCGTTGTGCATCGTCAATCTAAGATGATTTATTGCATTTTGAGCATTGGCATCTAAGACCGCGGATAATTAAAAACCAAAGAGTGAGTGAGAGCTAAGCCATGTGGGTCACACCCATTAGGATATATTCACATTTACTAGAAAGTGTTGGTAGCATGCATGCATTGATGTGAGTATATTCGGATACCCGCATTTAGTCATACGGGGTCCAGCTTGGAAGTTCCTGAGAGTGTTACATGTTTGGCATGGGCACTCAAGTATATTTTATATAGAGGTATATTTTCGTGTAGGGAGGCGCACCCTCCTAGTCATCTTGGATAAATTCATTCTCCTAGTTTCATTTCGAACCTTGGAATTAATTTTTTCTTCTTTTTGGTTTTATCAATTTAAGATGATTTTGTTGCTCATTTGAGTGTTGGTATCGTTTATCGAAAATGACTAAAACCAAATAACAAGTGAACGTCAAGATATATGAGGTTACTTCCATTAGGGTATCTTCACATCTACTCTAGATTGGATTCGGCTGAATGTTTGCAAAGATGTGAAATACTCATATACTTGGTTAGGTTGGCGGGGTCCGGCTTGTATATTTTCGAGAGAGCTAAAGATTAATGACCCTCTCAAGTATGTTGTCTGAAGGTATACTTTCAATAAAGGTGGCGCACCCTCCTAGTCGTTGTTGGAAAATTTCCTTTCCCTTATTTGATTCAAATCTTTGAATTGTATTCTTAATTACATCGAGAAGTGTCTATAGCTCTTCTCGATGGTTAATTATTTGTTACCATTATTTAAATTGGGATTTTGATCTTGTTTATACCCGTTCTTTTAAGTTGGTTTTTGTTCTAATTTTTACAGTTATTTCATCTATGGATGTTGTTCTTGTGAGTCAAAAACTCATTCCACATTTAGCGGCGTGGTCTCGCGGAATTATTACATGCTCATCATATTACTTTAGTTTTCTTACACTATTTTCCAGATTTATCTGGGTGCTATTTTATTATAATGCTCGGATCAGACCAAGTATTTTTCCAAGTTGTTGTTGGTGGGGCATGGAGCTCATGGAGCAGAGTTGGATGTTCACCTGCCCTAATATTTTATTTTCCACTGTATTATTGTATATACCTATCAACAATTGTAAGGTCAAAAATTTGTAACTATCAAGCTGACGAGGATTATTTTTAACTCTGATGTACTTCGTATTTTGGAGTGACAGTTTATACTGTCTTTATTATATTATATGTTGTCGTTTCCGATGTGAGATTCTTTTTTTCCTATTTGTTCTTTTTATTTTACCTCAACAATCTGCCTTTCCGATGATTGGATGTTCGGCATTGAGGTACCATGGATGTATTTGGTGCCGACTTTCGATTGTCGAAAAGGCGGGTTGTTACATTGCTAATGCAACATAACAACAAGGAATAACAACTCATAGCTTGTAGAAAAGGAGCACAAACCACAAAACCGTTTTGGGTCGTGGGCATTTAGGCCTTCGTAGGCTAGGCCGTGAACAATTTTGGAGGAAATGTTGGATTCCAGAGCTTGTTATGGTTGAAGTAAGAGGTGGTACCGAGGTAGTGGCTTGTGCTTGGTTGTAGGCTTGGTTTGGGGTGAGTTAACTTACCAATAAAAATTTAATGATGTGTGTATATATGTTGTGTGCAAATATAAAGTTCATTAACCAAGTAAAGTTATAACTTAGACCACTCTTGCTTTTGAAAGAAAATGGCAACTCTGTATTATGTACAATCGCTTCTATTACTATCAACAACATGTACCGTGGCCTTGAATTTGTCTTTACACATTTTATTTGGTGGTGTGTGGCATTGAAGTGTGTTTGAAGCGGAAAGGTCACTGTAAGTGCACTTTGACAATCCCTTGTGTTTAACTTGTGTAAAATGGTTATATGTGAATATGGTGTGGCAGTGTATATTTTTGTTGTGCGCTATACTTATTATAGTGCATGGATCAATAAAGTATTGGTTTGGAAGATTAAAGAAATGAAAGAACAAAGTTGTAAAAGTTAGAAGCGAAATAGCCGTTATAAATGCACTTTAAAAATAGCTTGTTTTGGGGATTTTTAATATGATTTTGAAAGATATTTTAGTTGTTTCTTCATATGGCTTTTAAGTACTCCAACTAAAATACTTGTCGCAAAATTTCAGATCTAAAGTTATTTATTAGAATGGAGAAAACTGGTCAAACTTCTAGGCGAATTTCTAGTGTCTCTGTCCAGTATCTTTTACAACGCTTACAACTGCTGTCTTTGAGCTACAACGATACTTTTGGTCTTCTATTGTAGTGTAGATTTAAGCTATTATTTTTGATATAAAATGATTTTTAAATTAATTATTTTTATGAGAACTTTTTAAGAAAGTTTAATAGCAGATTTTAAAGTATTTTAAAAGTGGTTTCGTGTTTAAATATATTTTAAATAATTATCATGAATTTTTAAGGTAAAATAATTTATATGAAAAAATGATTTTTTATGATTTAAATAATCACTGAAAGTTGCATAGTATTGGGCTTATACATCTTTTTTTTGAAAAGTGGCTTGTACATCTTTCCTTCTTGCTTGTTCGTATTATTTTCTTTCCTAGTTGCAGGATTCCTTCACATTTGTTTCACCTAGATTATTACTATGTTTTTATGCATAATTGCATAGTATTGGGCAGTATTTGTCTAATTTTCTCTTATAAATTTTTTTCCCTATAATAATTTTTTTTTGCTTTTTCTGAATAAATAGTTGAGGTTTAGATTTTTAATCAAGTGAAAGTGATCTGAATCTGTTGATGGAAATTCAGCCTGTGTTTCTTACATTTCTAAGTATATGAACACTCACTAAATACTACAAGAAAACGTATAGTTTCCGACGGCTGGCGGCCGTTGGCGGCCATCTGAAGCCGTCGCAAGTAAACCCATCGTTGCATAGTTTTTTCGACAGCTTTCAACAGCCTCCATCATAACATTTTCGACGGTTACCTATAGCGCGACCGACGACTCTAGATGGCCGTCGAACACACGTGGACGTCCAAGAAGGAGCGAAAAAACCGCCACAAACCGTCGGAGTTTTCCGACCCGACGTCCGTCGCCAACCATCGGAAGCCGATGGAATTTTACGACCTAGAGGCCGTTGCCAGCCGTCGGAAAAGCTGAAGCTTTTTTCACATTTTTCTGCTACGTTCTAGCCTACTATACACAATCCAAAAATATAATATATTCACATACAAGCATATATCTAATTCTGATATTCAATATAGTATCAAATCATACAAATATAATCAAATTACATAAAGAAATAAACCAAGCATAACTCGCATAAAATCAAACCAACACTCCGTTAACATAACATGCATACATTTCATTGTACAAAATATACATCGTGGAACACCAACTCCCCACCATCAACTCACAAATGTCAAAATTACCATCACCAAATGTACCATCAAATAATATACACAACATTTCAAAGTATTCAACTCCTCCAACTCAATGTATCAATAAAAATTACTAAATAATTACACAAAACTAAAAAAACATACCTATCACTTCTTTCAAACACCTCCAGAACCTCCGGAACCAGCTGAAGATGGAAAGCGGCCACCATACTACTGCATGTACTCAGCAATACGTTGGTCCAGCAGCTATGTTATCTCAATGGTCTGCCAACCGTTCTACTCCTCCTGATGTGCTACCCTAATTCTAACCTCTTCGATCTCTACTAGATCGATCTAAGCTCTGGTTTGGCTGGCTGTCCTCTGTCTACCCTGTAATACTTATTTAATTTAGTAAAAGTTCAATTACTATAATCTTACTATCGAAGCTACAGCATAATATGTTAATTGTTATATCTATAAACTTATTATTGAAACTAAAATGACGTGAAGTTCTTTAGAACTGAAAGATTACTAAAATTTTATATCTTAATATATTATCCATTACCACTTGATTGCCAAAACTGTAACGCCTGTTTCATGAAGTTGGATCCATAACTAACTCAAAAATGACATCCTCCTCATGCTTTCGACCAGTTTCCTCCAAGAGTTTCTGTTGTTGTTCCATAAACCTTATCTGCATGAACAAATAAAAATAAATTTGAAATTAATAGCATGATATCTTAATTCATTATACTTTAATAATTAAAACAATTACTAATAGTATATAAACTAAAATATGCTTACATGGCTGTTCTGTGATTTATCGGCATGCCATGTATACGAAACAGTTCCTTCTGAATTTACATGCTCGACGGCATGAGTACGGGTAAATACATTCATGTACGATACAGGACCCTGTGCCTCAACTTCTTGAAATTGATTATTATGCACTCTCATTGTATATTCAAAATTATACAACACAATAAATATTTACAATTGACTTTAGTAAATTTACCAACTCCTGGCGATATTTTTTGAACGACTTGGACCCTCCTCGACGAGTGACATGATTATTTTTCCTATTTGCAGAGTTTCACTGCGACTCTGCCCCTACATTTAAATAAACAATACAGTATTTACTTACCAAATATTTTTTGATATTTACATATCAATCAAATAGTTAATAAAAGATCAGTACACTTACCTTTGCTTCGTCACTATCCCAATGCGCCAGCCACCCTTCCCACACACTCGCTCCCATCCAGTTTGTCTTCTCCCCTTTATGTTTCACAACCGACATAGAATCTCAGTAATTCTTCCTCATCTTCTGCATCCAGTAGTGTCGTACCAGCTGCTGGTCTTACGATTGTACGTCGATCGTAGCATGCATTTCATGATAAACAAGCGACAAATAATTAAACAATAAAAGGCGAGCAATAAGTACGAGACAAAAGAATTAAGACTGAAAAACAGAAGATTGTACTTACAATTAAATCCAGCCGCCATATACATTCCGTAATGTGGGAAGGGATATTATCCCACTTGGGCCAACAAACCGTCATCCTACTCTTGTACGAATCTCTCGAAATTGATAGAACTACAACTGACGGTTGTAGGTCGAACCCCCTGTATTAAATATGATACAGATTATTAAATCGTACAAAAAATATTTAAGATGCTGAAAAAAATTAATACTTACCCCTCCGCTCTAGGTACCAGATATACAGTGGGATGATGTGGCAGCTGCGATGGGCCGCTGCCATCGCCTCCTGATGAATGGGAAGAGCTCCTTGTTACCCGGCACCTTGGCCCAGCTATAAGATGGTGGTTGCATAAGTTATAACTGAACGTAAGCGGGCGTAATGTCAAGGGTTGATCCACTTCGAGTCGTAAGGGAGTTTACTTCGAGTCAGAAGAGTGTTTACTCCTGGATTTCTTAACATCAACTCCGAGTTATTGGAGCTCTTGCTCTGAGTCATAATGGCGGTTACTCCGAGTCAGCCTCGATGGATAGGGGTTGTATGTAATAGGTGATGGATCAGCATTAGATGATGCGTTCACCAAAAGCTGTGGATCGGCACTTGGAGCGTGGATCAGCTATTCTAGACCAATTATATGTGGTCGATTGTTTACAATCAATCATGAGAGTTTGGGGTCGGCAGAATAGCTTAGGTTCGATGCACTCGATCAGGTCGACAACTTTGGATTGGCACGAGTGGATGGGCATAAGTGAATCGGCAACTTTGGATCGGCATAAGTGGATCGACAACTTCAGATCAACATGAGTGGATCAACATAAGTGTATCGGCAATAGTGGGTTGATTATATTGGTTCAGCAATAATGGTTCGGCATTGGCTGGAGCGTAGGCTATTCCAAGTCCTTCAAGGAATGGCTTTGGGTCGCTCTTCAGGGTCGGTCATATGTGGGTCGGCTAACTTGGTTCGAACTCGCGAATGGAGGAGTGGATTAACACGAGCAAAAACATGAGTTACTTTGAGTCGCGGTCCAGGTTACTTCGAGCGCATGTGGGAGCTACTCCGGGTCGACATCCAGAGAGTCTTGGGTCGGTACTGAGGGGTCGACATACCCGGGTCGGTCTACCTAGCTTGTCAACTGTGGGTCGAGCTCTCTTAGTCATGGGCCTTAACAGGAAAGCCAGACTATCTTCGTCTATAAATAAAGGGGCATTGGTCCAGTTTAGGGGATTTTTTTGGATAACAGAGAGAGACTCTGCCATTTTTTGTACTCATTTTCTTTTTGTTCCAAGTTAAGATATTCTTTGCGGATTGTATCTGTACTCAAACAGTTGGTAAAGCAATAAAGATTACCTTCAAAGTGGACCTAGGTAATTACGCCGAACCACTATAATTCTATTGTTCTTGTCTTTTACTACTCTTTTTGCATGATATTGCGCAACTCGCCTGTTTCAATTTACTGTCTTCATTTATCTCTCTACACGAATCTGTTGTAGGGTGTTAGTGACCAATTCTAGTGCTAACATTTTGATGCTTTCATCGAGAGCGATTCATTCTCAGGTTGTTAGGATATACTTTATTGCTACTGGATTGAGGAAATCCCCCGAAGGAGATCCAAGTTTGTTCTCAAGATTTTCCACGAATAACTCTAAGATGGCAAGGCCACGCACCAGATCCGCCTACCACAATGCTGATGCTAATGAAACTGCTAGTGTCTAACAAGTGGGACCAAGAAATCAACCAGTTAATGCAGGGACGGAACCCGTTGCCATCCAAAACCATGTAGAAGCTGTCACCAGGGCTGAGTTCAATGATTTGATGAGGGAGCTCATAGAAAGCGGGAGATAGCTTAATGAGTAGATTTAAGAAAATGCCAACCTAATGAACCAGATTGCTCAGCATCAACGTCAGAATGCTGGAGGAAGCCCCGCTTCCTACTCATCGTACGACAGCTCAGCTTCGTCAGATGAACACCACAGGCGTAGGCACCGTAGGATAGAAACGATGCAAACTGGAGCGATAGAGCAATTTGTGGCAAGCCTCCATGAACAATCCAACAGAGCTGATGCAGAGCCCTTGACTGGGACAGTGGCTCCCTAACTACACCTAGGAAGTCGCACTCAACTTGGAGTGAGAGACTTAGGCTCTAGAGCACGCATGGAAGTTGGTCAACTATATCACCGCGATGTTAATGAAGCGGGTCCTCAGAATGCCCACTAGGATGATCGCCGGCCGAGAAGGTGCCGACCGGGGCAATCACGCCGAACAGATACCAAATTGGCTTCTCCATTCAAACTTCGGATTTATCAGCTATGGTCAGACAATTGATGAGGGTGAATTAAGGTTTAACTAATGATGAATGGGGAGTATCAAGGAGTCATACTCCGTTTACTGATACATCTTATAAGACGAGTACTCTAGGAAGTTTAACATGCCAAATATACCCACGTACGAAGGGAAGACCGACCCTCGACAACACATAATGAGATACGAGCGGATGATGGACTCGGCTACGGTAAATGATGCGACTAAATGTAGGTGCTTCCCAATAACTTTGTCCGGAATCGCTATCATATGGTTCATAAGACTTCCCCCGCGATCGATCTCCAGATTTGATGAGCTAGCGATGAAATTCATGGAGCAGTTCAGGATCCATGCTTCTCGCCCGAAAGACGTGATGTCATTGTCCAATGTGATTTAGGCTCCAAGTGAGTCATTAAAGGACTATTTGAAGAGATTCCACGTTGCTGCCACCGTAGTCAGTAGTCCGAATGACCATGCCATTCTAATGGCTGTGATGCGAGGTGTTGATTCGAAATTTGAGTTTGGTGACTGGTTAGCAGGAAAACCGCCAACCACCCTGGAACGTTTTTATTCAAAGGCGAGTCGGTTCATGAGAAAGGAGGAGGCCATGTTGTCAAGAAGGACGGTGTTGCAGGATCCATTAGGGAAGCAGTGCAAAGCAATATTGCAGTAAAGCAATCTGCGAGAGCTCGGGAATGGTCCAAGTTAACGTCCAAAATAAACCGAAACAACCTAAAGGGCCCGGAGGAGGAAAGCCCAGACGTAAGAGGGAAGTAGGAAAGTGGAAGCCGAGGATCCCAACTTATAATGAATACACGTCAATGAGCACATCCTTAGAAAATATTTATATGTCCTCATGTAATACATTTCAGTACCGAAAGTCACGCCCAAAAGAATCGAAGGAAGAACAAAAGAAAACCAGAAAGTACTGCAGGTTTCACGTGACATATGGGCACAACACTGATGAGTGTAGGCACCTTCACGACACTATAAAACAGTTGATTCGCCAGAAGAAGTTGCAGCAGTTTGTTAAGAATCCACAGAAAGGAGGACAGGGGACGTCCGATCTCAGTCGAGGACATGCTCCACATCGACCCGAGGAGCCCGCTCAAACCGATGGAAGATTGGTGTAAACACTATAGTTAGCGGGTCTCATCCTGCAGATAAGAGTTGGCAGGAAATGGAGCGTTATGCTAGTTCTTTGAGACATGTGAGTTTTGAGTGTTGCTCGAACACGGAGGACGGGACTCCGGCAAAAAAGCAACGAATGATGACAGATGATATAGTATTCAGAAGTAGGGATGTCGATCAAGTGGGGCACCAACCATCGGTCTGATGGTTATCTCAGCTACGATCGGACCGGCGCTTGTGAGGAGAGTATAGATCTATTGTGGGAGTTTTGTTAATATTATCTTTAAGAAGGCATATGATCAAATGAAGATGTAAGGACCTGAAACCATCTAAGGCCTATATCCATGGCTTTAATGGTGCAGCTACTAAAGCGATAGACTTTGTTGAGTTGCCAGTCGAGTTAGGTGAATGTAGGAGAGTGCAGATCCTACTGTTCGGACGTTGATTCCATGTGTAATGTTTTTCTGGACCGACCATCCCTGACAGAGTTTAGGGAAACTTTGGCCCGTGATGCTTGACTTTGAAATTTCAAACAGACAATGGAGTTGGTGTAGTGCATGGCGATTAAGCAACTGGTTGTGCATGTTATGTGGCTGAGCTGAGAGAGGCCCAGCGACAAGAGAAGGGAAAGGATGTGGACAAATCCATCCACATCCATGTTGCTGAAAATTGACAAGTAGCGCTTGAGCCTTGGCTTGGGCAACATAGTCGAATACATAGAGACATAGATCCGAGAGATGATGATGAAGAACCCAAGGAGGCCAAGGCAGCACCGGCTGAACTGACAATTGATATCACAGTCAGCCACGATGACCCGTCGTGCGTATTGAAGATAAGATCACAACTCAACCCCTCGATGATGAGGGATCTTACGGATTTCCTCTCAGTGAATCTCGATGTTTTCGCTTGGACTCATTTTAATATGTGTGGGATTTCACCTTCCATTACAAGTCATATGTTGAACGTTGATCCAAAGTATATGCCTATAAAACAAAAGAGACGAGGCATGGACCCGGAGAGGACTGTTGCTCTCAAGGAGGAGGTGGTTAAACTCAAAGCCAACGGGTTTACCCATGACTCCCTCTATCCTGAATGGATATCCAACCCTGTACTGGTGAGGAAGGCAAATGGGAAGTGGAGGACTTGTGTTGATTATTCGGACCTGAACAAGGCATGCCCTAAGGATAGTTTTCCTTTGCCAAGAATTGATTAGCCGGTTGACTCGACGGCAGGGCATGAGTTTTTGTTATTTATGGATGCGTATTCAGGATACAACCAAATCCCGATGCACATCCCAGATCAGGAGCACACCGGTTTTGTCACACATGTTGGATTGTACTGTTATGTGGTAATGCCTTTCTGGTTGAAGAATGTAGGAGCAACCTATCAGTGTCTGGTGAATCGGATGTTTAAGGACCAGATTGGCAAAACGATGGAAGTCTATGTGGAAGATGTGCTCGTGAAGTTATGGCAATCAAACGACCACATTCAAGACTTAGCAGAGATGTTTGATATACTCAGATTTTATGATATGAAGATCAATCCATTGAATTGCTCCTTTGGCGTTGCGTTGGGAAAGTTTCTGGGATTCATTATCAATGCACGAGGAACTGAAGTGAACCCGGAAAATATTCAAGCCATTCGGGACATAAGGGTACCCAGAACTATAAAACAAGTGCAGAGCCTGAATGGGAAGGTCGCTGCATTGAGTCGATTTATATCTAGAGCAACCGAAAAATGCATTCCCTTCTTCGATTTGATAAGGAAAGGGAAAAGAAATTTTGATTGGACATTGGATTGTGAAGATGCGTTCCGAGCTCTGGTAAATCACTTGGAGATGGCCCCTATTTTGTAGAAGGCCGTAGATCATGAGGAGTTATACATTTACTTAGTCGTGTCCTAGCATGCCATCAGTGCAGCTTTGATCCATTAGGAGGACCGAATCCAAAAGCCGGTGTACTATGTTAGTAAGCGTTTAATAGGGACAAAGAGAAATTATCCCAAATAGAAAAGATGGCTTACTGTTTGATCGCGTCGCGCAAATTTTGCTCGTATTTCCAAGCGCATCTGGTAAGTATCTATGCCGATCAACCTTTACGGTAGGTGCTCCAATGACCAGAGACTTCTAGAAGGTTTCTTAAATGGAATATCGAGCTTGGTCAGTTCGACATCACCTACTTGCCCTGAGAGCTATCCAGGGACAAGCATTGGCGGATTTTATTACAGAATTCACTGTGTAGGACGAACCGAATGGATGTGATGCGATTCCTAATGCACGATGGAAGCTGTATACCGATGGATCATCCAATGACCATTGTTTTAGGGCTGGTGTTATTCTTGTAACTCCCGAGAACCGATCAATATGTTATGCTTTGAAGCTTGATTTCCCCACTATGAACAATGAAGTTGAGTATGAAGCATTGATCGCTGGACTGAAACTTGCAAAAGAACTTGGAGTGAAAACGGTTGAAATCTTCTGTGACTCAGAGCTGGTGGTATACCAAGTCGGGGGAGACTATCAGGCAAAAGGACAGAGGCTTGCTCCATACCTCACTTGGGTCCAGGAATTGTTAGCGGACCTTGAATACTACGATATTTCGCACATCCCACGCGAGCAAAATGGAGAAGCCGATTCCTTGGCAAAATTAGCGAGCATTGACGATGCACATCAGATGGGCCTAGTTCCCGTCGAAACTCTACATGCCCCGAGTATAAATGCAATGGAAGTTGATTTTGTGTCAGAAACTGAAATCGAAAGGGAGTCATGGATGTCCCCATTCAAAGGATACTTATTGCACCGGGCCTTACATGAGAGAAGAAATGAGAGACGACAAGTCCTTCACAAGGCCTCGCGGTATGTTATGCAAGATGGAATGATGTGTCGAAAGGGATTCTCCATTCCCTTGTTTAGGTGCATCGCCCATGACGAGATAAAACGAGTTTTGAAAGAAGTCCATGAAGGAGAATGTAGCGACCATACTGGGGCGCATACACTAGCCAAAAAGATACTCCGCTGTGGATACTAGTGGCCGACCGTAAATCGAAATGCCACAGACTATGTGAGGAGATGTGAAAAATGTCAGAAATACGCGAAGATCCCTAGAGCGCCGCCAATGGATTTCACACAAATGGTTAGTCCATGGCCATTTGCGATAGGGGGGGTTGACATTATCGGCTCGTTGCCAATCTCCAAAGGTGGTGCAAGATACGCCATTGTCGCGGTCGACTGCTTCACCAAATGGGAAGAAGCAGAGCTGTTAGCTACGATCACCACTAAAAAGGTCATTAATTTTGTTGTGAGGAACATTATATGCCGCTTTAGTCTCTCGTGGACTATCATTACTGACAACTGAACTCAATTTGAGAGTAAAGAATTCAAAGATTTTTGTCGAAAGTATCGCATTGAGAAAAGGTGTGCAATAGTCGCTCACCTTAAAGCGAATGGGAAAGTTGAAGCCGTAAATAAGATAATAAAGTCCATCTTGAATAAATGTTTGGAGAAGGCTAGAGGCGTTCAGGTGGATGAGCTTCCAACGACACTGGGAATACAGAACCACCCACAAGTCAGTGACTGGCCATACTCCCTTCGCCAAAGCATACAGCACCAAAACAGTTATACCCATGGAACTTGAAGTTCCTTCCCACCGGGTAACTTATTACGATCCCATAACGAACCAAGATCTTTTAATTGAATCGTTGGACTTTGTCGACGAGAAGCGTGAGGAAGTTGATTTAAAGGTCGTGCATCGGCACCGAGTCGCCCAATATTATAATGAAAAAGTCAGACCAAGAGCTTTCGATGTGGGCGACCTTGTTTTGAAGCGATTTTTTCCGGTCCCCTCACATATGAATCCCACATAGGAAGGTCCCTACATCGTCGAAAGGAGGCTTGGAGAAGGAACCTTCAAGCTGGCGACTGTTGATGGCGTGACACTCCCTAAAGCATGGAATAGCGAGCATTTGCACCGTTATTATACTTAGTTTATTTCTTTTGCATTTCAGTAGCAATTTTTTACAGTATATGTTTCCTTTGTTGTTCCCTGTTTTCGACATGTAATAAGACAATTCAGTTTGTCCCTATTTTCTATAATCAATAAAAACTTGAAGCTATTTTTCTCTAAACTATTGATGTTCCGTGCTGTATAATTTCATGACAAGGTTAATTAATTTTACCTTCTATATGGTTTCATGACAAACTTTTAATTAATTTTATGGCAAGGTTAATTAATTTTAGAAGCTTATTTAATTTTACCGAAACATCAACACGCCCACCGACTGTATAATTAACACGCCCACTAATTGTAAAATTAATTAAGCTTTTAATTTTAGAATCCTGTAAGTATCCACAAACTTTTAATTAAGTACTTAATTTTTCTCTAATCCGGTGGGCGTGTTGATGTTCCAGTGGGTCAAATAAGCTTTTAATCTCCTCCCTACCGGATTCAATCTGAGACAGTTCTTCGTCAAGCCTTGACTTTAAGTTTCTGGTCTCGACAATTTCTTCGCAGTACTTCTGCGATTCCTTTTGCGCTGCTATTTTTTCTTCTTTTTCTTTAGAAAGCAGCTCCTCCAACTCTTTAACTCGGCAAGCTAGGATTTCATTCTCTTTTTGCAGAGAATCCTTTTCCAAAGCTAAAGCGCCACTACGTTGGAGCGCTTCGTTCAATTCCTTTTTGTCGCTATTCTCTAAGCGACTGAATGCCTCAGTTATCTCCTTGGCATTCTTCTTTCAGTCTCAAGTTGGGATTTATACGAAAGTAGCTCTTCATCCAAGCTTTTGATAATGTTTTATTATGAATGGCTTCAAGTTTGAGGCGGTCGATCTCATGCTGGCGTTCGATGGAGACCTCCGAAACTTTCTCCACTAAGTGTGCGAACAGATCATGCTGAACATACACGTCGTTGGTGTAGGCGAGAGCATCTCGTTTGAAGTTCGTAGGAATGGGATGTATTACTGAAAGGAATTTTAGCCCATCGAAACATATCTTTGGAAACGTGGCCTTAAGCTCGGCTAATTTTTCCGCGTGGTCTGATCATGAGCAGGAGCTGGATGAGTTTGTCTTAAAGGAGTCAGCGATTTTTTGTAAGGCTCGCGAGATTGTTTGGTGCTAGAAGAACCAGAATGTTGATCGCAAGGGACATCGGACCGAGAGCCTCGATGAGTGGACTTGTCTCCGCCGTGCGCCGAAGGATTTGGGGGTTTGCTTGGATACGAAGAGTGCCCATGGGTTCCCCTTCTGGAGGATGAAGATGATTCTCTAGAATGATAATCTATATCTCCGACTTCGTGTCTATCTCTCCGTTTTCTAGATCCTGAATCTTGACTGGAGTGATGAAAGATGGAGGATCCTCGGAGATGGTCGAAGCCATGTGAGTGACCCATCTCACCTATACGTAAGGTTAAACGAGAACGAATTAGTTGAAGTCACATGACAAATTGAATGCAAGTTGGTGGTGGAGTGTAAGTGTTCGTGTGTGTCCTAGTGCATCCCCCCAACGGACCAATGGTTTTTGCTTTACGCATTGGAGTTTTTTCTCCCTGATTATGAAGTTGCATGCCTTCACCGCTTCTCGCAGGTGAGTTGAACCCCATGGCACCAAGATTGGCGAAGTTATAGTTCAGCAAGGCATCAGGGATGTACAAGTCTGAAAGCCCCTTCAGCGAGCTTTCCATTTTCTGGGAAGACTATCTCTTCCCGATAGGAGTTATCACAAACTTTGAGGTTCCCCGGACTTTACTCTTTTTAAGTTTGTACGCTAAACTCTTTTTCTTTTTTGAAGGAGGCAGCATTTGGTTGGTACCAGGAGAGTCGGCTGTTGGCGCTTGTCCGAGGCTTATATTCTCATCGGTTGGTGCTGGGACCTCCATTTCTATGATCTCTCCTTCCTTGGTGGTATCGTGAGCTCCTTCGACAGGGAGCACTGAGGAACCAACTCTTTCTCTCCTCACTTCGACAGTTGCACTTAAAGAGGTTATACTTTTTAGGAGGCCGATTCTGCAACCATCCTCTAATAATCCGAATAACGAGCACAAGTCGTCGGTGACTATTAGTTTGATGTCCCGATCTTCTACTGGAGTAACGCGAATAGCCTCGAATGTTTTGGAGTACCTAGTGCCTTCGGGGCGTGGGTGTATACTTGGAAGGATTAAAAAAGTTCAAACTTTCAAAAAGATGTGACTCAAGTCCTAGAATGAAGGGTGAGAAGAGAACGAAACTTACGTCCTTCCGGCCATCTTCTCGCAATGCCAGGAGGACAACGTACGTAGAACCAATCCTGCTTGAATTGAGAGAGCTTGTTCCACGCGCCCATAAGAACCTGGCATTTAGGAAACGGTTCGAGGAATATGTAAGACGGGCTATCGGCGCGTCTTTTGAAGTGGTAAATGTAATGAATGTCCTTGGGAGTTGGAGGCCTGAACAGGATGCTCATGAAGAGTAGAAAGGTGCCGTGAATAAATGCGTAGCCGTTGGGATGCAATTGTATGGGAGCGAACCCTATATACTTCAACACCTCATGAATGAACGAGTTGAAGAGTGGCACACATTCAGCCCAACACATGAATTTATTGCATGCATTATATACGGCTGGAGGCAGATGGGGTCAATCTTGCCTCGACGGAACTAAAACATCTTCAAAGGGGATTCCGTGAATGGAGCACAATCGACGAAGAGCGGCTTCGTAGATTTTCGAGGCTTGCAAATCGAATGGGTTGTCCAAGATAATAGCTCCGTCTATGGCATCGAGAGCCGGATCTATGACTTCGGCAGGAAAGATCGAAATGTCGAGAATGGGGTCTAACGGCGGACTCGATGTCTTTACTACCTCCTGCCGCTGGCTTGGTCCAGGCTATCGGAGAGAGTGGCCAAACTTGATTTCGTATCTGATTTAGAAGACATCGCAGGAAGGCGCTTGATGTGAATAAATACCTGTTTAAGCTATACTCGAAAAATAATCAATATTAGACATAATAATAATATATTCCCCCGTGTCATGTGTGAACTAGTGCGATGATTCTAACATAAGTACAGAGAACTTAAGATTGAAAAGACAAGTGTGACACAATGAAGTTTTGAGTTATCGTCCTAAAGACTGTCATCGCCGACCGTCTCCAGCAACGTAGCAAGTAGTCGATAACAGAAGTCTTGGAATCAGCATTGTCATCATAGATTGTGAAGGTTGTTACTTGCATTTGTTGGGCTAGATTCACGTTTAGAATTGCTTAAGCCGTCGTTAGTCCGAGTTAGGTCCATAGGCTTACATGTCATGGTCATTGTTCATTATTTTATGCTCAGGCACGGGAGTGTGTAGTCATAATGTATGCATTGGTCAAGTTGGGTTGGTCCTGATTACCAATGCCACCCCGACACTTAGTACCGACCCCAGGCCTAACTCCTACTACCGACCCGATTGCCCACTATCCAAACATACCGACCCACATTCCTTCAAAATACAGACCCGGCCTCACCACAGCTTATACCAACCCACTTTCTCTTAGAATACCGACCTGACTCGCATATTCTACCCGTCCCGCTCTTCTATTAGAAGCCTACCGACCCGACTCTACTCTATGGACCTGTCGACCCCCCTCTTTCGGTCGGCATACCGAACACAATCCCCCATCTAAACATCCTCCTCACTGATCCCTTGCCAGACAGTCTCACATCTATCTCACCAGGACGCTATTTCTCACCGACCCTTATTCTAACCCATCATAAGTCCAAAAGACTTCTGCCGACCCTCCTTTTCTATCTCCTACTCCATCTTCTTCTTGTCCTTACTCTTATATCCTAATTCAACCCATCAATCCATCTGCCTAAAAGACTCTCAGACTCATTACCCTACGCTCACGGTAAAAGCTCACAACACAACTCAATTGCATGGATAAAAGAAAGTTCATTCCTATGTGTATCGAGTTAGATTAAAGGCAGTCATTTGGGGATTACAGGATTGGGGAAGAAAGAAGAGCGACTGTGAGAATTTGGGAGACATCGTGTTTGGATTTGAGGTTAGGGATTGAAAAATTTGTTTTTGTTTATCAAGGTTCGGCATGAAAGTTACTTATGCAAAGGCAAAGAGGAAGTAGCGAAACAGTAAAGTAAAGAAAGAGGGGTGAAATGGTGAGCTTGGGATTTTATAGGGCTCGGTGGAATATGATCCGATCTCCTCCTTGAGACCCGGTCGTATTCCTAGGGGTCGGCTGTTAGATATGCCGACCCCAACCTATGTATGAAAGTTCAGGGATCAGTATTTAAGTGCCAATCCCCTTTTTTTTTAAAATGATGATAAAATTATACACACACACATGTGATGATAAATGAAGATGATAATGTGACGAAAAGATGGATGTTGCCTGATAGGTGGAGAAGCGTGGGTTTGGAAAACCCATTGTGATTCAGCCTTCGAAAGGCTTTATGCATCCAGCTTTTGAAAGTTAAAACAGGATTCCAAGAACTCCTCTGAGACAAAATTAATGCATTCAGATGACACAGAGCTTCATCGAAGGCTAAGGAAAAGCGATAACCAGTTATCAGCCTGAAAAAGTTAGCTATTGGAAACAGAGATTATTCGCTGATTCAAAGTGCGTCATATCATTCCCAAGACAAGCTTTAGGGGGAAAATGTTATCCGGCACCTTGGCCCGGCTACAAGATGGTGGTTGCAGAATTTATAATTGAACGTAAGCGGGAGTAACATCAAAGGTCGGTCCACTTCGGGTCGTAAGGGAGTTTACTACGAGTCAGAAGAGTGTTTACTCCTAGATTTCTCAATGTCAACTCTGAGTTGTTGGAGGTCTTTCTTCGAGTCATAATGGCGGTTACTCCGAGTTGGCCTCGATGGATAGGGGTCGGTGTGGGGTGATGGCTTGGCATTAGATGATGGGTTCACTTAAAGCTGTGGATCGGCACTTGGAGTGTGGATCGATTATTCTCGATCGGTTATATGTGGTCGGTTGTTTACAATCGATCATAAGAGTTTGCGGTCGGCAGAATAGCTTAGGTTCGGTGCACTCGGTCTGGTCCGCAACTTTGGATCGGCATGAGTGGATTAACATAAGTGGATCGGCAACTTCGGATCGGCATGAGTGGATCAGCATAAGTGGATTGGCAACTTCGGATCGGCATGAGTGGATCGGCAACTTCGGATCGACATGAGTGGATCGGCGTAAGTGGATTGGCATAAGTGGATCAGCAATAGTGGTTGATTATTTTGGTTAGGCAATAATGGTTCGGCATTGGCTGGAGTGTAGGCTATTATGAATCCTTCAAGTAATGGCTACGGGTCACTCTTCCAGGGTCGGTCGTATGGGGGTCGGCTAACTTGGTTCGAACTCACGAATGGAGGAGTGGATTAACACGAGCATAAACATGAGTTACTTTGAGTCGTGGTCCAGGTTACTTCGAGCGCATGTGGAAGCTACTCCAGGTCGACATCCAGAGAGTCCCAGGTTGGTAGTGAGGGGTCGGCATACCTGGGTCGGTTTACCTAGCTTGTCAACTGTGGGCCAAGCTCTCTTAGTCATGGGCCTTCACAGGGAAGCCAAACTATTTTCGTCTATAAATAGAGGGGCAGGGGTCCAATTTAGGGGATCTTTTTTGGAGAACAGAGAGAGACTCTGCCTTTTTTTGTACTCATTTCCTTTTTGTTCCAAATTGAATTCAAGCTGTTCTTTGCGGATTGTGTATGTACTCAAACAGTTGATAAAGCAATAAAGATTACCTTCAAAGTGGACGTAGGCAATTACCCTGAACCACTATAATTTTGTTGTTCTTGTCTTTTACTGCTCTTTTTGCACGATATTGCGCAATTCCTCTGTTTCAATTTACTATCTTCATTTATCTCTCTACACAAATCTATTTTAGGGTGTTAGTGACCAATTCTGGTGCTAACACTCATCCTTGTGGATGACATGATATTTGTCACAGACACATCATTTTACAAGAGAATAATAGCATAATAATGAAATATATGGTATAATAATGACATAAATAACATAAAGTGCAAAATATACCTGATTCATAATGGGTCTCCTATTCCGGCGATAAGCAGAATGCATTGAATTTTTAACATAAATTGCTAAATAAATAACAAAAATGGTAATGACATAAATGATGTAAATGATGATAAGCAGATTCGATTTCATAAATGACATAAATTACATAACTTGCAAAGTAAATCTCATCAATTACATAAATAGCATAATACATCAAAATTCAGCATGATATTCATATTAATCCTCATCGTCTTCTGATTCAAATTTGGTCTCATATTCTACGTTATTATCCTCCCTGCTCTTAAATGCTTCTACCAAGTTCATCATTTAGAGGTCCAAAATTAGTGCAGTCGTCTATTGTTGTTATTTCGTTGTTTTGCTCAAGATCTTCCGGATAAGCTTGTTCATTTGGAATATTCTTCCCATCAAATGTAAATCTTGCATTTGTTTTAAAAACTGCTGACCAATCCGCTTTATCTCTTTGTAGAGACGGATAAGGAGCGTAATAAAATTGCAACGCTTACTTGGCTATACAAAAGGATCGTACTTGTGATAATGTGATGTGTGCTTTATTTCAATAAGATTATAATCTTTTTGCACATTAATTCCAGAACATAAAACATTGCCGAACTAATTGCATCTAAACAGAAAAACATCCTCAGCGGGTCGTGAGAAATATGTCAGTTGTAAAAATTGGGTTAAATGCCATAAAATCCATTTATGTGATTTTCTGGATCATCACTACCTATAACAAATACACCCGTATTATTAGTTAATTTTTCAGCACGGTATTCTTTGGTATTAAATTTATATCCATTGACGAAATATAATGGATACGTCTTGACATTTCTTTTTGGTCCTAACGCAAGATGTTTCAATCCTTCGTCGACCACACAATTTCTCGGTTCATAAACTTACTTTGAAAACCAATCAGAAAATTCTTTATTGAGATCTCCGTGTGGATGTTCTCTTTCATAAATACTGCATACATGAATAAAATATTGCATTAAATTTTACACGCGCATGCATTATTGAAATGAATAAATCAAGAATTACTATTTCATATTACCAAACAAATGGTGCAACCTCAGCACAACTAAGAAGAACATAAGTGTGTGCTACGTGAAGATCTCCGTCGTCTAACCATACATCTACACATTTTCTAGAAGGTCGACTATGTTTTCTAAAAATAGATAACATTGTTTGAGAGGACTCTTGTTCGTCGCTTTTGTCATTACGTAGAACATTTTCAAATGATATGTTCACATGGTCACTGAAATAGTGAGAGAAAAGGAACAAAACTTCTTCTTTGATGTAAGATTTACATATCGAACCTTCAACTCGTGCTTTATGCCTCGCTTTTTTCTTCAGATGATTCAAGTATTTATGAAAAATTAATTTACATTAAATTTAACTTTCGAATATAACTAAATTAATAGGTAACATATTTCATACCTCTCGAATGGATACATCCATCCATATTGCACAAGACCTCAAAGTCGTGCTTCGGAAGAGAGACGAACAGGTAAATGTTCCATTACATTAAAAAAACCCAGTGGAAATATTTTCTTCAATTTGCAGCATAATATAAGTATATCTTCTTCAAGTTTTTTTAAACGTTGCACTTTTAATGTAGTCGGACAAAGCTCTTTGTAAAACAGACTAAGTTCCGTTATTACATTCCAAATTTTTAATGGCAATAGTTCTTTGAATACAATAGGTAATAAATATTCCATCATTATGTGACAGTCGTGGCTTTTCATTCCACTCAATCTACCCTTTTTAAAGTCAACACATCTACGAAGATCTGATAAAATCCCATTAGGAAAGCTTAATCCTTCCACCAATTTTAACACAATTTTAACTTGATTATTATCCAACTCAAACACGCTTTGGGTTTTTTTTACCGTCGTTTGGTTTCATACGAAGCTCGACGTTTGCATATTCTTGTATATTGCGTCTTGATCTCATATCGTCCTTAGTCTTCCCCTTAACATTCAAAATTGTGTTAAAAAACATTATCAAATACATTTTTCCCGTTGTGCATCACATCAATATTATGACAAAGCAGAAGATCTTTTCAATAAGGCAACTCCCAAAATATATTTTGTTTGCACCAATTATGAGTAGTCGATTTACTTGCAATTTTTTTTGGCAAGGCCAGCCGGTTTTATAGTGAACCATCCACTTTTTATTACGAACGTAATAAAAACATGAAATACAGGAGTAAGGTACAGGCACCTTAACTACTAAATAAGATAGAAAATACAGCACAGGAGTGTGACAGACATGTCACAGCTACAAAAATAACAAACAAGACTAGGTCTCCTCCGAAGAGGCAGTAACAGCAACGACATCTTCAACGAGGTCCAAAGAGACGTTGCTAAGTATACCAATATAGGGCCGAAATAGGAGAGCAAGAGAAGGATCATAAATCTCAGCGTCAGACGAGTAAATAAAAGAACGATCCCAGAAAGTATCAGCAAGCGTGACAACATTTAACTCAGCATACGTTCCATCCAAGTCTAGAACCAGGGAATCACCAGATGGTCGATAATAAAGGCAACGTGTAACGATCCTAAATTTTGAACAATTTAATTTGTAAATACTTAATTTATTTTTAATATTTAAATGATAATTTGACTTAAATTTCAAATTATCAGGATGAATTGGTGATTAAAATTTAGAATTTAATCTATTTAAAAGTTGAATAGAAATTTGAATTTTTGACTTTGAAGTTGAAATTTAATATTGAACTTATATTTTAAATTTGAATTAATGATTTAGAAAAATAATTGGAATTGAAATAAGAAAGAAAATATAATATAAAAATAAATAAATATATATATATATAATAAAATAAAAAAAAATAAAAAAATAAAAAAAAATAAAAAAGTATACATTACCTTACCTACCTTACCTTCAACATGCCGTGACCCATGCTTAAAACACGTTCTCTTTTCTATTTTATACCCGACCCCTCTCCCCATTACTTCATTCATACGAAAGAAAAAAAAAGAAATAAAAATGGCGGCTCCAAATCTTTCGTTCTCGTCGTCCTCTTTGCAAGCTTAGGGCTTTTCAAATCAAAGGCACCGGCCTCGATCTGATTTGTGTTGCCTTGCTCGATCGATTCTCGTTGCTCTCTCTGGCTACTTCGAGTTGATGGAGTTCGACTTTCCTTCGATTCGAGATAAGGTGAGTTTTCTAACTCACGATAATCTTCATGCAAGTTTTTGAATTTGTTTGAAGTGAATTTCTTGGTTGCATGCTATGTTGTGGGGTGATTTGGTTATCTTTGGCTCGGCTAATTAAATTTTAAAATGATATGCTCAGATTTGTGACTGCATGTTGGATTTTTGTTTCTAGTTGCTGTTATTTGCTAAATTTGCTTGGATTTTGAACTGATGAAAACAGATACTATTTGGTTTTGTTTTAAATTTGATAAGAGCAGATACTATGGATTTTTAATTTTTAAGAACTGATGAGAGCAGAAAAAAAAAAGGGGAAAATTTAACACTTCTGCATATAAACCATTTTAAACTTAGGATTTGAAACAAATGAGGTTTGTTAAGCTTAAAAATCATAAGCATGGAATCTGTTGAAGCTGGACGGTGTAGCATGGGCTTTGCATATCAGTTTCACAGTGAAATGGGAATTTCATGTTAAATTCAAATGTTTAATTTTGTTTGATTTTCTAAATAGAAGTTGACCATGTATTTGCATGTGGGGTTGTTTTCTTGTTGGCACTGATTGTTGCTCCCTGTTGTTGCTCTCTGTACTTGTTTCCCCTGCAAGAAGTGCATGTTGCTGCCTGCCCCTTATTC
The DNA here is from genome assembly GCA_030765085.1 of Allium cepa. Lineage (NCBI taxonomy): Eukaryota > Viridiplantae > Streptophyta > Magnoliopsida > Asparagales > Amaryllidaceae > Allium > Allium cepa. Next base: position 848,876,034 of record CM060943.1, read on the forward strand.
CCTGCCATACTTGTTTCACCTGTTGCTTCCATTTTGGGACTGTTTGATATGTTGTATTTTAGTGCATACTACTGTCTGCACTTGCTTACTTTTGTGTACATATGTTATATAGTGCATATTACTGTCTGCACTTGGGTATATTTCTGAGTTGCCCACTTTGAATCACTTTATTTGTGGTCTTCTGCTTCCATGGTTGCAGCCTGCTCTTGTGGTCCTTGTTTTGGTTATGTGCAGTGATTTTGTATTTGAGGCTGTTTGGATTTGTTGTGCACTGCATAGTGCCTTGCCTTGTCTGTTTTGGAGTTATGCTTGTATACTTGCAGTGATTTGTCTGACTCGTGCACGTGGGTTGGCGAGGCAGTGCACATGGGTATGAGTACACGTGTGTACTGCAGCCACACGAGATTGACAGATTTTAAAAGTTAAAGTTGTTAATATGAAAATCCATAATAGATTTTGAATTGATTCATGTGATCCATTTTATTCAGTTCATTTCAAATTTATTTACTTGAGTTAAGATTAATCCTGACTCGAGTGTTTTTGTGTTTTGCAATTAACGCTCGGGTCAGACCGAGTATTTTTACAGCTTGAAGATTTTCAGGCCGCGAAGTTAGAGAGAGGGGGATTAAAGCACTCTACTAAAGTTTTCAGTAAAATTTTTCTTGTATTTAATAAAAGATATATTCCGCTGTATAAAAATTTATGCATTGTAAAAACTCTGATATATGTATGTAAGAAAAATTCATTTATGAATAATATTATGATTATTCTGTGATTCTGTGGCTGATTCTGTTTAAACTTTATAAACTGACTAACAATTCGTCATTTTGAACGTTTCTAGCTGGTTTAATTACCGACTAGAGGCGGTCAGAGCGGCGGGTCGTTACAAAAGTGGTATCAGAGCTTTGGTTTACTCAAAGCTCAGTTTATGATGTTTAATATGAATAGTTACTAGAACCACTATAAAGAAAGTGCTTTTCAAATTTAAAAGAAGTATGAAATTGTTTTCTTTAAAAACGAAAAGTATTTTGAAAATTAAAATTATTTTGAAAATTCCCCTCTCTAAATTTAGGTTTGCGATAGTTCTCTTCGGTGAGGTCTCGTTAGATTTGAGTTTCAATCGTTCGGAAACTCATTATCGAATTATTGAGATTTATGGAAAATGAAATATGAGTAAAGTGAACTAATGAATTAATGAATCGGTTTAAATTGGTTTAAATCGAATAACTTGAATATTTCGAGTAATAATTGTGAAATAAAATGACTGTCAATTTGGTTATAATCAAGTGGAATATTGAATTATAACTTGAGAATTTGATTCTGAATTCTTTTGAGAAATTGTTTTCAAATATGAAGAACGAATTGGTAAATGAATGGATTATAAGTATTTAACTTATAATATGAACTTTTGGGTATATAACTGAGTTATATAAATTGAATTGAATAGAATTAATAAGAAGATTTATAAATTGAAGTTTTATAAATAGGAAAAGAATTTATGAAGATTGTTTATAAATTCAAAATCAATTGAATTTGATAAGTAAATTGTTATAACTTATTAAAGGAGATATATCCACGATTTTGGACAGTGGGTAATCCTTTAAAAATAAAAATAAGTTATAGAAATGATGAAATTGGTTGACAAATTATATTCACGATTTTGGACAGTGAATATATTATTGAATAAAACAGATATGTTTTAGGGAAAAGATATTATGAAATGAAATTTAATTGTTGACTTAACTGTAGAAATCAAACTAATTTCGATGTGAAGTTTATATTTCAAGTTTAAAACTATTGTCTAAAATGGTTAATGTGGAGATATAAATTTAATGGAGCTAAATTGATGAACAATTTACTAAAGAACTAGTTGACTATTTTTGAAATAGAAAGTAAATGCAAAGTTCAAATAGAATTTAAATTTTGAATTTGAAATTGTCAACATGATAATCCATTATAGGTTTAATAAATTCAGTGATGAATTTGAATTTAAACGTGCGGAAAAATTAAATTAAGTGAAAATCTTAATATTGAAAAGTTTGAGATCGGTTTAAAACCAATATTGTGAAAAGTATGAGGAATTCAAACTATGAATTAAGAGAAGTTGAAAAAGTTAATAGTTTTAAAAGATGTTTTAAAAAGCATTAACTATCGAATACATAGATTTCAACATTCAATTGTTGAAATAGACGTTTTTGAGAAAAATTAAGGAAATGGTGGACTATAACACTGTTGCTATAGTAAATGGTTTCCGGAAGGAAATGTTGTTGATAGTATTGGGGTTTATATATCTATCTTAAATCCGAATCCCTATACTAGTGATTTTGAGTCGTCGTAACGATGTTTTACGTAACATTCGTTTTAACTCAAATAAATGTGTTTAAAAGAATGATTTCCTTAAAGAATGTAATATATACTTAATTTTGATTCAAGTATATTGAATATTTTCAAAGTGTTGAAAATGAATGAATTTGTGAATTACTTATTATTGAATAAGTATGGAAATATTTTCCAATGTGAAATGAAAGGTTTGAAATTTTATCTTTTAAAGATAAATTGAAAAATGAATATTTGAAATTAGTTTCAAATGATTAAGTGTGAAAATTATATATCTTGTAAAGATATTATTTTGAGAAATTTGAACAATTAGTTCAACTTGGAAATTTTTCAAAGATTGAATTTTGAGTTAAATTGAGTTTAACTTTGACACCAAAAACAATATAAGTTGAGCTTTGAATTTTGGATAGTCGATTGGGATTGTATGTCTAGCATTGTGAATTGATGACATATCATTTGATCTCTATTAAATATATATCTGTGGTGGCGGAGAGTTTATTCTTTTAGCTTAACACCCTTCTCTGAGACGTACGAGCTTAGAGGTTATATATCGATAGACATCAATTATGTGTTGAGAATTGACGATGTAACGTGAAATCCAAATCGAATGTGAAATCGATAATTAATTGGATTGTGAATGTGAATTAGGTTTGAGATAACCTTAAATTTTCAAATCGATTGAGAGGAAAATTTTAAACGTGAAAAGAAAAATTTGGAATCCTCTATTTGTTGTGAATGTGAAATGAGTTTTCGTAACTTATATATGTGAATATAATCGAAAACTATCAGTTTAGAAAAGTCATCCGGTGTAGGGTTACATAGATATGATAAGTACGAAATGTGAAATGAAGTACTATATGTATATGACATATGTTTTCTAAAAACTGAGGATATGGAAATGTACCTTCCAATTTATTATGTGTGAAGGTGATTGGAACTCGGTGGAGTGTCCAGTGTAAATCGTAGCTACGTAGAATTCCCTTAGTGGAATGTCCAATGGGACTGATTTGATATCCCATTGTGTTGGGATTATGTGATTGATGCTGGCGTAATTCGAGGGGTGTGATACCTAAAGTTACAAGCGATTCCATTGAGATAGTGGCGCAACCGCCGAGTAAACTGCGATCTGGGAACCGAAGCGTAATTCGAGGGGCGTGATGCCTAAGGCTACGAGCGATTCTACTGAGATAGTAGCGTAACCGCCGCGTGGACCGCGATCTAAGGCGACAACCATGGCGAAATTCAGGAGTGATGAGAAATCTAAGTTACAAGCGATTCTACTGAGATAGTAGCGGAACCGCCGGGTGACTGTGATCCATGGGGGAACGGACTTTCCATATCCATTTTTAAAAGAATTTTTAAAAGATTTTTAAGTATTTTCACTGAGAGTTGAAGCAAGTATGTTTAGTACTTGGAGATTTTTAGTCTTGCGCCTGGCCAGCGTATGCCTAAAGTCTGTGAGAACGACGATAGACTTGTTAAACTTTGAGTTATCAAGTATTTTCAAAACTTTGAATAGAAAATCAATAATCTGAAATTAAAGTGACATAAATTCCAACTTAATAAATTAAGGAAGAGGATTTTTGGAATGTTTTGAAAAGTCCACAGCTTTGGAAAAGTTATACTATGTAAATTTCTTAAATGAAGAAGTTCAAATTTAAAATTTGGGTTTTTGTAAGTTGGAAATTTTAGTAAAGATTTTTGTGTCTTGATTGTAGAAAATAATAGACAAATGAGTTAATAAACAAAGCTAGTGAGATAAAACAAATGGAATGAATCCTATATTCATTTATTTCTAATAAGTTTCGAACTAGATAAAATTGTTAAAATATAAATATTAGTGAAATTTCAACAATCATTTTTCCTTACTTGTAATTTCGGGACGAAATTCTTTTAAGGAGGGGAGATTGTAACGATCCTAAATTTTGAACAATTTAATTTGTAAATACTTAATTTATTTTTAATATTTAAATGATAATTTGACTTAAATTTCAAATTATCAGGATGAATTGGTGATTAAAATTTAGAATTTAATCTATTTAAAAGTTGAATAGAAATTTGAATTTTTGACTTTGAAGTTGAAATTTAATATTGAACTTATATTTTAAATTTGAATTAATGATTTAGAAAAATAATTGGAATTGAAATAAGAAAGAAAATATAATATAAAAATAAATAAATATATATATATATATAATAAAATAAAATAAAATAAAAAAATAAAAATAAAAAAAAGTATACATTACCTTACCTACCTTACCTTCAACATGCCGTGACCCATGCTTAAAACACGTTCTCTTTTCTATTTTATACCCGACCCCTCTCCCCATTACTTCATTCATACGAAAGAAAAAAAAAAGAAAAAAAAATGGCGGCTCCAAATCTTTCGTTCTCGTCGTCCTCTTTGCAAGCTTAGGGCTTTTCAAATCAAAGGCACCGGCCTCGATCTGATTTGTGTTGCCTTGCTCGATCGATTCTCGTTGCTCTCTCTCTGGCTACTTCGAGTTGATGGAGTTCGACTTTCCTTCGATTCGAGATAAGGTGAGTTTTCTAACTCACGATAATCTTCATGCAAGTTTTTGAATTTGTTTGAAGTGAATTTCTTGGTTGCATGCTATGTTGTGGGGTGATTTGGTTATCTTTGGCTCGGCTAATTAAATTTTAAAATGATATGCTCAGATTTGTGACTGCATGTTGGATTTTTGTTTCTAGTTGCTGTTATTTGCTAAATTTGCTTGGATTTTGAACTGATGAAAACAGATACTATTTGGTTTTGTTTTAAATTTGATAAGAGCAGATACTATGGATTTTTAATTTTTAAGAACTGATGAGAGCAGATGTTATTAGTTTTAAGTTTTAAACTGGTAGGAACAGACAGTAATTGTGATTTGTTTTAAATTGATAACCACTGATACTTTCATAACTTTGTTCTTTTTAAATTGATAATAACAGATACTATTTGGGTTGTTTTAAAATTGACAAGAACAGATACTACTTGGTTCTGTTCTAATTCTAATAAGAACAGATACTATTTGATTTTTGTTTAAAATTGGTAAAACAGATTTTACCCAATGTTGTTTTAAACTGTAAGAACAGATGCTGCCCAGTCTTAATTTTTTTTTAATTGATAAGAACAAAAATGCTATTTGGTTTTTTTGTTTGAAACTGATAAAAACAGACTATTTGTGATTTTGTGTTTAAACTGTTAAGAACAAATGATATCAATTTTTGATTTAAACTGATAAGAACAGCTGCACCAAGTTTTTGTTTTAAATTGATAAGAATAGGTGTTTGTTTTAAAATTTGGTAAGACCAGGTGCTATGTTTATCTTGTGTTTAAATTGATAAGTACAGATGCTAGTAATTATGTTTGAACTGTTAGGAACAAATGTTATTGATTTCTTTCAAAATTTAAAATTTTGATAAGAACAGATGCTATGTTATCTTGTTATTAAATTGGTAAGTGCAGATGCTACTAAAATGTTTTGTTTAACTAAGTAGTTGAGGTGCATAATTGTTTTTGTAATAAAGATATGTCTTGAGTATTGCATGCTTCATGTTGCCCAGTCTTCAATTCCATTTTTGTTTGCCTATAAATTTTCATGTGCATGTTTGTTTGACCATCTCTGTAACCATAAAACATGTAAACATCTCTGTAAGCATTCTTTGTTGTCTGCATCCCATATCCCTAATCATGGTGGCACCTCTGTTCATCTCAGTTGCATGCAACATCCTTACTGATATGTGGGTTTGCATTTCCTCTGTCCTTTGCATATAAATTTCATTTCATGATTGAATACAAGTAGTACATTTGGATACACTTGGGTACGATTCTCTTGCATGTGTAGATAGTGGTAATTAATCTGTAGATATGAATGCATTAGGATCTGCATGCTCTTGAAAAAAAAATGTGAAACAACTGTTCTTTAAAAATCTGGTATTTGATTAAGGAAACTCTGTGCTTTGCTATCTAGTTCTAAAACAAGTAGTTCTGTAAAACTTATGTGCACTGGGAATTTTTATGGACTTGTTCCTCTGTATTTTGGTTGCAGAGTAGAGAAAAAAAAAAGGGGAAAATTTAACACTTCTGCATATAAACCATTTTAAACTTAGGATTTGAAACAAATGAGGTTTGTTAAGCTTAAAAATCATAAGCATGGAATCTGTTGAAGCTGGACAGTGTAGCATGGGCTTTGCATATCAGTTTCACAGTGAAATGGGAATTTCATGTTAAATTCAAATGTTTAATTTTGTTTGATTTTCTAAATAGAAGTTGACCATGTATTTGCATGTGGGGTTGTTTTCTTGTTGGCACTGATTGTTGCTCCCTGTTGTTGCTCTCTGTACTTGTTTCCCCTGCAAGAAGTGCATGTTGCTGCCTGCCCCTTATTCCCTGCCATACTTGTTTCACCTGTTGCTTCCATTTTGGGACTGTTTGATATGTTGTATTTTAGTGCATACTACTGTCTGCACTTGCTTACTTTTGTGTACATATGTTATATAGTGCATATTACTGTCTGCACTTGGGTATATTTCTGAGTTGCCCACTTTGAATCACTTTATTTGTGGTCTTCTGCTTCCATGGTTGCAGCCTGCTCTTGTGGTCCTTGTTTTGGTTATGTGCAGTGATTTTGTATTTGAGGCTGTTTGGATTTGTTGTGCACTGCATAGTGCCTTGCCTTGTCTGTTTTGGAGTTATGCTTGTATACTTGCAGTGATTTGTCTGACTCGTGCACGTGGGTTGGCGAGGCAGTGCACATGGGTATGAGTACACGTGTGTACTGCAGCCACACGAGATTGACAGATTTTAAAAGTTAAAGTTGTTAATATGAAAATCCATAATAGATTTTGAATTGATTCATGTGATCCATTTTATTCAGTTCATTTCAAATTTATTTACTTGAGTTAAGATTAATCCTGACTCGAGTGTTTTTGTGTTTTGCAATTAACGCTCGGGTCAGACCGAGTATTTTTACAGCTTGAAGATTTTCAGGCCGCGAAGTTAGAGAGAGGGGGATTAAAGCACTCTACTAAAGTTTTCAGTAAAAATTTTCTTGTATTTAATAAAAGATATATTCCGCTGTATAAAAATTTATGCATTGTAAAAACTCTGATATATGTATGTAAGAAAAATTCATTTATGAATAATATTATGATTATTCTGTGATTCTGTGGCTGATTCTGTTTAAACTTTATAAACTGACTAACAATTCGTCATTTTGAACGTTTCTAGCTGGTTTAATTACCGACTAGAGGCGGTCAGAGCGGCGGGTCGTTACACAACGAAGGTCCAAAAGATCATCAGACACAAATCTAAAATAGGAATCAACCACAGGGTTGAAACGAATATCAGAACGATGATCAACTCAACATCTCTCGGACACATCCCAAACAACAGGCAACTGAGGGGGAGCAAGTTCCTGAACAGCAATGGAATCATCAGAAGGAACTGTAGGGCGCGCAACAGATGACGACGGACCTTGCAATTTTTGTTTGCACTCTAGTTTCATATATCCTTGGGCAGTCCCTTACAAGTTCATATATGTCTTCGCTTGATCATATCGTTGGTGGTTGTCTGGTTTCTACTCTATTAGCTAATTTTTTTTTCCTATCTCCTCTAAATGGAGATTGACATGGAAAAAACACCGATGACAGTCAAATCATGAAATTTTCTTACCGTTCGGTAAAGAAAATGCCCGTGTTTCTTCCATGCAATAAGGACAAGCTAAACGACCGGATGTACTCCGTCTTGAAAGCATTGCATAGGCAGAAAAATCACTTATAGTCTACAACAAAGAAGTAAACGTACAATTTTTTTCTTTGAAACGTCGTATGTTTCTACTCCTTCGTTCCACATTGTTTTTAACTCCTCAATCAACGGTTGTAAATAAACATCGATTCCTTGTGTCGGATCATCGGGGCCAGGAACGACAACAGTAAGAAACATATATTGCATTTTCATACACATCCACAGAGGTAAGTTATAAGGTGTGATGATAATGGACCGAGATGAATATTTAGCACCAAAATGAGAAAATAGTGAAAAACCATACGTACATAATTCAATTCTAACATTACGACTCTCCGTTGCAAAATTGGGGTAAGTTTTGTTGAAATGATTTCATGCTTCTCCATCGGTTGGATGTGTCGACGTACCTTTTTCCTCTGTTCTTACACTATGTCATCTCATATGAGGTGCAGTTACAGAGGATGCGTATAATCTTTGAAGCATATGAGTGATGGGCAAATAATGCATACGTTTGTATGGAACTTCCTTTCCTTCTTTTTTCTTGGTTTGTACTTTTCCTCCTTACATATTCTACACTTTGAATCAGGTTATATTGGACTTTGAATCAGATTATATGTTTATCATATTAGCTTCAGTTCTTGCTAGTACATTGTTTATCATGTTCAACTTCTTCAATTAAGTTATTTTTCTAGAATGTACATCAAATTAACCACATTATATTTTTTCAAGACTTTTTCTTCAACTGTAAAGATATAACAAAGTTTGATATTTTCATTTGGGAATTTCTCAGGTATGTTTTGAATAATTATCACTATAAGTTCTTAATATTGTATTATGAAAAAGCATTTTAAGTGTATTTAGTTTATCCCGTGTTTGAAAACTTTGTTGAATTTTTTTTTCTTTCCTTGGGTAGCATGCAGATCTTTTACCTTGTATTATTTAAGTGATGAAATTTTACACTTTTTGTAATATGTAAACTTTGATCTTTTACCGTTGCTAAAGGTGGAATTAAAATGATTTTTCTCCTTTTACCTTTGTGAAAGGGAAACAAAAACAAATATTTTGTTATTGAATCAAAACATGTGTCATTTGCAAGCTAAGATAGTCTATAACATCAAATGATATGCCAATTTTGATGTTATAGTCACACACCGCTTGTGCGATAATAAGGAAAAATGGAATTCTGTGTTCCGTTCTGCTACTTCTGGTTTCTATCTGATGAAATTCCGAAGTTGATGGAAAGGAACTTAGAATATTGAATATTGTTCCGTAAACGATTGGAACAAACGGAAAATGACTTGGTTAGTATAGAAATTTTCCACGTCCATCGCTATGATTGGGCACTCAAAGTAGCGGTTATATAGGAGTTCTACGGTGAAAGTCGTGCTTTTTAAACTTGGTCATTGAACCGTTGGGAACCTCATGGATAAAATGACTGACATGATCGCAAAAATCTCAGTAGCCTCACCAAACTCAAAATTTACCCTAGGCGCCCCTGCGTCAAAGTTATCACAGTTCTCTATCGTAAGCCACCATATCCATCTGGCAAATTCTATACGAACACAAACAAGCGCCGAGTTGCCCCTCGGATTTTTAAAATAATAAAAATCCCTCAATTTGCTGCGATGTCCCATGTTGGAAAAAAAATCCGAAAATACCAACCCACGTAGTAGCACTATATGGCGCCTTCAGGACACCATAAACTGGCATTGCGTGGTACATTGAAGGAACCATGTATTGCCACGCAATGCAACTACATGGTGGATAGAAAATTCGAAAAGAAAACTAAAACATAAATTAAAAAAAAGCCAAAATTGTTACAATATATGTAAATTATGGAATAAATATGCTTTTATGTTGTTTTGTTTAGTCCCACACCATGAAATTGGTTAAGTCCTTTGCTCCGAAGCCTTTATATAAAGGAGGCTATGTAATGTAAATACATATCTATTCTCAGAAATAATAATATATCTTTTGTCTCTCTCACCAATGGCTTCTGCTTTCTTCATTTTATCAATGGCTTCTGCTTTCTTTATTTTATAACACGTTATCAGCACGATCTCCAAAAAAAAGAAAATTTCAGATCTGATTATAAATTTTCAAAGTGGTAAGCCATTTCTGATCTGATTACTCAAATCTTTCTGATCTCGTTCTATTAATTTTATTTCTTTTAGATCTCATTTTATTATTGATCTAATTATTCAGATCTGAATCTATTTGCATATTTCATTTCATTTTTGTCCATGTATTTTAGATCTCGTTTTGTTGTAGATCTAATTTTTCAGATTTCATTATATATATATATATATATATATATAATCTCTTAGATCTTTCTCTATTAATCTTATCATTTTTGATCTCATTCCATTATTTGGTTAAAAAAAGAGTTTTCATTTTGATTTTTTTTGTGTGTTTGGATTTTAGTTTGAATGAGAACTATAGAAATGATTTTGGTACATGATTTATATTTTTAGAAGAAATATTTCATTGTCTTTTAGAGAAACAAATATAAGGATAATACGTATCTAGAAGATCGTATTAAGTTTATATGAAAGAATAAGAACCTGAGTTCATATGTGCGAAGGATAAAGATTAAAGTTTTCATACGCTGAAATAAAACCTTGAAAAAAAATAAAATAAACGAGCAATTCCAGAAGAAGATATTAGTATGTCCAGAAGACATAATATAAAAACAATATGTTGGAATAACATTACAAATATGGTAAAAACTATTTCCTCGAAGAGAAATAGTATTATGATTCTCATGTTCGAATACAATTATGAATAGTCCTCTTGTTTCATTGTGTTTATTTAATATTGGAGACCCGAAGTTCTCAAATAAAAATTATACATATAAGTTTTCATTAAAAAAAGGATTATATATCGAAAATCAAATATATAAATTTGAGATGTGAAGCTTTGAATAATTAGAAAAGCTAATTCAGATTATGTTAAATTCCAATTGCAATCAAACCTGAAGTTCGATAATGAAAATAAAGTTGTACCATTTAGGATCTAAAGTACTAAACAAAGACTTTATTTAAAGTAAAATTGGAACCTGAAGTTCTAAAAATATTTGCCAATGGTATTAACTACTAAACCAAATAAATGTATAGAAACTTGTTCACTCCAGAAGTAGTGATAATAATATATTAAAAAAAGAAAGTCTCCAGAAGAGATTTGTTGATATATTTGGTGCTTTTACTAAACCAAATAGATACGTAGAAACATATCTACTCTCCTACTCTCTTTCTTTTTAATTAAAATTAAGGTATTCTAATAGAAAGTACATTTCTTATTATTATTTTTCTTCTTCAATGCATCCATTCGCCTTTCAAAAGGTAAAATATAATAGATCAAATATAATAGATCTAAAATAATCTTAAATCCCCAAATTTCTGAAATAACTTGTGTTGATTTGAAGATTTACATGTTTGTTTTGATATATTTGGTAAAGAATTATGAAGTTAGTTTTCTTATGAAAATAATAATAATTCGGATCTAAGATATATAGTTATTTATGACTATGAATGATATGGATAGATTTGAGATGATAATTCTGTTTATTTAGAGATTCAGATTATTGGGAAATAAAATTTCACTTTAAGATATTCATTTTAATTTTATTATTGAGTAATATTGAACCTAGATTTGAGATAAAATTGTGTTACTTTAAGTACTGTTTTTTCAATTGGTTCATATATATTTATAATGAAATTATTTTGTTGTGACAGTAGTTATGTCCTAGACCATGTAAAGGTTAATTGCAGCTATTTTTATCACAAATGTATTAAATTCATTGGTTATTGTAAATTAAATAATATTTTATGTTTGTGTTTGGAATAAGAATTGATGTATGATGTAATATTTGATGCATTTATTTTGACGAGTAATATTTTTTGTAACGGAAGAAATAGGTTTAACAACAACTTGAAGTTGTGCAAAGAAATTATTTTAATAGAAGTTGTAGAACTCAAAGTCCAAGACCTGAAGTCATAAATTGTGAAAAGATTTCCTGATAAACTTTACAAGCTCGAATTCTTGTCAGTATTTTTTTAATTTATCAAAATATACAAGTCTTGAATTAGGAATAGACTTTTATTCTGTAACAATGTGGCACAAAAAAAGGGAGAAGTTTACACAAAATTTAAGAACCTGAAGTTCATGACAAATTAATGAACTTAAGTTCATGAATTAGAAGCCTGAAGCTCTATTGGAATTATGTAAAATGATAAGGTTGTACTTCCTGAAAAAGTTAAAGAAAATTAATAAATAATCATATGAGAAAATGATGATGCATTCAAGAGATTACAAAAATCTCCAAATGAGTTATATCGTACCTTATATCTTTACATTTACATTATATTAACCAAATATCCTGAAGATATTATGTTATATGATATTTCAAGCATCATTGGATGTGTGTGTGTGTATTAATCTGTTGAAAAGATGTTTTAGAGATTTATTTATATTTATATTGCAAAATCTAACATCCTAGAAGAGATGTTATAAGAATTTTATTTTTGTTACGTTGCAATTCCTTAAAAGGAAACACTGTATTCCCTGAAGGAATAACCATATAAATTTTTTTTGAAGCAATAACAATAATTTTTCAAAAAAAAAGGATATTGTATGCCAATATTACACTCCAGAAGTAGTGGTTTTATCTCTTACATCTTACTTTCATTTGGTGAATCTAATTTTGTTACTGTATTTAAAATTTGATATGTCATTTCAAAGACAGTTACAACAAAAATTTCCAGTGGAGATATTTTATGCCACTGTAAAAGTAGTAATTATGTAATTATTGATATGTCATTCCAATAGTGCATATATATATATATATATAAGAGATAAGTTCACTCCAGAAGTGATGATACTAAAATATCTCTAGAAGAGATTTATAAATTTGAAAATGATAACATATCTCTAGAAGAGATTTGTTTATATATTTGGTAATTTTATTAAACCGAATAAATGCATAGAAATTTGATATTTGGGATATAATTAAGGAATAAAACTTAACAACTTTAAGTTGTGTGTATATTTTGTTCGAACCAGAAGTTCGATATGGTTCCAACCATTTGTTTTGAACATTGTCATGCAGTTTTGACGGATTCACATTGACATTGATCTATAAATAGAAATCAATAGTTTGAATCCTTGCAATATTTTGTTTTAAAAATCACTAATTCAAAAGAGAAAGAATATGCAAAATTATAATATATATATATGCAATACGTGGACGCACGTATATATTCATATATGTAAATATTTAGCTAACAACATGAAGTTTGTTATGAGCTCATCATATAGATTATGTATGGATATTATTTAGTGATTTAAAATTCAATCAACATAAATGTTGAATGACCTGAAGTCGTGTATGTATTCAAATGATCTATATAATAAGTAATTTCCTCTAATTCTCTAGATCAATGAATGAGAACAAACTCTAATAAGCAATATCAATTGAATGCATCTTATTAACTAATAAAAGGATCATCCTCCTATAACTGATATACATATAATGTATTTGCTAGTAGCAATGTGATAATGGTTCAAAATGAGAATCCAAAGAGAATTATAATTTAATGTGACAATTGTCATCATTAAGGGGAAGGATAAAGGGATACAAGTTCATTTTGATCATCAGTGTTAAATATTTATTAAAATATACAATGATGCAAAATATTATCAATATTTTTCCTAGTAGACTTTCTCCAATATAGATTTGAATCCCTGAAGGATCAAAATTTGTAAACCACATCTGAAATATGGTTCAAAAGTCAGTTCAAAATATTTTTGGAGTAAGTAATAAAGATGCCAAATAAAGGAGATGAGTGTTCTTGAAGAAACACTTAAGGATGCTCTGAAAGAGATCCATGACATGATTCTCAAATAACCCTAGAAGTGGGTTAGGTGCCTAAAACATGATAATTAAAGAGATCTCAATAAATCATGTCTAGAACTGACAAAAAATAATCATCGATGATAAATTTATAAATAATAAAGCGCTTATGTTTATAAATGGATTAAAGATCCTGGATTAGAGAAAAACATGATTGGCCATCATGAAATTCTCATAAATAAGAAATATGAACCTGTAGTTCGCAATATATATATATATATATATATATATATATATATTCTAATATATATATATATATATATTAGAAAAACACACTGAAATTACTGAAGCACATGTAGTGCTACATCGTGTTAAATGCTCTAGGCATATGTTTTTATGAATAATTGAATTCATTGAAACAGTGAAAGTGTTTAAAACACTTAACATACCCTGAAGGTATAAATATTGTTTAAAACATTATAAACAATGAAAGTACACAAATTTCTGAAGAATATAAATAACTTTGATGGTTATAAAGAAGATAAAGAACAAGGACCGTAGATTACAACTTCTTTTAAGTATTGTTGTAATGAAAATCTTGATATAATTCATGATGAGTAGATTACTTCCTACTTTTAAGTATCGTTGTAATGAAACTCTTAGTTTCCATTGAAGTGATAGTTGCGATATGCAAATACTTATTAAACTATACAAATTTCTAAAAAATATATATAACTTTTGTAGTTATAAAGAATGCAAAAGACACGAAGTGTAGATTACAAATTTCTTCTAAGTATTGTTGTAATGAAAATCTTGATATACTTCAAGATGAGTAGATTACTTCCTGCTTTCTAGTAATGTTGTAATGAAATTTTTAATATTCATGAAAGATGTGTAGTTGCAATGCGCAAAACTAATTTAAAGCACAAAAATGAAAGCACATGAAGTGTTTTTTTTTTTGAACTGGTACTTAATATACAACAAATCAATGGGACAACATATCCCATGTCAAATAAACGTTCGAAAGCAAGTTTCGAACTTGTGACATCCTGCACCAAGCCGAATCAATTAACCACTTGGACAATGGTACTTGTCACATGAAGTGCTTTTCATAAAAGTAGCATACAAAATGCATAAAATGCAAACCATATTTGGAAGAAACAATCTTAGAAAATTTGATTGTATCGAAGAAAACTATTAATAGATTGTATTATTAATGAGATACATATTTATGGATCCTGAAGTATCTATAACCAATTTGATTTATCGAAAGACGAATATGAATTCAGAGGAAAATTTAAAATCAGAGGGAGCATTCATAAGTATTTTATAATGCACTCTTTTTCCTTAACTAAGATTTTTCCCACTGGGTTTTTTTATTAGTAAGGTTTTAATGAGGCATTATCATGATCCGGAAGTATCAACTCCCTAGTAACATTTGAAATAAGTTATAATGTACTCTTTTTCCTTATTTAAGATTTTTCCCACTGAGTTTTTCTTACTAAGGTTTTAATGAGACATTATTTTGATCTAGAAGAATAAAACGTCTTTTCAAGAAATAACATCTTAAATATGTTATTTAAGTTACATTATATTTTTATCTTTGACTAAGGTTTTTCCCATCGGGTTTTCCTTTGTAAGGTTTTTAATGAAGTATTAAATTGATCCAGAAGTATCAAACTCTATTTGATGCGGTAAATTATTGAAATATGACATACTATATTGTACTCTTTTTCCTTCACTAAGATTTTTTACATAGAGTTTTACTTAGTAAGGTTTTAACGAGGCATTAGTTTGATCCGGAAGTATCAAACTTCATTTAAAGAAACAAGAAAATAAAATATGTCATCGTACTCTTTTTCCTTCACTAAGATTTTTCCCATTGGGTTTTTCTTAGTAAAGTTTTAATGAGGCATTATTTCGATCCCGAAGTATCAAACTCTTTAAAAGGAATATCATTGTATGATATCTATGATTTCAAGTTGCACTCTTTTCCTCGTTCAAGGTTTTTTCATTAGGTTTTCCGAACAGAGGTTTTTAATGAGGCAACATATAATATTATATCGATTGAATCGATAAATGTAAGCAAGATAATAATGAGGGGGAGCAATCATCATACATGTTTCAAAAAGGAATTTTTTTTGTTATCAAAGCATTCAAGATTTTGAAGACGCATATTTAAGAGGGAGTGTTACAATATATGAAAATTATGGAATGAATATGCTTTTATGTTGTTTTGTTCGGTCCTACATCGTGGAATTGGTTAAGTCCTTTGCTCTGAAGCCTTTATATAAAGGAGGCTATGTAATGTAAATACATATCTATTCTCAGAAATAATAATATATTTTTTGTCTCTTTCCAAAAGCTTCTGCTTTCTTCATTTTATCGATGACTTCTACTTTCTTCGTTTTATATCAGAAACCATGCTTTCGTAAAAAAGGAGGCCCTGGCGGTTTGGAGTTCAAATAAAATTTGCCTATCCGTCCCTTTATAAGCCCCAAGCAAAAAACCCTATTCAAAATGCCACAATCCTTAAACCCTAGTATCCCCAATTTTAAACAAAATTCGGTGAGAAATTCTGTTTTTTGTCGGATCCGGGCGGGGACCAAAGTGGGCACCATACTTTGCAAAGCTGGAGGCAGAACTTAACGGCAGCGAATACTGCTTCGTGCCTTTTATCTCCAAAGGTACGGTTTTATCATTTTCGACACAATACGAAGTATTTTCTATGTGATTTATGTTTTATGGGTTGAGATATTATGGCACATGTTTTATTTATAGAATGTAGGCGGCTGTTTGGATCTGTACTTTGCACATGCGATGCCAGCGTTTGTTACGATAATTGGTTTGGATCCGAGTTCATACAGGGAGTACAGTTCATATAGGAAACAGTTAAGAAAGGATCTGGTTGGTCTTTGATCATATTGCGGTGATGAATAGAATCAAAGTTATAACACTATTTATCTTTTGTTGTTAAGCAGTTGAGTTTGTGTGTGTGTCATAAAAGAAGTTGTTTCCTGTTTAATGTTGTTGAATTTGTTTAGGTAGCTGACACCCATAAAATTGACTAGCAAGCTAGAATGGTCCCATAAATTTATATTCATTAATCCCTCAGTCGCCTTATTTCTTAAAAGGCTGTTAAAAGGATGCAGTTCTCCTTCTTTCTACCAAATTGGTCTGGTTAACAGAATACCAGAGATGGAGCTCTCCAACAGAAGTGCGGTCCCTTAATATTAAGAATAATATTCAGTTTTCAATTCAAAATTCTGAATTGAGCGTGGACGCTTATTTAATAGGTACTTGGCTTTGGATACCTATTAAATATATTAAGGTTCTAAATTCCCCTTTTCGGTTCCGCTCCGGTCACTAGAAAATTTTAAATTTCGGTTCTATTTCGAAAATTTCGTTCTATTTTCGGTTTCAGATTTCTTTAACTTTTCTATCTTTTTACTTATATATATGCTAGTAACTAATATAAATTCATATTGTAATTGAATCTAACATGTATAATTGTCATTGGATCAAGAGTTTATTGTATTCGTAATTTAGCAAGCCTAATCACTCTTCAAAACAGCCCCAAATTTGTATTGGAATTATTTGCATAAACAAATTAAACAAAGCCCATAGTCCATTGTTCCATTCACTGTGGCCCTACATTATCGTTCCTCAGCCCTAAAAGTCATTCACAATTCTTCTCCTTCATGCTAAATTTCCACTCCTTTGTCTCTCTATGTGCTCGATTTCATCTCGTCGATGTCAATTGCTTTAACCCAACCCATGGATATTACCCAAAACTCTTGGTCGATGCTCAGTTGCCTCCATTTCTTATGCGCAATGTTACGTTTTGCTCCAGATGTCACCAGATATGAAGCAGGTAAGTAATTATTTTTTTAGGGTAGATCAACAGAAGCAGAATTTTGAGCAAATTCCGGCCCGGTCAACTCTGGAACCGGACTGAAATGGGTGGAATTTTGACGTACTGGCTGGAATCTTGAACCATGAAATAAACATCCCATACATAATAGACGTCTATACATAATAGACGTTTGATTCAGGTGTTTATCAAATAATTGATGGTCAGACGCCTATTAAATAAGCATTTGACCTCAAACGTCTACTAAATAAACTTTCGAGCTTCGGTCGCATATTTAATAGGCGTCCACAGTCACATACCTATTAAATAAGCGGTGGACTATTTTGTATTTTCAGGCAATTCAACTCTTAATATTCGACCCTCTGAATATTAAGGACTGAATGGGTTGGAGACATTGCCGGAGTTGACATAAGATTTGAGCTAGGGCGCCAGAAGGGTTTCGATGTGAATGAATTTCAATCCTTTTTTCCCCCTTTTCTATTGCATTTGGGCACTGAAAGTATTCCTTTCGTTATCTAATTAAACTGCTCCAGCTCTGTCTTTTACCTGTATTCAAATAGTGCAAACCGCAAGTTGCCCTGATACAGATCTGTAGTCTATGCTTCCACGTCAATACGGGCTAATCTTTACCATAAACATGATCTCTAAACGGACCATTCGCCATATACGCATATACCAATATCATCACTGAGTTTTCATTACAATTGCCAATAAGCGAAACCAAATGCCTATGTGTTAACTTCGATAGCATTTGAAGCTCAGTTTGAAACTTGATAACTCCTTGCTCTTACCGTCTGTTTTTCCTCTTAAATGAAACTTTATTTCCATCATCTAGCTCCCCCAGATATCCATTTCTGAACCCTCCTACTCCAACCACAACATTTTCATTCCAATTTGTTCATTGCATGTTGCAGCTCCTCAAGAGAACATGTCTACCGAGGCCCAAAATGGACGAGAAGGTCATCCCACTTTGGTTGGACCCATACCCTGACCCTTCCCTGTTAGCGAAGAGTTCATTTCCATTGTCCTTTTTTAAGTGTTCCCATTATATACCAGTTATTGATTTATGCATAATCAATTTTTTATGTTATGATAAACCTCACTTGTCGATCAAATCAATGTGGTTGAGATTGGAGTGGATACGTGAGGACACCAGAAAAGGGACAGAGGATTTGAGCTGGTTAGTGAAGCTGATCTGGTTCATGTGTATCGGGAGTAACCATGATGAACAGCTGTTATATCTGCACAGATCTTGGGGTCTTTTGTATCATTTCAGTCGTTGCTCCCACGTCGGCCAACGCCTCGAACCTCATTGTGATTCCAATTACTGCAACTGCTCTGGAGCTCTTGTTTCCATCTCCTTCAGCCTTTTGTCCATCTACACCAAATTCTCCGTCTAGGCTTCTTACCGTGTTAATCATCTTCAAGACCTCAACGCCATTCAGATTTCAGAATCGCACCGGTTCTTATAGTGTCATCTTTAACTGGACCAACCTGATTATAAAAGGATTTTTATCATCTTACAATACTACAAGGACAATTTATTGTATGAACTAGTCACAAAGACTAATTATCAAAATATATTAGTTTTACCCACATCAACAGTACATAAGCAAATTGTAATTGTATTGTGGTACGAGAAATCATATGTTATGCATATGACTAGTATTAATAAGCGCAACTAAGAGATGCGTTAATAGAAGGTTTAATAGAAGTTATTCATCAACACTACTGATAGTCGTGCTAGGCAGTAGTAGCTTTCATATGGAACATATGGTTGCTCATAACAGCATACAATTACAGTTTGTTAGCGTGTCTGTTGGTGTGCTTAGCAGCTGTTGCCCAGACATTTATCTATACTTGGATTTTTTATACAAAAATATTGTTGAATTATATATGAATTCAAGGGAGGTTGTAGGGATACAATTGTACATTCTTCATTTTTACGCAGTTAAGACAGCTGACAAATGTACAAACTCATTTTGCTGTAGTTTGAAATGTAGCATGTTTTGTTAACATGTTTTGTACTAGCTTATATAAAAAAATCATCATACCATCAATTGTAACATTTATTGAAATCACCCCGACCATTATTATACCTGAAGCTATTGATGAGTTCACAACAACATCCTTATAGTATGTACTCGCAATACGGCCGATTGATCCAGTGGGGACGCTACGGTCAAGCCATTGATGTTTCACATTGAAATAGAGATGGATAAGCTTCTTGCCAACTGTGTCGCAAAAATGCAATCGATCAGATACAGAAACAATGGTTCGACATCAAGGTTCCATACAACATTAAAATTCGCGGTTCCAAAATGGGCATCCTGCATTCTAACGACCGATGTGTACACAGATCTTGGAACCCAACGAGAAGTGAAACGCTATCTCCATATTTAACAATGGATCATTTTTGTTTGCTTGTGCTTTTGTTTCTTGATCTCTTTCTTCTTGCATAGATTAAGAAAAAAGTTTTTGACCAGATAACATGGCATTTCGTTTTTCAGTTTCTAACAATGGCAAAGTCAAGTTTGCTTCTTCCTCTTGACTACACTCAATATTTCGGTCGCTGCTGTTTGTATTCCACTCAATCATTTCATAATTGCATCCAAATTGGGTTTGCTTCTGAAATTTGTGATATGCCCTGAGTTTTCATTTTGTGATTAAATTCATGTCTTATTTTGTTTTGCTTTAATCATTGAAAATAATTCTACTTTAATGGGAGTCTAATATGGATATTCATGTAATACTAATTGGAAATGAGTTATATGTAAGAATATATAAAAAAGTAAGTTATTTTAAAGCTTGATTTTACTTCAGTAAAATATTTATTATTCTTTATAATCAATGTTAAGGAATTCGATATTGAAGTTCGTTGCACACAAGTCTTTTTAAAAAAAGTTGAACCATCCACGTATGGTAGAATATTTGGTGTATACTTGAATGCCAACACTAGATTATTTTTTAGTTATCATATGTGAACCACGTTGTATACATGCGAATTATTTAGTAATAATCCAGACTAATGCATCAGCATAATACATATATTGACTGTTTAGCGTATGTCACATAAATGTGTTCTAAATGGATTAATATTATTGTTTATGTGATCATTTCCTATAGGCATTGTGCCTGATCCATCTTCCTTTATACTTGGTACAAGTTTATTTTTTATGTAAAATGCTACTATATTTTGAATTGATTCACGTGCTGTAGAGTATTTGGTGTATACTTGAATGACAACACTTGATTATTTTGAATTGATTCACGTACTGTAGAGTATTTGGTGTATACTTGAACGACAACACTTGATTATTTTTTAGTTATCATAAGTGAACCACATTGTGTACGTTCGAATTATTTAGTAATAATCCAGACTTATGCATCAGCTTAATACATATATTGACTGTTTATTGTATGCCACATAAATGTGTTCTAAATGGGTTAATATTATTGTTTATGTGATCGTTTCGTTGAGGCATTGTGCCTAATCCATCTTCCTTTATACTTGCTACAAGTTTATTTTCCATAAAATGCTACTATATTTTGAACTGATGTTACACTAACGACACTATATATTTGTCTAAATGAGTAGTTTTAATTATTCATCTTACAACGACAAGACAGTCAAGTGACGACGTTATCAGAAGATGGTAACATCGAAAACAATGGTACATGCTTCATGAGTTATTATGTGTTCTTTCATCCACGTTTAGTAAAATGTTTTAGTATGCATTATTATTTTAGGATCAATAGGAAGAAAAGGACATGGCTTTGACAAACCCAAATGGGGTAAACCAAGCTAAGGGAGAACATAATTCATAGAGATAGATTATGCATTATTTAAGAAAATCCAAGTTGCCAATGTATTTTCCTTGAGTAGAACTAAATCTTATGTATATGCTCACACTTTATGCTTGTATGGTTAAACTTAAATATACGTGTGTATATTAAATATTAATGTTTTTAAGCAAATGAGCTTACGGTAGCTTGATGTATATGGTTGTCTCTAGTTATTAAAACTTTGATGATCGTTTGAACTAAAATTGTAATTAGCTTATATAAGTCTCTTTAAATTTTACCTTGTTAGTTTAATTCTCTGCTTGATAAATCTCTTCGAGTAGAGAAATGTCCCAACTATTTTGCAACTTAGATGTACATTCATAGATATCAATATAATTCCTATCAGTTGCATCCTGTATTTAAAAAAGCTTATTCTTGATGGATTGAATGAAAGGATTCTATGTGTTTTAACATTGGTACGTAGGGTGGTAATACATTATTGTACCACAAGTTTTAGGTAATATATATAGCATATGACGTGTCAACATATGTTCAGTGGGTTCAATCATGCGCTATACATGATTTGAACCTACGATCTCATGGACCAAAGACAGAGCACCTAACTATTGAATAGTGGTGCTAGATGAAAGGATTCAATGTTCTCAGTCCAAATTCAGTTATAAATCTTTTTACTGCATACATTATAAAGAGAGATTGATTGCATAAGAGGTAGTTTTGATAAAAGTCATGTTAATCGGAATGTAGAATGTAGCAAAGAAAGAAAGAGTTTAGGATACATTTGCATGTATTTTTCTTACAATTATATCGCCATACAATGGTGATAATCTCGACTAAGCTCATATGATCTGATTGCGCTTTCGAGAAATGTAGTATAGTAATACAATCTTTATCAACATAATTTTCGTTCTCCATTTCCCCGCTTAGGTCATCTATTTTTTTATAGACTCGGTACCAACAGGCAATGAACTACCAGCTGAACACATATACTCCCTTTTCCACTTTGATCCAACTTTGCCCACATTGCTTCTTTAAACCTTTTTGCCTTTGTCATAATCCTAGCATTCGCCGTCTCTCTATAATCTCCCAAGGCAGGACAAAGATTTCTTAATTGACCAATGCCTTAAATATATATAACTTGTACTTTTATGTTTTGAGCCTTTAAAAATTAACATAGATATTCCTCTTAGCATACTTTTATTTTGCGCATAGCAATATTTCCCCATTATCCAAATTATGTAACTATAAATGGATTGTTGACCAATCAGATATGAGTTATTGATCTTTGTTTGGAAATCGTAGAATGTTTGTTTCAACATCCAAGCGCTTGGGGGTGCCAATGTGTTCTGAACTTTCTACATCATTGGTATGTTAAACTGGATATCTAGATTTCAACTATTACCGAATGTTGATTTTGTTTTAATTACAATTTAGTTTTGCCTCAACTTTTACAAAAGTAGGCTTTGGGTTGATTAAATAAGGCACCTAAATTTGCCTCTATATGCATTTATAAGGACATGTAAAAGTGCCCTTAATTTAGCTATTATAACTCTTTTGTTTACATGACAACAGGTATATTAGGGGAATTGTTGTTCGATCCACCTTAAAATATCATTAGGTGTTTGATTATCAAAGACGATTCTTAATTTTTCTCCTTATTTAAGGCATAATTGAGTTAGTTGTTAGCAATTAGTAGAGGCAAAATACATTGTTCTTATTATCTTGAAATTTGTTAGTGCCTTTTGGCCATCTAAATGCATATGGTGGCAAATTAGTAGTGCCTTTTGGCTGT
Organism: Allium cepa; assembly: GCA_030765085.1. Taxonomy (NCBI): domain Eukaryota; kingdom Viridiplantae; phylum Streptophyta; class Magnoliopsida; order Asparagales; family Amaryllidaceae; genus Allium; species Allium cepa. Next base: position 848,899,441 of record CM060943.1, read on the forward strand.
CGACTTTGACTGCAAAAACGACTCATCTTTTTCCCATTGGCGATCCGTTGTATCATTAGCGGAGCTCACCACTGCCCTACCTATATCGAGCCTATATGCAGTTTGGTATCCATATTTTGAAATACCGTTGATATGTCTCACAGGGAACAGAGAGGTTGCTTCATCTGTTAATAAAATGTCAGGAGCTGAAACAACTTAGATAGCATATAACACCATCAAATTTCAAGATAATAAAAACAATTTATAAAGCCTCTACTAAAGCAAATAGGGGTCAAAACTTAACTAAATTGCCCCTAAATAAGGATAGGAAAATTATGGACGATCTTTGATAATGAAGCCACTAATGATATTGTGGCGTGGTCTGAGCAAACTGCCCTTAATATACCTATTGCCCGGTAAGCAAATGTGTTATTTAAACTTGACTGCTGGTAGAGGAAAAATCATCTTTGGCCTCTAATTAGTTAATTTGAGGCCCCTAATATCTACAATTTTCATGGTGTTAATAAATGCTAAAGAATCAGGTAATGTTGAAAACTTTAGGTTTAGATTGTCTGCTGTAGCGTTTAAAAGGTACCCTTTGAGCACGAAGTTCTTTGGATCAGAGGCAGTAAAACTGTGCAACAAGACATATTCATCTGTTTCTACAGCGAGAACCGCTTTGGTGAGCATGAAATCAGAATTTGTGAGAAGGAAAAATTGGAGTTGGGCCCAGTGCCAGCCAGTTTAGGTTAGCTTGAAGCTGTAAGTAGATTCTTCATGAAATATAACTGAGTGTATTGAAACGAGAATGTTAGGCAGCGTTTGGCTTGAAACGAGTTTTGTATTCTGTTTCATATGTACATCAAACAGAACTAAGGAGGAGGGTTGTAAAATCCTAATCACTCTAGTATTTTATATTTTCCAAAATGTCGGAAAAAAAAAAGGTAATTTTACAATTTTATATATTAAAATCATTTTTCAAATCGACCATTTTCAACTCCTACTCTCCCATGCAGTTTAAGATACATGTTGAAATCATAAAATACGAAACTCGTTTTAAATCAAACACAATTTATCCTTTTCAGACAAGAAAGGTTTTGCGTGTGAGTCGGTTTTGAAATGTGACCATCGGGACGGGTGATAGGTGCAGTTTAGGCCTGTCAAGGGTACGGGTTTCGGCCCGATCCGAATCCGCCCTATTTATGCGGGTAAGGATTTTGCTTTTTTCTATCCAAGCCCGACTCAAGCCCGATCCGGGTCGGATACGGTTTTATCAAAACCCGGCCTGGTTAGGGCCCGACCCGACTATTAGTTTTTGTCATATCAAAACATGAGTGCGTATATTATTTATTTACCATTTTGTTTGTTTACATGTAGATGTTTTGCATACTTTTGTTATGAGTTTGACTACATCACCGTCCAATTTATATGTTAACATTGTTTGTATACAAATTTTAGCAAAGTTGCAGTTTTAGAATATGGTTTTAACACAAATATTTATAAGTTAGGTATATAGTATTACCCAGCGGGCTTAAAAAGCCCGACGGCCCGGGCTCGGATATTGTGTTGAAATACCCCGCGGGTTCGAACCGGGCTCGGGTTTTAATTATGGTAATTGGACTCGGGTCCGGCTTTTATAATACTCGGACCGAACCCTGCCCATTGATAAGCCTAGTGCAGTTCCACCACAGTCTGTTAGGAAACTCTCAGTGGGAGCGAAGGATGCTTTTGATGTGGGAGCTTTCCCTGAAGCAAAAATCGGTGTTGTTAATATGATTGACAAAACAACAAGGAGAATGTTCATTAAAAAAAAATATCTTTTATCATTAAGATTATTTTTTGAAAACTTGTTATGATTTCTTCCAGGTTAGTTTCTGACCCCAGGGTAAGGTTCTGAAATGGAAGGACCAAAGTAGGCCGGTCAACGGATGTTTTCGGATGTGGATAATGCAATATCCGCATCCGCAGATACGGACGGATATGGGATAATTATCCTATCCGCTAACGACTGATAAATCAAGCATTATAAAAAAGAAATTTTAGTTTAACATAAATAATTTTCCCATTCCATTGGTTGTAAAAGTGATGAAAATTAACAAATATGATGATAATAAATAGTTTCAAAAAGTTAATAAGCATTAAGTGCATATAATATAAATTACTAACTTAATAAAATAATAAACGAGTGTTTTTTGTTGCACTAAAATACATATAATTTGAACTATGATCTTGACAAGAACCGGACGGATAATTTTTGGATGCGGATGTTTTTGTATCCGCGTCCGCATTCTTTTTTTGTATATCGGATATTTTTTCATTTTTTGGATGCGGATGGATTTCAGATTTTTCGGATATTCATTGACAGCCTTAGACCAGAGTGGATTGAGAGATGGTTAATAAGAATCTCCAAGAACAAGAAAAAAACATTGAATTTGGTTTGATATATTGCATGGTGGCCACTTATTTTTGTTTACTCATTCGGAAGTATGACCGTAAATTAACCGATTTTGGTTAACAGTGCTTGTCCAACTTGAATAATATATATGTCTAAAACAGCTAGAGTGATTTTATTATTATACTGGGAGATAGTTATCCTCAAGCTTAAATAAAAACCTATGTTCAAACTCGAATGTTATGAAGCTAACTGCCAAATATTCAGCTTTTGCAACACTAGTGTTGGTTTCTCAAGCATATACGAAGCATGAAGCAAGGTACACTATCTCATTCTTTTGTTTGCCATTTGCCGTACCTACTTCTAAAACTGGTTACGAAGGTTGATTTCATAATTTTGTTTGTTATATTTGAATTATCTATTTGTTTCCTTCTATTTTCATGATTTTTTTTATTTCATTACAGAACGGTAAGGATAATATTTCATAAGCACGCTGAAAATGTCTTTTCCTAGGTAACACTAAAATATTACTGGATGATCAAATATTGGCGTTCCATATAGAAGGCCGACCAATGCTTAAGTTCAACTGCAAATCAACTAGTCGGCTGGACATCGCTGGCCATGCAAATGTAGTTGTAAGTGATAATTGTATGGATTCAATTACTGTTACATCCTTTTGTGATGATCTCCATTAATCATTTGTCTAAAATTAAGCAGGCCCGTATTTAATCTTTTTAATTACTATTCAACATGTCTTTGTATGCTCATTTGGTTTACTAATTACTGTCTCCATGTGTGTGACTGTTCTCTCAAATTTAGTTGTGTATACCCTATGTATGTACGTGCTAAAATTAGTTTAAAATGATGTTAACCAGTGTGAACCAGAGGAAGTTTGGATTAGCTTCTGTGCGCAATGTTCTTTTTTTCAAAAGCAGAAAAGCCATTTTGACGCTGAACTTAAATTTTTAGTCTTATTTTGGTGAAATGCTCCTTTATTGTCTCAATTACAATAGACTTTATTTTATCTGACTTTCTAAAAGCTAATAAGCTTTACCCAACTTATAGAAATCCCGATAAATATGCAGCATTAGTATTTTCACACAATGTGCCACAGATCGTCGGCATACAACTTATATTGCATGCATGCGGAATGTTACTTTTATATGGCTTTTAGAAATCTCGACAACATGCAGCGTTCAGATATTTACATAAGGTGTTGCAGATCATGTGCATTGTTACTTTTATTCAGTATTTTAAAAGTCGAATAACCGTGTGAAGTATCATTAAACGTTAGTGAGTTCAAATAGTTAAAATTTACTATTACATATTTCATTTATAACGTGAGTGTTAGAGTTTATATCTGTCCATGGATACTTTTAGATGTATATAGTATCATATTGAACACAGATAACCCATACTAGGATCTGTATCCGAAATCATTTTCGAATAATCATAGTGTATTGAATACTATTATTTCAGTTGATTGATAAACGTAAAAATGATGAACAGAAAAGTTATAGTTCCACTTAAAATTGTTTCAGTCTTAATCATTATAAAGTACAAGTGAAAATGTATTTGTATACACGCACATACACACACAATATAAACTATTATCTTTAAAAAACGAACCGATAATTGAATATTCCTTCATCTCTTTTTTTTTTTTTTTTGGATTTCATAAATTTATCCTTTTTCTCGGGTATCATATATTTCTTTTTCGGTTACAGATGCAGGTAAATTTTAGATTTTTCGAATATAGTGGAGTTTTCCATTGAGTTTCCCATAATGGTCAAAATGGAAGCAGATTTGATGGTTGGATCTAATTTTCATGTTAAAATCTAACTGATCATCTTTATTTTCCAAGCCATCTTCAAAATTGATGAATTAGAAGATCATAAATTTCCCTGAACTCGAAGATCAGTTGTGTTTGTTTATAAGCACTATTAGAACTACAGTGTATTTCTACGTCCATTTTTCAACCGCCTCCGACGCCGTTTCTAACGGCTCGTTGGATTTTGTCGTAACCGTCTGAAGCCGTTGAAATGGAGCCGTTTGCGGTCGTAGAAAGCCGTTGGAAAATTTCTTACATATTTTTCAGAGAACCGGCCTGCAGCTCATTATCTTCTTCCCCATTCACATTTTTTACCCAATTCCCCCATTCCACCACCTCATAACTGCTACCGCCGTCCCAAACCCCATCCCAACCACCTCCGACACCATCCAGAAGTTGCTCCAGCCCATCTCCACCCTTCTAGCTCTTCAAATCGGTAATTTTGCTAAACCTAATATTTAGGATTTTTTTTATTTATGGTTTAATTTGAATTGTGATTGATTCCTACTTGTTAGTGTATGCATATTACATCATGTTATCCCCTAATTGCAAGTATTATACCATAATGAACAAGTTATTACCGACTGAAAATTTTGTAATTTAGAATATTGCATTAGTTTATGTTGATTTGGTTAGTATATTAAACGTATGTGTATGATAGAGTTTATTGCATTTGAAAGCCGTTAGAACAGATATTGCATTTGTGCGAACACGAGTTTTGTATTTGTGCGAACACGCGAATTGAGTTAGTGTATAAATGAATTTGTAATAAATGAATTTTGTGTATAAATTTTGTGTATAAATGAATTTAGTACTTATGTAATAAAACGGTAAAGTATAAACCAATATTAATTAAACGAGTTGTATATTTAAATTTAATATAAACAAATATTTAAATCCTTGGATACATTTGGCCCCGTTTAATTAACAAGTGTTGTATATGATCGTTTTAGGGATATTCTTTTTTTCACAAAACGGACATCTCTATTCATCTGATACATCATTTGTCGGATTTGTCTCTGTATTGGACAAGTTACAAACACTATAAAGTAATTATATTTCTCAATCATATCACTTTAAACAGGTTCACAAAATTTCGACAGCATTTCCTTTACGTTCCTTGTGTACACGCATTTGTGTGCGATACAAGAAACACAGGGGAAATGCTGCCGAAATTTTATGAAATCGTTTAAAATGATATGATTTATGGAATATAGTTACTATTGTGTTTGTAATGGGAAGTAGAATGGCCGACCATCAAAGAAGACACATAAATGGCAATGAATCAATAGTTGTTTATTTAAAATGAAGTTTGAAGAAAAAATATAAAATTTAGTACATGTTTACTAAATCAGTAAATAAAATATAAAATGAACGATTTATATTTTTTTTACTTTATCATAGGTTTTCAAGTAGGAAAAATGATCAATTACTTTAATGATCGGAGCTGGATGTATCAAAGAAGGGAAATTAATGGCACAATAAGTGAACATTTTCTAAAAGGGGTACAAGTGTTCATCGAATTTGCTATAAGTAATATTGCAAACAATGAAGGAATTTGTTGTCCATGTAATAGATGCAAATTGTTGAACTATTTAGTACCGAATATAGTTAAGGTTCATTTGCGCCAATACGGTTTCGTACCCAATTATTTGCTGTGGGATCGTCATGGAGAAATTGTAGTCCCTACTAATCAAGAATAGTCAGTGGAGGTCATTAGTGATGAAGTTGGTATGAATCTCATAAAACATATGGTCGAAGATGCAGCACGATCAATGTTCCCTACCGTTGAAATTGATAACGACGATGTTAACGTGGAAGAAGAACCAAATGTTGGAGCTAAAAAAATATATGATTTATTGGATCATGCTAAAAAAACCCTTTGGAATGGATGTTTAAGCGGCTCTTAATTATCGGTAACTGTAGAATACATTGCAATGAAATCAAAATACAAGCTTACAGAAGCTGGATTTACGGCTGTTGTTCAAGCTGCTAAATGTCATATGCCACCCGATAATTTAATGTGCGAAAATTATTATGAAGTGAAAAAACTTATGTCATCTTTCAGTTTGCCATATCAAAAAATAGATACGTGTTTAAAGGGTTGCATGTTTTATTGGAAAGAAGACATCAATTTTAGAAATTGTAAAATATGTAATCAAGAAAGATACAAACCGGGGAAAAAGAAGGGAAAAAAAGTTCCGTACAAGCGTATGCATTATTTACCCATCACCCCTGCACTTCAACGGTTATATGTGTCATCTATAACAGCGCATCATATGAGGTGGCATAGTGTGAGAACACCTCAAGAAGGTACGTTGACACACCCATCCGATGGAGAAGCATTGAAATATTTTAACAAGAAATATCCCGATTTCGTAGCGGAGAGCTGCAACGTTAGACTAGGTTTATGTACAGACGGCTTCTCACTATTTTCTCAGTTTGGTTCTAGATATTCATCTTGACCTATAATAATCACACCTTACAATCTACCTCCGTGGATGTGCATAAAAACTTCATATATATTTCTCACAATTGTCGTACCTAGCCCTGATGATACGACACAAGACATTGATGTTTACTTACAACCGCTAATCGAAGAGTTGAAAATATTATGGTATGAAGGAGTTGAAACATACGACATATTAAAGAAGAAATTTTTTCGGATGTTCGCTTCTCTATTATGGACTATTAGCGATTTTCCTGCATATGCAATGCTTTCGGGTTGGAGTACGGCCGGTCGTTTTGCTTGTCCTTATTGCATGGAAGAAACACGAGCATTTTACTTACCGTATGGGAAGAAAATTTCATGATTTGATCGTCATCGATGTTTTCTTCATATTAATCACCCTTTTAGAAGAGAC